>CM059787.1:38286012-38886012 GCA_030435695.1 Brachymystax lenok tsinlingensis | reverse complement strand
TTTGAGCTGTCGGACGGGCCATCCACCCCAACCACCCTGGCCGTGCAGTTTGTGAGCGAGGGGAGCACGCTGTCAGGGGTGGACATGGAGCTGTTGGGAGCCGGGTACAGACTATCCCTCAACAAGAAGAGGTTTGCCACAGGTACGTATAGGACCAAGATCTAGACACAGAATCGGACACCTGATAAAGGCTTCTGCAGCCGAAACATATATGGGTGCAGGAATAAAGCAAAGGAGCATATATCGTGTATGGGAGATTCTTTCTTTCCTACTCACCACATTCTTACCTAGGTATAAGTGAATAGCTACAGGTAATAACTCCTAACTTGTCACCAATTTATTGTTTCAATATATCTGTTGTGACTTGAGGTGAAGACACTCCCTTTTGGTTAGTCAAATGTGAATGATGAGGTCTATACTGGGGTCTAATGTCTGTGTTGTTCCTTATTCTCCTAGGTCGTTACATGGCAGACTGTTGAAGGCACACCGGCCTGGACCCCCAAGCACAACGGCTCTATTGAAAGTTTATTTTCAATATTTTAGTCCTTTTTGTCATATTTATGGAAAGGGAGGGTTAGAGGGGAGAGGTGCAGAGAATACAACAGGCTTTTGTGACACATCCAGACATTTTGGAAACAGTGTTAATATAATGTCCCAATGTACCTGTCTGTCCCCGGGAAAAGAGTAGAGAGCTTCTTACTGCAGTAAAGCAGCACTGAGTATTGAACACTGTTTAAAAATATATATAAAATAAAAAGAAACGTTGGGCTGTCAGGAAATGTAAAGGTATAGATATTGAGATGTGTAATGCTTTCTGATTTTACTCAGACTTTTATAAAGTCAGAATCGTAGTGTTTTGTTATGTATAGGTGACAATGTATGGCTTATATATATATATATCCCAAAAATATATAGAGAAAAAAAATTCTGCACTAACAATCTTTCCAGACATTTTATTTTCTCTCCTTTGTAAGTGTTCTATGTGTATTTCACTGAAGCTCTTGAGTAACAAAGATTTTGTGTAAAACAGTGAGAAAAGAGAAGACGTGAGAAGAGGAGTGGAAAGGCCACACTTTCTTCCCTCACCCCACTCTCCTTCACTTCTCCAGACGAAATACGGTCGCTGAGTATTGTACTTTGCAAGACTTTACTCGGTCTCTTTTTACAGATTTATTTTTGTTTCTGGGCTCTTTCTATTTGGATTGTGTGCAATGACGAAATTGAAGTAGAAGCTGTCTTCAACTAAACAGCTTTTTAAAAACTGTCATGGCACAAGCTTAACTGGTTGTATGTTGCTTCAGACATACATTGTTCAAAGGAAAAAAACAATTTGTGGGCTGTACGTTTCATCACAATATTGTTTTGAACATTGGTTTTAGGACTGATGCCTACTGATCATTCCACTCAATGCATTGTCAATTGGTGCTGATGAATATTTAATCAAAAGTGCGTTACAGTGGTTTGGAAATATAATTACTTTACTAAAGAAGGCAAATAATTCGTAGGAAAACCTTTTGTCATCATTTTGATCTTGCTATATTGACTTTAGATGCAGTATAATGTTTGCTGGCTGGCTAGCTAAGATTGACAGGAATCCACCGGATAGCTAGCGTTAGCATTGCTAGCTATTTTTGACAAACTGTGCTAGGTAATGACAATTGCCATCTGCATAAAGTAAATTTGACAACATGATAATGGTGGCAAAGTTGTTTCTTACTAAATATTTGCCTACTTTAGCAATGTCATTGTATTTCCATGCCATTATTGTGTAATTTAGACAAAACAGTCATTAGCCCCCAGTTCAAAGTCATTAGCCCAAGTTCTACTTTTGGGTATCAATATGGCTGTGACGTCTAGAACATTGATAACAATGGCAATGACGCAACCGAGTGACAGGCGCAACCCATACTTAACTGACCTCAGTGCCTCTTCTTACTGTGGATAAATTCATTGAGAAATGTGCCTATCTTTTCTTTCTGCCCTTTTGTATGTTAAAAAAGCACAGCTAACAAAAAAGAAAGCACTAATCTTGTGCCAGTTGTTGTTTTATAGTAGTACTGTTTTCGGACATTGAAAGGAAAATGACTCCAGTTTCTACACCAGTCAAACCCAAAGGCATCTGTCTTCCAGAAACCACTGATCCAGCGGACTCACTGTCTCAGTTCTCTCTTTGCTACGATGTAATCTTTGAAAGTCTTTTCTATCTGGGGTATTTTTCTCTCCTTGATCAGAGAGAGGTCTTTGTTCCCAAAAAGCCTTCTGTCTATTTAAGAGCACTGGACAGCCTACTGACCTAGCTTCTTAATCAAAATCAGGCCAAATCAATTCTAGAAATGCCTTAAGAAAATATACCTTGACATCTGTTGATAACGGTAATAAAATGCTATCCAGTTGGGATAGGTTACATACTGTAACTGCCATGTTTGCCTGTGAGGAGAGAGACAGACAAAGGTTCTTGGTGCTGACTCGATGTCATACAGAGTGATTCATTCTTGCCTTATATACCAATGGAAGACCAGTATCTAGAAGGGCTACATCTCCTAGATGGGGGGTTATGCATACGCGTTATGTAGCAGTTAGTTCTATAAATATCACAAACATGTTTTTGTATGCCTTTTTCATTCAATGCCTCCTCCCCCAAAACCATTGTTTTAACATAGGTATAGGTAAATGATCAGTACTGTATTGTCATTACAAACATTGATAATGGGCACATCAGCAACACTGTGATTGTGGACTATTTTCTAAAGGCCCCTCTAGGCATTGTAGGTTACTTCAATACTAGATTTGTACTGTTACTGTCCATTCTGTATGTGGCCATCTGACCATTGTATGCTTGTAGACACCTGGTCTTTGGAACAGTTGGAGTTTGATACTGTTAACGTTCTTGCTGCTTCTGAAATGGCAACCTATGCCCCACAGTATATAGTTCAATTATTTTGTTTAATAGTAGTGCACTATGGAATAGGGCACCATTTCAGAGGCACTATGAGTAGATCTGGTTAATCCAAGCCTTTCTCTTACTTGTATAAAAAGGTGCCTTTCGTCACATCGCATCGCTTACTAGTTAATATGTGATCCGCCCATAGAGATAGAGGACTCTCATCTCCATATATATCCATCTAGACTCCTCTATGTATCTCTATCTATCTCTATGTATCCCTGTATCCAACATATCCTCAAAATAACTGTTCAGTACAACAACAAAACACTTAGTCCATGTGGCCACAGAATTGAATAGCTATGAGAAAGAAGTAATTATTGTTTAACAATGTTGATCGAGAAGCATTTATAAAATATTATTTGTTTTCTACACAGTACGATTCGGCCAATATTTAGTTTTGTAGGTTATGGATTAATCTGAATCACCTCGGTTTTTTTTGTGTTTTTTTTAATTGTATGTACAATTTTTTTTAAAGATGAGATTTGCAACCTTCAGTAGCATTGTAGAGGCAGATACTTACTTTAGTTGTATGATGGGTAAAATAATACCCATAATAACACTATATGACACCATACTGTCCCAACCAAATGATGTGAGGTTATCTGAATGGAGTTTACTTAACTAAAGCATTATCATGCAAAATAAATGTAGCAGGTGAAGAACGTTGAGTGGAACAACATATTTTTGTGGAGTTCTCCTTTAAACAGAGAAGGCTACTCGATTCACCCCTTCGGTCAGAGAAACCCCACACAGAAACGGTAATATATATGCAACGTATATTTAGCGAGCTGGTTCTTGCTGTCTCTACATAACACCTTGTGATTTTTTTTGGGGGGGAGCTTGTCATTATGGTAATTCTTTGTATGTGTGTATGTCTGTCAAAAGGAGAGTTAAAAAAGCAAAATTGTGTGTATATGATTTCTCATGAAATGTACATTTTTACAAATATCTCAGCCACTTTTTTTCTGTTCTTCTCTTCATGATCGATCTCAATATGCCTGTATTAAATGTGTAATATATGAATATATACATGTATATAAAAATGACTACTTAAAATGGTGTCTCTTGTATGTTTTTTTGTGTGAATGATCTAGATCCTAAATGTAGATCCTAAATTCATGATGATGCATTATAAGGCTATTGTCAAGGGGAGATCATTCAGAGATCATTATCATGTCTAAAAAATGTCAGACATGAACCCTATGTCAACTTAAGGTAAATGCATAACTCCATATTTAGGCCACCATGTGCAAGAACACTCTGTAAGGGATACACTTGCATAATATTGCGTTTTAAGAGATGCTGGTTGATTTCTGGGTCGAGATAGAGCCTCGATTTAGGTCTGATTTGTGTTTTGGGAGCTCAACAATCCCAGGCTCTGAATGAAAAACAGGGTGATGAGACCTTGTTAGTATGAACCCTATTACAGCAGTGCAGTCGGCGCAATTTTCTCACTGACCTTCCAGAGACCTTATTATGTCCAACTGACTGGCCTTTGCCTCTCCTGTCCTAGCTTTATTCAGCCCCACACTGACTTAAGAGTTTTTAAGTCAACAAATGACCGGTTACTGTTAGGATGACAATATTCTCTTAGTTTAGGGGAAAGGACTTGAAGTGGAATAAATATAACCTGATAGCCTTACTATACTCACTGCTCAAATGAACGCTTCTGGCTGTGTTTCTTTTTCTTCAGGCAGGCTGAGTTGGCCTTCAGAGACTTACAACACATCCGATGAATTCACTTGTACACCTTTAGCCTAATTTATTCAGCTAATTAGCCCTCTGACACTCACAATCTGTGAGACATAATTGTGTGTACATACCCACCCGCCCATGTGTACGGTGTTTGAGTATGTGTGCGTGCATTGCTTAATTTTGCTCATGTCTGACCATTTTGTTTCATAAAGTCCCATACGGCCACTGTCTGAACAGCATACTCTATTCATGATGTATCATTCTGAACATTTCATAATGAGGGCATTGAAGCTATTTCACATGTGATGTATAAGCAGTGTCCTACAGTAGACCGACCATCAGAGAGAGAGAGTGTGTCACGGGAGTCTAGATGAGAGCATCAGTCTCTGAGGCTGAGGTAATGGTGTGTGCGTACGGGCACTACATCGCCTCCTTGTGCATATTTACACAGCCAGTCATGCCTTATGTCACAGCTGCTCCACTTCCAGACCTTGCTAATTGAAATAAAGCTTCTCTGAGCCGCCTGGTCGGTCGGCCCGCCGGGCCACAGGCACGTGTGAACCATCAACATGTTCCCTTCTCTCTCTCTCCCTGTCCACCTCACTCAGACCTCTGACTGTGGTGTGTGTGCTGGGCATGGACTATGTGTGTCTGTGTGTGTGCACAAGTTCAATGTCATAATCATATTTCTTTGGGAACCTGTGTAATGTGTCTAGTCTACGAACAGCATTGATCTAGGTATTCCAAAACTGGGGTAGCGTAACCCCAGGGGTACGCACAATGTCGTTGGGGGTACGCCAAATAGAAATGTGATTCACATTTATTTTTTATAATAATTAAAAAATTCTTCACATTTTCAAACAGTCCATTAATATTTTCCAATATGGCTATACATTTGGGTGAGTTTTTTTTCTCGCCTGAGTAGCCTCGTTTCACTGCCAAAAATACAATTAAACCATCTAGTGATCAGCAAAATAACAACACAATGTCAAATACAGGTAACCTAGTCAAATCATTAACATCCAATCACATTAACCATTACTCTCTCGCGGGAATTCCACTAACGGTCCGAATGTAGCCAAACGTAGCTGCTGTTCATTCCGTTCGCTCGAAAATGGATGAATGGTTAAAAAAAGCAAGGCCTGCGTCCATAGAGACACATACCAGCTCTACTGGTAGTACTGCTACTACCAGCAGTACTACACCTGTCAACGACACAAGTTGTTCTGCATCCACGAGCACATCTAATGCTAGCATCAGTCATTTTACATTTGTTGTTAGCCCAGCTAGCATGGACACTGACAGAATCTGATGCAGCCAAAGAGCTACCGCCCTGTCACCCGGGAAAGCACCGAACAACAGACGGGGACGTTGGACCATCGAAGAGGCGCAAATATGATGAGAACTACATTGATTTGGGGTTCACTTATATTGGGAGTAGTGCCTTTCCTCAGCCAAAGTGTGTTATATGTGCAAAAGTACTATCTCACAACTTGATGAAACCTTCACTCTTGCGCAGACATTTAGAAACAAAACATGACAATTTGAAAAATAAGCCACAGGAGTTTTTGAGCGAGAATTAAGACGATTTCCGAGTAGTTAGACATGTATAAAAGCAACAGATACCATTAATAAGAAGGGGCTAGAAGCGTCTTATAAGGTGAGCTACCGAGTGGCAAGGACAGGCAAGCCCCATGCTATTGTGGAGGATGTAATTATTCCTGCTGCCGCGGATATGGCTGGGACAATGCTGGGGGAAAAGGCCAAAAATGTTTTACAGACAATGCCTCCATCAAACTACACTTTTTCACGACGCGTCAGTGACATGGCTGGAGATGTTAAGATACAATTACTGCTTTGCATACAAGCCAGTGAAGACTTGGTGGGCCTGGCACAGCTCCTGGTATATGCCCGTTACGTTTATGGGGGGTCAATTAAGGAAGACATCATCTTCTGCAAACCACGGTAAACCAGGACAACAGGAGAGGATATTTTTAAAGAACTGGACAGGTTTGTGACATCAAATGGACTTTGGTGGTCAAGAATTGTTGGTATCTGTACTGATGGTGCAAAAGCCATGACAGGGAGACATAGTGGAGTGGTAACGCGGGTGCAAGCAGTTGCTCCCGATGCCACTTGGGTACACTACAGCATCCACCGTGAAAATGGTTGACTTTGTTAAAGCAAGGCCCCTGAACTCTTGTGTATTTTCTGCATTATGCAATGATATGGGCAGCGACCATGTAACGCTTTTACAACATACAGAAGTGTGCTGGTTATCAAGGGGCAAAGTATTGACAGGTCTTTTTTTAATTGAGTGTTAATTACATTTTTTTTTACTGACCATAATTTCCCTTGTCTGACCGCTTGCATGATGACAAGTTTCTCACACGACTTGCCTATCTGAGTGATGTTTTTTCTCGCTCGAATGATCTGAATCTAGGACTACAGGGACTCTCCGCAACTATATTCAATGTGCGAGACAAAATTGAGCCTATGATTAAGAAGTTGGAGCTCTTCTCTGTCTGCATTAACAAGGACAACACACAGGTCTTTCCATCATTGTATGATTTTTTGTGTGCAAATGAGCTTACGGACAATGTCAAATGTGATATAGCGAAGCACCTGAGAGAGTTGGGTGCGCAATTACGCAGGTACAGTACTTTCCTGAAACGGATGACACAAACAGCTTGATTTGTTATCCCTTTCATGTCCTGATGCCAGTCCACTTACCGGTATCTGAGCAAGAGAGCCTCATTGAAATAGAACATTGTATTTAATCAGAAGCCACTGCCAGATTTCTGGATTGGGCTGCGCTCAGATTATCCTGCCTTGGCAAGTTGTTCTGTTAAGACACTGATGCCCTTTGCAAGCACGTACCTATGTGAGAGTGGATTCTCGGCCCTCACTAGCATGAAAAGTAAATACAGGCACAGACTGTGTGTTGAAAATGGTTTAAGGCTGAGACTCTCCAATACAACCCAACATTGCAGAGTTATGAGCATCCTTTCAAGCACACCCTTCTCATTAACCTGTGGTGAGTTATTCATAATGTTTTATTAACAAATAAGTTTTATATGTAAAATGGTTAAATAAAGCAAAATTATTTATTATTATATTATTATTTGTGCCCTGGTCCTATAAGAGCTCTTTGTCACTTCCCATGAGCCGGGTTGTGACAAAAACTCACACCCATTCTTATGTTTAATAAATATATCGTATAGAGTGTGGCAGGCTTACAATGATGGCAAAAAGTGCGTTGACCCTGGTGCTAGAGGGGAGTGCGTTGACCCTGGTGCTAGAGGGGGTACGCAGCTGGAGGTTGAATGTTTGAAGGGGACTATAAAAAGTTTGGGAACCACAGATCTAGATGATCAGTGAGTCTGGAGTTGACTGAGAGGGTCTATGAGGGTGGTTAGGTTGAACAAAATATATTTGAGAGAATACAGTGTACACTTAGACCATAGCCCTGAAGGTCTATGAATCTGGTGTGGATTGAGCGGGTCAGTGTGTCTGATGTACTCTGTAAGGATATGTATCTGGTATAGATTGAGATTGTGTGTCTGGTGTAGATTGAGAGGGTCTGGGCCTCAGATGGACTCCGATTGAGCCTGGAGCACAGGGAACAGTTGGCCTTTGCTGGCTGCCATCACACACACACACAGAGTCATATTTGTCCAGAGGCCCAGTGGAGCCATAGACATGAGTTATTTTAGAAGTCAGAGAACGAGAGAAACATCAGTTACATTTAATTGATGTGCTTATTTGATCTCTCTCTCTCAAACACGAGGAAAACCATCTGAACAAACAGGGATGGTGTAAGTTTATTACATTAATATGGATTCCTCTCCTCCTTCGCTCCGCTCTTAAGCCCAGAAGACCTCTTCAGTATAACTCAGAGCTTGAAGTGGTACAGTTTACATCCAGGGGAATGATCTCTCATCATATTTTCCTTTGGAAGAGCAGCTCAAGCCCTGTGCATCCCCAAGGGTATCCTATTCCCTACGTAGTGCACTACTTTGACCAGAGCCTATGGGTTTCTGGTCAAAAGTAGTGCACTATATATATGGAATCGGGTACCATTTGGGACGCAGTCCCTGAACTATTCATCCCCGCTCACTGACAATAGGAACAAAATAACAGGTTTCAGGACCTTTCTTTCCAATGTCATAGAAAATGTATCTCTAGCTATTATTCAGTTGCAGACATGTACTGTTTTCCCTGATTTTTCTAGTGTATTTGTCAAGTTCAGTATTCACTTACTGACTAACATACATTGGCATGTCACATGAACAACAAAATTCACAACCAGTTAGTGTCGGTACGTACATCAAGTATCCAGTATTTACATCTTACTTTCACTATGACAGTCTCTTCTCAATTGGTATTCTGTGTTTGTGTATTCCATAACAGATTAAGAAAATGGCGCCGGAGAAGAAGGCAGACGTTTATGTGTCCCCAACCGATTGTGTTTTTTTGTTCGTTTATTAGCGTTTTTTGTAAATTCTTTTTTTACTTATTTTGTACATAATGTTGCCGCTACCGTCTCTTATGACCGAAAATAACTTCTGGACATCAGGACTGCAATTTCTCACCACGGACAGGCAGAATCCTTTTTTTCTTTCAACTAGTCTGACGAGCCCGACGCAAACGATAGACTGCTTTCTCGGGAACAGGCCCAGATCCCCGGGATTTGCTTGAAAAGGAGGCGGAGAAAAAGGGGCAGGAGGGTGGGCTGTCTTCTGAGAATTCGTAGGTGATCGAATAAACCTCCACTTCCTTCCATTCTGCTGGCAAACGTGCTGTAATACGGTGGGCGTAGTTGGTGTAGGAGTCAGGCGCAGGAGAGCAGAGATGAGTGTACTAAGTAACTTTACTTTAGGCAAAAGTACAAACTACACGTACAAAATACCGGCTGAACAAAGCACGGGTGAAAACATAACAAAACCGACGCAATCCAACATACCCAAAACAAACAATTCCCCACACAGACATGGGGGGGAACTAAGGGTTAAATAGACAACAGTAATGAGGGAAAATGAAAAGCAGGTGTGTGGAAAAACAAGACAAAACAAATGGAAAAATGAAAAATGGATTGGCGATGGCTAGAAGACCGGTGACGTCGACCGCCGAACGCCGCCCGAACAAGGAGAGGAACCGATTTCGGCGGAAGTTGTGACACGTGCAATCTTTGGAGAATAAAATCGATGACCTACACGCAAGATTAAACTTCCAACGGAACATTCAACACTGCAGTATCTTATGCTTCACGGAGTTGTGGCTGAACGACGACACTATTAACATACAGCTGGCTGGTTATACGCTGTCCCGGCAGGATAGAACAGCAGCGTCTGGTAAGACAAAGGGGCGGCGGGCTATGTATTTTGTAAATAACAGCTGGTGCACGATATCTAAGAAAGTCTCAAGCTATTGCTTCCCTGACGTAGTATTGTCTACGGCTTATCATGAGGTACTCTATCTATCTAGAGAGTTTTCATCTGTATTTTTCGTAGCTGTTTACATACCACCACAGTCAGACTCAGGCACTAGGCACTAAGCTAGCATTGAATGAGCTGTATTCCGCCATAAGCAAACAAGAAAACGCTCACCCAGAGGTGGCTCTCTTAGTAGCTGGGGACTTTAATGCAGGGAAACTTAAATCCGTTTGACCAAATTTCTATCAGCATGTTAAACGTGCGACCAGAGGAAAAAAATTCTGGACCACCTTTACTCCACACACAGAGGCGCATACAAAGCTCTCCCTCGTCCTCCATTTGGCAAATCTGACCATAATTCTATCCTCCTGATTCCTGCGTACAAGCTAAAATTTAGGCAGGAAGCACCAGTGACTAGATCAATAAAAAGTGGTCAGATGAAGCAGATGCTAAGCTAAAGGACTGTTTTGCTAGCACAGACTGGAATATGTTCCGGGATTCCTCCGATGGCATTGAGGAGTACACCACATCAGTCATTGGCTTCATCAATAAGTGCATCAATGACGTCTTCTCCACAGTGACCATACGAACCTACGCCAACCAGAAGCCATGGATTACAGGCAACATCCACACTGAGCTAAAGGCTAGAGCTGCTGCTTTCAAGGAGCGGGACTCTAACCCAGAAGCTTATAAGAAATCCCGTTATGCCCTACGACGAACCATCAAACAGGCAAAGCGTCAATCCAGGACTAAGATCGAATCGTACTACACCGGCTCTGACGCTTGTCGGATGTGGCAGGGCTTGTTAACCATTACAGACTACAAAGGGAAGCACAGCCAAGAGCTGCCCAGTGACACGAGCCTACTAGAGGAGCTAAACTACTTATATGCTCGCTTCGGCGAAAATAACACTGAAACATACATGAGAGCACCAGCTGTTCCAGAAGACTGTGTGATCACGCTCTCCGCAGCCGTTGTCAGTAAGACCTTTAAATAGGTCAACATTCACAAGGCCGCAGGGCCAGATGGATTACCAGGATGTGTACTGCGAGAATGCGCTGACCAACTGGCAAGTGTCTTCACTGACTTTTTCAACCTCTCCCTGTCCGAGTCTGTAATACCAACATGTTTTAAGCAGACCACCATAGTGCCTGTGCCCAAGAACACTAAGGTAACCTACCTAAATTACTACCGACCTGTAGCACTCACGTCTGTAGCCATGAAGTGCTTTGAAAGGCTGGTCATGGCTCACATCAACACCAACACCAAACCCTAGACCCACTCCAATGTGCATACCGCCCCAACAGATCCACAGATGATGCAATCTCTATTGCACTCCACACTGCCCTTTCCCATTTGAACAAAAGGAACACCTATGTGAGAATGCTATTCATTGAATACAGCTCAGCGTTCAACACCACAGTGCCCTCGAAGCTCATCAATAAGCTAAGGACCCCGGGACTAAACACCTCCCTCTGCAACTGGGTCCTGGACTTCCTGACAGGCCGACCCCAGGTGGTAAGGGTAGGTAACAACACATCCGCCACGCAAATCCTCAACACAGGGGCCCCTCAGGGGTGCGTGCTCAGTCCCATCCTGTACTCCCTGTTCACTCATGCCTGCACAGCCAGGCACGACTCTAACACCAAGTTTGCCGATGACACAACAGTGATGGGCCTGATCACCGACAATGACGAGACAGCCTATAGGGCGGAAGTCAGAGACCTGGCCGTGTGGTGCCAGGACAACAACCTCTTCCTCAACGTGATCAAGACAAAGGAGATGATTGTGGACTACAGGAAAAAGAGGACCGAGCACGCCCCCATTCTCATCAATGGGGCAGCAGTGGAGCAGATTGAGAGCTTCACGTTCCTTGGTGTCCACATTACCAACAAACTAAAATGGTCCAAGCACACCAAGACAGTCATGAAGAGTGCACGACAAAACCTATTCCCCCTCAGGAAACTGAAAAGATTTGGCATGGGTCCTCAAATCCTCAAAAGGTTATACAGCTGCACCATCGAGAGCATCCTGTCTGGTTCCATCACTGCCTGGTATGGCAACTGCTCGGCCTCCGACCGCAAGGCATTTCAGAGGGTAGTGCGAACGGCCCAGTACATCAGGCTTCCCAGTACACCAGGCTGCCATCCTGGACCTCTATACCAGGCGGTGTCAGAGGAAGGCCCTAAAGTCAAGTCACCCTCTTTTACACCGCTGCTACTCTCTGTTGTTATCATCTATGCATAGTCACTATGTCTATGCACAATAACTCTACCTACATGTACATATTACCTCAACTAACCGATGTCCCCGCACACTGACTCTGTACCGGTAGCCCCCTGTATATAGTCTTGCTATTGTTATTTTACTGCTGCTCTTTAATTACTTGTTACTTTTATTTGTTATTCTTATCCATATTTTTTTTAAACTGCTTTGTTGGTTAGGGGCTTGTAAGTAAGCATTTCACTGTAAGGTCTTCACCTGTTGTATTCGGGCGCATGTGACTAATAACATTTGATTTGATTTGACTTGCATGCTTGTCCAAGCCATCCCTTAACCTTTACCCTCTGAGCTCTTGTGGTGATGTCACAGTGTCCTTTGTCACTTCCTCTGGTAATGACAGAATAATCAGATGTAATTCGAAGGTCTTCCCTCTAGCCCTGAGTGAGTGTGTGTATGCGTGAGTGCATGCGTGCGTGCTGGTACAGGGATTTCGTGTGTGTGTTTCTGACACCCCAAAAAACCCAGCAGGTTGAAGTGTCTGTTCCCGCCGGCCTTGCTTCGATTGTATGCATGCAGTCTGGCCCAAATCCAGTTAGAGGCTGGAAGTGATACAATTGGCCATCTGCCGAGGTGAACTAAAGCGGGCTCTGTGATTTGCCAGTTTTCGGAGCCGCCAGCTGTAGAGGCCTCTCTCTCCGTTCCACAACACACCCCCACCCCTTTGTGTGTATGACGCTTTCTCTCTTTTTTTCTCTCCTCTCCCCCACTTCTCCTGTATTTTTAGGCTTTAGGCTTAAGTGCTGTAGTTTAGGTTAGGTTAGAGGTCAAACTATGGATAGGGACAAGTATGCCTATTATGTTCCTTTATAAAAAAATATTTTTGGGGGTGAGCTACTCTTTGTCAGGATCCGTGTGTGTAGCTGGTGCGTGAGAGTCAGGCGCAGGAGAGCAGAGATAGTGAAACGAAAGCACTTTACTGTGGCACAGTACAAACTGAACGCAAATAGCGTTACAAAAACAAATGCCTACAGGGAAAAAGTGTGGCAGCACAAAGTACAAAATAACAGTCTGGCGCAAACCAGACGGAAACGTGCCACTGACAAATAAACAATCACACACACAGACATGGGGGGAAACCAGAGGGTGAAATACATGACAAGTAATGAGGGAATGACAACCAGGTGTGTGGGGAAACAAGACAAAACAAATGGAAAATGAAAAGTGGATCGGTGATGGCTAGAAGACCGGTGATGTTGACCGCCGAACACCACTCGAACAAAGAGAGGCACAGACTTTGGCGGAAGTCGTGACTCTTCATATCATATAAATAAACCAGGTCTTCATTTCCCAGAGCTTTCGTAGCGTTGACATCATCGTTAAACATGAAACACACCAAGAATCTCACTGCCGATAGACTGCTGATAGGTACTTATCACAGTGGGAGGCCATTCCTTTTTCTTGCCGATCCAGTAGCGACGAACCTACCGTTTCTACTTGTAGAATCACAATGCTTGTCAGTGGCCAACAGTGCTTGTCAGGAACCAATCAGAGAGCAATAACTCAATATATACCGAAAAAAAGAGGGCATTTTCTCCGTACATGAGCCAGTCACACTTCATCTGCAATGTAGGCTATTGTACGGTAGCTAGTTAAGTGCACAGACGCAATGCACACAACACTAAATACTTCCTCCAAACTAGCCTTTCAACTGTAGCTTGAATTGACATTATAATTAAATCACAATGGATTAGCAAGTTTTCATGAAACGCCTGTGTTAGCAGCCGAGTTAGTGCAGTGTCCTTAGCTAGCTAGCTACTGAATGTTGTGCTAGCTAGAAAATATGCTAACATTAGCTAGCTAGCTAAACATTTGGCTATGGGCTGGCACTGGCAGTATGGGATTGTTTATAATGAATTCAATTGTTTCTTCGTCATCTTGCTAGGTAGTTATCTAGCTGTGGATATCTGGCTAGTATCAACAAGGGCTTTCTACAAAATAGCAACATTAGTGCAAATAGCTTGGAATCTAGACCATAAGAAATATGCATGGATATGCATTGCCAAACAACACTACTGCCACCTGGATTGAAATATTTTAACAAGCCTGAGTGGCTGACGACTTCCAAGGTCTTTGCTGTTCAGAGGTGCTAAGTACTGTCGACAGGCAAACATTTGAAAATCCTACCGGGTTGTCTGAGCTTTTAGAACCTTCGAACAATGTATCTTTAGTAGCCATGGTGTTTCCCAGAGCCTTCGTTAGTAACATGGCTCCTATAAACCTTTGCACATCAATGAGTGATCCAGACCATTCATAGAGCAGCAGAAGTGCATCGTTAGATGCTTTTTTGCCCTGTAAATTTATTTACAGAAGATCTCCGCTAAGCATAGCCTAAACATCTTGATTCTATATGTCTGACTGTGACTGCCGATTACTTCAGAAAGACGTTGAGTACAAATAAAAAGTGGCCAAAGTATTTGCAATTGTTAAAAACAAGGGAAGGATAAAATTATGCTTACATTTAATACATAGAAGACTGCATTAAAAGATACATTGGCTACATGGGCCTAAATATGCTATTTTAATCATATTGAAATCAATTTCATGTTCAATCAATTGAGTTCTATTGTACAACTAGGTTACTGTCTAAAATGTTGCCGCAATGTGTTTCATGATGTGTGACAACTTGTGCAATGATGTGCCCAATCTGTGATTTAGTGCATTATTATTGGGTAAGCGCCATAAGCCGCCTCAATAGCCTATTTTCAGCCATAGGTGGTAATATCTCTCTAGGAGCTGATCCGTATTCAGTATTGTGGAATAATTCTAATGGTAAAGGTAAGATTTGAATGGAGAGAGCTTATCCAAGAGCAGCGCTGCTTTTCATTCGATCCTATCAGTATAAACACATGTTCTATATTGATGTGCAGTTCACAAAGATTATTTATTTATTTTTAAAAAATCTCCCCAATTATGATCCTGTCTCATCACTGCAACTCCCCAATGGGCTCGGAAGAGGTGAAGGTCGAGTCATGCGTCCTCCGAAACATGACCCGCCAAACCGCGCTTCTTAATTAAGTAAGAGTTGTTCACAATCTAGTCCAGTTGTGGCCACAATTAGACCTCGTTTCAAATGTATCAATAAATAATCTTATTTGAATGCCTAGCAATCAACAAATGTACATTGTTTAAAGCACACATTCACAAGTCTCAGTTACAAATGACAGCTCCGATAAGCCCCTTATGGTGAACGACATGTGAATGAGAGGCTTGTAGAATCCATGACTCTTTTGAGTTTTCAGTTCATTGTTCACCGGTAGGGGGTTATGCTTGCTCTGGACATCACTGACTGAAATGAACGAAATGAGTCAAAATATGTATTATTTTGTTTGCACGAGTCAAAAATATCCAAGTCAGTAAAAGAGCCTAACTTAACTTATTGGTCAAATGATGCACTTAGCATTTGTTCTCTCGATCTGCATGTTTTGGAAACACTTAAAAAGTTGGCTTGTAAATAACATTGCATCTGGTACGATCTATCAACCCGTAGCACTCTGTAGCTATGAAGCACTTTGAAAGGCTGGTCATGGCTCACATCAACACCATCACCGCAGAAACCCATTCCAATTTTGACGTCTTCACTATTATTATACAATGTAGAAAATAGTCAAAATAAAGAAAAACTCTTGAATGAGTAGGTGTGTCCAAACTTTTGACTGGTACTGTGTACACATTTTACGAACACAGTATATTTTACTTTAGTTATCTTGTTATTTTCAGTCCCACCCTTCAGCTCCACTCAACCCCTCCCATCTATCTCTGAACACTATCCAGTTTTGTATTTGCCATATATTTTTCAACTGTGCTGTGATGTTTCATAAAGGTTTTAATCTTCTTTGCGATATCAGACCAGGTTTGGCAGAAGGCATGAAGATCTCTGCCCTGATTGATAAATATTGTGTCACTTTTGTTCACCAAAGACCCCGCAATTAGACATTAATTAAACTTCTTTCCACTAATAAAAAGGACTCCACACAACATTATTGTCCAAATAATCCGTGCGCACCTCCAAAATGTTTTTCCCAGTAGGTGGCTTTTGACTCCTGGTAGCTTAAAGTGTTTGAAATAGCCAAATCGGTCTGCCTCAGCCTGTGCAGAATAGTAAGCTAGTAATCATTTGTTGTTATTATTATTATTATTACTGCTACTACTGCATGAGGCTATAAAACTGCCACAGCAAGTTGATCCCTGCAATGTGAGGATTTATTTTGCCACCCCCTCGCCAAATCCATCCATCCCTCTCAAGCACTCCTTCCTGAGGATGCATTCAAAAAAATATTTTTTCTTACCAAGCAAATCTCAATTGAAGGCCTATCACAAACCTCGTTTTGTAGGCAATTCTGGTGGTCTAATAAAAGCATGTTGTTCGCAGCATAAACCAGCCTATTATCTCTGAAGTTCATTAATTTATTGATGATGGATACTGTGCGTTTAGACTGCTGTTAAAGAGTTCACGTATAGGCTACTTCTCTGCCAGAGAGCGTGAGATACAGTTGAAGTCAGAGGTTTACATACACTTAGGTTGGAGTCATTAAAACCTGTTTTTCAACCACTCCACACATTTCTTGTTAACAAACTATAGTTTTGGCAAGTCGGTTAGGACATCTACTTTGTGCATGACACAAGTCATTTTTCCAACAACTGTTTACAGACAGATTATTTCACTTATAATTCACTGTATCACAATTCCAGTGGGCAGAAGTTTACATACACCAAATTGACTGTGCCTTAAAACAGCTTGGAAAATTCCAGAAAATGATATGGCTTTAGAAGCTTCTGATAGGCTAATTGACATAATTTGAGTCAATTGTAGGTGTACGTGTGAATGTATTTCAAGGCCTACCTTCAAACTCAGTGCCTCTTTGCATGACATGGGAAAATCAGAAGAAATCAGCCAAGACCTCAAAAAAAATTGTAGACCTCCACAAATCTGGTTCATCCTTGGGAGCAATTTCCAAATGCCTGAAGGTACCACGTTCATCTGTACAAACAATAGTACGCAAGTATTAACACCATGGGACCACGCAGCCGTCATACCGCTCAGGAAGGAGACGCGTTCTGTCTCCTAGAGATGAATGTACTTTGGTGCGGAAAGTGCAAATCAATCCCAGAACAACAGCAAAGGATCTTGTGAAGATGCTGGAAGAAACAGGTACAAAATTATCTATATCCACAGTAAAACTAGTCCTCTATCGACATAACCTTTAAGGCCGCTCAGCAAGGAAGAAGCCACTGCTCCAAAACTGCCATAAAAAAGCCAGACTACGGTTTGCAACTGCACATGGGGACAAAGATCTTACTTTTTGGAGAAATGTCCTCTGGTCTGATGAAACAAAAATAGAACTGTTTGGTCGAAATGAAGATCATTATGTTTGGAGGAAAAAGGGGGAGGCTTGCAAGCCGAAGAACACCATCCCAACTGTGAAGCACGGAGGTGGCAGCATCATGCTGTGGGGGTGCTTTGCTGCAGGAGGGACTGGTGCACTTCACAAAATAGATGGCATAATGAGGCCGGAAAATGATGTGGATATATTGAAGCAACATCTCAAAACATAAGTCAGGAAGTTAAAGCTTGGTCGCAAATTGGTCTTCCAATTGGACAATGATCCCAAGCATACTTCCAAAGTTGTGGCAAAATAACTTAAGGACAACATTTGTGGGCAGAACTGAAAAAGCGTGTGCGAGCAAGGAGGCCTACAAACCTGACTCAGTTACACCAGCTCTGTCAGCAGGAATGGGCCAAATTTCACCCAACTTATTGTGGGAAGCTTGTGGAAGGCTACCCAAAACGTTTGATCCAAGTTATACCATTCAAAGGCAATGCTACCAAATACTAATTGAGTGTATGTAAACTTCTGACCCACTGGAAATGTGATGAAAGAAATAAAAGCTTAAATAAATAATTCTCTCTACTATTATTCTGACATTTCACATTCTTAAAATAAAGTGGTGATCCTAACTGACCTAAGACAGGGAATTTTTACTAGGGTAAAATTTCTGGAATTGTGAAAAACTGAGTTTAAATGTAGTTGGATAAGGTGTATGTAAACTTCCGACTTCAACTGTACTCCTACTGGTAAGTGTGGTCTAAGCAATTGCCTTATGATAAAATGTAGACGTTGCTCCAAACGTCAAATTTCAAAGTGTTTTGTTGATCCTGCTGCTCTGTATAGTTCAATTTCTCGAAGCATCAAATTTCGAAGTTAAGGGTTAAGTTTAGGCACTCATTCCAATGGTTAAAGTAAGGGTTAAGGTTTGGGATAGGGATAGGGTTAAAACCTTACGTTTAGGCACTCATTCGAAATGGTTAAGGTAAGGATTAACGCTTGTGATAAGGTTAAAACTCAAAATAAAAAAAGTGTCCACGACTTTGATTGAACATGCAACTTTCTGATCCAGAGTCATGGGATTACACCAATCCACTACCCCTGTCCGCAGCACTTTAGCAAAATCCATACCAACTTGATGGTAATAGCGCTCAACGTTGCACCTAGTGGCCAGTTTTGGAGGCATTTCCCAACGTCCTCAGGACATGGATAGAAGTCAAATTTCTACGTCAATCTTGAACGATCTGGCTTATCATCTTACCTCCCTATATTGATTCTATTGATGGAAAACCATTGTTTACCTCTTTCGTCTGACATATTTAATTTAACTTTTAATCCTAGCTCACAATCAAGGACAGCTGTGTATTCCCTCCCCCCCAGCAGTGGTGAAACCTATTGTTCTGGCAAAGATGAGTCAGTAGTAGATTGCTAAACTGTATTTTATATGGATAATAAACATAGGCCTACTCTGTGTTTACCAGGCAAAATTGGTCTCTAATTTGGACATGCCTTTGTGTGCCAATGCTAATGACTGGTCATTGGTCAACAATCAAAATTGTTTTTGGTTCTGAAGCACAGATGAGAATTTAACGACGACTTGCAGTCAGTGGGTTCAGAACATCAACGACAAAACATTTATATACCGTGCATTCGGAAAGTATTCATACCCCTTGACTTTTTCTACATTTTGTTAAGTTACATCCTTATTCTAAAATTTATGAAATTGTTTTTTCCATCATCATTCTACACACAATACCCCATAATGACAAAGCAAAAACAGGTTTTAGACATTTTAAACTGAAATATCACATTTACATAAGTATTCAGACACTTTACTTAATAATTTGTTGAAGCACCTTTGGCAGGAATTACAGCCTCTAGTCTTCTTTGGTAAGACACTACAAGCTTGGCACACCTGTATTTGGGGAGTTTCTCCCATTTCTCTCTGCAGATCCTCTCAAGCTCTGTCAGGTTGAATGGGGAGCGTTTCAGCACAGCTATTTTCAGGTTTCTCCAGAGATGTTCGAACAGGTTCAAGTCCAGGCTCTGGCAGGGCTACTCAAGGACATTCAGAGACTTGTCCTGAAGCCCACTCCTGCGTTGTCCTGTTGGAAGGTGAACCTTCACTCCAGTCTGAGGTCCTAAGCGCTCTGGAGCAGGTTTTCATCAAGGATCTCTCTGTACTTTGCTCTGTTCATCTTTCCCTTGATCCTGACTAGTATCCCAGTCCCTTCCATTGAAAAACATCCTCACAGCATGATGCTGCCACCACCATGCTTCACCGTAGGGATGGTGCCAGGTTTCCTTCAAACGTGACGCTTGTTATTCAGGCCAAAGAGTTTATTCTTGGTTTCATCGGACCAGAGAATCTTGTTTTTCATGGTCTGAGAGTCTTTATGTGCCTTTTGGCAAACTCCAAGCGGGATCTCGTGTTTTCTACTGAGTTGCTTCCGTCTGGCCACTCCACTATAAAGACCTGATTGGTGGAGTGCTGCAAAGATGGTTGTCCTGGAAGGTTCTCCCATCTCCACAGAGGAGCTCTGGAGCTCTGTCAGAGCTGTGCATGTGCCTGCATGGTATCACATGTTGAAATTTTGCATCCCCATGTTGTCACATTTATTTCACATGAGATCATGTGTAGATTTCTGTTATCACATGTTGCTTCACATGTTGTCACGTTATCACATTACCTTCACATTAAATCACGTTATCATACAAGATCACGTGTTCACATGTGAAATTCATGTCGTTTTTCCATAAGGACCCTGTCCTCCCTAGTCCCCTCTGACCTCAGAGAAAAACATTACCATGTCACTCTAGTTCAACCCCTCCCTGGGTAAAGTGCAAAGTACTCTGAATTGAGACTTTTAATGTAAAAATCATGAACACAGAAAGTACATTGTCTCAATCAAAGCAGCTGTGGACTCGTAGCGTGGTATTACGGTGGGTGTGGTTATTGTAGGTAATGGATTGCAAAAGCAGGGTGTGGTGGTGAATCAGGATAGCGTTCCATGGTCAGACACCATGCCCCATCCGTCCGTCCGTCCATCTGTCTGTCCGGGCGGGCAGAGGGCAAGGAGCGACGCTTGGAGTCTAGCCTAGCGTGCAGCTAGACTGGGTGCAGCTGAGCATGAGAGAGGGAAGGAGGGGGGAGGGGTGTAGTGAGGAGAGAGACAGACAGTAACTTTTCTGTGAAAGTTAAAAAACATCCAGAATAATTTTAGATGGTGTAGATATAGGGAAAGTGGGAAGTGAAGGGAAGTGAAGCAAGAACACAGGGAATCAATTTGAACTCTAAATGAGTCAGCAGGACACACACAGAGTCATCGATCCCCCACGTCACACACACACTAGCTCCAGAGAGGAAATGTTCTGATTCTAAATATTTGAACTTGTCTTAATTGAAAGAATGTGTGGCGCTCCAATTCTGGTGGGTTCTATTAAACACTGTGTTAATATGGATTCCTTGTATAGTTATCTGTCCCTGCATTCATTAGTGTTTGCAGTTGAAAAAACCCAACAACATTCAATGAACTGCAGATTACACACATGAAGGGTGATAAAGGCCATAAATTAACCGAAGGGGGCTAGCGACTGAACGCCTTACTAACACCTTGTTGAATGTGTGAACACCTGAATGCGTAAAATAAAAAAAAAAAATATTGTGAACGTGTGTCTGCTTGATAGTGTGATTTTTGTATTATTATAATTGAAAAAAGTGGCAAGTCCATCCAATACATTCAGCCTAGAACTGGATGACCCGGCCCTTTATATTTGTGTGTGTGTGTTTCTGTGTGTGCGTGCGTGAGAATGTGTGTAGCAGGATTTGGAATCAGACACGGGACACCGGAGACAGAGTATAGGCTACAATTCTCAGCCTTGACAGGTTTTCACTCAAGATATGGACTTGATAAGAAACAAGATTGTCTTTACTTATTCTGGACAGGTTGTAAGTCAGGTATGTTTAGGGCTGTTGGTAGCCAAGCCTAACCGTTCTTTCAGTTGTTTTTGTAAATTGAACGGTGTAATTTGCAATAAATAATGTAAAAGAAATTGGCGCGATTACTATTTGGCCTTTGTAGTTCCCTAGCCTCAGAGCGGGCGCTAGACTATGATCGGCTGTGGGTCATTTATTTTCTCCAAATGGGGACACTCTTTATTTTATTTTAAATGTTTTAATTTTGTTCTTCTCCAAACCAGTTAAACACATACATACAAACAACAACTTACAGATGTACACAAACAAGGACTCCATTTAATCTGGCCGGACCCACATGCTCACACCCCCATCCCTAGTGCCTGCATTATTGTTTGCCACATGGCCATAAATTGTATCAACAACAAAACATCTCGGTTACCCATGCTATTTCAATAATACATTATTTTATTTTTCCATTGTGTTAATGATGGTGGATTGACTGATTTCCAGGTTTTTAGTATACGTTTTTTCAAGATGAGCACCCCCCATATGCCATGTCTTGAAATATGCAGACAGATGGGTTAAAAGTAAGTTTACATTTTAATACTTCTGTCAGCCAACTTTCTATCTCCACCCATAACTTTTGGACTTCATATATATATATATATATATTTTTTTTTTTACCTTTATTTAACTAGGCAAGTCAGTTAAGAACAAATTCTTATTTACAACGACGGCCTAACAAAAGGCAAAAGCCCTCCTGTGGGGACAGGGGCTGGGATTAAAAATAAAAAAACATTAAATAAAAATATAGGACAAAACACATATCACGACAAGAGAGACAGCGCAACACTACATAAAGAGAGACCTAAGACAACAACATAGCATGGCAGCAACACAACATGACAACAACATGGTAGCAACACAAAACAGGGTACAAACATGGTTGGGCACAGGCAACAGCACAAAGGGCAAGAAGGTAGAGACAACAACACATCACGCAAAGCAGCCACAACTGTCAGTAAGAGTGTTCATGATTGAGTCTTCGAATGAAGAGATTGAGATAAAACGGTGTTTGTTGCAGCTCATTCCATTCGGTAGCTGCAGCAAACTGAAAATACGAGCGACCCAGGGATATGTGTGCTTTGGGGACCTTTAACAGAATGTGACTGGCAGAACGGGTGTTGTATGTGGAGGATGAGGGCTGCAGTAGATATCTCAGATAGGGGGGAGTGAGGTCTAAGAGGATTTTATAAATAAGCATCAACAAGTGGGTCTTGCGACGGGTATACAGAGATTACCAGTTTACAGACAAGTATAGAGTGCAGTGATGTGTCCTTATAAAGAGCATTGGTGGCAAATCTGATGGCCGAATGGTAAAGAACATCTAGCCGCTCGAGAGAACGCTTACCTGCCGATCTATAAATTACGCCTCCGTAATCTAGCATGGGTAGAATGGTCAACTGAATCAGGATTAGTTTGGCAGCTGTGGTGAAAGAGGAGCGATTACGATAGAGGAAACCAAGTCTAGATTTAACTCATAGCCTGCAGCTTTGATATGTGCTGAGAGAAGGACAGTGTACCGTCTAGCTATACTCCCAAGTACTTGTATGAGGTGACTACCTGTCACGATCGTTGTGAATGACGGACCAGTGAAACTTACAAAGAACAAACGATCGGCACAAATGTGTAGCGCACACAGAACATACAAACAATAACCCACAACACAGGTGGGAAAAAGAACACACTAAGTATGGTCCCGAATTAGAGGTAACGACAATCAGCTGCCTCTAATTGGGAACCATACAAAACCAAAACATTGAAATTATAACATAGATACCCAACTAGTTATGTCCTGACATAAAACTTAGAGAACTGATGACACGCTCCTCAGGGCGAGTGCGGGGATCTGGCACAGGACGCCCCTGGTTGGGAAGGCGCACTGGAATCCTGGTGCGTGGAGCCAGAACAGGTTTCACCGGACTGATGACACGCTCCTCAGGGCGAGTGCGGGGAGCTGGCACTGGACGTACCGGGCTGGGGAGGCGCACTGGAGGCCTGGTGCGTGGAGCCGGAACAGGTTGGGGACCATACTCTGTTAGACACCAGTCAGTTTCTGGGGTGAGAGGTCCAGTAAACAATATTTTGTATATTCACTGTCCAGTAATAATACATAAGGTTAGGAAGGGCTATATCTCTGGAGGAATGCTTTACGTATTCTTGGATTCCCACCACCCCATAAAAAAGATAGAAGCATGACATACGAAATGGAATAGTATCCTGTGGAATTTGCAATGCTAATTAATTAATAGGAAAACATGAACTTTTTGGGAAATTAAATGTATAACCCGAAAACACACCAAACCTAAGCAGTAGGTCCACTACCTCAGGGACACACACTTCAGGGTCTGAGATATATAAAAGCAAGTCATCTACATACAAGGAAACTTTGTGTTCCAGTCCCCATCTGTAGATGCCATTTATTGAGGGTGTGGCTTTTAGCATAATAGAAAGGGGTTCTATCGCCAGGGCAAATAACAGAGGGGACATTGGACATCCCTGGCATGTGGCCCTAGATATGGCTTTTTAATTCTGTCATGGAAATTAATGCATTTCCTGTTACCAAGTCGTTTACGGTTTCTATGCCTTTAGTTTCCCCTGTAGACCAATTTATTTGTGAATTCTGAAAAGCTATCCAAGGATTGTTCCACAAGGTTGTGTTTTTAGCGAGTGATATTGGTTCTTGTAGAAAATACTTTTCGTTTTGTTCCATATTGTTATTGTGTTTAACTATGAAGTTGTTAATGTTCTTAGCTCTATCCTTTGAAAATAGACACGTAGAAACAATCTGGTGATGAGCATGTGCATCTTCAATATGCACCCATTGTTCCTCTTTAGTGCAACTGAACAAAAATATAAACGCAACATGCAACAATTTCAAAGATTTTACTGAGTTACAGTTCATATAATGAACTCAGTCAATTTGAAATAAATTTGTTAGGCCCTAATCTATGGAATTCACATGACTGGGCAGGGGCGCAGCCATGGGTGGGCCTTGGAGGGCATAGGCCCACACAAATGGCAGCCAGGCCCTACCACTGGGGAGCCAGGCCCAGCCAATCAGAATGAGTTTTTCCCCACAAAAGGGCTTTATTACAGACAGAAATACTCCTCTTGAGTGACATGTGTGTTGTCATTTGTGTAAATAGCGGCAGTACTTTGTCCCAACATGTTAAATAGAATTCTATGGGAAAGCAATCCATTCATGTTGTTTTTCTCCACGCTAATGTTTTAACAGTATCTAATATTTATTTTCATCTCTGTTTTTAGTGATTATTTTTTGTCTGCTGATAATTACTTCAGGGTTGTTGAGTCTAAGAAGGGTATAGGATCTGTCCAGCTGATTTATATACATTTCCATAGAAGCTTTTAAAATTGTCATTAATTGTGTTGTTGTTTGTAATCAACGCATTTGTATCTTTATTAATTAGAACTGGTTTAGTGTGTATTCATTTTGTGAGAGCTGTGAGACATTTACCAGGTTTATTTGCCATGAAGTATTATGCTAAATTTGAGTTTAATAACCTGTCGTTGTTGGCTCTCTTCAAAAGTAAAATATCATATTCGTGCTTAAGTACAGAAAATGCTTCTTTGCCTTGTAAAGCTTTTGTATTTTTTTTAAAGGAAAATGTCTAAATCAGATGTAATTTTTATTTTGCAGAGTATGAAATTATCTGTCCCCTAATGTACGGCTTAAAGGCCTTCCAAATTATACTCGGGGTCTGCTTTTCTCTGTCCTCTGTCTACATTTGTAATGGTAAAAAAATATATATAATTGTTTACATATTTAATACATTTAATACATGCTCATTCTCCAAATTCTGTCGCTAAGTGTATTTTATGTTGATAGGCATGATACCAGAGAATGATCCGATATCACTATATCATGACTTTTTTTAATCCAGTAAATTGTTGTGTGCATTTTTGGAAATAAAAATGTAGTCAATTCTTGAATAGCTTTTCTTACTTTGAGAAAAAAGGAATAGTCTTTTGTAGTTGGGAATAGTAATCTCCAGGTGAATTCTTTGTAGAGATTAACATTTTCAGCCTCTTTGGAGCTCACTAAATTTGCCTTTTATTACTACCACTGTCAATCTTATCAAAATTATGATTTAGGTCACCTTCTAAAATAATAGTTCCTGTCTGGATATGATCTAATATATCTTGAATTTGATTAAAAAAAAAACAGATATACAATTAAATCAATGTGTATTTTTCACCATGTAAGGTACAATTCAACATTAGAAAACAGGCTTCTTGGTCCATCTGGTGGCATACGAGGGGAAATTGTGTATTCTTATTTATCAGAATGCCTACACCCCTGCTGTTACTACAGTAGGTGGCAGCACAGGCCTCTCCAACCAATCTCATCTTTAAATATTACATTTCAAAAAACTATTTGGTTGTAACTCTTGCAAGAAAATCACATTTTCCGACAATCTCTTTAAGTGTTCGAGAACCATGTGCTTTTTTTCCATCATAGACCTGTGCACATTCCATGTGATAAATTGGATTTTGTTGGTCTTTACTTGTATAGAATCAAAGTTAATCTTATCTGTTCTGTCTATCATTGAAGAAACAAATAAAACAATTTAGCAGACATGATGAGGGCAGTGGGCATTCCATAAAATGTGAGGATCATAATATAATACATAGTTATTGTATACATATATAGAGCATGTGAGCATATGGGCTGAGCAGACACTTAACAAAAAACACACAAAAAACATAAAGCAAAGTACGTCTTTGTACTTTGAGGTGCTGTTCATTTTTAGGGCTTTTACGCTCCAACTTCTCTCCTAATGTACCAAAAGTCAGTGGATTATGTCATTGTACATACATTGAAGAAAGACTGACGCTTAAGTACTGTGGTCAGTTTGTAATATCTTGTAAATTAAATGTAATTATAGTTGCTGGTGGGAGTCTAAATGCGGAGAGTAGGTCCACCGAGAGACAGAAGTGAGGTGAGTGGAGTCCTCCCAGTCACCCCGTCCCAATCCTCTCTCCACCCTCACCAATATCCACCATTGAATCGTAGTTATAATAACAAACAAGGAATAATAACGATCAACATTATCTCCTTATCTGTCCAGAACTCTTATTCATTTGACAGCATGTTTGAAAGTCACAAAAATAAATACAATTACAATTTCGCATTGTTAAATCCTTTCTTCTCTCTTCTGATTGTATCTCCCCCGGAGAAAGCATCTGAGCGAGCAAAACAGTGCCCCTCTGTCTCTGTTACTTTTTACTTTACTTTTTCTAACAAAAGAACCATTGAATGTCTTCGTTGGACACTTGGGAAGCCCTCAGCAGAAGTTCTTCAAAAGGTAAGAGATTTGTTTTCGCTGTGAAATGTGTTTTGTGTGAACTGCGATGGTTTATGAATTTATGCTAATGGTAAAAGATATTGGAGGTGCTACCCTCAAACAATCAAATGTAGTGCTTTCGCCGTAAAGCCTTTTTGAAATCTAACAATGCTGTGATATTGCCAAGAAGCAGAGCTTTTGATGACTATGCAACACTTGTATATTGATGAATGTTTAATAATTAAACTTTTGGATTTTGAATTTGGCGCCTTGCATTTCACCGGGTAGTGTCGGGAGTGGGGCCCCACCCCTCCCTAAGTAGTTAACAAACAGATCACCGACCATTTCGAATCCCACCGTATCTTCTCCGCTATGCAATCTGGTTTCCCAGCTGGCCATTGGTGCACCTCAGCCATGCTCAAGGTCATAACCGCCATCGATAAAAGACAGTACTATGCAGCCATCTTCATCGACCTTTCCAAGGCTTTCGACTCTGTCAATCAACACATTCTTACCGGCAGACTCAATAGCCTTGGATTCTCAAATGACTGCCTCACCTGGTTCACCAACTACTTCTCAGATAGAGTTCAGCGTGCCAAATCGGAGGGCCTGTTGTCCGGACCTCTGGCTGTCTCTATGGGGGTTCCACAGGGTTCAATTCTCGGGCCGACTCTTTTCTCTGTATATATCAACAATGTTGCTCTTGCTGCTGGTGATTCTCTGCAGACGACACCATTCTGTATAAATCTGGCCCTTCTTTGGACACTTTGTTAACCAACAGGGATTGCTGGGTCGCTAGCGGGCTCGTCCCGACACTACCAGCGAAAATCTAAAGCGCCAAATTCAAAATCCCAAAATGGAATTATTAAACATCCACCAATATGCAAGTGTTCCATACTCATCAAAAGCTATGTTTCTTGGCAATATCACAGCGTTGTCAGATTTCAAAAAGGCTTTACGGCGAAAGCAGCACATTTCATTGTTTGAGGCTAGCACCTCACATATTTTTCCAATAGCCATGTATCGATTAGCCATCATGGCACACACATAACACATTTCACAGCGAAAACAAATCAATTACCTGTTGAAGAACTTCTGCTGAGGTCATCCTAAGTGTCCAACGAAGACAATCCATGGTTCTTTTGTTAGAAAAAGTAACGTCTTTTATCCATAAATCCTCCATTTGGTTGTGGCGTTATAATCAGAAAGCGACAGCCTCCACTAGTCCATGAAGCAGCAGTGCGAACTCGTTCAAATTATACCTATAAACTTGTCCAAGAACAATCAAACATAGTTTTAAATGTATCCATAGGAACACTTTTACGTATATTTACTATTATAAATCAGCCGGAATATAAACTGATCAATAACGAGGCTACAAAAGACACTCCGTGACTTCTCGTGCGCGCGCCACGGAAACTTTTCTCAGAACGAGGGTCTTCATTGTTTGCTGTTTTTCTCTGCTCTAAATTCATCCAAAATGGAGGGAAACACCGTCTCGAGGCTGTTGACATCATAAGGAAGCGACGTGTACTGCATTCATATGCCTATATATGGTCATTTTCAATAGGGAGGGGTTCCCAAATGAGCAATGTGTCAAAATCACTTTTTCCAGGAGAGAGATTCCTCAGGGTTTTGCCTGTTATATGCGTTCTGATTCACTCACAGACAAATGGTTAACAGTTTTGGAAAATGCAGAGTGTTTCCTATCCAATGGTACTAAATATATGCATA
Source organism: Brachymystax lenok tsinlingensis (assembly GCA_030435695.1). Lineage (NCBI taxonomy): Eukaryota > Metazoa > Chordata > Actinopteri > Salmoniformes > Salmonidae > Brachymystax > Brachymystax lenok. Next base: position 38,857,309 of record CM059787.1, on the reverse strand, counting down.
TCCTATTTTCTGGGCCTAAATGGAAGGCATTTTACTTTGGGCACGCCAGGCTCTCCAAAACGGTCACCTCATGCACTGCTCCCAGAGAAGTTAACAAACCTCCAAACGAGCTTCAATGCCATTCAACACTCCAACTGCTCTTAAATGCTAGTAAAACTAAATGCATGCTCTTCAACCGAAAGCTACCCCTACCCGCCCGCTTGACTAGCATCACTACTCTGGACGGTTCCAACTTAGAATATGTGGACATCTACAAATACCTAGGTGTCTGGTTAGACTGTAACTTTCCTTCCAGACTCACATTAAGCATCTCCAGTCCAAAACTAAATGTAGAATCGGCTTCCTATTTTGCAACAAAGCCTCCTTCACTCATGCTGCCAAACATACCCTCGTAAAACTGACTATCCTACCGATCCTTGACTTCGGCGATGTCATTTTCAAAATAGCCTCCAACACTCTACTCAGAAAACTGGAGGTAGTCTATCACAGTGCCATCCGTTTTGTCACTATAGGCCCCATATACTACCCACCACTGCGACCTGTATGCTCTCGTTGGCTGGCCCTTGCTACATATCCGTCGCCAAACCCACTGGCTCCAGGTCATCTATAAGTCTTTGCGAGGTAAAGCCCTGCCTTATCTCAGCTCACTGGTCACCATAGCAACACCCACCCGTAGCACGTGCTCCAGCAGGTATATTTCACTGGTCATCCCCAAAGCCAACACCTCCTCTGGCTGCCTTTCCTTCCAGTTCTCTGCTGCCAATGACTGGAACAAACTGTAAAAGTCACTGAAGCTGGAGACTTATATCTCCTTCACTAACTATAAGCATCAGCTGTCAGAGAAGCTTACCGATCCCTGCACCTGTTCACAGCCCATCTGTTAAAACCTCTTAGGGATAAACGGAGCGCTAGCGGGGCCGCTCCCGACACTACCCAGTGAAATGTAAGGCGCCAAATTCAAAATCCAAAAGTTGAATTATTAAACATTCATCAATATACAAGTGTTGCATAGTCATCAAAAGCTCTGATTCTTGGCAAAATCACAGCGTTGTCAGATTTCAAAAAGGCTTTACGGCGAAAGCACAACATTTGATTGTTTGAGGATAGCACCTCCAATATTTATGCATTAGCATAAATTCATATCCAGCGCGGGTCACACAAAACCCATATAAGAGCTAAAATAAATCACTTACCTTTCGAAGAGCTTCTGCTGAGGGCATCCCAAGTGTCCAACGAAGACATCCAATGGTTCTTTTGTTAGAAAAAGTCATTTATTATATCCATAATCTCCGTATGGTTGGTGCTTTATGTTCAGAAAATCCGCCGTCGAGTCACCCGTTGTACAGTGAAGAGATTGCGTTCAAATTTACCTATCAACTTTGCCCAAACAAATCAAACATCATTTATAATGCATTTATAATGCATTTATAAGGTATCCTTTTATGAATATTAGCAATAATACTTCACTCGGATGATATCATAAACGATATAAAAGGAAAATAAAGTGGGGCGCACTCACAATCTCGTGCCCGGGAAACGTTGTTGACTTCAGTGGTCCCTTGACTATTTCCTCTTCCTATCAGTTCTGCTCAGTGCTAAAGCCTCCGAACACTGTACTGCAACCTAGGAGCTATTATACATGGATTTCAATAGCAAGTCTATGGAAAAGAGGAAATGTCACAACAACAAAAAAATTCTGAACAGAAATTCCTCTGGTTTTTGCCTGCTATATCAGTTCTGTTATACTCACAGACATTATTTTCAGAGTGTTTCCTATCCAATAGTACTAATTATGTGCATATCCTAGTTTCTGGGCCTGAGTGGCAGGTGTTTTACTTTGGGCACGCCAGACTCTCCAAAACCGACACCTCGGCTGCCGCTCGCTAAATAGTTAATAGCTCACCCAACTACCTCATCCCCATATTGTTCTTTTTTTTGCTCTTTTGCACCCCAGTATCTCTACTTGCACACCATCATCTGCACATGTATCACTCCAGTGTTAATGCTAAATTGTAATTATTTCGCCACTATGGCCTATTTATTGCCTTACCTCCCTAATCTTACTACATTTGCACACACTGTTTATAGATTTTTCTATTGTGTTATTGACTGTACGTTTGTCTATTGTTAGGTTTTGCGTAGGTTCAACTGAGATAGGAACGATAATACACCTGAACTTAGTTAAAATAATTGTTTAATTCAAAAGTTAATGAATGGCAAATACAATTTCCGTATATACGGGTTCACTGTAACATCACGCAGGACGAAACAAAGAACTACCTTTCTGCTGAAAACATGGGTATATGTTCTGACAGAGTTAGTTCCTGCTTCGTGAGCTGGCCTATCAGAACAGTGGCTGGGCGTGGTTTAAACTTGCCTGGCCAATCGTTGTCACACAGGCTGGTCCCAGCCTCTCGGCGCTCTTCTTGATTTATCTTCTTGTTTTTTTAGTAGCTCAGTACTTTTCCACCAGACAGGGTCTTGAGATAAAGACCCCACACCCCCCCCAGCAATTTTCTCAAGATGTCCGCACAGGGGTTACACATACACAAGTCCCTACTGACTAACCCTCAATATGATTATTAGCAATTAGCAATTGTCAATACTATTATGGTATAAAAATGTCAGATCCCCACACTATCCCATGTGTAACTCTGTGTTGTTGTTTTTGTGGCACTGCTTTGCTTTATCTTGGCCAGGTCGCAGTTGTAAATGAGAACTTGTTCTCAACTGGCCTTCCTGGTTAAATAAAAAATACCAAAATAAAACCAATGAGCAAAGCATTAACAATGTTCAAATATACACCAGAACAGAGCCATTTCTTTTGTCCGGAGTAACAAATTATGGGGCCCAGGGCAAAAACTTTTTTAACCAACTGTGGTCGCAAAATAAATGTAATTCAGAATACAGTGGCATATGGTGGCATGTTGTAACTTATTGGGAAAGGCGACTGGGCTGTTTTGTGCATCTCAGGGTGTGGGAGCACTCGGTCAAATTGATAACACGACAGTCTCATCACAATGCAACACCAGAAATGAATGAATTTACTTTAGGAAACTTTCTGAATGAACAGTGAGAGAATTAGAGAACTCACATGCACAGTTAAAAGGACCCATCAATCATAGCCCCCAGCGCATCTCAAACACACAACAGCAAATCATACTTATCCTTTCCCAAAAATGTAGGCTATTAAAAACTAAGGCCTATAGGATAATGATAAAACAATGTAGCTTATCAAATGAATTGACAAGGAAAGTTTGAAGGGGATAGAGAGACAACTATGAGATACCTTTCCGGCATATGATGAAGATGAAATGCACAACCACATTAGCCATTTTAGTGTGGTTATGCTGATTGCTGACACCACATTTTTAAATATGTCTAGATTAATATATGAATTAGCCCACCCACATTTCTAATTAACACATCTCTCTCTTCACTGTTCCATCTTGTACAATTCACTCATCTCCGCTGCATACAGCTCCACTGGCTTCTATCTCTTCCCCTCTCCTCTCTCTATTCCTAATAGCTCTTGTACCGAAGGAGTAGTCTATAGCTCAGAAATAGCAACATATTCACTTATTTTGAGCAATTATTTTAACTAAGAGCATAGTAGGCTGCAGTGTTGGAAATTAACTGGAGGGAAGTTTGAATGGCGGGAAGTAGCTCTGGGCCTTGTTTCCCAGAGCCATCATAGCGCTAAGATCATCCTTAGAACCATCTTATGATGTATGGGCTCCTGAGTGGCGCAGCAGTCTACGGCACTGCATCTCAATGCAAGAGGTGTCACTACAGTCCCTGGTTCGAGTCCAGGCTGCATCACATCTGGCTGTGATTGCGTGTCCCATAGGGGGGTGCACGGTTGTCTGGGTTTGACTGTCATTGTAAATAAAAATGTGTTCTCAACTGACTTGCCTAGTTAAATAAAAAAATCTTTATTAGCCGATCTGTTTCCCAGATCATTTCATATAATGTTGCTCTTAAAAAGCATAATAAGCTGCCTCAATATTTGCAGCCGTAAGTGATAATACAGTATCTCTAGGTCCCTCAAACTCAACTATGGATATTGAAGCCAGTTCCACTGTGTTTCTTCATTGTTCCCCTCTAGACAGGGTCTGATTTAGACCTGGAACACCAGGTGGGTGCAATTAATTATCAGGTAGAACAGAAAACCAGCAGGCCCCGGACCTCATAGGGTAGGATTTGAATACCCCTGCTCTATGAGCTGATCCGTCGTCAGTATTGTGGAATAATTCGTTTTGAGTGGAGAAGGCTGATCCGAGAGTAGCGTTGACTTTCTTTTGATCCTATCAGTATTGGCGCATGGTCTAAAGACACACTTAGCAAACGTTCTCTCTATGTGCTTGTTTGGGAAACACTTAAAAAGTTGGGTATCAATAACTATGCAACCGGTTTGATCATCAAAATGCTTAAGTTACAACTGGGAAATGAGGCCCTGGTGTAATGTGATGTGATTGCCTTGTAGTGATAAATTGATAGCCTAAATGGCTGAACTGATGCATTGTGAACGTACAGGACAGACCGAGGTGAATTAATGAATTAATTCACACAACTCCTGCTGTAGATACCGGTGTGTCCTATTTCGTGTGTCCTAGCAGGTGTGACCGTGCGTGGTGCATGATGTCAACATATCCATCTGTAATTTGAACTGTGCTATCATTCAACATTTCTATATTGAAGTGTAACTGTTCCACTACGCATTATGATGATAAATAAATATGCATCTAAATATTGTCAAGATTTCTAACGAATTGCCCATATTTAAACTATCGACACATCTGATGAATGCAATTCAAAACGGCAACAAAAACAGTCCTATCACAACGGAATTCTATCTTGATAAAACCAACGCATCAAAGGAATATTGTCCATAAATAAAAACCAACATTTAGGCAGCTTTATGAAACGAAATGTGAACCTATCTAAATTACAGGTTTTGCTGACAGAAAACAAAAAATAGGCTAGTGACCTAACAGCTAGAATTGTTTACAATTCAGCTAGAATTGTTTACAATTTACAATCTCTGGTGAGCACATCGGAGAAAAGTAATATTGTTTAGAAAAGAGATACGCTACGGGTGTCAGCTGAGCTAACACCAGCTACATTCTTAGAGTTATTGCATAGCCTCTCTTTGCTGAAAAAGACGAAGGATTAGTTTTCAGATACATCACACACAATACAGAATTATTTGATGGAAGCAGTCAGGGATATAAGGACAGACAAATGTACTTAATTTAAAAGTTAAGGTAGGCCAAAATGAATTTTTTTGCATGCTGTTTATTAGCCTGGAAAATGAAAAACACAAGCTGAAGGCAATTCTAGTAGAAATATGTTTTAATTTAGGGTAGCATATTTTACACTTACCTGTCACCCCTTATGGAAAAACACATGATTTCACATGTGCCATTTCCACATGTTTTGAATATGTGAAATCATTTGAAACATGTGTGTTTGGAACACTTCACGTGATGATATTTTAAATAAACTTTCACATGTGGTTTTACATTTTCACATGAGATTTCACAGGTAATACCCTGCAAACAAAAATGTGTCATTATGATATGCACACAGGGCTTTTAACACGCAGTATTTGACACACCTGACCACGTTGTATATTTATACAAAAAATATTGTTTAACATGTCCTTGCCTGGGAAAAGCACTAGCCTATGTCAAATCTACTATCCCCCACAGTACAAAAGTTGACCTATTCTATTCTGTGTGAGAAATAAATATTCCAAACAAAGTCTGGGACAGTTGTGGGATGCCATAGATCCCAAATTAATAAATAAAAAAAATATGCAATGTGGCTGACGCAACAGATCAGAACGTTTATCTTTATCTGTTTATAAACTATTTGGCTATTTCTTCACATTATAAGCACAGCAATGCACACATGGCAGTAGGCTGTAAGCACACATGTTCCATCAGCGGGAAAACACCATCATCAAAAAGGAAATGTTCCATTAGTGGAAAAACAACATTATCAAAAGTGAACGCACATGCGATTATGCATGCAATGCTTTTATTATAAAGGTGCATTTTTATGGTGAAAATTGTCTTCCCCAAACTCACGTGTTGCTTATTTATTCCAGTTAGTCTCTACATCCCTTGTAAAACAAATAAATGTGCTTAATTTTAAGAAGTTATTTGAACACTTTAGTTGTGATGCAAACCTTATCAAAACATACAGGCCTATGGGCTAGGCTACATGAGGTGTGCGACTATGATTAAAAAAAGTTGCCTTATGCTGGGCATCATTCACAAGTGATAATATTTCATTCTCAAGTTATAGGCTAATGTTGTCACCCATCAAACTATTCTTGATTAAACCTGTTAGGGAGCGGCAGCAGTGTTCTTAGTTTTGGAGAGTCTGGCATGCCCAAAGTAAAATGCATAGTACACAGGCCCAGAAACTAGGACATGCACATAATTAGTAGTTTTGGATAGAGAACACTCTGAAGTTTCTAAAACTGTTAAAATAATGTCTGTGAGTATAACAGAACTGATATGGCCGGCAAAAATCCACCCAAGAACATGTGATTCTGTGAGCTGCCTCCTTTTCCATTGACTTGCTATAGGGAATGCTGAAATCCAGCTCCCAGGTTGCAGTACCTATGGATTCCACTAGATGTCAACAGTCTTTAGACAAGGTTTCATGCATTTATCTTGAAAAATAGGGGAGTAGAAGAAGTTTATCCAAGGGGAGTGAGGGAGTAACTTTTGTCTTTGGTGTGCCTTGGTTTTTTTCTTTTCTATCGCCCAAGATATTATCCGTGTGAAATATTATCGTTAATATACATATTAGTGTACCTAGGGATTGATTAGAAAAGTTATTTGATTTGCTTGGACAAAGTTTATAGGTTTTATCTTTAACGCTTGTATAATGGACGAGTGGACGGTGGATTTTCTGAACAGAACTCGCCAACCAAACGGAACTTTATGGATATAAAGAGGGACTTTTTCGAACAAAAGGAACATTGATTGGCTTGCTTGGACACTTCGGGTTGCCATCAGAAGAAGATCTTCAAAGGTAAGCGATTTATTTTATCTATTTTTATGAGTTTTGTGACACCCATGCTGGTTATGTTTTTCTGCTAATGGAGGAAGTACACGGGGCGCTGTCCTCAGACAATCAAATGTTATGCTTTCGCCGTAAAGCCTTTTTTGAAATCTGACAACGCTGTGAGATTGCCAAGATTCTAAGCTTTTGAACAGTGTGCATCACTTGTATTTTCATGAATGTTTTATAATACTACATTTGTAATTTGAATTTTTCCGGATGTTGTCGTTGGTGGGTCAATAGCGCCCCACTGATCCCTAAGAAGTTTTTAGTCTTGTCTTTACATATACTAAATAATATATGAGTGAAATTTGTTATGATTTAGAACGGACCATTATCATGCACCTGTCTCGAAACAGGGGCAGCGGGAAAAAATACATGTCATCTATGCACTTCAAATCAAATCAAATTTTATTGGTCACATACACATGGTTAGAAGATGTTAATGCGAGTGTAGCAAAATGGAGGACGCTTTTCCCGTGGTTCATTTTCTGCTACAACACTTTCAAACTGCTACAACACTTTCACTGAGGGTTGGCACAAATACACATATAGTTAGTTGACCACGAGGTTGTTCAAAGTCTCAAAGAATTAATGTGTACTCTGTCACTCTACGTCAAGTGTCCTTGAGAACTTTTAGTTTCACATTGATGTTCCTTTGGGGGTGATAATCTGACAATTATTTACTTGATTTTTTGCAGCTTTTAGCAAAGTGTAGAAATGCATTCTTGCCAATAGGTCTTCAGTATTTTTTATTCGGATCCCCATTAGCTGTTGCGAAAGCCAAATCCAAATCCCTATCGCCGTACATGGCTTATTTAGGAAAGGGCTGATTTTAGCTAGCTAGCTTGCCACCGGAGGACAACGACACAACGAGATGCAACAATTCAAATTTTCTGTAAATGACTTTTGACTTCTAACGTGATGTGATTGCTGTGAAGCCAAATCCAAACTGGCTTCCCTTGACATTTTTATTTTGGTGCGCCAGGACCATTCACAGCTGAGCTCACTCAGTTTAACTCAAAACTGATTGCCTATTATTTGATCATTTTTGTATAAAGGGAGGCCAAATGCTTTGACCAGCCAGCATAGATGGGCTACATGTCCAGAGACAGAGGGGCTCTGTTTTGTTTGCTTGGATGCTTTCTCCGGTGATAAATAAATAATACAAAAATAATTGAAGGACATACATTTTTTGGGGAAGCTTGAAATAAGACATCACGTGGATTTTACCTCAAGTGAATTGGGTATTTTCTGGAAAGTTTTTTCAGTCGCAAGATATCGCTAATAGAATAGATGCGTTGTTCAAATCTATTGAAGGGGTGAAACAGTATGATGACATTAGATCAGAGCTATTTCAGTCGAATGTAGAAGATTAATTAGTGTGACTGTGGATGGTTTCACTGACATATTGTGCCCCTGACTTGAACATTGGTTTAAAAAGAGACAAGACACAACCATCGACCGACAAGTTGCCGACATCAGTTTCAAGAGTATGTCTCAAGAATATTCACAAACCGTATTTGAAGACCCTGCACTTATGAACTGTTGCCGTGACCAAATCCATATGTTTGTTCAGGTTGTTAAAACGTGCTACATTAACATAGTGGTACCTATAAAACAATGCTCTGTGTGTGCGTGTGCGTGCATGTGTATGTGTATGAGGGGTGATATGGGGACTAAATTGAGCCTAACTTAGCAACCAAGTCATCTTATGTGTAACTGAGTGCCTAAGAAATTGTCTTGGGTTAAGTGGTTAGGAGACTTTCTGTATCTTACAAGTTAGTCTGCTATTTTGCTGTAGCAGGCAGACTGCGTGTTGCGCTGGTTTTTACCCAACGCTCAGCTCGTTACCCACTTCCCGATGACTTGTCTTGCGTGATGCCTGTGTTTTTAAATCCCCTGCACTTAACATGCTACACTGATTGTTCAACTATTGCAATATGGGGCTGATGGTGATAAGTTATGTATAGCAGTGCGATTGGAGATACGATCTTGTGAAATTATATTTGACAAGGTGGATTGCAGCTCGTGTTCCATGGTCTGTGCGTGCAGGAAGGCACCTCCCTTTCTTCTTCTACTTCTTCTCCCTCCCTCTCCTTCTCTCCCCTCCTCTGTCTTCCCAGCTAGCACATTTGATTCCTTGGAAGTTGTGGGAACGTATGTTTTTGGTTTCACATTGGTTGTGAGAACGAAGCCATACGTTTCCTGACCGGTAAAACAGAACGTTTAAAATAAGTTCTGAGAACAGAAGTTATGAGGACAGATGGTTGGAGACGAGAAGCAAGTACAGGGAGTGAACATTTAATTAATAAACGGACATGAAACAGGACAGGACAGCGTCTGGACATGAAAACATAATTTTAATGGAAAATTATTTATTTATTTCTTTCAAAAACAAATACATTTCTAAGTGACCCCAAACTTTTGAACGGTAGTGTATATGTTTTTAATTAACATTCTTAGAACGTTCTCTGAACATTACTATGGCTTTCCTTTGTTTTTTATGGAATGTATTCTTTATGTTCTCGGAACAATTTGAGAACACGACTTTAAATAGAACCATGAGGAAACCTGTAGGAAACGTTATACTGAAGTACTGAAATTCCCACAGAAGAACATTGGTTCTTAACGTTCTCTGAACTATTTGAGAACATTCTTAATGTCAAACCAGTTGGAGAACATTCCTAGAACATTACCAAAATTGAAATTCAATGTAACCATGTTTAAACTTTTAGGAAACGTTCTGTTAAAGTAATGAAATACCAAGAAAATATTTTTTGGGTTCCTTAAATGTGCTGAGAATGTTTTGTTTTTCAACTGTCTTGCACCATTCCCAGAAAGTTGTGGGACGGTTGTATGCAAAATAACCATAGGACAAGAACGCACTTACCAAGCTCTAAGAAATATGTGCTAGCTGGGTTAGACCTCGAACACTCCTGTGTGTTCAAACACAACTCTCCTCTCTTGAACTCTCCATGCGTTGTAGTTCTCCTTTGGGTAATGAGATGTGTAACAACTGACTCAAATATTGATTCCAAACCTGTTGATTAGGTTTGCTTTTATCTCTGTCAATGAAATATGAGTTGTAGTCTGAATAGATGAACTGTGTGGTTAAGACATCAACTTCCACAACAAGCACAGCAGCAGCTATGTGAGGTCATGAACTTAAAGTAAACACGTGATCAAGCATCATGAAGCTCCAATATAGCCTACTGTATCTGCATGTTGTTAGTATTGTTTGGCCGGGTGTAACAAATCCTGTGTGGTTAGGAGGACTTAGTAAATAATTCAGATCACTGAATCTGTCCAAATAGGCTGGTACTATGGACAGTGAAAAAGGATTTACAATATGAAAATGTTGAGTCATGAATGGTCAGGAGATAACATTTCTGTCTGCTCTGCACATGTCCATCCTCACCTGACATGGTTCTGAGGGGTTAAACATGTGAAAGGACACAGGAACCAACCACCATGTGGGAAAACAAACCCTTGAGAAACAAAAGCCCTGTGTATATTAATCAACAACCTGCTCTCTGAGTTAGCCAGTGGGTTAGCCAGTGTTGTAATAGATGGACACTTCTTGAATGTTCTTGAATGTCAAATCAGCCCCTAGCCCCTACCCCTTAATTTTACCATTTAGGCACTTCTGTAGAGCTGAGAGTTTTGGATACGTTTAAGCATTATGGTAATAGCTTCACCTTGCCTTCTGATAGATTTGATGGAACTTTCCATTCGATCATGTCATATCTACAGGAGTGACTATGGGGTAGAGGCAAGCTACGGGCTAGTGGTTGAAAGTTTGAAATTCAGAAAGTTTATAAATACCCACTGTGACAGGAGGCATGGCTCCAACTAAAAGCACAAACACAGGAGCAACCAGAGCACTCCTTAGTGAGATGACAGACTGGATTGGAGTTCGCCAATTCTGGAACAGCATGACGGGCCAGCAGCCTCAGTCTCAGTCAACAACACCGGCAGAGGAGACACGGCAGTAACTGCCGCTATAACATTACTGGCACCTTTGACGATCTCTCTCTGAAGGTGGTACCTATCTCTATCGGATCCATCCTTCCTCTGAGCCAGTTAGACAGACACGTGTCGGTCTCAGACGGGGAGAAGACAGGGGCTACCCTCCTGTTCTCTGGGATATTCCTGGATCTGGTGGGCATGACGCTCAGTGTCATGGGCTGGCTTAAGTACAATGTCAGCTGCAGCTTCGAGTGGACCCAGCTGCTCGACCCCATCTTGCTGTCTGTAGGAGGCACGTTCATCCTCATCAGCGTCTGTATGTTCAGGATGCTCTCCTGCCGGGTGTGTAAGCCAAAGGACCATGACGAAGAGTTTTCAGAGTCACTGGCGATCCCAGGGTCCTGCCAATCAATTGTGTTCGACAGGATCAATCAGCCAATAATGTGTCACAGAGCCACGGTAGCGCAGTATATCCCAGCTTCATACAAATTTGTGACACAGGAAGTGAATCCATCCAATGGGTTTCAGCCCAATGGTGGCTTAGCCAGTGGGGTTCCCAGAAACTTGCCACCTCAATACTACACTGTGTGCCCATTTTGTAACCCAGCGTTTATAGGACACAACAAAAGCCCTCCAAACAACGGGTCAGACTGAAGACAAGACTGCAGACATAGCAGGTACAGTGGGGAAAAAAAGTATTTAGTCAGCCACCAATTGTGCAAGTTCTCTCACTTAAAAAGATGAGAGAGGCCTGTAAATTTCATCATAGGTACACTTCAACTATGACAGACAAAATGAGGAAAAAAAATCCAGAAAATCACATTGTAGGATTTTTAATGAATTTATTTGCAAATTATGGTGGAAAATAAGTTTTTGGTCACATACAAACAAGCAGACCTGTAACTCACAGACCTGTAACTTCTTCTTTAAGAGGCTCCTCTGTCCTCCACTCATTACCTGTATTAATGGCACCTGTTTGAACTTGTTATCAGTATAAAAGACACCTGTCCACAACCTCAAACAGTCACACTCCAAACTCCACTATGGCCAAGACCAAAGAGCTGTCAAAGGACACCAGAAACAAAATTGTAGACCTGCACCAGGTTGGGAAGACTGAATCTGCAATAGGTAAGCAGCTTGGTTTGAAGAAATCAACTGTGGGAGCAATTATTAGGAAATGGAAGACATACAAGACCACTGATAATCTTCCTCGATCTGGGGCTCCACGCAAGATCTCACCCCGTGGGGTCAAAATGATCACAAGAACGGTGAGCAAAAATCCCAGAACCACACAGGGGACCTAGTGAATGACCTGCAGAGAGCTGGGACCAAAGTAACAAAGCCTACCATCAGTAACACACTACGCCGCCAGGGACTCAAATCCTGCAGTGCCAGACGTGTCCCCTGCTTAAGCCAGTACATGTTCAGGCCCGTCTAAAGTTTGCTAGAGAGCATTTGGATGATCCAGATGAGGATTGGGAGAATGTCAGATGAAACCAAAATATAACTTTTTGGTAAAAACTCAACTCGTCGTGTTTGGAGGACAAAGAATGCTGAGTTGCATCCAAAGAACACCATACCTACTGTGAAGCATGGGGGTGGAAACATCATGCTTTGGGGCTGTTTTTTCTGCAAAGGGACCAGGACTGACTGATCCGTGTAAAGGAAAGAATGAATGGGGCCATGTATCGTGAGATTTTGAGTGAAAACCTCCTTCCATCAGCAAGGGCATTGAAGATGAAACGTGGCTGGGTCTTTCAGCATGACAATGATCCCAAACACACTGCCCGGGCAACGAAGGAGTGGCTTCGTAAGAAGCATTTCAAGGTCCTGGAGTGGCCTAGCCAGTCTCCAGATCTCAACCCCATAGAAAATCTTTGGAGGGAGTTGAAAGTCTGTGTTGCCCAGCGACAGCCCCAAAACATCACTGCTCTAGAGGAGATCTGCATGGAGGAATGGGCCAAAATACCAGCAACAGTGTGTGAAAACCTTGTGAAGACTTACAGAAAACATTTGACCTCTGTCATTGCCAACACAGGGAATATAACAAAGTATTGAGATAAACTTTTGTTATTGACCAAATACTTATTTTCCACCATAAATTTGCAAATAAATTCATAAAAAAAATCCTACAATGTGATTTTCTGGATTTTTTTTCCTCATTTTGTCTGTCATAGTTGAAGTGTACCTATGATGAAAATTACAGGCCTCTCTCATCTTTTTAAGTGAGAGAACTTGCACAATTGGTGGCTGACTAAATACTTTTTTTTCCCCACTGTAGCTGAATTATTTAATGGCTGCGACCAGTGTATCTAGCTTGAGTTTACTTCTTGGGATATTTCTGATAAGTTTATTAGCTAGCTAGCTAGCTAGCTAACTTTCGTTATACATTTGTTGTGTTATCCAACAAGTACATTTAAACATTTAGCTAGCTAGTTAGCTAGCTAGTCTTAGCTGTTTGAATGGCAGCCTTGTCACATTGATTGGGAACACACTGTCTGGCTATAGCTAGCTAACTAGTTAGATCTTATCTCTTTATCTGCATATGAGTGTTAATTTCCCAGATATACGTGTTAATGTTAATTTCCCAGATATACTAGTGTCTTCTCACATCATGTCAGTATCATTTTTTTTATTTATGATCCAGACAGTGACTCATAAATGCCATGTCTGTAGCTTGTCTCCTTGCAGTAAGCCATTGTTATTTTATTTTTCCTCTCAAATGATGTCATTCTTGCATTCTATGACCAGACATCTTCACCAAAATGTACAGTAGAAATGACAGCTAAAATGTAGTCATAGACAACAATGTTGTTCCGGTTTATTTAATGAACCCTAAATGAGCATTATTATTAGGTGTTATGGTTTTTGTCACCTTTAAAGGTTGACTGCACTTCCTGATTTGGCATTGTTTTTCATCAATGAGAAATGCTTGCGGCCATGACTGAAGGCAAACAAGAGTTGTCTTGGGGGTGTGGTTTGATGTGGGTGTTTCTTGGGTGTGTCTTTGCCATTCAATCATAACAAACAAGGGCAGTAGTGAGTACAGTGAGGTAAGCTACAGTAAGCTAGCTTTGTTATGGAGAGAACAAAGTTTTGAAGTTGAGGACTTCTCCCCTCCTGACTGATTCGCCAGCTCAAGATGGTCAGCTAATTCAGTTCTATGTGTAGGCTAAAGCCTGCACAGACCTTGTGTTTAGCCAAGCTGAAAGCCGCTAGCTAGCATAACTTGGTGATAGCTGCAGTTGGTTATCCTATCTAGCTGATATTTATCTTTCAAATAAGTTTTGGCAAGATTGCAAGAGCCAGTGTCTGGAATGTTTCATGAGACATCTGTTCTTCAACACCTTGCCACGAAAGTAGCTTGCAACTTAGTTTCACCGTTTCATCACATAATGTAAATACACGTTACTTTGAAAATTGTATCAACTGTGAATTGAATGTCCGGTCTTGAATCAGCTCAGCTGTCCTAACACAATATTCTATAACTGGCTAGTTTTGTCTCGTCTCATTTCTCCTTATGTCCTCTGATCTTTCCCAGGACAAATCCCAGAAGTACTAATATCCCTACAACTGGTGTAGGCTTCATGTGGACATTATACAAACATCGCCCAGCTTGACCGTAGATACATTTATCAACAAGAAATCGATGTGTGTGTTCGTGTTACAAAGACACAACCTTTTATGCTGTAAATATCACATTGATGTGCTTATAAAGACAGAATGCATACACTTACCTAGCAAATACAAATACGTTGTGTGTAGAGTACAACTTCAGCTGTATAACCAGAACTAGAATGGCATTCTACTTGTCTATTTGGCCAAATCTAAGGGATTTGGTGTCTAACCATACACATTGACATGCACAGCTCTCTGGGTGATGTTCTGTCTTCAAGTCTCCAGTAGGTGATTAAGTCCCTTCCATCTATGTAATGTATTACAGGTTATGGACAGGTGCAGTCAGGTGGCACTCCATCCTGTATATGACACAGTTTGCCTCAACCTATGGGTCCAGCAGGCAGAGTTCAATAACTACAGATTTACAGTTGAAGTCGGAGGTTTACGTACACTCAGGTTGGAGTCATTAAAACTCATTTTTCAGCCAATTCACAAATGTCTTGTTTACAAACTATAGTTTTGGCAAGTCGGTTAGGACATCTACTTTGTGCATGACACAAGTAATTA
The DNA here is from genome assembly GCA_030435695.1 of Brachymystax lenok tsinlingensis. NCBI lineage: Eukaryota > Metazoa > Chordata > Actinopteri > Salmoniformes > Salmonidae > Brachymystax > Brachymystax lenok. The sequence goes on along the minus strand of CM059787.1, from coordinate 38,842,069 downwards.
TTCCAACAATTGTTTACAGACAGATTATTTCACTTATAATTCATTGTATCATAATTCCAGTGAATTGTTGACTGTGCCTTTTAGCAGCTTGTTGACTGTGCCTTTAAACAGCTTTGAATTGGTCAGTAGCCTACAGCCTACTAAGTTGACTGTACCTTTAACCAGCTTGGAAAATTCCAGAAAATGGTGTCATGGCTTTAGAAGCTTCTGATAGTCTAATTGACATCATTTGAGTCAATTGGAGGTGTACCTGTGGATGTATTTCAAGGCCTACCTTCAAACTCAGTGCCTCTTTACTTGACATCATGGGAAAATCTAAAGAAATCAGCAAGACCTCATAAAAAATATTGTAGACCTCCACAAGTCTGGTTCATCCTTGGGAGCAATTTCCAAATGGCTGAAGGTACCACGTTCATCTGTACAAACAATAGTACGCAAGTATAAACACCATGGGACCACGCGTCATACCGCTCAGGAAGGAGACGCGTTCTGTATCCTAGAGATTAACGTACTTTGGTGCGAAAAGTGCAAATCAATCCCAGAACAACAGCAAAGGACCTTGTGAAGATGCTGGAGGAAACAGGTACAAAAGTATCTATATCCACAGTAAAACGAGTCCTATATCAACATAACCTGAAAGGCCGCTCAGCAAGGAAGAAGCCACCGCTCCAAAACCGCCATAAAAAAAGCCAGACTATGGTTTGCAACTGCACATGGGGACGAAGATTGTACTTTTTGGAGAAATGTCCTCTGGTCTGATGAAACGAAAATATAACTGTTTGGCCATAATGGAGGAAAAAGGGGGCTTGCAAGCCGAAGAACACCATCCCAACCGTGAAGCAGCATCATGTTGTGGGGGTGCTTTGCTGCAGGAGGGACTGGTGCATTTCACAAAATAGATGGCATCATGAGCAAGGAAAATTATGTGGATATATTGAAGCAACATCTCAAGACATCAGTCAGGAAGGTAAAGCTTGGTCGCAAATGGGTCTTCCAAATGGTCAATGACCCCAAGCATACTTCCAAAGTTGTGGCAAAATGGCTTAAGGACAACAAAGTCAAGGTATTAGAGAGGCCATCACAAAGCCCTGACATCAATCCTATAGAACATTTGTGGGCAGAACTGAAAAAGCGTGTGCGAGCTTAGAGGACTACAATCCTGATTCAGTTACACCAGCTCTGTCAGGAGGAATGGGCCAAAATTCACCCAACTTATTGTGGGAAGCTTGTGGAAGGCTGCCCGAAACGTTTGACCCAAGTTAAACAATTTAAAGGCAATGCTACCAAATACTAATTGAGTGTATGTAAACTTCTGACCCACTGGGAATGTGATGAAAGAAATGTAAGCTGAAATAAATCATGCTCTCTACTATTATTCTGACATTTCACATTCTTAAAATTCAGTGGTGAGCCTAACTGACCTAAAACAGGCAATTATTACTAGGATTAAATGTCAGGAATTGTGAAAAACTGAGTTTAAATGTATTTGGCTGAAGTGTATGTAAACTTCCGACTTCAACTGTAACTACAGATATAACTACAGATGTGAAATACAGGAGGATGGCACTCTTCTCATATCACTCTGTAGGCTACTGACCAATTCAAAGTTTCCTCCAGGAGGTCAGTAGATATTCTAAACAAAACTTTCAAGTGTAACAGTTCCATGTAATTCTGTAGAAGCAGTGTTCTGCTAATATAACAATGTGCAAATATTATACCTTCGGGTATGGTGTCCCGTATAAGACAGGAGTTCCCTGACATGTTTGAAGAATACTGAAAAGGTGATATTACTAAACACTTGTGATGTACGGTCTTATTAGAAATTACCTTTTGTCCATTCTGAGGTGTTTGCCAACGTCTGATGGGCATGGCAGTGTAGATCATCTCCAGCCCCCTCTCATCACAGATACTGGTCATGAAAGAGCCCAAATTCGGCTCCTATATCTGACCCAGCTCCTAGATCACAGAGGGAGGAAGAGAGAGAAAGACTGTCACCATACAGTCATGGAAGCCAACAGTAAATACACAGTTGAACATAGCCAATTATAGATCCTGATTAACAACTAATTCACAAGGGACACGTGCCAGCTTGGCACTGACTGGTTGGCATTACTCACTCGGCCCATGAATAGTCCATTGGCACAGGGTCACCTCCTTACAACATAAAATACACACGTACAGTGGGGAAAAAAAGTATTTAGTCAGCCACCAATTGTGCAAGTTCTCTCACTTAAAAAGATGAGAGAGGCCTGTAATTTTCATCATAGGTACACTTCAACTATGACAGACAAAATGAGGAAAAAAAATCCAGAAAATCATCACATTGTAGGATTATTTATGAATTTATTTGCAAATTATGGTGGAAAATAAGTATTTGGTCAATAACAAAAGTTTATCTCAATACTTTGTTATATACCCTTTGTTGGCAATGACAGAGGTCAAATGTTTTCTGTAATTCTTCACAAGGTTTTCACACACTGTTGCTGGTATTTTGGCCCATTCCTCCATGCAGATCTCCTCTAGAGCAGTGATGTTTTGGGGCTGTCGCTGGGCAACACGGACTTTCAACTCCCTCCAAAGATTTTCTATGGGGTTGAGATCTGGAGACTGGCTAGGCCACTCCAGGACCTTGAAATGCTTCTTACGAAGCCACTCCTTCGTTGCCCGGGCGGTGTGTTTGGGATCATTGTCATGCTGAAAGACCCAGCCACGTTTCATCTTCAATGCCCTTGCTGATGGAAGGAGGTTTTCACTCAAAATCTCACGATACATGGCCCCATTCATTCTTTCCTTTACACGGATCAGTCGTCCTGGTCCCTTTGCAGAAAAACAGCCCCAAAGCATGATGTTTCCACCCCCATGCTTCACAGTAGGTATGGTGTTCTTTGGATGCAACTCAGCATTCTTTGTCCTCCAAACACGACGAGTTGAGTTTTTACCAAAAAGTTCTATTTTGGTTTCATCTGACATTCTCCCAATCCTCATCTGGATCATCCAAATGCTCTCTAGCAAACTTTAGACGGGCCTGAACATGTACTGGCTTAAGCAGGGGACACGTCTGGCACTGCAGGATTTGAGTCCCTGGCGGCGTAGTGTGTTACTGATGGTAGGCTTTGTTACTTTGGTCCCAGCTCTCTGCAGGTCATTCACTAGGTCCCCGTGTGGTTCTGGGATTTTTGCTCACCGTTCTTGTGATCATTTTGACCCCACGGGTGAGATCTTGCGTGGAGCCCCAGATCGAGGAAGATTATCAGTGGTCTTGTATGTCTTCCATTTCCTAATAATTGCTCCCACAGTTGATTTCTTCAAACCAAGCTGCTTACCTATTGCAGATTCAGTCTTCCCAACCTGGTGCAGGTCTACAATTTTGTTTCTGGTGTCCTTTGACAGCTCTTTGGTCTTGGCCATAGTGGAGTTTGGAGTGTGACTGTTTGAGGTTGTGGACAGGTGTCTTTTATACTGATAACAAGTTCAAACAGGTGCCATTAATACAGGTAATGAGTGGAGGACAGAGGAGCCTCTTAAAGAAGAAGTTACAGGTCTGTGAGAGCCAGAAATCTTGCTTGTTTGTATGTGACCAAATACTTATTTTCCACCATAATTTGCAAATAAATTCATAAATAATCCTACAATGTGATTTTCTGGATTTTTTTTCCTCATTTTGTCTGTCATAGTTGAAGTGTACCTATGATGAAAATTACAGGCCTCTCTCATCTTTTTAAGTGAGAGAACTTGCACAATTGGTGGCTGACTAAATACTTTTTTTTTCCCCACTGTATACACACAGCACCAATTACATTATCAGTGGTGGTTAGGTGAATTCCAGGACAGATAGTATTTTGATCATTGACCAGATCAAATGTGACCAACCTGATTCAAGTGTCCTCCATTACTCTGGAGCAGGACTGGTGTATGGCCACTGCCTCTGTCACGACTTCCACCGGAAGTCGCCTCCTCTCCTTGTTCGGGCGGCGTTCGGCGGTCGACGTCACTGGCTTTCTAGCCATCGCCGCTCAGCTGTTATTTTGTTTCCTTTGCTTTTGTCTTGTTCACCTCGCACCTGGTTTGTATTCCAGTGATTGCGGCATGTATTTATTTCCGGTGAATATGTCATGTCATTGTGTGGAATTATTCATTGTTTATTGTGTGTGTAGCACAGGCTCATTTTTTCTCTCCGGGTAACGGTTGTTAACCCGTATTTTGTATGCTTGTGCGTAACCTGGACTGTGTTTATGGTCGTAGCGCTAGACACTTGGGGCTGCCCTTAGGGAGGCTGGAGGAGGGACCAACACGTGCACTATCTGTGGCCGCAGAGGTCACACTGCCGGTCGGTGTCGGGTTGGTTCCTCTGGGAGTCGAGGCAACAGGCAGGGCACTCTGGCGTCACCCCAGGTGAGTCGGCACCACACTCATCCAGAGTCTTCTGTTGTTCACCTGTTTTAACCTGTTTGTTTTCCCGAGTTCTCCCCGCTTTCCCAGCATAAGGCGCTCGTCGATTCAGGTGTGGCTGGGAACTTTATTGACAGAGCATTCGCCGTTAGTTTGGGAATTCCCATTATTCCTGTGTTTAGACCTTTCCCGGTACACGCTCTGGATAGTCGACCATTAGGGTCCGGGCTAATCAGGAAGGTCACCATCTCCTTGGCCATGGTGACGCAGGGAGGTCACCAGGAGAAAATCAGTCTCTTTCTTATTGACTCTCCTGCGTTTCCCGTGGTACTAGGTCTTCCCTTGGTTGGCTCATCATGACCCCATCATTTCATGGCAACAGATGGCTCTTAAGGGGTGGTCGAAAGAGTGCTCGGGGAGGTGTTTAGGAGTTTCCGTTGGTGCTACCATGGTGGAAAGTCCAGACCAGGTCTCCACCGTGCACATCCCTCCAGAATATGCCGATTTGGCTCTCGCCTTCTGTAAGAAGAAGGCGACTCAATTACCACCCCATCGACGGGGGGATTGTGCGATAAATCTCCAGGTAGACGCTGCACTTCCTAGGAGTCACGTGTATCCCCTGTCGCAAGCCGAGACAGCGGCTATGGAGACATATGTCTCTGAATCCCTGCGCCAGAGGTACATTCGGTCCTCCATTCCACCTGTCTCCTCTAGTTTCTTTTTTGTGAAGAAGAGGGATGGGGGTTTGTGCCCGTGCATTGACTATCGAAGTCTTAATAAAATCACGGTGAGGTACAGTTACCCGCTGCCTCTTATTTCTACCGCGACAGAGTCCATGCACGGGGCGCGCTTTTTCACGAAACTGGATCTCAGGAGTGCGTACAATCTGGTGCGTATCCGGGAGGGAGACGAGTGGAAGACGGCGTTTAGTACTACCTCAGGCCACTATGAGTACCTTGTCATGCCGTACGGGTTAATGAATGCTCCATCAGTCTTCCAATCCTTCGTAGACAAAATTTTCAGGGACCTGCACGGGCAGGGTGTAGTGGTGTATATTGATGACATTTTGATATACTCTGCTACACGCTCCGAGCATGTGTCTTTGGTGCGCAAGGTGCTGGGCAGACTGTTGGAGCATGACCTGTACGTGAAGGCTGAGAAATGCCTGTTCTTTCAGCAGTCCATCTCCTTCCTAGGGTATCGCATTTCCACATCAGGGGTGGAGATGGAGAATTACCGCAAATCAGCCGTGCTAAATTGGCAGACTCCTACCACGGTAAAAGAGGTGCAGTGTTTTTTAGGGTTTGCCAATTACTACCGGAGATTTATCCGGGGTTTTGGCCAGGTGGCTGCTCCCATTACCTCACTGTTGAAGGGGGGTCCGGTGCGTCTGCAGTGGTCAGCTGAGGCGGGCAGGGCCTTTGATCAACTAAGGGCTCTGTTTACTTGGCTCCGTGCTGGCCCATCCGGATCCCTCCTTGGCGTTCATAGTAGAGGTGGACGCGTCCGAGGCTGGGATAGGAGCCGTGCTCTCTCAGCGCCGGGCACGCCACCGCTACGCCTGTGCGTTCTTCTCTAGAAGCTCAGCCCAGCGGAGAGGAACTATGATGTGGGGGACCGGGAGTTGTTGGCTGTGGTTAAAGCTCTGAAGGCGTGGAGAAATTGGCTTGAGGGGGCTAAACACCCTTTTCTCATCTGGACTGACCACCGCAACCTGGAGTACATCCGGGCAGCGAGGAGACTGAATCCTCGTCAGGCAAGGTGGGCCATGTTCTTTTCTCGTTTTGTGTTTACGCTGTCTTACAGACCAGGGTCCCAAAATAGGAAGGCAGACGCACTGTCCCGACTGTACGACACCAAGGAGCGGCCCAATGATCCGACTCCCATTATCCCAGCCTCCTGTCTGGTAGCACCGGTTGTGTGGGAGCTGGACGCGGACATTGAGCAGGCATTACGCACTGAGCCCGCCCCCCTCCAGTGTCCGGTCGGGCGTCAGTACGTTCCGCTTGCTGTCCGTGACCAGTGGATAAATTGGGTCCACACGTCACCCTCCTCTGGTCATCCGGGGATCGGTCGGACGGTGCGTTGTCTGACTGGGAAGTACTGGTGGCCCACCCTGGGAAAAGACGTGAGGGTTTATGTTTCCTCCTTTTCGGTGTGCGCTCAGTGTAAAGCTCTGAGACACCTACCCAAAGGTAAATTACATCCCTTACCCATTCCACAACGGCCCTGGTCGCACCTGTCGGTGGATTTTCTAACGGATCTTCCACTTTCACAGGGAAACACTACGATCCTGGTCGTTGTGGACCGTTTCTCTAAGTCCTGTCGTCTCCTCCCTCTGCCCGGTCTCCCTACGGCCCTACAAACTGCGGAGGCCTTATTTACACATGTCTTCCGGCACTACGGGGTACCAGAGGATATAGTGTCTGATCGGGGTCCCCAGTTCACTTCGAGAGTCTGGAGGGCGTTTATGGAGCGTCTGGGGGTCTCGATCAGCCTTACCTCGGGTTTTCACCCCGAGAGTAACGGGCAGGTGGAGAGAGTTAACCAAGAAGTGGGCAGGTTTCTGCGGTCCTACTGCCAGGACCGGCCGGGAGAGTGGGCAGCGTTCGTGCCCTGGCCAGAGATGGCACAGAACTCACTCCGACACTCATCCACTAACCTCTCCCCCTTTCAGTGTGTATTGGGGTATCAGCCGGTTCTGGCACCATGACATCAGAGTCAGACCGAGGCTCCTGCGGTGGACAATTGGTTCAAGCTCGCTGAGGAGACATGGAAAGCTGCCCATGATCACCTCCAGCAGGCCTCGCTGCGCCAAAAGACCAGAGCGGACCGTCACCGCAGTGAGACCCGGTGTTCGCACCAGGGGACCGGGTCTGGCTCTCGACCCGAAACCTGCCCCTCCGCCTGCCCTGCCGGAAGTTGGGTCCGCGGTTTGTGGGGCCATTTAAAGTCCTGAGGAGAGTGAATGAGGTGTGTTACAGGTTACAGCTTCCACCCGATTACCATATTAACCCCTCATTCCATGTGTCTCTCCTCAGGCCGGTGGTGGCTGGTTCACTCCAGGGATCTGAGGTGCGGGAGGTTTCTCCAACCCCTCTGGACATCGAGGGGGCCCCGGCGTACTCCGTTCGTTCCATCCTGGATTCGAGGCGTCAGGCGAGGGGCCTTCAGTACCTCGTGGAGTGGGAGGGGTACGGTCCGGAGGAGAGGTGCTGGGTCCCGGTGGCTGATGTGTTGGACCCTGAACTGCTGCGGGATTTCCACCGTCGCCGACCGGATCGCCCTGCTCCTCGCCCTCCGGGCGGCCCGAGGCGGTGTCGGCGCACCGCTGGGCCAGCGTCAGGGGTACTGTCACGACTTCCACGAAGTCGCCTCCTTTCCTTGTTCGGGCGGTGTTCGGCGGTCGACATCACCGGCTTTCTAGCCATCGCCGCTCAGCTGTTATTTTGTTTCCTTTGCTTTTGTCTTGTTCACCTATGTCATGTCATTGTGTGGAATTATTCATTGTTTATTGTGTGTGTAGCACAGGCTCATTTTTTCTCCAGGTAACGGTTGTTAACCCGTATTTTGTATGCTTGTGCGTAACTTGGACTGTGTTTATGGTCGTAGCGCTAGACACTTTATTTTGTGGCCTAGAAATTATTGACGCGTTGTTGCGTTCTTTCTTTTGTTTATTGTGCCATTAAAGTGGGCGCCTTTTACAACACGTTCCGCTCTCCTGCACCTGATTTCACCCCAGTAGCGCACACCGTGACAGCCTCAGCCTTCTGTAACAGCTTCTGATATGGTAGGGGGGTTCCCAAGACGCGGCTGAAGAACAACTCCACCAGGTTTTGAACAACAACTTCACCCTGTGAATTAAATAAAATGTCTTTCTCTGGTTTGGAAGTAATTTGTATGCTATTAGAGGGACTGTAACTACATAATAGTAATACATAATAGCCATTACTATGCAACCAGCTGTGTACGTTGCTTATACGTTTTTCTATTTGCTGCCAGGGCTATAGGTATACTGAACAAAAATATAAACGTTACATGTAAAGTGTTTGTCGCATGTTTCATGAGCTGAAATAAAATATCTCATAAATGTTGTCTCAAGTTTGAGGGTGCATGCAGTTGGCATGCTGACTGAATAAATGTCCATCAGAGCTGTTGCCAGATAATTTTATGTTAATTTCTATACCATAAGCCGCCTCCAACGTCCTTTTAGAGAATTTGGCAGTACATCCAACCGGCCTCAAAACCGCAGACCATGTGTAACCAAGCCAGCCCAGGACCTCCACATCCAGCTTCTTCACCTCCGGGGTCGTCTGAGACCAGCCACCCGGACAGCTGATGAAACTGTGTTTGCACAAGCGATGAATTTCTGCACAAACTGTCACAAACCGTCTCAGGAAGCTCGTCGTCCTTACCAGGGTCTTGACCTGACTGCAGTTCGGTGTCATAACCAACTTGCAAATGCCACTGGCACACTGGAGAAATGTCCTCTTCGTGGATGAATCCCGGTTTCAATTGTACCAGGTAGATGGGAGACAGCGTGTATGACGTCGTGTGGGTGAGCGGGTTTGCTGATGTCAACGTTTTGAACAGGGTGCCCCATCAAATCAAATTGTATTGGTCACATACACATGTTTAGCAGATGTTATTGGGGTTGTAGCGAAATTCTTATAAACGACTGCCCAGCACTGGGTACGAAGTCATGATGCTCAGAGCCGGAGTGTGCTGCTTATACCACTGCGCCAGTGAAGTTCACGAATGGTATGGGCAGGCATAAGCTACGGACAACAAACACAATTGCATTTTATCGATGGCAATTTGATTGCACAGAGATACCGTGACGAGAGCCTGAGGCCCATTGTCGTGCCACTCATCCACTGCCATCACCTCATGTTTCAGCATGATAATGCACCGCCCCATGTCGCAAGGATCTGTACACAATTCCTGGAAGCTGAAAATGTCCCAATTCTTCCATGGCCTATATACTCACCAGACATGTTACCCATTGAGCATGTTTGGGATGTTCTGGATCAACATGCATGACAGCGTGTTCTAATTCCAGCCAATACCCAGCAACTTCACACAGCCATTGAAGAGGAGTGGGACAACCTTCCACAAGCCACAATCAACATCCTGATGAACTATATGCAAAGGAGATGTCCCGCTGCATGAGGCAAATAGTGGTCACACCAGATACTGATTGGTTTTCTGATCCACACCCCTACTTTATTTTTTTAAATCTGTGACCAACATATGCATATCTGCATTCCCAGCCATGTGAAATCCATATATTAGGGCCTAATGAATGTATTTCAATTGAATGATTTCCTTATATGAACTGTAACTCTTGTAAAATTGTAGAAATTGTTGCATGTTTCGTCTTTATCTTTGTTCAGTGTATATGTCACGCCCTGATCTGTTTCACCTGTCCTTGTGATTGTCTCCACCCCCTCCAGGTGTCACTTATTGTCCCCGGTGTATTTATCCCTGTGTTTCCTGTCTCTCTGTGCCAGTTTGTCTTGTCAAGTCAACCAGCGTGTTTTTCCCATGCTCCTGCTTTTATATTCTCTCTTTTGCTAGTCCTCCCGGTTTTGACCCTTGCCTGCCCTGACTCTGAACCCGCCTGCTTGACCTGACTCTGAACCCGCCTGCCTGACCATACTGCCTGCCCTGAAATCAAGCCTGCCTGCCACTCTGTACCTCCTGGACTCTGACTTTGTTATGATAATTTTGCCTGTCCATTCTCTTGCCTGCCCCTTGGATACTAATAAATATCAGAGACTCGGACCATCTGTCTCCTGTGTCTGCAATTGGGTCATACCCTGTGCCCGTATAGTACGAACTGGCCATGACAGACCAAGGAGACTTGGACCAGCTCCGCCACCCTGCAGGGAGCAACCATTTGGAGGCATGAGGAGATACTATGAGGAGGAGACCTTTTGGAAGGGCTTCATTCCCTGACGGAATGCCACGACCAAGGGTTTAAGGCTATTATGGAGCAAATCAGGGAGTTGGCTCATAGGCAGCCTGCCACCTCTGAGATCCGCCAACCACCCAGTAACCTTTTTCCTATTAGTGGTGAGTTTGTACAGCCTACCCCGGCTCCCCGAGAACCCCGCTTACCACCTCCGGAGCGATATTCTGGGGATCCTGGTACCTGCCGGGTTCTTTCTTAGTGTTCCCTTGTTTTTGAGCTACAGCCATCTTCGTTCTCTTCGGACCGATCGAAGATAGCGTATATTATTACGCTAATGTCGGGAAGGGCGCGCGCTCCTGGGCTACGGCAGTTTGGGAGTAACAAACCGCCATTTGTCGTCGATACTCCGGTATCCGGAAGAAAGAAGTGGCCCGAAAACTACTGTAATTACGTCAAGACTCCCGTAGTGTGGCAGACTACGCTGTAGACTTTCGCACGTTGGCTGCGGAGAGTGCCTGGAATCCAGAGTCCCTTTACGATACCTTCCTCCACGGATTATCAGAGGTAATAAAAGATGAGCTAGCTGCTTGGGAATTACCGGTTGACCTTGATTCCCTCATCGCTCTCACCATTAGGATTGATGGATGTCTATGGGAATGCAGGAGTGAGAGGAGGTCTGACCTAGGTCACACTCGTTCATCCGCTATGGCTCGCTCACCTCCGAGGGAATCTGGAAGTCCCCCGAAGACTGTTTTTCCGAGAGGATCTGAAGCCACCCGAGCTCTCTCGAGAATCATCGATGACGGGTGAGTCGGATACACCAGAACCTATGCAACTGGGAAGAGCTAGATTATCGCCTAAGGAACGTTCACATAGGCTAAGCTCCAACATTTGTCTGTATTGTGGTGTTGTAACCAAAAATGTGTTAAACAAATCAAAATATTTCAGATTCTTTAAAGTAGCCACCCTTTGCCTTGCTGACAGCTTTGCACACTCTTGGCATTCTCTCAACCAGCTTCATGAGGTAGTCAAAAGTTAATTTGTGGAATTTCTTTCCTTGTTAATGCATTAATCAATCATGGGCGGTACTTTGGTTTTAGAAGTAGGGGGGACATCATTTGTTTGTTTTTACTGTGTTTTGGTCCTAAAGCACATTGTTGCCTCGTTTTGTATCACATTCCATTGATACAACTGGAGGGGCCAAAATTTTTATTTCCGAATGTGGAGGGGGGAGGGTATGTCCACCCCATCCCCAGTGAAATCTGCGCCCCTGCATTCAATGGAAGGAAAGTGAGAGAAGCAGAGTGGGTGGGGACCATTGGGCGACGCTAGCATGGGTGAGGGAGCTGAACAGGGCAGGACTAAAGTTGGGGAAAGCTTAACTTTTTTCAAATCCTTGCGAGTGACCAAACGAAGCTCCGCATAGCTTCCAACCCCTACTGGATTGGCTGACAATGGCTGTTGATACGTACCACTACCTAGCTTGCTTGCTAGCTTGTTAACACCCACATCAAATCAAACTTTATTTGTCACATGCTCCAAATACAACAAGTGTAAACTTTACCATGAAATGCTTACTTACAAGCCCTTAACCAACAGTGCAACAGTGCATTATTACAAAATAATTAAAAGTAACACAATAACATAACGAGGCTATATACAAGGGGTAGTGACTGTGCATAGGTGATAAACAGTGAGCAGCAGCAGTGTACAAAACAAATGGAGGGGGGGGTCAATGTAAATAGTCTGGTGGCCATTTGATTAATTGTTCAGCAGTTCAGCTTAGGGGTAGAAGCTGTTAAGGAGCCTTTTGGTCCTAGACTTGGCACTCCGGTACCGCTTGCCGTGCGGTAGCAGAGAGAACAGTCTATGACAAGGGTGACTGGAGTCTATGACTAGGGTGACTGGAGTCTCTGACAATTTTATGGGCTTTCCTCTGACACAGCCTACTATATAGATCCTGGATGGCAGGAAGCGATGTACTGGGCCATACGCACTACCCTAATGCCTTACGGTCAGATGCCGAGCAGTTGCCATACCAGGCGGTGATGCAACCGGTCAGGATGCTCTCGATGGTGCAGCTGTAGAACTTTTTGAGGATCTGGGGACCCATGGCAAATTTTTTCAGTCTCCTGAGGGGGAAAAGGTTTTGACGTGCCCTCTTCATGACTGTCTTGGTGTGTTTGGACGATGATAGTTTGTTGGTGATGTGGACACCAAGGAACTTGAAACTCTCAACCTGCTCATCTGCAGCCCCGTTGATGTTAATGAGGGCCTGTTCGGCCCGCCTTTTCCTATAGTCCACAATCAGCTCCTTTGTCTTGCTCACGTTGAGGGAGAGGTTGTGGTCCTGGCACCACACTGCCAGTTCTCTGATCTCCTCCCTTTAGGCTTTCTCATCGCTGTCGGGGATCAGGCCTACCACCGTTGTGTCGTCAGCAAACTTAATGATGGTGTTGGAGTCGTGCTTGGCAACGCAGTCGTGGGTGAACAGAGAGTACAGGAGGGGACTAACTACACACCCCTGAGGGGCCCCAGTGTTGAGGATCAGTGTGGCAGATTCGTTGTTGCCTGCCGTTACCACCTGGAGACGGCCCGTCAGGAAGTCCAGGATCCAGTTGCGGAGGGAGGTGTTTAGTCCCAGGGTCCTTAACTTAGTGAGGAGCTTTGTGGGCACTATGGTTTTGAACACTGAGCTGTATGATCAGCATTCTCACATAGGTGTTCCTTTTGTCCAGGTGGGAAAGTGCAGTGTGGAGCGAGATTGAGATTGCGTCATCTGTGGATCTGCTGGGGCGGTATACGAATTGGAGTGGGTCTAGGGTATCCGGGAGGATGCTGTTGATGTGAGTCATGACTAGCCTTTCAAAGCACTTCATGGCTACCGACGTGAGTGCCACTGGGCGGTAATAATTTAGGTAGGTACCTTCGCTTCCTTGGGCACAGAGACTGTGGTGGTCTGCTTGAAACATGTAGGTATTACAGACTCAGTCAGGGAGAGGTTGAAAATGTCAGTGAAGACACTTGCCAGTTGGTCAGCGCATGCTTTGATTACATGTCCTGGTAATCCATCTGTAGCCGCGGCTTTGTGAATGTTGACCTGATTAAAGGTCTTGCTCTCATAGGCTACCAAGAGCGTTATCACACAGTCATCCAGAACAGCTGGTGCTCTCGTGCATGCTCCAATGTTGCTTGCCTCGAGCATAAAAGGCATTTAGCTCATCTGGTAGGCTTGTGTCAATGGGCAGCTCGCGTCTGGGTTTCCCTTTGTAGTCTGTAATAGTTTTCAAGCCCTGCCACATCCGACAAACATCAGAGCCGGTCTAGTAGTATTCAATCTTAATCCTGTATTTATGCTTTGCTTGTTTGATGGTTTGTCTGAGGGCATAGCAGGATTTTTTATAAGCGTCCAGATTAGTGTGCCACTCCTTGAAAGCGCCAGCTCTAGCCTTTAACTCGATGCGGATGTTGCCTGTAATCCATGGCTTCTGGCTGGGATGTGTACGTATGGTCACTGTGGGGACGAAGCTGTCGATGCACTTACCAATGAAGCCAATGACTGATGTGGTGTACTCCTCAATGCCATTGGATGAATCCCAGAATATATTCCAGTCTGTGCTAGCAAAACAGTCCTGTAGCGTAGCATCCGCGTTATCTGACCACTTCCGTATCCTTCTCGTCGGACTCGTTAAAGGAAAAAGCTTCTTCCAGTTCGTGGTGAGTAATCGCTGTTTTGATTTCCAGTTCTTTTCGGTCATAAGAAACGGTAGCAGCAACATTATGTACAAAATAAGTAAAAAAAATAAGTTACAAACAACACAAAAAAACTAACAAAATAGCACAAATGGTCAGGAGCTTGTAAAACATCAGCCATCCTCTTCAGCGCCATCTTAACCATTTGCTGGGCTAGTGTGGTTAGGTGATGGCCGCTTGTATAGTGTAAACGTGAGTTTGCGGGGCCTTGCTTGACAATGTATTTCCACTTAAATCGTTGGGGGCGATGAAACAATGGAGCCCCATTAATTTTCAATGGACGGAAGGGAATTGGGCGGGGGACCATTGGGTGATGCAAGCATGGATGAGGTAGTGTGAACAGGGAGGGACCAAAGTTGGGGAAAGCTGAACTTTATCTAAATACTCTGCGATATCGCGACACTATTGACCAATCGAAGCTCACTAAAGCATCCAGCCCCTACTGAATTGTCTGTTGATACCTAGCACCACCTAGCCTGCTTGCTAGCAGCCACATGAGGGCAACGCTAGTGTGGCTTTCCAAATGATTGTGTTATGTGGAAATCCCCTTTGACTCGTTTGTGCTCTACAGTTTTTAATTGAATATGTATATATAAATAAAAGAGAATCTACATTTTGGATAAATATATGTATGTCTCCTTTCTGTCTTTGATGTTATATTAGAATCACTTAGCTAACGGTGGGCCACAATCCAGTTGGAACTGATACTCTACAGTTTATCTATAATTATTTAATCAAACCCAATAAAAACGTCCCTTGGATTCAATACAATTCAATAAAATACACGTTTTCCAAAAGCTTTCTATTTCGCCCAGGTCCCAGCTCTCCTTCCTTAGCCTATAGTATAGGTAACTGATCCCATAGCTTTGGGGAAGTGATCTGGCGCCCAGTGGCTGTTTATTTTACATGAGGGCCTGAGTGGAATAAAACTCCACATCGTTGGCTATGTTCCTCTAGGACCTATAACCTTATCTTTAGAGGAATAACTGATTTGAAAGTGCCCACTGTAAGACACCAGCGTTTGTATCGAGCCACGAACCTTAAGTGAGTTGGAGCCATCCCACGGGACTGGGGCGCAGCCGGTTAAATGCAAGTGTTGCTTAACCACATGGGGGCGGAAACACTGAGGGAATCAATATAGCCTCTGTCTGTCTCTAGGTCAGGTCAGACAAGTCTGGTCTCAGACGTCGGGGGCAGCTCAGACAACTGGCTGGCTGGTGGTGGTGGCCTAATAATAATGCAAAAAAATCTATATCACAATAATCCTAATAATAATCATAGTATGAATACTACTACTACTAATAATAACAATAATAATAATACATTGGAAATTGACTTTACATAAAACGGTTAGCCTTGTAAGTAATTGCTACCAAAATATCCACTAAATAGCCTAAATAGCCTACAATTGTTTCAATAAAACATCAATGGTTCACCAAAGTTTGCAACAGTTCACATATGCCTTTTTGATATTGTTGTTTGTTGGCTACCACATGTTAGCCTAATTGCACCCCTGTTACATCTGAATAACATTTACGGCTGAAAGTTCAATTATGTCCAATTATATTCAATTACGCATATTGTTAATGATATAACTGATTAAGATCATGCCACCATGACCATTGAGTTTTGCACCGTTCCGTAAATAAATAATTAGCCTACTCTAATTCTACTCGACACATTTAGACTAATCAATTTTACTTGGGCTACCAACAAGTGTTTCATTCAAAATAGCTGCAACACTCAAGTTGGATAATTTAGGGCAGCTCCATTCATAGTGTGCCCCATCAAAACTTTAAGACAAAAATAAATAAAACATCATGACGAATAAAATTACTGCAAGTCTGACAACTCTCTCTCAAACATTTGTCTTCAATTGTATTAAGATGAATCAACACTTTTCTCCTGCATCCGTTTGGAAACATAGTTGCTCTTATTTGAAGTGGAATTAATTTTTAATTACTCCAAAATAAATGTATCCTAGTGTAGATGTTGCGGGTTTGTTATTCAAGCCTCTACTTTGATCTGTAAAAAACATATAGGCCTGTAAGGCTAAGTGGTTTCACAATCTATAATTTCACAGAAAGTTTTGGGAATTTTGGGGGGATTAGAAACTCTATTGTTTTAAAAAAAAAAATCTTCACAAATCTTAGGCCCAATCTAAATACGAACAGTGAAAATATTTTATTAAAGTGACATGCGTGCAGCCCACATGATTATATAATTCCATAACAGCCCCAACTTTCTTCTATAATAAAGGTTGTATAGCCTAACAGGTGCCAATAGGAATCTTTCAATTAAAAAACAACATGGCCCTAATACAGCATGTAGGTATACAGAACCTTTTATTTGGCTCAGGGCCTATCTAATGTAGCCCGAATAGGCTATTGGCAAACGGCCATCGTGTGATTCCTCATGTGGCCTATCCATCTCATTAATGACGTTTAAATCACACTGCAGGCTATTTCAAGACCAGGGGGTTGAGAAGACAGGTGAGTCAGGCTACCTGCTGGTTTTGGCAAGCATGCACCCCTAATTTAGTCTGGGTACCAGTCGTTTTAGCTAACATTCCACTGTACAAGGAGTGGAATGAAATAGCTGAACAGTGACGGCAGCAGGCTACTGGCTAGCCCTAATTCCTTTGGCTTTAGTTGTGTGTGTGTGTGTGTGTGTGTGTGTGTGTGTGCTATAATGACTGCAAAAATAGCACTTTCTGACTGCTTTTGAACCTTGAAGCGTTGAACCACAAATTCCCCCAAATTGAGATAGCCCTATATGGTTCCCACAGAAATAAGAGTGCAAATTCCTTATTTCGAAAACAATTTAAAACTGTGTGAAAACTGTTGCTTTTTTTGTCTTTGTAGATGTATAAACCGCAGCTCAATGTGACTTCCATTAATTTTGCTGCACAGTAAAATGTGGGTGGCCGACAAGGCTCATTATTTTACAGTTTTGTTGCATTTGAGCCATTTTATAAAAGTATTACGAAACACGTCAAACGTTTTAGACTACTCTGAAAGAGGGCTCTAGAAGTGCACAGAACAGTTTACCACAAATCTCTTGAGAACGTCATATCGTCAGGCGATGAATGAGAAGGTACCACCCGGGCTTAATGGTTATTTATGTTCTAGTGGGGGGGTACATGGGGACAAGAGACTAACCCAAAGCAGACAACTTTTAATCCTAAACATCTGATAGTGATATTCAATCCAAGACCTGCTCAATGGGAGATACAGTGCATTCAGAAAGTATTCAGACCCTTTGACTTTTTCCACATTTTGTTACATTACAGCTTTATTCTAAAATTGATTTTTTTTTAAAAATATCCTCATCAATCTAAACACAAGCGAAAACAGTTTTTTTTTTTTGATTTTAGCAAATTTATTACAAATAAAAAACAGAAATACCTTTACATAAGTACTCAGAAATTGAGCTCAGCTACATCCTGTTTCCATTGATATCCTTGAGATTTTTCTACAGCTTGATTGGAGTCCACCTGTGGTAAATTCAATTGATTTCACATAATTTGGAAAGGCACATACCTGTCTATATAAGGTCCCATAGTTGACAGTGCATGTCAGAGCAAATATCAAGCCATGAGGTCGAAAGAATTATCCGTAGAGCTCCGAGACAGGATTGTGTAGAGGTACAGATCTGGGGAAGGGTAGCATTGAGGTTTGGAACCACCAAGACTTTTCCTAGAGCTGGCCGCCCAGCCAAACTGAGCCATTGGGTGAGAAGGGCCTTGGTCAGGGAGGTGACCAAGAACCCGATGGTCACTCCGACAGAGCTCATGAGTTACTCTGTGGAGATGAGAGAACCTTCCAGAAGGACAACCATCTCTGCTGCACTCCACCAATCAGGCCTTTATGGTAGAGTGGCCAGACGGAAGCCACTCCTCAGTAAAAAGGCACATGACAGCCCGCTTGGAGTTTGCCAAAAGGCACCTCAAGGACTCTCAGACCATGAGAAACAAGATTCTCTGGTCTGATGAAACCAAGATTGAACTCTTTGGCCTGAATGCCAAGCGTCACGTCTGGAGGACACCTGGCACCATCCCTACAGTGATGCATGGTGGTGGCAGCATCACCTGTGTTTACTTTGTCATTATGGGGTATTGTGTGTAGATGAGGGGAAAAACCAATTTAATACATTTTTAGAATAAGGCTGTAATGTAGCAACACGTGGTAAAAGCCAAGGGGTCTGAATACTTTCCAAATGCATTGTATATCACAACTAAATATATGACTGATAAACTATTACTCAACATCAACTATTCTACCACCTTGCTCTGCTTTTTTGATATCTCAGTCAACCAGACAGGTTCTACAGGCCCTAGTTTTGTCGCACCTGGACTACTGCCCAGTTGTGTGGTCAGGTGTGGCAAAGAACGACATAGGAAAATTGCAGTTTGTCCAAAACAGAGCAGCGTGTATTGCACTTAGATGTACACGGGTGAATGTCAATTACATGCATGTCAATCTCTCTTGGCTCAATGTTGAGGAGAGATTTACTGCATCACTATTGGTTTTTGTGCAAGGTGTTGAATGTACTGAGCTGTTATGCATATTGTATTGTATTATATATTGTATTATGTATGTGATACATGGTTGGGATACGAATGTGGTTGTCTCACCTGGCAATCTTAAAATAAATGCACTAGCTGTGGGTCGCTCTGGATGTGAGTGTCTGCTGAATGGCTAATTTGTAGTGCTATGTATGTATATTTATGTATATTAGGTATTTCATTTGTTGTGTTGTTTCCTGTTTGGACCCCAGGAAGAGTAGCCACTGCCTCGGCAGCAGCTAATTGGGGATCCTAATAAATACAAAAAATACTACCACTAATGATATAAACAAATAATAATAATATATGAACAGGATGAATGTATTTTTGTGCGTGTATCTATGCATTATGTATGTGCGAAATTTGTTTTCAATGTATTTGTGCACACAAGCACATGCACACACTTGCACACGCACCATTTCATTAAAATCACATTGTAGAGGGCACACAGTTGCCTTCATGACATTGTTAGTAATTACGTGTGTTTGATTTGTCACAGGCTAAGGCACATCTGACATTTGACAGTTATATTTCAGTCTTTGGGTCTCTCAGCAATATTTTTAGCTGCTGAAAGTGGCTCTTTTGGAAATAGGTTCCTAACTCTATATCAAAGATAACCACCACAGTCACAGTGGTGGGCGAGGGCCAGGTCTCTGCCAGCTCTGTGTGTGTGTGTGTGGGTGTGTATGTAACGTGTTACGTAACTCAGTGTAACTAAAGGGCATGAGGACTGGGGTACAAATGGATTCCATGTTTGCAGGAAAACACGCTGGAGGCACAGGAAAACTTTGTTGTTTATGAAGAACATGTGAAAACAATCAAATCCGAATTATCTTCCTGTTGTTCCAGCTTTTGTCTTTCGCAGTTTTCAGTCTGTTGGCCAGGAGTGTCACCACCCAGCGAGCAAGTCTGGGTCTGTATATGGATGGAGAGAGTATTGTACACACACACATGCAGACACACACATACCGGTAGACATGCACACAGACATACGCACAAACAAAAACTCATACACCCAAAGACACACGTGCAAATACTCAAACACATGGATTACACACACACAAACACACACACGCGCTTTCTAAACTGTTGTACGAGGAGCATCCGACAGTAACGCTCAAGGGGATCTGATAAATAGTCAGTCTATAGGAAATGATTTGCAGGCCTGCTCAGCATAATAAGCAATTTACATAGCCTTTTTCATATGGTGCTGGGCTATAGACCATAGACACACACACACACGCAATCTGTCCCTAACACATGTACATACATGTACTACTCTCAGACCAAAAGTGTGCACACACACTCGTACACACACTTATTTACCTAATCATCACATAGGGAATTTCACATCACTTGTGGGCGAGCTGGAGTATGACAGTACAGTAGGACTTTTGAGATGAATGTACTCTACCCTGGTTATCCAGGGGTGGTGCTGTAGTGTGGCAAACCCATCAGCAGTAGTCAGCTTATTTTCTCTCTCATTGACTCAGGCAGTGAGCCCTGAGAAAACCATTGCCTGGGAGGCAGGAGGCAGCAGTTCTCTCTGAAGCCTCTTAGAGTGTTCCTCATCACATCTTTTACTGCCTGAGGATGAGGATTGGGCCAAAATCAGACTCAAGCTGCATCCCAAATGACACCCTATTCCCTTTTATTGCCATAGGGCTTTGGTTAAAAGTAGTGTACTATATAGAGAATAGGGTGCCATTTGTCATTCAGACTCAATCCCTAGCTCAGTCTCTAGGAGCAGGTGTTTTACTCATCTAATGCACAGAGCAGAGGCTGAGGTAGACTGATGTGTTATTGAGTAGGGTTATATATGTGTCACATACTGTATATGTTGGTCCAAGGGTCAATGTAATTTGTTCATATGTACTGTATTGCAAACATGTAATGTATGTTTATGGTACAGATGTAGGATCATAATTTGTGCCAGTTTGTTACAGCAGGAAAATAATCCTGCAGCAGCTGGAAATGTGAATTATTATGTGGATTATAATTAATGGACATTTTCATAGGGGTTGATATATTTTCCGTAAAGGAAAATCAAGTCTGAAATGTATAAGTGGAAATTACAAACTTCAGAAGCCTTTTTAAAACTCAATTACACTACTAGTGAAAAATGTCCTGCATCGCATGTAACTAAGCATTTCACGGTAAGGGCTACACCTCAAATACAATTTGATTCGATTTGACACACACACACATACACACACACTCCTCTGTGTATCAGTGTGCAATAAGCTGCGTATTAAGAGCTCTCTTAACTGAGTGTGTGTCAGTAAATCACCAGAAAGGTGAAGACAGGAGTTCAGTCTGCTCTCACTTCTTTTCCCCCAGCATCAGGATCCCCACTAAATCTAAATATATGTAGGGTTTCGATCCAAACAGCATGATAGAAGACTGGCCTCAAACTCCCAACCATCAAATGTTGACACTTTTATTAACTGAAATTCTTTTAAGTACATTTCCAAATGAATTCCACGGTTGATCAACATTAAAGTGAGACTTAACGCCAGACTGAATCAATAGTACGAGTTCTGAACAGAACACGTTGAACATAGCACTCTTAAAGCTAGTCACCCTCTAAGGCCACCTGCACTGTAATCGCTGATTGGATAATTGGGATGTAAATTGAGGTGACATGCTGACACCTGTGTGCCCTCTTAGACCTTAGAGAGTCACAATTAGAACTTCAGTCATGAACACTTCTCAGTCAAATCAATAGGAATAAGGCAAATTATATACATCAATAACACTAGATCCATGTACTGTATATCGATCTAGATAGGTATTTTAAAACAATAACAACAATGTACTCAAAGAACTGTCATTGAAAGCCCACACAGTTATACTTTATTATGCTATCAAAAAACTTGAATAATCAGTTAACAACTCATGAAATCGCTATTGGGATATAGTGAGAATTAGGTTGCACAGTAGTTTAAAAGCTTTAAGAGTCCTGCTTATCTAGCCTATAGCAACTTCCAACAGCATCAGTCACATGACTAACTCCCCATGCCGTTTCCATCCCTCCCTATGGGTAAATACAGTCAGTACTACATTTCAAACTAACAGAAATTGGGATTGAGGAGAAAAGTAAACACGGGGAGATTTTGGAAGCAGGGTTATTTTGTAAAAATAATTCTGTGTTTGTGGTAATATTTTCCCTCCGGGAAAACTTCTGTCACTGTGAATTGACTAGGGCACGCTGCCAACATATGTCAATTTACCGTTACAGAGGTATTTATGACTTTATTGAATTAGAGCAGAATATCTGTGGTGGGTCGACATGTGGGGGGTGGAGGGTGGGGGGGTGAGAGGGCCGCAGGGAGAAGGGGTGGAAAATCTGGAGTTATATTTGTTTAAAATGTGTATCCGTTCACATATGGTCCTTGTTTTGGCCTACATACTGGGACTCTCAGCGTTGACCCTTGACCTGCCTCCCCAGAGTGACATGATTTTGGCTGCCTCATTCTGAGTTCAGTTTGACCCCGCGACCACCAGGAGGTGAAGGGAGCAGCAAATTAACCCAATGCGTCAAACCTGGCATGACACCATGTTCAGCGGCGTTCTATCGTTAAATATTTAGCTATTTTCCAATTGCACAGCGTTTGATGTCGAGCTGGTCTCCAGTCTACCGTTTTTGCGGATGGTTTCAAATCCACACTCTCCTGCTAGTTTATGATGCGTGTCCAACCCCAGCGCTCCCATACCTCCCTTCCACCTCCCCACTTCTTCTCTCTCGGCTGTCTCCCCTCCCCATCTCTCTTTTCTCTCACTTCCTTACCTCTCTATTTTTCTCTCTTGAGCTGGTTCTCTTCTTCCCTTCCTCCCCCCCTCTCTCTCTCCATCTCTCTCCTTCTTCTTCTCTCTCTCTCTCTCTCTCTCTCTCTCTCTCTCTCTCTCTCTCTCTCTCTCTCTCTCTCTCTCTCTCTCTCTCTCTCTCTCTCTACTCTCTCTTCATGGTTAAAGACGTTTCAGTTCAGCTGTCACAAATTATGTTCGCCTGCCCAGCTGTCCAAACAGGGGGTGTCCTTTTCATTCCACCTCACATACTACCAAAGGAGAAGAAGGGAGAAGAAGGGGGATGGAGGGAGGAGGGGGAGATGAGGGCTTCAACGCTCGTGTTTGGACACAAGCAATTATCTCTAATTATTGTTTTTCTTTTCAGTTTCCCTGTCCCGATGGAGGTCCGACCAGACGAACATGCAATAATCAGCCCCAGTCGTCCAGGCTCAGCGGGCCCCAGAGCTGCAGCCCTCGGTCCCGGGACTACACGGCCTTTCATCTCAATGTGAGTCTAGAGTTGATTCAAACGCGGAGCGATTGGTGAATTAACCCCCAAGACCCAGCTTTCAATGGGCTCAGCTAAGAGATTATACGTGTTGATGGCAGGCTTTTATATGCACTGGGCTTTCAAAAGAAATTTCAGCTGTTAATTCAAGGCACCACAGTCGTGACCCTCCACCTCCTCTACATCTTCCTTTTCTTCCTACCTTCTCTTCTTCTTCTAGCATGGTGTTTTTCGAGACACCATCTTTTTCTCTGTAACCGTGAGAATTAAACTATTAGATGTGATGGATCTGTGTTTGAGCTGAGAAGTCCTTTTGGGGCTCACACTCATAAGGGAGTTATCCTAAAAATGTGAACGCTCCAAATTCCCGTGAGAGGTTCTGACCTGTATGCAACCAGAGGTTATGTTCAGTCACGTTACATTTAGTCATTTTGTAAAGTTAATTTGTTCTCTTTGATAATGTGATGATGCTAGATAGGGCTAAAGAGCTGTGTGGATGGTTTCATTTGTTAAGCTATACACACTTATGTACTCATATACTTACTCGCATGCACGCTTACACACATACAGTACAGCGTGCTCACACACACACACAAACACAAATACAAATAAAAAAACTATTTGGTGCTTTCCATAGTAGATGGACAAACAGCGAGAGAAACTCCTCACTGATAAGTACAGGGATATTCATTCAGACTGGGTGAGAGATTGGAATTGATTTGAGGAATTGTTTTCAAACAGCTCACGTCTTTGGTGGTCCCGGGTGGCAGGCAGGGAAATAGTGCCTCTAAACCGTGGACAGGAATAAACCAAGCTCGGCAGTTTTGCTTTCACAGACTTGTTCAAGATGTTGCATGGAAACGACTATCAAACGTCTCACATGGCCCACAGTCAGTCAATATGAAAGAGAGGGATAAGAGGAGAAGAAAGGAGGATAAAACAAATGAAGGGTAGATGAATGGATCCACACAGAGGGGATGGAACATAGAACCCTGAACTGATCCACAGAGAGCCTCACTCTAGAGTCTAGACACAGAATCCATCATCACATTTAATGATATATGAAATATCCCGCCTTATGCCACTATTAGCAC
Organism: Brachymystax lenok tsinlingensis; assembly: GCA_030435695.1. Classification (NCBI taxonomy): domain Eukaryota; kingdom Metazoa; phylum Chordata; class Actinopteri; order Salmoniformes; family Salmonidae; genus Brachymystax; species Brachymystax lenok. The sequence goes on along the minus strand of CM059787.1, from coordinate 38,818,052 downwards.
AGGTTTGCATTATTATCATTCATGGTAACAATTTTGCAGATCCAACATGGTTGCCGTCCCAGCCTATTCTCTGTTGGTCTGCCTGACAATCGTGCTCCAATCAAAGGATGTCTATTAAGTCATGTGATTGCAATAAGTAGGAAGTAGGGTACCTCCCTTTATGGCCCCTCACCATTCAGGAACTGCTCCCTGCAGAGTCTGATCATACCTCTTAATTCTGCTCCGATGCATGGCGATTCAGGTTGATTGCACAGACTTCATCCAAGTCAGTTCTCCATGAGCATTAAAGCCACACTGCAATATATGCATCCCATGAATATGTGGGCTGCCAACCAAAACATAAGCAATGGAATAATAGGTTGTTTAAATACCTAATTAAAGGGGCAGTCTGCAGTTGCTTCATCCATTTTTAGAGTTAATTAATGCAATGTACCCATAAATGCCGCATGAGCTTAGTTTAACTGTTGTACCCAATCAGAACCCAAACTATGATTTTGTTTCACTCCAATGTTTGTAAACAAAGTAAATGTAAAGAAATACTATATAACTTCAAAACATGATTAAAACTATATTTTTGATATCATGGATTGGCCAGTCCTTGAATCCATAGCTATGTGCCTCAGCTTTTTACTAAAACAGGGTTGGGCAGAGGGCTTTGTTATTGTTCCAACTGCTGATTGCCACTTGAAGGTATTTGTAAGCCATATTCTTCTAAATCAATGGGGTATTTTATTTCATTAATTTAAATTAATAGAGATCTTACCGACTGTGGCTTTAAAGAAAGTACTAAAAAGCATCCAACGTGAGACGGCCGGGAGTCTGAGGCTGACTATCATGACAACCTCAGAATCATAACTAGTTCCTATTATATGAGGTCTGTAAATGTCATGTAGCATTAATTAGACCACCAAGGCAAGCCCTCTGGAACCTTCCAGCTCATTCAATATAGTATATTCACACATGAGCACTATATATGCTTCTTTTGGCATGCGATCATTTTGTCTCTGTGAAAGTCATCTATATCATAGAAACCACTATGGCCAGGCCTGTCTCATTGAGTTATGAGCTTTCCATGCGGTTGATGGCTTGAGACCTAATTCCTCTCTTTCTCTCTTTCTCACAGACAGACAGACAGACGGTCTGTCTTTCTGTGTGTGTGTGTGTGTGTGTGTGTGTGTGTGTGTGTGTGTGTGTGTGTGTGTGTGTGCATTTCAGACATGGTATTCCCTGAGAGGACAATGCCCGAAAAATACTATCAAGAGTTAAAATGTCTCAAGTTAAGACCAACACTTTGAAAATAGGTCTCATCTCCAGGAAAATATCTCCTCTTCAAAATGTATGTTATTTTCAGAGAACATACAGGTACAGTAAAGTACGACATAACAACAGCCACTCTTATTCCAGCTGAAAAGTGGGAAGCTTTAAGTGCGGGCCACTTCACAATCATAAACCTGGCCATATAGGAAAAGGACATACTCCTAAGGCCTAATGATAAACTCCCACAAGTACCATCAACTTGAGTGTTGCTGATAGCCCTACAACAAGTCTCTGTCTTGTCTTGTCCTGCACTGTCAGAGGTTCCCTTAACACCCCCCGAGGCCCGCCCGCCCACCTCTTTTCTTTACCCCTGGTGAACATCTTCCATTTCAAATAGGCCCTTTTAAAAGTAAACACAGCCCTCTGGTCCCATTATGGGGCTTCACAATGGTCAATGCACATGTTGATCACTGTCTAGTGTCATAGCAGACCCGTGGGATGCCTGAGCTTTGTGCTCTGAGGGTCCCCGACCTCCCCTGTACTCCCCGTCAGCACGCTGTCCAAAAGGTGGTACACATACACACACATGAATGGACACAGGCAGGCACACACACATGCACGGTCTCACACACACACACACACACACACACACACACACACACACACACACACACACACACACACACACACACACATTCCTCTTGTCTGATTCAGCCCTTTGTCCTCCCTGCAATGTGGAGACATTGCATGACAGCCAAATCCCCATTGTCCAGCCCCAATCTGTGTTTGTAATCTCTCTTGTCAAAGAGAATCTACTGTGATTAGCCTCAGTAAATTAATAGGGATGATCTGTGTGTCTGTCTGTCCCAGCCCATCCAATCGATCCCCAGCTTCCCCAAAACCACCACCACCCACACCACAGCCTCCGAACCTCAACCTCTAACCCTTGACCCCTCCACCCCCAGTTCTGTCTCCCTGGTGAAAGGTTATACAAGGATTACACCAGTAAAAAGATGGTTGTGGTCTAAGTCCTTGTCATTGTCGATGTGTTTCTCAAGAAACAACAAGAAAAGAGCTCACCCATTCACCCCACAATCCGTTAGATGTCCTACGGACTAGTATGGCTGTTCTATGCAACCATGTTGGAATGGACTCACAGGCCAAAGAAGCCATTCTGCTGTATAGCAAGTTTTAATGTCACATGCACAAGTACAGTGAAATGCCTTTCTTGAAAGTTAAAAACCCAACGATGCTGTAATCAATATCAATGTAGTACTAAAAATAACACAAGGTAGAACAGAAATAAGAACAGCAGAAGTAAGTACAGGGTCAGTTCCAATACCATATGTACAATGTGCAGGGATACTGGAGGGATAGAGGTAGATGTGTATAGGGCTAAGGTGACTAGGCATCAGGATATATGATAAACAGCAGTGGATGACTGTATGCGTGTAGAGCAGTGGTCACCAACCTTTTTTGATTCAAGATCACTTTTGCAGTCAAAAAGCAATATATTTTTTTGAAATGTGACTTTAAATGGTAACATTAACCTCATAAAAACAGTTATGTAGGAATGAGGTCTGTGCAGTAGGCCTAATACATTATCATAGCATATTGGCATTTTCCATGGCCTGTTAATACTATTCTTCTCAGACCATATTATATTTCAAAACTAAAGCTTTGATTTCAAAATAAGTCAGTTGGTGTAGCACTTGCAAGGCATAGTTGAGCATAAATTGAAATAATTAGCAAATAGCTTTTTTATTTTACTGGACTAATGGTACCTGCATCCGATGGTCATGGTGCTTTCAAGACAACTGGGAACTCGTAAAAAAACGACGTCAAGTCATAACGTCAGTGATCTTCAGGTCGGAAAATCGGAGGTCTAGAAAGATGCCAGAGTTTCCGCCTTGGAATTCCGAGTTGGATGACCGTTCAAAACGATTCTTCCCAGGTGGATCTAGTTTTTTCCCCCCAAGTTCTCAGTTGTCTTGAACGCACTGAAGTCTGAGATATCCGAGTTACCAGTTGTTTGGAACACGGCATTAGTGTCAACGGAGGGAGGGAGAGAACAGCAGAGGATCCATCTCTCACGGTCTCTGCTCTCTCCTTCCTTTCCTCCGGTGAGACTGACCAGAGAGAGGGGACACCGTCTTCCACCTGATGGCGAAACTCGAGTCGCACCGCATCTGCCTCAGGCACACATTCATGTTGTTCCTATAACCAGAGAAAGTGAAATACTCGATATTAAAATAGACATAACGAGCTGCTAATAATAATAAAAACTCAGGGCTGTAGATACACTTGGCTACTTATTCATTGCAGCTGTCAAGATAGTGTGTGTAGCTGGTGCGTGAGAGTCAGCCGCAGGAGAGCAGAGATGAGTGGACGAAAACACTTTACTGTGGCACAGTAACAACATAGAACGCCATCGCGTCACAAAAACAAATGCCTACAGAGTAAAGTGAGGCAGCACAAAGTACAAATACCAAGTCCGCCGCAAACCAGCCCGGAAACGTGCATCTGACATAAAACAATCACACACACAGACATGGGGAAACCAGAGGGTTAAATACATGACAAGTAATGAGGGAATGACAACCAGGTGTGTGGGGAAACAAGACAAAACAAATGGAAAATGAAAAGTGGATCGGTGATGGCTAGAAGACCGGTGACGTCGACCGCCGAACACCACCCGAACAAGGAGAGGCACCGACTTCGGCGGAAATCATGACAGCAGCTGCAGCGCTGGAAGTAGTAGAGAAGCGTGTTTTATGTTTTGTCATAGTGTTGAATAAAATCAGTGACCTTGCTGAATAAAACATTTGACATGAACTCACTCGTAAAAACACAGCAGCTCTTTGCTGTATTCTTTGACAGTCTCTCTGTGGCCATGGTTTGAAAAGTGATTGAATCTGACGTAGGCTAGTATCAAACTTTGTTGTGGCCTGGGGTTCGTGGAATCTCTGTAGACACGGTGATTTGAGCTATCCGATTGGCCAGCGCAATAGACACACTCCATGGTTCACAGTGGGAACACTTTGCTTACCCATGCGCAGGGCTTCTGAATCAACTGCATCTACCATCAACAGCGCGCGACACAAATAAATAAAAAAAGAAGCGCAAGCCTTTATCGGTGGATTAGGCTGACTACCGCCATCAAACACCAACTTGATGATGTTTGAGTCGTGCGTTGCCAGCAGTCGTGGGTGAACAGGGGATTACAGGAGGGTCAGCGTGGCGGAGGTGATGTTTACCACCCTCACCACCTGGGCTCGGCCCATCAGGAAGTCCAGGATCCAGTTGCAGAGGGAGTCCCAGGGTCCTAAGCTTGGTGACAAGCTTGGAGGGGACAAATGGTGTTGAACGCTTTAGCTGTAGTCAATGGACAGCATTCTTACATAGGTATTCCTCTTTTCTAGGTGGGTCAGGGCAGTGTGGAGTGCAACTGAGATTGTGCCGTCTATGGATCTCTTTGGATGGTATGAAAATTGGAGTGGGTCTAGGGTGTCTGGGATGATGCGGTTGACGTATGGCATAACCAGCCTTTCAAAGCGCCTTATGATTACAGATGTGAGTGCTACAGGGCGGTAGTCATTGTGGCATGAAGCCTTAAAGTTCTTGGGAACAGGAATGATGGTGGTCAGTTTAAGACATATGAGGATTACAGACTGGGACAAGGAGAGGTTGAAAATGACGCATGACACAGTGTTATTGTCATCTGGTAGAGCGGCATAGTTGGGCAGATCATGGCTGGGTCTTCCATGGTAATACGGAATGGAATGTAGCCCCTGCAACATACCGGTGGTGGGCATCGGCACCTGTGTAATATGATTCCACCTTATTGTTATATTGTCCTTTTGCTCATTTGATGACTCTGCAGATGTCATAGCGAGACTTCTTGTACTTGTTCCTGTCCTCAGCCATAGCCTCAGAGTTGTCTGTGATGGCTCTTAGTTCAGCGCCAACCTCTGTGTTAATCCAAGGCTTTTGATTGGGGAAGCAGCGAACCATCACTGTGGGGACAATGTCGCCGATGCATTTCCTAATGAAGTCAGTGAAGGAGGTGGTTAACTCGTCGATGTTGTCATCTGCGTCTCGGAACATATTCCAATCAGCGCTAGCAAAGCAGTCCTGTAGCATAATCTCTGATTCTGATGTCAATTTCGCAAAGAAGCGAGTCACGGGTACTTCCTGTTGAGCTTCTGCTTATAGACAGAAAGCAGGAGTACAGATTCATGGTCTAATTTGCCAGTTTTCTCTTCCCCTTATTCTCGCAAGGCTTCCCCCTCTCTTGTCTCTGTAACACCAGCGTTTCCTATTGGATACCCTGAAAATTGGGTCGGAATTACAATAAGAGTCAAAGTCGAAGTTGAAGCCGTAATTGAGGTATTAAAGTAGCTGGCAATCTGATGTTCAAAGTTGTTGCCAGTTATTATAAGAAATGATAGCGGATACATTTCGTGAAGGTAAAGTCAAAATAAACGCCCAAATAATCCCAAAATAGCAAAGTTGGGTCGGAGCTTTCAAATAAATGGCACCACCTTTATTGGTACATTTGTTTAGTTAGTTGATCTTACTTTTTGGAAGTAGCAGAGTAATTACTAAAATGCGATGCAAACAACATATGAACATAACTTTGTTGGATACAGCTGAAGACCAAAGAAAAACTCTGCTTAACCAGAGAAAAATAATGGCAGAGACGAGTCAGTTCCTATATTGGTCAGCACATTTTTAACAGGGATTTAGCCTTTTACAAAAGGAAAAAAAAGAAGTATGTATGTTAATATATATAAACTAAAATGAACTGAAATGGTTTTACAGTGTTTTAAAGTGTTTTTATGAAGCCTTGCTGGCCCTCCACACAGCTATAATGACAACATCCTTCATTTATAAAAAAAAATATTGGGTAGGGAAAGTCAGGGGATGGGATGACTTCCGACTTCTTACATCTACTCATGGGGATCTCCTTATGGATTAGTCAGTGTACATGGTGAGATGGGCAGGAGTGGTATATTCTTGAGAAGAATGGAAGAATAAAACAAAGAAAAGTTCAATAAAAAAGACAGACACCCTCATTCATTGAGTGACTCCGTGGGCCTTATGTTATCTCAAGACCACCCATCCATAACACGTGTTGGACAAACACAAGATCTTCTGATGGGGTGTAATATCTAGCAGATGGGCCTGCAGGGGAGAGGAGGGGGGAGGGCACCCCAGGTGCCTGTCCCAAATGGCACCATATTCCCCACATAGTGCACCACTTTTGACCAGAGCCCTATGGGCCCTGGTAAAAAGCAGTGCCCTATTTTGGGAATAGGGTGCCAATTGGGACGTATGCCCCAGAATGGAGTCCTCTATGGTGCTTCTGGCTGGTCAACTGGTCATCCCTCTGGCCCATTAACCACCTGGGCCTGGTATGTTTTGTCAGCTTTGCTTCTCGAAGGCTTACGTTTCATTTACCTTTCTTTGTTCTTTGAAATCAGGCACATGCACATTTGTGAGCATGCGTACACATACCCACAATGCTTTCTCTTACAAACACCCACACACATAATAGGCATCTCACCGTTTCCTTTCGCTCCCTCTATCTTGAGCGGAGAAATCTAGAGTTAAAGGTCGCTCTGAGTTGTCTCCCACACCCACCACTCATACCCATTTCATTTCACTCAATGAAACTCACAGCAGAGGCAAACTTGAAGTAAAGCTTGCAGTGGCTAACGAGAGAAGCTGAGAAGTCAACTTTGTCCCCTCAGAACTGCCCGCAGTGACCAGAGAGTCAATCTCTATCAGTGACCACTTGTAAAAACAAGGGGCCACCATCCACCATAACACAAATTACAGAATAGTCTTGACATAAGGGATGTGTCTCAATAGCTTTACAGAAGTTAGTACATACATGTTCATACTTGTCCCCCGTGGGAATCAAACCCAAAACCCTAGCGTTGAAAGCGCCACGCTCTACCAACTGAGCTACACAGGACATGCAGCTATGTTAGATTTTGATGGTGCTTGTGTCCAAGCTAAGGTGACAGGGCTGGAGGAAGAGTGCCTATAACCAGGGTGGCAAACAACCGTCCTAAACCATGGAAACAACCATCGTCAGCTCATAAAAAAATGAGCCCAAGACCGAGGCTTAATCCAAACAGTATGGACGGATGGGTGAATGTGTCACACTCACACTTGCAATGCATCATTTAAGGATGACAGTATGTACTGTATTAACCTGTCGACAAGTGTAAGGCACAATTTTCTGTCTGTTTCTAATGCTTTATATTATTCATGTGCTAAGGAAACCTTTAAAGAAACATGTCCTTTGAATTAAGGGATGTTCTTTGAAGTGCAATGTTTCTTGTGGAGGGCTGCAGTAGTAGTAGGAGTAGTAGTATCAATCAATCAAATGTATTTATAAAGTCCTTCTTACACCAGCTGATGTCACAAAGTGCTGTACAGAAACCCATTCTAAAACCCCAAACAGCAAGCAATGCAGGTGTAGAAGCACGGTGGCTAGGAAAAACTCCCTAGAAAGGTAGGAACCTAGGAAGAAACCTAGAGAAGAACCAGGCTATGAGAGGTGGCCAGTTCTCTTCTGGCTGTCGCGAGTGGAGATTATAACAGAACATGGCCAAGATGTTCAAATGTTCATAGATGACCAGCAGGGTCAGACAATAATAGTCACAGTGGTTGTAGAGGGTGCAACAGGTAAAGGAGTAAATGTCAGTTGGCTTTTCATAGCCGATCATTCAGAGTATCTCTACCGCACCTGCTGTCTCTAGAGAGTTGAAAACAGCATTGTCTGGGACGAGGTAGCACGTCAGGTCAGGGTTCCATAGCCGCAGGCAGAACAGTTGAAACTGGAGCAGCAGCACAACCAGGTGGACTGGGGACAGCAAGGAGTCATCAGGCCAGGTAGTCTCGAGGCATGGTCCTAGGGCTCAGGACCCTAGACCTCCCGAAACAAACTATTGCCTCATAAATACTGGAGGCTGAGACAGGAGGGATCGGGAGACACTGTGGCCCCGTCCGACGATACCCCCGGACAGGGCCAAACAGGCAGGATATAACCACAGCCCCCACACCACTAGAGGGATATCTTCAACCACCAACTTACCTGAGACAAGGCTGAGTATAGCCCACAAAGATCTCCCCCACGGCATGAACCCGGGGGGGTGCGCCAACCCGGACAGGAAGATCACGTCAGTGACTCAACCCACTCAAGTGACGCACCCCTCCTAGGGACGGCATGGAAGAGCGCCAGTAACTCAGCCCCTGTAATAGGGTTTGAGGCAGAGAATCCCAGTGGAGAGAGGGGAACCGGCCAGGCAGAGACAGCAAGGGAGGTACTACCACTACTACTAGTAGTAGTAGTAGAAGTAGCAGTACATTCTTAGAATCATTTTTTTATCTAGAACATAAAAGGGTTCTTTGGCTGTACCCATAAGAGAACCCTTTGAGGAACCCTTTTTGGTTACAGATATAACTCTGGGGGAAAGGGTTTCCCCAGAGGGTTTTATATGGAACCCTAAAGAGTTATATCTGGAACCAAAAAGGGTTCTACCTGGAACCAAAAATGGTTATCCTATGGTTATCCTATCCCAGCCAAAGAACCCTTTTGGAACCCTTTTGGAACCCTTTTTTCGAATAGTGTAGGGACGCATTGTATGGTGGTGAGAGGGGGTGGAAATAAACAACATCATGAATACATTGATCTGAGTTACCTAATCTAACTGGTGTGTGCATGGTTGTTATGCGTAGGCGACTGTGCGTGTGTGCGTGCGTGCCTGTGTGCGTGTGTGTGCAAATGTGTTTGTGCGAGTGAGATTGCTTCAGTTAAATTCAAGAACATAGATTATTTTCATCAAGTTCATCTCCATGGGGTAATACCTTACATTTGAAGAGTGATCACAATACCAGTAGTTTTTCCCCCTTCTATGTCCTAGAACAAATGGATGTTAACCCTAATATGCATGATTTAGTGTTTTTACCTCAGTTCATTTCCCTGGGTAAGTCCTCTTTTCTCTGGCAAAATGAAGGACAATTTGCTGTGACATTACAACTGACCTCATCTTTGTATGTGTGTGGTTGGGGTAAAAGGGATCATTGCTCCTGGCCTCTCTGCTAAAGAGAACTGTGTAGAGGATGAAAGGCCCAATGTCTGTAGTGAGAAGTAGAGGACCACACTCGAAGGCCCTACAGCCCCAACCCCAACATCTGTGGGCTCTGCTTTCTAGATGATTCCCATAAAATCTTATGAGGAAGCAAATTGTGTCTGGGAGCTTCTGCAGATTAGGCTGTGAGGGTATGAGACTCCATAAACTGTGGTTACTTAGGTCTCAAGGTAACCTCTTAAATGTAAGTGTGCATTTGTGCGCCTCGAGGATAATTTGATTTAAACTTAAATGATCCCCCAGAGACAGTCCTTTTCATACTGACATGACGATTGGTGAGTCAATTTTGAAATAATTATGTCATTCGCGTTGCAAAAACCTTCTGGCCGTGAACTTGATTAGTGATCTCGTATGGAAGACATGGGTTACAGTTCATGTATGAGACATTCTCCCAAGCCAACAGTACATATGAACTGGTCTTTACGGAGGCAATATTTAAGATGAACTAGGCTGTGTATGAGAGATCAGATGCTAGCTATGATCACTAAGAGACAATATTTAAATGGCATTGTGCCTCACTGAAAGTGGTTAGAGTACGGAGAATAAATCAAAGAGGAGTTTTCAATCATCCCTTATAGAAATGATTCCCCACTGAAACAAACTATGGCTTTGAGTAGTCATCTTATACTAATGAATACAAGATCTCCAATGTATGGCAAATCAAGGTGAAATGTGACTACTACCTGTGAACACCGGGCCAGGTGAAAGAACAAGTAAACAGCTCCAGCCAGTGTCGACTTAAACCATCAGCCGTTGGATGTTTTTTTTTTTGTCCTCATTCATGTCCCAAAATAAAAGCTCTCACTGCCAGCGAGCCCCTGCTGAAAGCCACTGCTATCAGATGTAAGGGTACAAACCACAGAACACTAGGAGGAGTGAAAACCATGTGGGGCCTGGCCAGGCGGACCACCCATGAGTGCCTCCCTGCCTCACTGCATCCTTGCCTCCCTCTGCAGCTGGAGAAGCAGCATAACAATGTTGGTGGAGCATGGGAACCAAGAGTCTGAGTCAGTCACCCACCAGAAGCACCACTGCAGTTATTTCAGGGGATATTTTGGGGGGGTTTGTAAATGAGGACGGTCTCACTTGACTCTCAGTGACTCTCAGTGCAAGAACATGTTATCTTTGCCTAGACCCGGTGCCTTCTCTGTAATGCCACTTTAAGCCTTTATTTGTTTAAACCTATTCCTATGGGGGTTCCAGGCATGTGCTGTCAGACTTGATGAAGCTCCGTAGTGATATTGGAGGAAGAAGTGAATCATATTGATATTTAAGACAGTAATTATTGAACCACGAAAAATGGGAAAGACATGTTTAGGGTTTAATTGTATTTATTTTGCGACATGTTTTTTATTGTAAATATTATAACATTATTTAACAAATTGTACTAGGTCTGAAGTAATGAAAATATACACCCTGACAACTTCCCTTATTTCATTGCGTAATTTTTACAAGGTTAGAGAATGGAACAATAAATAAAATAGTTCCAACTTAATTGTGTAAGATTCATTTTTTGTAAACCACTATTAGATTTGGCTTTAAAATTACAGATCCTGATCTGAGCACTATGTGTGGTATCCCAGTCAAATAAGCAGAATGTTTCACAAATGTTTCTTTGATTAACATGTCACTTATTCCATTTGTTATTCCCGGTTGACAACCGTAACGGTTTGTAAACGCGGACCATAAACTCTGACACCCTCACCCCCTGTCACTTTCAACGACGTAAGAAAACGAATTTTGTTAAAAACTTTGAAACCCAAAGCCAAAGTATTCGACAGGGATGTTTAGGTTAAGTAATCCCCTGGGTTAATAAACTAAACAAAGGTAAACCGTGCAAAACGGCCGCAATGAAAGCCAGGCTAAGTAAACCAAACAGAGTTTACAAGAATCATTTAAGGGGGAAAAGAAGAGGGGAAAAATGTGTGAAAGTTTAATGTGAAACAGGTGATGGATGTGCTTTTATACCAATAAAGAGGTTCCAAGAAGGATTCACGGTGAGGAAAAGAGTTTAAAAATCACACTACATCCTTACATATAAAATATCTGTAGAACTATTTTTTTGCTCAGTTAATCCTACCCTTTGGAATGACTCTCCACAGGCATTCTTATGATAGCACATTGGTAATTGTCAGTGACAAATATCAAAGCTAAGATGGGCTGGGCTTGGTTAAAACCCTGGATGGGTGACCAAAGGGTAGCTGTGGATAGATCAGTTCTCCAGTAGGAGGTGCTTTTCTGATAGTGGATATTACATTGAAGATCTGATGTTGTTATAAAGGTACAAATTACATTTTTTATACAAGGTTTGTCTATGTTAAAATTTGGTTACCATAATGGCATAATCCTGTGGTTGAAATTTCACCCTCAAAACAACAATTGATGACTTTTTGCAAATCCAATGTATTTTCCACTTAGATTCCACATCACAATACATTGACAAATTACATTGAAACAACGTTGATGGAACCAGTTTGTGCCCAGTAGGTTATTTAACAGAATATGAACTTTTAAAAAGTGAGATTTTCACTGGACAGTTACTTTAAGGAAAAAACGACATAAATAGCCAATAAATCTAATCATTATTGACCATATCATCTTTTGATAAAACATTATATTTTCTCTCACCACCAGTGAACAGTGTAGCCTAATTAATAATTGTACTATACTTTTTTCAGTTAAAAGAGACATCTGAAGCAGGCTGAAGAAGCACATCAATATCTTTACCACGAAATATGTAGCTCACTGCTTTCCCCATGTTCATCTTCAACGCAAAACGAGGGAGAGCTCGGTCTGTTGTTTTGGAAAGTTTTGTAAGTCTATTGAAAAAGTTTGGTTACTAGCTATCTACCTTTTGAGTTTGGATCCCGCGACGTGGTTGGCATCAGTTTACTGGACTGCTGCTATCTGTCCAGCAGTGGAGGCTCCTCAGAGGAGGAAGGGGAGGACCATCCTCCTCAGGGAATTTCATGAAAATAAAAATAGTGAAACATTTGAAAAGTTATCCTTTTTAGATAAAACTATACTTAATACATTCTCATGTCATCAAATAATTGAGTAAAACACACTGTTTTGCAATGAAGGTCGACAGTAGCCTCTGTAGGGTAGCACCATGGTGTAGCCAGAGGACAGCTAGCTTCTGACCTCCTCCTTGAATTCAATGCAAACTTCCATAGACTTACACAGTTATTATGATAACCTCCGGAGGATGTCCTCCAACCTATCAGAGCTCTTGCAGCATGAACTGGCATGTTGTCCACCCAATCAAAGGATCAGAGAATGAATAATGTACTGAAAGCATAAGCTACAGCTAGGTAGTGCATAAAATGTGGATAGTAGTTGACTCAAAGAGAGAGAAAGACAATGGTTGAACAGTTTTGAACAAATTAAGGTAGCAAATGCAGCTAGCTAGTTTAGCATTCTCAAACACCCAGCTCAAACAGAAAGAAATGCTATGTTAGCTAGCTGGTTATTACTATCCAACACTAACTTTTCCAAGTAAAGGTAAGCTTTTGGTTTTACAAAATTACTGCCACAGTCTTATACTCAGCTGGCCCCTCCCCAGATGTTGTGTTAAATTCTCTACAACAAAGCTTTCTTCTTGTCCCACAAGCTTTCTCTGCCCTTCTGAACACCTCCAAAACAAAGGTCATGTGGTTTGGTAAAAAGAACGCCCGTCTCTCCACCGGTGTGATTACTACCTCTGAGGGTTTAGAGCTTGAGGTAGTCAACTCATACAAGTACTTGGGAGTATAGCTAGACGGTACACTGTCCTTCTCTCAACACATATCAAAGCTGCAGGCAAATGTTAAATCTAGACCTGGTTTTCTCTATTGTAATCGCTCCTCTTTCACCACACCACAGCTGCCAAACTAACCCTGATTCAGTTGACCATTCTACCCATGCTAGATTACGGAGACGTAATTTGTAAATCGGCAGGTAAGGGTGCTCTCGAGCGGCTAGATGTTCTTTACCATTCAGCCATCAGATTTACCACCAATGCTCCTTATAGGACACATCACTGCACTCTATACTCATCTCTGTACACCCGTCGCAAGACCCACTGGTTGATGCTATTTATAAAACCCTCTTAGGCCTCACTTCCCCCTATCTGAGATATCTACTGCAGCCCTCATCCTCCACATGCAACGCTCATTCTGTCAGTCACATTCTGTTAAAGGTCCCCTAAGCACACACATCCCTGGGTCGCTCCTCTTTTCAGTTTGCTGCAGCTAGCGACTGGAACGAGCTGCAACAAACACTCAAACTGGACAGTTTTATCGCCATCTCTTCATTCAAAGACTCAATCATGGACACTCTTACTGACAGTTGTGGCTGCTTTGCCTGATATATTGTTGTCTCTTCCGTCTTGCTGTTGTCTTTGCCCAATAATGTTTGTACCATGTTTTGTGCTGCAACCATGTTGTGCTGCTGCCATGTTGTGTTGCTATCATGTTGTGTTGCTACTATGCTGTGTTGTCGTGTTACTGCCATGTTATGTTGTTGTCACGATCGGTGTAAAGAACGGACCAAGGTGCAGCGTGAGTAGAGTTCCACATATTTAATTAAAGAGAACATCCAAATGACAAAATAATAAACAACAGCTCTGACAAGGTGTAGCACACACAGCACACACAACAAAACAATATCCCACAAACTAAATAGGATCCCCAATTAGAGGCAACTACTATCAGCTGCCTCCAACTGGGAACCACACACAAACACAACATAGAAAATATAAACTAGAACCCACCCTAGTCACGTCCTGACCTAAATCACCATAGAGAACCCAGAGGGCTCTCTATGGCCAGGACATCACAGTATCCCCCAAAGGTGCGGACTCCGGCCGCAAAACTGAAACTATATTCGGGGGGGTTTCGGGTGGACCACTAGCGTCGGTGGCGGCTCCGGTTCGGGACGTGCCGGGCTGAGAAGGCGCACAGGAGGCCTGGTGCGTGGAGCCGGCACAGGTCTCACCGGACTGATGACACGCACCTCAGGGCGTCTGCGGGGAGCCGGCACAGGAGTCACCGGACTGATGACACGCACCCCAGGACGAGTGCAGGGAACCAGCAAAGGACGCATCGGGCTGTGAGGGCACACTGGAGGCCTGGTGCGTGGAGCCCGGCACCATGTGCCCCCCCAAAGAATATCCTGGGACCGCTGTGGCCGCGGACCCCGACATCTTCGCTGTCCTCCCATCCTCCTTGGCGACTCCCGCCAAGGAAGGGTCCCGCTACCCCCATTATCTCCTCCCAGGTCCATAACTGCTTCTCCTCCTGGGCACGCTGCTTGGTCCTGGTGTGGTGAGATATTCTGTCACGATCGTCTTGAAGAACAGACCAAGGCGCAGCGTGAGTGGAGTTCCACATATTTAATTAAAGAGAACATCCAAATGACAAAATAATAAACAACAGATCTGACAAGGTGTAGGGCACACACAGCACATACAACAAAACAATATCCCACAACACAGGTGGGGGAAAGAACAAACTAAATAGGATCCCCAATTAGAGGCAACGACTATGAGCTGCCTCCATTTGGGAACCACACAACATAGAAAATATAAACTAGAACCAACCCTAGTCACGTCCTGACCTAAATCACCATAGAGAACCCAGAGGGCTTTCTATGGCCAGAACGTGACAGTACCCCCCCCCCCAAAGGTGCGGACTCCGGCCGCAAAACTGAAACTATATTCGGGGTTTCGGTGAGCCACTAGCGCCGGTGGCGGCTCGGCCCGGGACGCATCAGCTGAGAAGGCGCACAGGAGGCCTGGTGCGTAGAGCCGGCACACGTCTCACCGGACTGATGACACTTACCTCAGGGCGCGTGTGGGGAGCCGGCACAGGAGTCACCGGACTGAGAGGGCGCTCTGGACGCCTGGTGCGTGGAGCCGGCACAGGTCTCACCGGACTGATGACACGCACCCCAGGACGAGTGCAGGGAACCGGCACAGGACGCATCGGGCTGAGAGGGCACACTGGAGGCCTGGTGCGTGGAGCCGGCACCATGTGCCCCCCCCAAAAACATCCTAGAACCCACCCTAGTCACGTCCTGACCTAAATCACCATAGAGAACCCAGAGGGCTCTCTATGGCCAGGACGTGACAGTTGTTGTCTTAGGTCTCTTTATGTAGTGTTGTCTCTCGTCACGATGTGTTTTGTCCTGTATATATATTTTTAAAAAAGGCCCCGTCCCCGCAGGTGGCCTTTTTCCTTTTGGTCGGCCGTCATAAATACGAATTTGTTCTTAACTAGCTTGCCTAGATAAATAAAGGTTAAATACAATTTTTATAAAAATAATTGTTTACTGACTGTACTGCATGATTGTAGCGGGTTTACTAACGCATCAGTTATTTTAGCTATGTTGACTATGACGTTACTTTAGCTAATATTATGACAAAGATGTAAGCTGTGTGTAGCTGTTATGATATGAAAGTTTGACTTGGAAAGTTTTTCCGCCTGGTCACAGACAGCTGAAGTGCACAAGCGAGGTGAGAGGGGAAGAGCCCGTAGATGCAAGAAGGAATACAACAAGCTGTTTGTATCTGGCTATGAAAGTGAACTGTTTCCGTGTGATCAGGGATGTACAGTGAGGGAAAAAAGTATTTGATCCCCTGCTGATTTTGTACGTTTGCCCACTGACAAAGAAATGATCAGTCTGTAATTGTAATGGTAGGTTTATTTGAACAGTGAGAGACAGAATAACAACAAAAAAATCCAGAAAAACTTATTTGAAAAATGTTATAAAATGAGGGAAATAAGTATTTGACCCCTCTGCAAAACATTACTTTGTACTTGGTGGCAAAACCCTTGTTGGCAATCACAGAGGTCAGACGTTTCTTGTAGTTGGCCACCAGGTTAGCACACATCTCAGGAGGGATTTTTTCCCACTCCTCTTTGCAGATCTTCTCCAAGTCATTAAGGTTTCGAGGCTGACGTTTGGCAACTCAAACCCTCAGCTCCCTCCACAGATTTTCTATGGGATTAAGGTCTGGAGACTGGCTAGGCCACTCCAGGACCTTGATGTGCTTCTTCTTGAGCCACTCCTTTGTTGCTTTGGCCGTGTGTTTTGAGTCATTGTCATGCCCATCCACGACCCATTTTCAATGCCCTGGCTGAGGGAAGGGGGTTCTCACCCAAGATTTGACGGTACATGGCCCCGTCCATCGTCCCTTTGATGCGGTGAAATTGTCCTGTCCCCTTAGCAGAAAAACACCCCCAAAGCATAATGTTTCCACCTCCATGTTTGACGGTGGGGATGGTGTTCTTGGGGTCATAGGCAGCATTCCTCCTCCTCCAAACACAGCGAGTTGAGTTTATGCTAAAGAGTTCCATTTTGGTCTCATCTGACCACAGCACTTTCACCCAGATGTCCTCTGAATCATTCAGATGTTCATTGGCAAACTTCAGACGGGCATGTATATGTACTTTCTTGAGCAGGGGGACCTTGCGGGCGCTGCAGGATTTCAGTCCTTCACGACGTAGTGTGTTACCAATTGTTTTCTTGGTGACTATGGTCCCAGCTGCCTTGAGATCATTGACAAGATCCTCCCGTGTAGTTCTGGGCTGATTCCTCACCATTCTCATGATCATTGCAACTCCACGAGGTGAGATCTTGCATGGAGCCCCAGGCCGAGGGAAATTGACAGTTCTTTTGTGTTTCTTCCATTTGCGAATAATCGCACCAACTGTTGTCACCTTCTCACCAAGCTGCTTGGCGATGGTCTTGTAGCCCATTCCAGCCTTGTGTACGTCTACAATCTTGTCCCTGACATCCTTGGAGAGCTCTTTGGTCTTGGCCATGGTGGAGAGTTTGGCATCTGATTGATTGATTGCTTCTGTGGACAGGTGTCTTTTATACAGGTAACAAGCTGAGATTAGGAGCACTCCCTCTAAGAGTGTGCTCCTAATCTCAGCTCGTTACCTGTATGAAAGACACCTGGGAGCCAGAAATCTTTCTGATTGAGAGGGGGTCAAATACTCATTAAAATGCAAATTAATTTATAACATTTTTCACATGCGTTTTCTGGAATTTTTTGTTGTTATTCTTTCTCTCACTGTTCAAATAAACCTACCATTAAAATGATAGACTGGTCATTTCTTTGTCAGTGGGCAAACGTACAAAATCAGCAGGGGATCAAATACCTTTTTCCCTCACTGTATTCATTCCGACGATTCTGTTGAAAAACGTTTTGCAAACAGAATCAAACGGCACGAAACAGGGATAAACATACAGTGCATTCGCAAAGTATTCAGACCCCTTGACTTTTTCCACATTTTGTTACAGCCTTATTCTAAAATGGATCAAATTGTTTTTTTCCCTCATCAATCTACACACAATACCCAATAACGACAAAGCAAAAACAGGTTCAGAAATCTTTGCAAATGTAAAAAAAAAAAAAAAATGAAATATCACATTTAATAAGTATTCAGACCCTTTAATCAGTACCTTGTTGAAAACCCTTTGGCAAAGATTACACCCTCGAGTCTTCTTGAGCCTTCCACAGATCTGTACCTCGACACAATCCTGTCTCAGAGCTATACAGACAATTCCTTTGACCTCATGGCTTGGTTTTTGCTCTGACATGGTCTGTCAACTGTGGGACATTTCCAAATCATGTCCAATCAATTGAATGTACCACAGGTGGACTCCAATCATGTCTTGAGCCAAGAAACATGAGCAATGGACATTAGACTGGTGAAAATCTGTCCTTTGGTCTGATGAGTCCATATTTGAGATTTTTTGTTCCAAACGCCGTGTCTTTGTGAGACATAGACTAGGTGAACGTGTGGTTCCCATCGTGAATTTTGGAGGAGGAGGTGTGATGGTGTGGGGATGTTTTGCTGGTGACACTGTCAGTGATTTATTTATAATTCAAGGCACACTTAACCAGAATGGCTACCACAGCATTCTCCAGCGATATGCCATCCCATCTGGTTTGCGCTTTGTGGAACTATCATTTGTTTTTCAACAGGACAATGACCCAAAGCACACCTCCAGGCTATGTAAGTGTTATTTGACCAAGAAGGAGAGTGATGGTGGTGCATTAGATGACCTGGCCTCCACAATCACCCGACCTCAACCCAATTGAGATGGTTTGTGTCACGACTTCAGCCGAAGTCGGCTCCTCTCCTTGTTCGGGCGGCGTTCGGCGGTCGACGTCACCGACTTTCTAGCCATCGCCGCTCCATTTTTCATTGATACATTTGTTTTGTCTTGTTCCCTGCACACCTGGTTTTCATTTCCCTATCACATTGCATGTATTTATTCCTCTGTTCCCCATCATGTCTTTGTGTGGAAATGTTTTGTGTTACGTGTCATTTTGACGCACTATACTAGTGTGCTATATTTCCGTGTGTTTGCACAAAGTTGATTATTTTGTTGCACTGTGTTTTGTGTGACTGGTTTGCACCTTTTTACCATTCTTATGGGGGTATTTAATGCTCCTGCGTTCATCTGTTTGTTCCTCCTGTTTAAATAAAGTGTGCGCCTGTTCACAACACTCTGCTCTCCTGCACCTGACTTCGCTCCAGTACGCACACGTCTTGACAGTTTGGGATGAGTTGGACCGCAGAGTGAAGGAAAAGCAGCCAACAAGTGCTCAGCATATGTAGGAACTCCTTCAAGACAGTTGGAAAAGCATTCCTCATGAACCTGGTTGAGAGAATGCCAAGAGTGTGCAAAGCTGTCATCAAGGCAAAGGTGGCAACTTTGAAGAATCTAAAATATAAAATAGGTTTTGATTTGTTTAACACTGTTTTTGGTTACTACATGATTCCAAATGTGTTATTTCATAGTTTTGACATCTTCACTATTATTTTACAATGTAGAAAATAAGAAAAAAACTAAGAAAAACCTTTGAATGAGTGGGTGTCCAAACTTTTGACTGGTACTGTGCATTGTAAACTTTCATTAATAGGCTAGGTTTTAGCAGCCTCATGATGGGTATAGGGAACATTTGAATATTATGTAGTAGCCTAAATCTATCAATTGTATATTGAACTGGGTGAATGGAATAAGAATGACAATTATCCAATATGCTGTAATATAAGTAATGCCATGCTCATACATTGTTTATCATCCTCCCTCATCTTAAACGGCACTGACCGCCACTGTTGTCCAGTGACCCTGCCGGGTCTGAGGAGCTGCTTGGCGTAGCAGCTAGCCTAGCTGCTAGCTAGCTACCTATCAAGCTAGCAGGGTTTTCTTGAGGGCTTGAATGCAGCCCATGTCACAGTTAACCATTGTGACTGGGACTGTGGATTGTCCCCGGCTTGTGGATGTCTAGATCCCTGCTGTTTGTTGTTGTTGTTTCCAATATTTCCTGCGAACTGCCCTGTCTGGAACTGCAAGGAGTAACAGTGTAACAGATGTTGCTACCATGACAAAGACCAAAGCTGGTGGGAGTACCATTGAGGACAGTGGTGTCTCTCTATCACAGATGAAGGATCTTTAAAACTAACAAAAATAGTTCTACAAGCAGTAATTACAAAAACAAGAAAATAGCTACAAGTGTTGTGTCCAAATACTGGTGGAGTCAACTAATAAAAGAATGGACGACCTGACCAGAGAGGTCCAGGACCTGAAGAACAGCTTGCAGTTCTCCCAGGGTCACCTCGATGAGTTTAAACAGGAAAATGGCAAGATGACAGAAATCTGTAAGCCATTGAGAGAGGACATCAGTTCTGTATGTGAACCTATGATATCCGTACCCATTGGATGCAGTGATCACAATATAGTGGCTCCAAAAGCTGAGTCTAAAATAGTGTTTAAGAGATCATACAAAATATTTAGCTGTGACTCTTATGTGGATGACGTTAAAGATATTTGTTGGTCTGCTGTGATTAATAAGGAGCATCCAGACACTGCACTTGTTTAATTTATGAAATTGCTTCTTCCAATTATTGATAAACATACACCTGTTAGTAAAATGACTGTTAGAACTGTTAAGGCTCCATAGATTGATGATAAATGTAAAAACTGTATGTTTGAAAGAGATGGTGCAGAAGGGCGGCAGGTAGCCTAGTGGTTAGAGTGTTGGGCCAGTAACCGAAAGATTGCTGGATCAAATGCCCGAGCTGACAAGGTAAAAATCTGTTGTTCTGCCCCTGAATAAGGCATTTAACCCACTGTTCCCAGGTAGGCCAGGTAAGAATTTGTTCTTAACTGACTTGCCAATTTAAAAAATAATAAGTCTGGCTGCACATTTGGCTGATTTACTGCAAATTGAGGAATTATGTGACTAAACTCAACAAAAAGAAGAAGAAGCCAAAGCTTAAATACAACTTTGGAGTACTTTAAATGAAATTATGTGAAGAAAGACAAATTCAACTCCATCTTTCATCGAATCAGATGACTTATTCAAAACCATTTGATGTTGCCAATTATTTGAATGATTACTTCATTGGCAAAGTGGGCAAACTTAGGCTGGAAATGCCAACAACGAACAGTGAGCCATCGTACTCATGCATAAACAAATATATATTGAAAGAAAAGCATTGTAAGTTTGATTTTTGTAAAGTTAGGAAGAGGTGAATTTTTATCGATCAATAATGCAAAACCTACTGGCATTATCTGTCATATCTTTAATCTGAGCCTAGAGGAAAGTCTTTGTCCTCAGGCCTGGAGTGAAGCCAATGTCATTCCGCTACCCAAGAATGGTAAAGAGGCCTTTATTGGTTCTAACAGCACACCTATCATCTTGCTGCCATCTCTTAACAAACTGTTGGAAAAAAATGTGTTTGACCAAATACAATGCTATTTCTCTGTAAACAAATTAACAACAGACGTTTAGCATGCTTGTAGAGAATGGCACTCAACATGTACTGCACTGACACAAATGACTGATGATTGGTTGAAAGAAATTGATAATAAGAAGATTGTGGGAGCTGTACTGTTAGATTTCAGTGCAGCCTTTTATTATTATTGACCATAACCTGTTGTTGAGAAAACATATGCGTTATGGATTTTCAACCTCTGCCATATCGTGGATTCATAGCTATCTATCTAATATAACTCAAAGGGTTTTCTTTAATGGAAGCTTCTTTAATGTCAAACATGACAGGGCAGCTCTCTAGGCCCTCTGCTATTTTCTATTTTTACCAATGACCTGCCACTTGCATTAAACAAAGCATGTATGTCCATGTATGCTGATGATTCAACCATATACACATCAGCAACCACAGCTACTGAAGTCACTGTAACCCTTAACAAAGAGTTGCAGTCTCTTTTGGAATGGGTGGCCCGTATTTAACTTGTTAGGGAGTGGTGGGGCGCTACCAGGTGAAATGCAAGGCAAAATCCAAAAGTTGAATTATTAAACATGCACCAATATACAAGTGTTTCATACTCATCAAAAGCTCTGCTTCTTGGCAATATCACAGCGTTGTCGGATTTCAAAAAGGCTTTACGGTGAAAGCACTACATTTGATTGTTTGAGGGTAGCACCTTCAATATTTTCCATAACCATGAAATCTTTAGCCAGCGGTCGATAGAAAATGCATTTCACAGGGAAAACCTGTGCCTTACCTTTTGTAGAACTTCTGCAGAGGGCTTCCTAAGTGTCCAACGAAGACAATCCATGGGTATTTGGTTAGAAAAAGTAATTTATTATATCCATAAATCTCAGTTTGGTTGGCGCCTTGTGTTCAGAAAATCCAACGTGAAGAGAACGCTGCTCAACTAAACCTATAAACTTTCCTCAACAAAACAAAAACCAATTAAAATGCATCCTTAGCTTATCTTTATGAATAAAAGTGCTAATCTTTCACTTGGATGGTCACCTAAACGTTATATAAGTCAAATAAAGTGGACCGCTTCAGCCAAACGTGGCGCCCAAAAACGTGCAACTGAAAAAAAAGAGCTCCCCTCACCAAAACCCCTACCTATTGAACGCATTGGTTCCGATTGCCATGAAACTTTACCTATACACTGCTGACATCCAGTGGAAGCAATAGGTACTACATTCAGTGTCCTGGTATAAAGACTTTACAATAGGCAGTCTCTCTAAGTGAGCCATAAGCCACCAGAATGACACTTCCGGATGGAATGTTCTCTGTTTTTTGCCGGCAAAATGAGTTCTGTTACACTCACAGACAAAATGTTAACACTTTTGGAAACCTCAGAGTGTTTCCTATCCAATAGTACTAATTATGTGCATATCCTATTTTCGGAGCCTGAGTGGCAAGCATTTTACTTTAGGCACGCCAGACTCTCCAAAACCGACCCCTCAGCTGCCACTCCCTAACAAGTTAAACTGATGCTGAACACCTCTAAAACTAAGAGCATTGTATTTGGGGGAAATCATTCCCTTCAGCTGAATCTGTTAATGAATGGTGTAGCTGTTGAACAAGTTGAGGATACTAAATAACTTGGTGTTACCTTAGATTGTAAACTGTCATTGTCAAAACATATAGATTCAATAGTTGTAAAGATGGGGAGAGGTCTGTCCATAATAAAGAGTTGCTCTGCTTTTTTGACACCACACTCTACAAAATAAGTTCGGCAGGCTCTAGTTTTAGCTAATCTTTATTATTGTCCAATCATATGGTCAAGTGCTGCAAAGAATGACCTATTAAAGCTGCAGCTAATATTAATACTATGCATGCCAATCTATCTTGGCTAAGAGTTGAGGAAAGACTGACTGCGATACTTCTTCAAAATTCCAAATTGTTTTCATAGTCCACTTACACACAGCACTGACACACACACTTACCCCACCATACATGGCACCAGGGGTCTTTTCACAGTCTCCAGGTCCAGAACAAATTCAAGGAAACGTACAGAATTATGCAGAGGCATAAGTGCATGGAACTCCCTTCCATCTTATATAGCGCAAGTGAACAGCAAACCTGGTTTCAATTTGTTTTATAAAGCTACATCTTATGGCCTCTCCCCCCATGTGACATACTTCTTGTGTGTATGTACTGACATGTAGGTGTACCTGATAGATGCAGCACACACACTACATGTTAATGTGCTTTGTAGTCTTGTAGTCTTTTTTCTGTAATGTCTTTTTCGTTATGTGTCGGACCCCAGTAAGACTAGCTGTCGCCATTGGCGTCGGCTAATGGGGATCCTAATAAATCAAATCAAAATCTTATCTACAGTATCTTAGGGAGGTTATTCATGGAGTCAATTGAAAGTTTGTCTTCTTTTTATGTGAAATATTGGATACATTTTTCTACCCCTTCTTGTTTTCAGTGTGGAGAGAATGAACCAAAGCTTGCACGTGGACGAACTCCAGTGAAAACAAAAGGGTTCTTTTTTAACTTCCAATAAAAGCTGAACAAACATGCCCTGCCACTTGCAAGCAGAGCTGCTGCTGTCCGGTGAGTTTCACAGAAAAAGGCTTGCTTTCAAAAGGGAGGCTTATGGGCCTTATGAAAACGTCACCTTAACAGAAATAATAAAACACACACCACCCAAACACCACCCATCAAGCTCTACCATTGGTTGTCTTTTTCTAAAGACTGAGGTTGCTTAATCAATTTCACTCTCTGTAGATACCTTGCGTTCACAAAAGCCTAAAAGTTAAGTAAACGCTAAAGCATTTTCATTAGTAGTCCAATGTTTTGCAGCCCTGCTATTCTTTGAAGGACACAACACTGTGATTTGGATTTTAATGGCTATCAAATTCTACTCTACAGCCTGCAATAAACGAGCATCTCTCAGGAATCCGACTTAGGCCTCCAAACCCTGCATATGCAACAATAATGGTCGGAACACACTCGAGGAAATGAGAAAAGAGTGTCGTGGTCTGCGGGGTGGGGACGAAACACTGAACATCCATCTATCTTTCAGCCCCTCCTGGGGAAGACAAAGCTGGCCTAACAGTGCTATGAAAAGGGTGGCCTGTGAATGGTTACTATTCAATTTGTATTTGGTTCCCCCGCTGGTCGCGGAGCCGAGATCAGAGCAGAAAGTGAAAACACATGGGCAGGGTCAGCCGGATCAGAGGACCACCACACACACACAGGCAGGGGGAAGGAACAAGCCAATGGGAACTTGTGTGAAGAAATGGATTGAATAAACAGACATTGCAATCGCCTGCACCCTATTATCCTATAATTGACACTGCCTGGGAGCATGGAGACGTTGGCTGTTAGGGGAACGGCCCATAGGTTTCCACTGAAAAGTAGCGTTCCACGCTTCACGCCAATCAAAAGGCCCAGGCGTTATAGTCGGGGACAAGTTTTGAATTCTTTCGGGCCTAATGTGTTTACCTTAAATATCCAAGGGAAATTAATTAATCAGCGGCAAACAATGTCTTTGAAGTTTTCAGCAGCGAAACACCATTTTTAATTACATAATATCTTTGAAATTGTATTTGGAAAATAAATGGTTCTGGATTAAACAAGAAAGTATGAGAGTAGGTTAAAGAATTGGCTATGGGTCATTCAATTAAATGAATGCCCTTTGATAGTCCCGAACTTTTTCACAAATATTGCTTTTAGAAGCTTGTTGTTGTATTAAATGAAGTGCCCTTTATAGACCACATGGGAAATTCTATAAATCAGATTTTTTTATATGAATAAAGTGCAGAATGTGGCATTTTGACATGTCCCTCTGTGTGTCCTCTGTGACTTCTGTGACTTTTAACCCACTTCACCCCAACATGTCTCCCAGTTTTCACCATCATTGTAAAGCCCTAGTTATTTTGTTGCTTTGACAGTCATTTCTGAAGATTATTATTTATTTAATGTTATCAGTTATTCATTTTAAGGTTAAATAAAAAACCCTGTCCCTCATTTTAAGGTCAACCCTGTTGTAACAGGGTTATAGCGTATATGTGAACTGAACTCTCGTTTTAATATGGTGAAACTGTTCAAAAGAGACATTGAACACTCAAATCATAGCTTAAAAGCAGGTAAAGATGGTTCTACTCTTTTTGGACATTTTCTGGTGTTTTGTGGTGAAAAACTTAGAGAGTCGAGCATAACATGTCTGTTACCCATAGATAGACAAGCTAGAACTTTGGTTATGACATCCATGTTCTCTATACTGACCAGCTCTCCATATACTTTTTCTCTCATGGGGAGCGGAGCACGTCGTGGTGTTGAAAGAGCACTGTGTGAGGTTCCATCTTTGAGCTTTATCTTGTATGACTCATGGAGTTTTCCCAGTCCTTGAAAGACAGATGGATAGACGGCGGTGAAGCTGGCTGTACCACTTCTTTGATTCTGTGCACTAACTGTAGGGCCTCTATGGCTGGTATGCCTGGGAGTGGTTGTGTCAGTCCTGCTACAATGTACACCTCTTGTTCCGTGCTGTGCCCTTTTGCTATCAGCTTGCTCTTAAAGCAGCCTTGAAGCGTAGCCTCTTGGTTGTTCTAACTAGACTGCCATCACGCTGTTTGTAATATTTCTCTGTTATAGCCTGTTCCAACTACTCCTGTGACGAGTTTGAAGCTGATGACTTCTCCATTCAGATACATTTTCTCCATCCACGGCTGTGCACCTTCCGACGACACTTCACCTAAGGAAGCATAGTCTTGTGGTTCGGTGTTGGGCTGTGCTTGTGTGACTGTGTGTACAGCTTAAGCAGAACAACAGATTGCTGCATAATGTCCCTTTTTGCAACACTTTCTGCACTCAGCCTCCTTGGCTGGACAGTCCTTCCATCCATGTTCTCGTCCTCCTCCACATATTTTGCATCCCTTTTCACTTGGACTGTCATATGTTTTATTTTTCCCTTTGCATGTTGTCTGTGCAAATTTTTTTGATGGCGTCCACATTTGTAGGGGTTTCTCCTCCTACTGTATTGCTGTGCAGTAATGTGTGTTGTTTCTTTACAGTTTCACTTTGTCTGACTCTTTGAATAGCTTTTGCCAGTGTCAAGTCTGAGTCCAACTGAAGATGTTCTGACAGCTTCCTGTCTTTTATTCCAACAACAATTCTGTCTCTTATCAGTTCTTTGAGCACTCCAAGGTTACAATGCTCAGCCAAATTGTGTACATCTGCGATGAATGCCTCTGCACTCTCTCCCTCATCTTGACATCTCCTTTTTGTTGTTGAGCTCTCTCAAAAATAACGTTGTTTTCCTACACAGTGCTGCTCAAATGCTCCTGTTTTTCTGCATCAGTTAATGGCAATACTCCTCCTAAGCATATATAAGAGAGTTCAGCTGATATAGGCCCGTGGTCAGTTCTGGGCTTCCTCCCGACCTTAGCTAGCAAGCATCAGAACGTTGTTCATTTACACATTGTCTCTCTGGTTCACTTTTAAATGTCCACACTGACCGAGAATGACATTCAGTAGCTAGTTTCAGCAGACAAAGTGGCAATCACTTCTGACACCATGTAAGAATTTATAGACCCGACACCATAGTGTTAGCTTGAGGAAAGTGTTTAGTAAGTTAACACCGGTTATCTATCACCTCTTAGCACTCACTTCTGTTATCTTCAGAAGTGCTTTGAGAGGCAAGTTAAGGATCATATCACCTCCACCTTACCTCACACCCTAGACCCACTTCAATTTGCTCATCACCCCAAAAGATCCACAGACGATGCAATCACCACCGCACTGTACACTGCTCTATCCCATCTGGACAAAATAAATACCTACTATATACAGTTGAAGTCAGAAGTTTACATACACTTAGGTTGGAGTCATTAAAACTCGTTTTTCAACCACTCCACAAATTTCTTGTTAACAAACTATAGTTTTGGCAAGTCGGTTAGGACATCTACTTTGTGCATGACACAAGTAGTTTTTCCAACAATTGTTTACAAACAGATTATTTCACTTATAATTCACTGTATCACAATTCCAGTGGGTCAGAAGTTTACATACACTAAGTTGACTGTGCCGTCAAACAGCTTTGAAAATTCCAGAAAATTATGTCATGGCTTTAGAAGCTTCTGATAGGCTAATTGACCTCCACAAGTCTGGTTCATCCTTGGGAGCAATTTCCAAACGCCTGAAGGTACCACGTTCATCTGTACAAACAATAGTACGCAAGTATAAACACCATGGGACCACGCAGCCGTCATACCGCTCAGGAAGGAGACGCGTTCTGTCTCTTAGAGATGAACGTACTTTGGTGAGAAAAGTGCAAATCAATCCCAGAAGAACAGCAAAGGACCTTGTGAAGATGCTAGAGGAAAAGGGTACAAAAGTAGCTATATCCACAGTAAAACAAGTCCTATATCGACATAACCTGAAAGGCCGCTCAGCAAGGAAGAAGCTACTGCTCCAAAACCGCCATAAAAAGGACAGACTACGGTTTGCAACTGCACATGGGGACAAAGATCATACTTTTTGGAGAAATGTCCTCTGGTCTGATGAAACAAAAATAGAACTGTTTGGCCATAATGACCATCCTTATGTTAGGTGGAAAAAGGGGGAGGCTTGCAAGCCGAAGAACACCATCCCAACCATGAAGTACGGGGTTGGCAGCATCATGTTGTGGGGGTGATTTGCTGCAGGAGGGACTGGTGCACTTTACAAAATAGATGGCATCATGAGGATGGAAAATTATGTGGATATATTGAAGCAACATCTCAAGACATCAGTCAGGAAGTTAAAGCTTGGTCGCAAATGGGTCATCCAAATGGACAACGACCCCAAGCATACTTCCAAAGTTGTGGGAATATGGCTTAAGGACAACAAAGTACTGGAGTGGCCATCACAAAGAGAATGCCAAGAGTGTGCAAAGCTGTCATCAAGGCAAAAGGTGGCTACATTGAAGAATCTTTGTTTAACACTTTTTTGGTTACAGCATTATTCCATATGTGTTATTTCATAGTGTTGATGTCTTCACTATTATTCTGCATTGTAGAAAATAGTACAAATAAAGAAAAACCCTGGAATGAGTATTTGTGTCCAAACTTTTGACTGGTACTGAATACATATACTCCAGACGTCCTAACATTTATATATTTCTTAATTCCATTCTTTTACTTTTAGATTTGTGTGTATTGTTCTGAATTGTTATATATTCCTGCACTGTTGGAGCTAGGAACACAAGCATTTCAATACACCCGCAATAACATCTGCTTAATATGTGTATGCAACCAATTAAACTGTATTTGATTTGATATCGTTACAGAGCATTATGGGTACTGTAGTACATCATGCCACATCTCTCTCTCTCTCTCTCTCTCTCTCTCTCTCTCTCTCTCTCTCTCTCTCTCTCTCTCTCTCTCTCTCTCTCTCTCTCTCTCTCTCTCTCTCTCTCTCTCTCTCTCTCTCTCTCTCTCTCGATGATTGGAAGCTCACATATTCCACCTCATTTTAATTAGTGATGAACTCCTCCACTCATCCCTCCATCCCTCCCTTCCTCCCTTCCTCCATCCCTCCACTCCAATTTCCTAGCAGAACTGAGCCAATGAGCTCCGTTCCACAGCAGTGAAAACATTTCTCCTGCTCCTGGTCTCTGGTCTCTCCTTGGAGCGCGGTGGTTAGTTTGACGTCCTAGCTGTTGGCAGATCCATATATTTCCAGATGGATCCTGCCGCTGACGCCCGTTTCCGCGCGTCAACGCGTTTTCACTCCAAGTGTAAGTGAGAGCTAGATGAAGCGGCCATTCATCTAGCTAACTCCCTGACATGCTGCCAAGCCATAGTATCATGAACTACAACACAATATACAGCTCTGGTACTGGTTACTGTTATGCAATGAGGTGCAGCACTGAGTGAATGAATGGCTCAGATCTGACATCATTGTTTATAAAGAAAACAGTGAATTAAATTAGATTAATGCTCATGCTTTCATTACAAAGAGAAATAGATCACAAGGATCGTTGTGTACTGAACTACATGGCTCTGGATCAGAAATCCAGTGCTGCCTGCTACTACAGAGGTCTCTGTAAATGAGGTGACTGAAGAGCCAGCATCAACACATTTTCTGGGAGAAGTTTATTGGACTTCTACTCAATGAGATTTCATAACTCTACATCAAAACATTTGTATGATAGAGCTTACACAGTGCTTAGTGACATACAGTAGGTGAGAGTGGCGTAAGTTGAGGATTTTTTTTACATTAAGCTCTGTCAAGGGAAATATAGTATTTCAGGATGTTGTGTATCCCTGGAAATAAGGAGAATTCATTTCAACATTACAGTTTTGAAACATAGCTTAACCAAAAAACGTGGTCTCTTGGCACAATTGGGGTAAGTTGAGCCGCGGGACAGGGTAAAATAAGCCGCCTACCACTACCTTTTGTAAAAACCAAGTCTGTCTTTTTTTGCAATTCACCACAATCACAATCTCTTTTTTGTCTTTTAATCATTTTAAGCATCATTTAACACAGGTTTAACACCTAACAATAACCTAACAAACACTTTATACTTTTTTAAACATTTGAACATAGGTCAAGACTTGTTGTTACATCATATCCCAGCAATAATAACTTGTGTTACGCCTGGGGAAAAAAACACTTCGATATCCTCAACTTGCCATTTGCTCAACCATTGACTCAACTTACCCCAAGACAAACAATTTGACTATATTAGCCCACACAGCTACAAGGATCCACTTTCATGCTAGTTTTATGCCCTCATATTGAAGCTTATAGAGTCCCCAACTGATGTATAGAACAATCTTTAAATTATCTGCTTTGGTTTAGATACAAACATCATGAAACCGCTAACACAATAAATGAATTTGACTTGTTGAAAATCTGTTTCTTGGACCTAACTTGCTCACCACTTTTTCCATGTGGTTTTTCCACTTCCTAAATATTTGGTCAAATTATACATTTTGTGTATGGTTTCCTAGAAACAAGGATTGCTAAACGTACCCCTTTGGCTCAGCTTACCCCACTCTCCCCTATGTGTCTGTCATAGTTCATTCTGGCTTCAAAGGCTAGATTGTCTAAAAGCATCTCCATGGTTATTACTAGAAGTATATTGTTGAACAGAATTTGAAAGAGGATATCAAAACTACCCTTACGGAAAAACCACATGATTTCACAT
Source organism: Brachymystax lenok tsinlingensis (assembly GCA_030435695.1). Classification (NCBI taxonomy): domain Eukaryota; kingdom Metazoa; phylum Chordata; class Actinopteri; order Salmoniformes; family Salmonidae; genus Brachymystax; species Brachymystax lenok. Next base: position 38,787,705 of record CM059787.1, on the reverse strand, counting down.
GTTACATTTCCACATGTTTTTGCACACGTGAAATCATGTGAAACTATGTTTTTGGATAACTTAATGTGATGATACTTCACATGTGGATTTTCACGTGATCACATAACCTTTCATATGTGGATTCAAATGTTCACACGAGATGACCTGCAAACAAAAATGTGTTGCTATGATAAACACACAGTGCTTTTAACATACAGTATTTTCAACATACATATTTGACGTACTTGACCACATTGTGTATGTTTATTTATACAGTAATTATTATTCAACAACCTGGGATTTGAATTCATAAGCTCTTCTTCAAAGAATTCCAATCTTCCTGCTTCACCACCATGTCTGTGTCAGTAGCTGATTTCAACTGTTTTCCTACATTCTGGACATCAAGATAAATCTCAGCTTTGTCACAAATACAAAGAAAACCTATTATATTTATCATAGTGATTCAGGTGTTACATTAAAGCAGAATAATATGCCCCACCAACATTAGACAACTATACAGAAAACCCTCAAATTGCTGAAATCAGTAAATGAAATCAATGATGAGAGAATAGTCAGATTAACTGATAACTAAAATAGCAGTGCAGATGGCCCTCTTTTGCTAAGTGAAGAGATGTATTTGAGGTAATGAATGTTTAGGGCAATGCTACAGATTTTGTGGCGCAGCAGAAAGATCAGCATACCCAGTAGCGTGTATTCATGGATGCCAAGGGAAGCCAGGCTTCCCCAAAAAATTGACCAAGAAAACAATTTAAAAAAAACATCTAAAATAATGTACCTTTCATCTCTCTGTGTTTTCATAATTTTACTTCATTTCGCAAGAGACTGAGTATCTCACCGGAGAGAGCTTCGAAGCGAGCAAAACATAGTATGACATTGTTACCGCCCGTAGCATTGAATGCAAGGGAAGCTAGCGAGCATTTGGCCTCCCTTGCCAATCAGCGTTGAGCTAAACTGAGTGAGCTCAATTGTGAATGGTCCTGGTGCACCAAAAAAACTGTCAAGGGAAGCCAGTTTGGATTTGGCTTCACTCCTATCACATAACATCGAGAGAAATAAGTAATTGACAGAAACAACTTGAATTGTTGCATCTCGTTGTGTCGTTGTCCTCCAGTGGCTTTTGGCTTCACTCCTATCACATAACATCGAGAGAAATAAGTAATTGACAGAAACAACTTGAATTGTTGCATCTCGTTGTGTCGTTGTCCTCCAGTGGCTAGCTAGCTTGATAAAATTGTCCATTAAAAGGATCACATACACATACACTACCGCTGAAAAGTTTGGGGTCAAATAGAAATGTCCTTGTTTTTGAAAGAAAAGCAAAACATTTTGTCCATTAAAATAACATAAAATGGATCAGTGTCTTAACAGTGTTGACATTGTAGACATTGTTAATGTTGTAAATGACTATTGTAGCTGGAAACGGCTGATTTTTTTATGGAATATCTACATAGGCGTACAGAAGCCCATTATCAGCCACCGACACTCCTGTGTTCCAATGGCACGATTTACTGATTTACTCACTGAATCCATACAACCTCCGGTAGTGATTGTAGCATTTTCTGCATATTACAGCGACTGGCATATTACAGCGATTGGGATAAAGAAGGTCACATATGCCACGTACAATCCACTTTCAAATTTGCAACGCAATGATTATAACGGCAATTCTAATACAACCATAAATTCATACATTGTGCACCTGGATTGAGAGGATGGAAGTTCAATATGTAGCTAGATGTAGTAGACTAATGTTAACTAGCTAACGTTTCCCATGAAAGGAAGTTAGGCTAGCGAGCATTTTATCCAGGTAGTCTAGGACAACAAAAAATAAAAGCACGTTATGTATGACAGAGTCATAGACCATTTCGTCAACATGAAAGAGAGGAGGATGGCATTGGCATTTCTCTAGAAGTAGGGTGAGTCAACATGTTTTTTCTACTTGCACGAACGCAAATCCTAAAAGTGTACTTGGGGATGTCCCTGGAACAAACTGGGAACAAGACAAACTTGCAGGGGACCATGACTCTTAAAATGTAAATAATGTCAATTATACCTTTCAAAGTAAAATATTCTGCCACTGTGTCTTCTCATTTTCTCCGCCTTAGGCCTATATGTCACATTCACAAAACATTTGAACTGAGAGGTTATAGAGCAAACAACACAATTATCATGGCTTTTTTTCTGATTTTACCCATGCACTGCTACTAAACAAACCTAAGGTTGACCCCACACGGGGTCATATTTTTCTGATTCCAAAAGCACATGTTTTCACATGTGAAATGTCACATGTAAAGTTTTCCAAAACTACACTGTGAGCCGTTGCTGTTAATTATACAGTAATAGGATACTGTATTAGTGTTTGCTATATATTTACTGTCAGTCGCAATGCACTTGGGTACTTTTTTGTCCGTACTCCAAATTAACTTGCCATGCCTCACTTGCAATTGCATGTAAACGTATAGGATACTTTAGATGAGCTTATGTTACAAACTGTTTACTGGCTACTGAGTTGCAGTAAAAATTGTGGAATCAACATTTAATGTATTGCTACAGATGAACTGTATTTTGTCAATAAAATTACAACAACCAACTGTGTTCAGGAAGAACAGAAGTTACAATTCTAATTAAATTATTTTCAGTACTGGAAAATTTGGAATTGGGTTAACTTTCTGAATTGACTGGAACTTAAATTGACCTCAACATTGGTTAGCAACCAAGCCTGGGATTTGAACTCACTCCCCCATGCTCGCCCTCTTTTTCTGTGTGTGTGTGTGTGTGTGTGTGTGTGTGTGTGTGTGTGTGTGTGTGTGTGTGTGTGTGTGTGTGTGTGTGTGTGTGTGTGTGTGTGTGTGTGTGTGTGTGTGTGTGTGTGTGTGTGTGTGTGTGTGTGTGTGTGTGTGTAGACAGGTGTGCTGGAGGCAGAGCAGATCCCCACCAGCTGCAACCTGTTCCATAATCAAGACCTCTACAAATACTCAGCCCTGCCACTTCCACACTGCTCAGTCAGTCTGCGGTTTTAGCCATTAGATCCTGTTTTCCGTTGCCTGACGCTGTTTCCCTCTCCGCTACAGTTCTGCCCACTCTGACTTTGGCCCAGACTTTGGCCCAGTCCCACGTCTCGTCAGTCCTGCTACTCAGTCCGGGGCCACCCACTCCACTGCGTCCTTGGATTCTTCTCCGGACCTGCTTACCCAGTCCCAACTCCCCTTGCTCCAGCCTCAGCTTCTGCACCTGACTTCCTGCAACCCGCCTTTTTTGTGCATATGGAAAAATGCAGGGATTTGTTTTATTTCAGCTTATGTAACGTGGGACCAAGACTTCACATGTTGCGTTTATATTCTTGTTCAGTATAGTTACAAGTGGGTTATTGTAAAAATCACAGTAATTTACTGTAGTAAATCCACTCACTGACCTGATGGTCTGGTAGGAAAGTTATAGTTATAAATAAATTATCTTATGGTTCTTTAGTATCACATGCACTTATGTCATAATTTAACAATGCTGCAGAACTGACAATATACTAATGTATAATTTATGAACAGAGCACATTAACTGGGATGTCATTCCTTTATGGGAGACCAAAGAGCTAGCTGACAGCCACGCAGTGGTCCTGAATGGTGCAGCGGTCTAAGGCACTGCATCTCAGTGCAAGAGGTATCACTACAGTCCCTGGTTCAAATCCAGGCTGTATCACATCCAACTGTGTTTGGGTGTCCCATAGGGGGGTGCACAATTGGCCCGGTGTTGTCTGGGTTTGGCCAGGGTAAGCTGTCATTGTGAAATTGTTCTTAACTGACTTGCCTAGTTAAATTAAAAGAATAAGCCATATGTGCAATTTTCTGATCAGCTGTTACAGTATGCTGCCAATCAGCAAGTGATGAGCATTTTGTCAACAGAAGTGTCCTCTAGCTTACTTGCAACATTTTGCCAGTAAGTTATTGTGACTTTTAACAACTTACTGACAAGTAGTTTCCAGTTAAGAAACAAGAAATTCCCAGCGATAAGTTAGTATTACATTACTGGAAAATGCACAATAACCTTCACAGTGCAACTCATTAATGACACATTCTCATTGCAAGTTCACATAACAGACAGTGTCGACAAACATGCTCTTCTTGCAGTATCCCAATGTTGTCACATTTATTTCACATTAATTTCACATTAGATAATGTTCTCACGTGCTCACGTTGTCATATGTGTAGTTTATTGTTATCACATGTTGCTTCACATAATGTTCATGTTGCCACATGTTATCACATTAACTTCACATTAAATCACGCGATCACGAGAACACACGAGATCACATGTTGACCTGAAATTCATGTGTTTTTTTCCATCAGGTTAAGATGACACTTGAATGCAGTCTTCCTGTGTGGAACACTGGTTCTCACACCTGCCTCGGTTGTCTGGTAGGTATACGAAGCCTACCCTACTCCAGTGAATCCCAGGCTATAGCTAATTGAAGTCTGTGGTGTCCCACCTTAGAACAGAACAGATCACAAATGTATCTGATGTGTTTGGGTTGATGATGTGCAGCTCTGGTGTAGGTTAGCTAGCTAGCCATCCTCTGTGATGCATCCCAAGTGGCACCCTATCCCCAACATAGTGCACTACTTTTGACCATGGCCTTTAGGGAATAGGGTGCCATTTGGGACTCAGCCTGTGTCTCTCTGTGCTTATTCACCCAACAGCTGGGCAAATACCCATAGCCCTTCTGCATTAAGGTTCCTTTTTAAACATTTAGAAATGACGGGACCGCTGTGTTTACACCTCCATCTTACCCCACATCTGTAGTTAATATGATGTTGAAGACGGAAGATATTTAGAACTTTTGGGAGTATTAATACAGTTTGTTTTCCTGTGGGGCCGATCGGGCGCTATGAGACCCCTTTGAAACGGCTCTGGGGACCCTGTAGGTTTTTACAGTTTTATGGAGAATCTACGACTGAATTGGGCAGAACGAGTCCAAATGGACTGGGCATTCTTTTCATATTCAACTGTCATTTGCATTATCCACTGGGGATATGCACAAAATCTTTATTTTCTTCTCTTTCTGTCTCTCTCTCTCTGTCTTCATTTTCTCTACTTGTCACTGATACATTTTCCAGAATTATTCCTTCACTGTACAGTCAGCTGGCGTTCACCGGAAGTCTTATACTGGCCCCCTAATGCGAGCACATTCGTCACCATTCATAATTTGAGTGACATTATTAATTTAGTCTCTTTTATGGCTTTCCAAATTCCTTTGTCACATGGGTTGTTTTACTGACCAAGAGTAAGTGAAGTCATTTCTGAATAGTATTAATGAATCTAAAACTGACAGGAGTCGGTTCACCCAACTATTATAAAAACATAGGACTAAAGAATCTTATCTCCTTATTAGAACATTACATGGAGAAAAACAATTGAGGCAATAATCCATTATAAAGGATATAATACATTATACACAGGTAAAAGATACATGTTTAAAACATTTCCATTAAATAACAATAACCCTTTTTACTGAAACAGATTTTTATTTTGTAAGAGCTGGCTCTCATATGAGGTCACACACTTTACACAAACATTTTGATTTATTCTGCGTGGAAAAGGGGAGTTTGAATGGGTAGCAACAGTAAGACAGCCAGCGCTTTTGGCAAGAGGACTTCATGGAGGGAAATACAGGGAACACCACACACACACACACCCTAGTGCCACACACAGGCAAACCTGGCACACACCCACACATCCTAGTGCCACACACAGGCAGTCCTGGCACACACCCACACATCCTAGTGCCACACACAGGCAGTCCTGGCACACACCCACACATCCTAGTGCCACACACAGGCAGTCCTGGCACACACCCACACATCCTAGTGCCACACATAGGCAGTCCTGGCACACACCCACACATCCTAGTGCCACACACAGGCAGTCCTGGCACACACCCACACATCCTAGTGCCACACACAGGCAAACCTGGCACACACCCACACATCCTAGTGCCACAAACAGGCAGTCCTGGCACACACCCACACATCCTAGTGCCACACACAGGCAGTCCTGGCACACACACACACATCCTAGTGCCACACACAGGCAGTCCTGGCACACACCCACACATCCTAGTGCCACACACAGGCAGTCCTGGCACACACCCACACATCCTAGTGCCACACACAGGCAGTCCTGGCACACACAACTGCATACGTCTTTGTCCTATTAAGCCTAATGTGAAAGAAGTTTTAATTTGGATAACACTGGGGACCCGGGTGAAAAACATGCTGAAAAACATATTTGTATTATGTATTCATTTCTATGGATCACATATGTAAAGTATAACACATCGAGAACTTATAGTAGTGGGGGGAGTGGAAAGAACTAGAGTTTTCTGTTGGAATTTCTGAAATCTTACAATGAAAAGGTCTTTATATTTTCGCCCCTAACTTGTCCTGGTTTATTAATATGTGGACTTTGGTACATACTGTCGTTACACTTGGCATGTTCCGAGTATTTTCGCTCTGTTTCATGAGTGGTATCGCAAACTGTGGATTGGAAGGACGTTTTAACCTGAGGGAAAGGGTGTAATCAAGATATTGAACCACCGCTCTCACAATCCTTAGGAGTTAACTGGAGTTTGACTGCTTCAACTGTGTATTGCCCTGTTCAGAATACTATCAAATCAAATTCCATTTTACGAATAAGACCTTACCGTCAAATGCTTACTTACGAGCCCTTAACCAACAATGCAGTTCAATAAATAGAGTTAAGAAAATATTTACTAAATAAACTAAAGTAAAAAATGTAATAAAAAGTAACACAATAAAATAACAATAACGAGGCTATATACAGGGGTACCGGTACCGAGTCAATGCGCGTGAGTACATTGCTTGCAGTATAGCTATGTAGTAAGACACAATGGAAAGAGTCTAGCACTAGGGTAGCACTTTACACTACGGAATACTTAAACACAATTATGCATAAATGGTTTATAAGTAGTTAATAAACTGCTAACTACTTATTTACATTTTATACATTTGTATTAAGTAATAACACAAAATATATCTTCATGTAGAGTGTAACCATTTAAAATACATTGAATAAGACAACAAAATACTTTCTCCCTTGCGGGATTACAAGTGGCTAATGAACTCCCACCGGGACTCCTTCCCTTTGGTATTTCATAGATCACATCCACGTACTGTTATAGTGATGGGATGACAGACAGACAGAGTGAAGGAAGTTGGACTAGTCACATACAGATGCTGTCCTGCCACAGACCATGGAGACACAATGTAATACTGTGATCTATTTCATTCTGTGCCGCAGACACTTACTTTGGTTCACAGCCACTGCACATGGCAAAACCCGGGCCCCGCACAGCTCGGCCACAACATAAATAATGGTGAGGTGTTGTGTGACAGTATGTGTGAGTGTGTGTGCGCGTGTGTGTTTTGTGTGACTATGGGAGTTACAGTACATGCCGGTGTGGTTTTCTGTGCTTTTCGGTTGTGTGTGATCCTCAGTGGTTGGAGGCAGGCAGACCAATGCTGCAGCCTATTGTTGCCCGCAGTGGGCTGTCTCGTCAATGCAACTATTTGCCTTGTGAACCAAATTCTTTCAAAGTTTTCTGGCATCTTGCATCTACAGGGTATACATGGTTAATTAAATACTAACTGATTGAATTATTGATTTTATTTGCAACAAAAAAAAATGTGGAAGTGTTTTTGTTTACATTAATATGTGTGGATGTTAGTGTTTGTTTATGTGAGATTTATGAAACAGCAACGCTGTACCATGTCATCATCCTACTGCTGATGACATCCTTTCTGTATGATATACACTCAGTTTAGGGTGAGTGTGGGTAATTCATTTGACATTTTTATTGTCACCCACCCATACTGACAGTGCATCCTCTTGGATGCTGGAAAGACGCTGTGTGTGTGTGTGTGTGTGTGTGTGTGTGTGTGTGTGTGTGTGTGTGTGTGTGTGTGTGTGTGTGTGTGTGTGTGTGTGTGTGTGTGTGTGTGTGTGTGTGTGTGTGTGTGTGTGTGTGTGTGTGCGCGTGTGTGTGTGTGTGCGTGCGTGTGTGTTTGTTTGTGAAAAGTGCCACAAGTGATTTAGGAAGTCATCTGCTTTCCTCATATTGACCAAGTAACATGTGGTGTTCATAGACATCACATGTAGAAGAATATAATGGATGCTTTTAGGATGGCTTTGTCAAGGGCGGCTCCACACACACACACACACACACACACACACACACACACACACACACACACACACACACACACACACACACACACACACACACCCCTAATTACAGTGATGGGGCCAACGAGGAAACACTAGAGTGTATATGTATGGTAAATTACAACCCCCATTACACTGTGGAGGAGAGGAGAGTAGTGAGGCCTCTCCACCCATCATAAAAAGCATGTCATCCCTCTCTTTTTCATCCCTCTCTTTTTGGGATGATCACAGACTCCTGTCAAACAGACAGAGAGGGGATGAGAATAGATCTCGTTAAGTATCACTGCAGTGTTTCATTTCAGAACTTCTGTAGATATGAAACAATGCAGAACCGTCTATAAACAACAGCCTCCTGTCATCCTGAACTGACCTCAAACTTTCCGTCACAGATCATGAAGAAGCATGTTGAAATTCATTTCAGAACTTCTCTCTTTTTCACTCACACCCTTTCTAACTTTCTTGTCCATTTACATTCAGAGATATTGATCTCAAAACAATATAAAACACAGGAAAAATCTCTCTCTCTCTCCCTCTCTCCCTCTCTCTCTCTCTCTCTCTCTCTCTCTCTCTCTCAATGTGCTGTGTTATGCTTTTAAACTCAAAGCATGCTGAGCCCAGAGAGGCTGCCTGTCGCTAAGAGACTCTGAGTCCCAGGCCGCCTGTCGCTAAGAGACTCTGAGTCCCAGGCCGCCTGTCGCTAAGAGACTCTGAGTCCATGGCCGCCTGCATTTTATTACTTTTGATACTTTTTTATAGTATCAACTTGTGTGGCAAAAATGAGGCAGCAGCTCTTGATAATATTTCTGCCAGCTCACCCCTCATCCCTCCAGGGATTGGGTTAGAGTCTCAGACTACGACAAAATTCTATTCTGGGTCTGTTGTAAGGAAACATAACACAATATTAAATATGGTTTGAGCATCCGCTTTGAACCAACTCCTTTCCTAAAGCATTTTGTTGTGTTGATATCAAGCCAGCGGAGACTGAGATCTCTCCCTCTCTCTCTCCTCTCAGTGCTGTAGCATATGCAATGTTTAAAAACCACAACTGAAGACCACTATCAGTGGGGTATCATCTTTTAAAAAATTGTTCTTAAACCCACATAATGTCGAATCCTTGTATATATTAAACCAGAACCAGACTTTCAGGGCTTTCTGGAGCTGTTTCCCCCAATGCCCCTAATGATCATGTATGTAGAAGAGAGAGACGAAGAGAGGGGTAGAGTGGGGAAGCCCTTATCCTGTTTCCCACCCACCACCACCATAGAATAACTAGCAGGAGTCATTTGCTCTGACACTATAGGAGGCCCTTATCCATAAAGAGCTCACATTAAGACAACGGTCCATGTTTGGGGTCCCACCCTATTTGGTGCTCTCTCTCTCTGTCTGTCTCTCTCTCTCTCTCTCTCTCTTCTAAAGAGAGGGGTGTGGTGTGGTGGGTTAAGAGACCTGCCTGCCCTGAGCGAGTGCGGCCCACTGCACCCGGACTAAAGGACGGATGGTGGTCTGGCCTCTCCTTGTCACCCTGTCACCAGACCCAGGGACAGGGCTCTCAGGCTCTTAGGGCAGGACAAATGGCTCTTAAGACAGGGTCTCTCATCAGACTTCAGATGGGAGGATAATCCAGCTCTGGGATGAATGGCTGTGCTGCTGGTCAGTAGGCTGTTACCCTGATAGCCAGAAGTTCAGTGGTCACTGGTCAATCAAATCCCTATTTCATCAGAACACAGGGCTTACATGGTAAAAGAACCTGCCACAAGCACTGATATGGTTTATTGGACTGGTGGTAGATAGTGTGTGTGTGTGTGTGTGTGTGTGTGTGTGTGTGTGTGTGTGTGTGTGTGTGTGTGTGTGTGTGTGTGTGTGTGTGTGTGTGTGTGTGTGTGTGTGTGTGTGTGTGTGTGTGTGTGTGTGTGTGTGCGCGCGCGCGTGTGCCTGTGCGTGGATGTGTGTGTGTTGGGACAATAGTTGGTTTTAGGTGGACCACACAAAATCAACCCATTACACCAGAGGCCATTACAATGTGTGTGGTAGGAGAAACTTTTCAAATAGACAAAAAAAAAATACAGACAAGAATGATTTAATAGGCTACACATCTCAATATAATAAGGATCATCTAATATAATTTCAGAAAATATTTCTATGCTAAAACGATCAGGGAAATGTTCAAGGGAAAATCTGCTTATTCCTGACATCACCACACTGTGAGGAATTCAAGTCTCTCCTCCCACGCCGACTCCTCACCCTGGAAAGGCTCTTTTCTTCTACACCACATTTCCCACAAAAGTCTCAGTCAAACAGCGAACAACAGACAAGTTCCCTTTCTGTGTGTTCCATATCGTTCCTTGTCAGGCTACAGATGTTAGCCTGTACCGAAAGCAATGCCTGTGCACCATACGTTGCTCTGATGGCGCAGGGAGGGCGGGAAATGTGTTGTTTTCAGCACAGTATGGATGATTGGAACGGGAGAGGCTCCACCAACCGCAGAAAATTCGCATACAAGTTTAAAACACATTTTTCTGGCGGTGTAAATCTTGAGCTCGCTAATTAAGCCATTGCGGTTGGCAAAGGGAATTGAAGGGGAGAGGGTAGAGCAGGCAAGCGTGTTCCTGGTAGGCTAATAGGTAGGCTAATAGGCCAAACCTTCCACATTAGGTTGCTCTAGGTTTGGAGCGTCCTTGACCTGTCCACGAGAGAAATTGTAACCCAAGACTTGGTTAACCTTGTGTGTCAGTGTCACGACACACAAGGTTAAGTCTATCCATCATTTATTGATTATCAGCTTTACAATTTGAGTTCTACAGGTCCCCAAGAGGTTACACAAGCTCAAAGTCGCCGTCGTGGCAAAGGTGAGTAGGAAGCTATTGTATAGGCTAGCCTACCAACTATTGAATAATATTACAATTTAATTGGCCTGTGGTTATTAGCAGTTTTCTTTCTTGCACTTTATTGCCTGATGTTATGGTCTACTTACTGTTGATACTGTCATGAGCAGATACCGCTAATACCAGATTGCGTTTATAAAGTGAAATGTTTTCATGTTGTAACAGCTGGACAGTTTCCTTCTGAGGGGTGCTCGGTGCGGTGCGGCCCTCAGATCCTTTGCAGTGACAAGTGGATCTATTGAACGTCATAGTGGCAAACTCAGGAGCCTTATTAGATGGGGTGTTTTTATGCTGTGTTGTGCACCAGGGCATCTCTTTGTGAGCCTGCAACAGAGTATAAAATCAGTACTGAGAGACTAGAGAGACCCAGAGTCCTTCAAGACTTTCTAAGTGTGCCTGTGTGTGTGTCCCACTCCACTCCAGCCATACTCCTCCTCTCCACCCTCCACCCTCTTCATATCGACAGGGCTACACAACACACCATGTTTGCAGCAGAGAATGCGTTCGTTTCCTATTGTAATGCGAAACATGCTTGAGCGCCCCTCCACCCTACCCCACCCCATTCCTTCCGTCCCCGCCCCTAGTCAATGCAGCTAGACAATTAAGACCATATTAGATCTTTTCAAGTACTTGTCATTTCATAAGTGAGGGCTTTTTTTCCCCTGCTTTTCTTGATTTTTTTTTTTACAAAATTAAATAGGGGGGGAACCCACAGCCCCTCAAGAGCCACTTGGTAAAGATGGGAAACAGATATTAACCCCGGCGAGTGACGGTTCTTTAAAGAGGACTCCTTACCCTGAGCCCTCAACTGCCACCACCACTGTGGGGACCACACACATTGACACCTGCACTTTCTAAAGACATACACACAACCATAACTACAGCGCTGGGGACCACCAGGAAACACTAGGGTGTATATATATGGTAAATTACAACATCCATTGCACTGTGGAGGACAGGAAAGGAGACACACACACAGGAAACAATGGTTAGTAATTGATACCTTGGGAAATGAAATAATAAAATCATGAATAAATCAAATTGTTATATTGTAGGTTTGTATTGGCTTCATCCAGACATTGTACTTCAGTTTTCATCCAGACACCCTCCACTTCTAGAGATGCCAGCTGAGGCCATGTCAGAGAGAACAGAAGAGCTGAGACTGTCTAACTAGCCGCTGGTTATCTGGTAACCAATACAGTATGTGTAAAATCTCCCCAAGTACCCAATATAAGCTAGAGTATGTACAATATGTTTCAGAATGCCAAATTCACCCCCGTCCCGGGATACAGTACAGAACTCCTGGAAACAAAATGTGGTCCAGTGGAATTCCAAAAGCTTTCCTTTTTTGGTTTCACCGACGGTCACGAGACGTCAACACATGGCTGCATCGGATGCTTTCAGGAAGTATTAACAGAAGAAAAAAAACACTGTGAATGAAAGGAAACCAAGCCATCTGGGTTGTGTATGGTCAGAGAACACTGCTATTCGGTAATCTATGTTTGATCAGAGGAGTGGAGGTGGGGGCTAACACTTTTCTGTTTTCTGTTCACTTTATGCTTTGTCAGTCAACAATAGGCTTGTTTAGGGTGACCTCCCCTTTTATGGGCTGACCCCCTCTTTCTCTGTTTAGCATGACATCATATACCCCATTGTCGAGATCTACAGTACAATGGTACGATGCCAACATTTTCCAGATATAACTTTACTCCCTCTTGTAAATAAGGGTGACCAACTATAACAAGGCAGCCACAACAGATACACACACGCACACATGCACATCGCACACACGCAATGCACACACACACACACACACACACACACACACACACACACACACACACATACATACTGTAGACAGCTGGGTGGGCAAGGGGCCTTTTGTGATCCATATACTGTACACTGAAAGTCAAATGCGTCCTATTCATTGACAATCCCTTCAATTTGTATAATGGCGCAGTGGTCTAAGGCACTGTATATCAGTTTTATATCGGTTTTATATCATTTCATTCAGAATTGTTAAAAATTTGTTATTTTTAAAACGCGTGTTATTGTTACATGAAGGAGAAACGTTCTTGAAATTGGTTTATGTTTTAGTCTGCATTCTGACAGGGTCGTTCGGTGTGGGGTTTCCAGACCTTCCGCACACATATCAAAAGGAAAAGGAACAGGGGACATAAGTGGCAAACACTCTGCAGGCCTGCCCAATTTTCAAGACGATTTGCGAACTTGAGAAACGGTGGGCTGTGAATGATTGTGGTCCTCTTCACGCTGCTGATAATAATGTTTTTCCACTGGGGGTGAAAGTGGTACAAATGGGGGAAACGCTTAAGAGAAAAAAAAGAAAAGAAAGTAGGACATCATTACAAACCACACATTCTACCTACTTTACCCCAAATTATACATTAATCATGCTGGGATTGCAGGACATTTCCTTTGAAAATTAAAGCAACACAGAGTTCAAAGTAATCCCTCCTCGCTCTGCCTCTAAAACACACACACACACGAACGCATGCACGTGAATGCACACACACGCGCACGTGCACACACACACACACACACACACACACACACACACACACACACACACACACACACACACACGCGCGCGCGCGCGCACACACACACACACACAAACAGGCCACAGGCTTCTGCTTTGCTGCAGGGCTCTCATCATGATAGAGTATGTCTAAGTATCCATAATGAAAATTACCTCAGAAGAAAAGCCCACCTGGAGACAATATGTGTAACTACAACTTCTCCTCGTCTGTGTCCCAAATTGCACCCTTTTCTCTACATGGTACACAACTTTTGACCAGAGCCCTACACGCAAAAAATGCTGGGTTTAAAACAGCCCAGGGCTGGGTAAATAGTGGACAGAACACACATTGGGTTATTTTTGACCCAGCCAGTTGGGTCACTTAGTTGGGCACCCATGAGAGTAAATATCATTCATGTCCCTTTGTTTTTACACTGCTGCTACGTGCTGTTTATTATCTATGCATAGTCACTTTACCCTTACCTACATGTACAAATTACCTCGGCTAACCGGTACCCCTTGTATATAGCCTCTGTATTGTGTTACCTAAAAAAAAAGACTAGTTTATTTAGTAAATATTTTCTTAAAACTGCCTTGTTGGTTAAGGGCTTGTAAGTAAGCATTTCACAGTAAGGTCTACACCTGTTGTATTCGGGCGCATGTGACGAATACATTTTCATTTGTTTATTGTGTAAGCCTTATTAAAGCTACAAAGGTTTCCGTGCTCAACCTTAACATGTGTTGACAAGACAACCGAACAGATTAACCAGAATTACATTTACTCTCCAGGGTTGCCAGAAATGACTATCTGAAAGCCACGCCCCTACTAAACCATGCCTCCAGTCTTGTAATCTGACCCTGTGGATCATAGATCAATAACCCAGCAACAACAACCCAACTTAAAGAAAACAATGGGTTGTTTGTGACCCAACTGGCTGGGTCAAAATAACCCAATGTGTGTTCTGTCCAATATTTACCCAAATTGATTTGTTTTTAACTCAGCATTATTTTTGTGTGTATATGGCCCTGGTCAAAGGTAGTGCACTATATAGGGAATAGGATTCCAATTGGGCTGCTGACATCCTGTCACTACAAACAGAGAAATCCTAGCACAGGAGGTTGGTGGCATGTGTATGATGCCATTCCATTTGCTCCGCTCCAGCCATTATTATGAGCTGTTCTCCCCTCAGCAGCCTCCTGTGAATCCTAGTCTCCAGTCCAGACTGTAATACACACACAGACCCAGAGACCCTTGTGTAGAATCAAAAGAGGTCTGGTTGATGAGAGGTGACTAAGATCAGACAAACCAAACACTCACCATCCTACACGTAATACATTACCAGATTAGCCCCATAGATTATCATTACACGGTTCCATACGTCTAAAAACAGAGCTAAAGTTCATAAAGTCAAGATGTCTCAAGGCCATAGTAAGGAGGGCTACAGAGTCTGCAGTATACAAACAATGTATTCTCTCCCTCTCTCACTCTTTCTCTCACTCTCTCTCTCATCTTACGTTTTTTTGTGAAATGATGTGAGGTGACGTTTAGATAGAGTATGTACTGTAAGCATGGGTGAGTCAGTATGATTCTCAGGTAGACACTAACAGAAACCTTTTCATTGAATTGATCACTGATGTATTGACATCAAATATCATTACTAACGGGCTGATCTAATATAATGTACATCCCCACTGTTTGACTATATGTTTCTATGTTTGTTTAGGTTTGTTTATGTTTGTATACCTGCATTGTTTATCACTGCGGGTGTCATCAGGAACTTGCAAGGAAAATCCACAGCCTTTAAAGGGGCATTCTGCGATGGCTACATCCATTTTTGGACTTTGAAATGTATGATATATACCCATTGATTCTTGAAGAATATGACTGATACATGCCTCATGAGAGTTCATCAGAACCCAAAATATAAACTTGTTTTACTCCAATGTCTGTAAACAATGTAAATGTAAACAAACACTGTATAGTCTCAAAACATGGTTAAAACTGCAATTTTGATATGATTGATGGTCCGTCCTTGCACCCAGAGCTCTCCCACTGGGCACACCACATAATTTAAATTTGGAAATGTAGATATTTGGATGAGACATTGATCAATGAGATCTCAACCCACTCAAAAAGACAGACAGAAGTTTGTTGAATTTCTAATGTATACTGAACAAAAATATAAATGCAAAATTTCAACGATTTTACTGAGTTACAGTTCATATATGGAAATTATATGTAAATTGAAATAAAATCATTGGGCCCTAATCTATGAATTTCACATGACTGGGCAGGGGCTCAGGCATGGGTGGGCCTGGGAGGGCATAGGCCCAGCCAATTGGGAACCAGGCCCAGCCAATCAGAGTTTTTCCCCACAAAAGCACTTTATTACATACAGAAATACTGGGACCAACACTTTAGATGTTGTGTTTATATTTTTGTTCAGTATATTATCATTATGCTTTCAACCATCTAAAAGCACAACCAAATTCCAGAGGTAAAACAATGTCTCATTTTAGGTTTAGTTGTCATCTAAATGTGTCATCACTGTGCTTACAACCATTTAAAAGAACAACAAAGTTCAAATGGGAATTCAGATATTTTGTATTTATGCAACAAGGTAATGTGTTCTCTAATAGCGCAACCAAATTACCTGGATTGTAGTTGAGATTACCTTAAAACAAGTGATCAATACTGTTCGAGATTCTGCACAGATTATTATAGAAATTGAGAAGATCTCCATAGACCTGCAACCTTTGCATGCTATCTTGAACACGCATGCTTTCTATAATTACATAGGGAGACATTTATAGTTACAGTAACCGCAACATATGTCCACGGGTGTGGAGAGGGACTTTCTGTTTGGATAGTTCCATCTGTACAACTGATTTAGTCTGGCTTTAATTCCAGTTTGTCTACAAATGAATAATTGATATGTTGGATTCATTTCTCCATCTCAACCAAACATCTAAGTTAAAGAACAGAACTAAATTAAATCAAAATGTATTTCAAGTGCATTTAATGTTCGATTTGATCCCATTCTTTAACTTAGATTTTTGGGTGAGATGGAGACGCGAATCCAACATATTCATTATTAGCTTGAGTATCACATTTGAGCTTGAAACGCTAGCCCAGGGGTGGGCAATTCCAGTCCTTGGGGCCTGATTGGTGTCATAGTTCTGCCCCAGCTAACACACCTGACTCCAATAATCACCTAATCATGATCTTCAGTTTAGAATGCAATTCGATTAATTAGCTGTGTTTGCTAGGGATGGAGGAAAAGTGTGACACCAATCAGGACCTCGAGGACTGGAGTTGCCCACCACTGCGCTAGCCCTATATGTATTTTGTATTTTTAGTTTAATTGAAACAATAGCTGTTGATGACTTTGCAAATGCTACAGTATATAGGCCTAAATAGCATCATTGAGGATATAACATAAAGAATGCGTTGTTAAACCTACCCTTTGGAATGACTTTGATAGCAACAGTGAATCTATTTTGTTATCAAGAGCTCTCTCGAAAACCATTCTCACAATAGCACATTGGTAGCAGTCAGTGACAAAGATCAAAGCAAAAGCAGTGCAGGGTTTAGTTCAAACCCTGGATGGGAGACCAAATTGACAGCTGTAGATAGATCAACTCTCCAGTAGGAGGTGCTGCCAAGCCTATATGTTATTTTCTGATAGTGGATATAATGTTGTTTCAAAGGTACAAATTCAACATATTTTATACGAGGTTTATCTATGTTGAAAATTGGTTACCATGATGGCATAATCCTGTGGTTGAAACTTCACCCTCAAAACAACGTTGCTGACTTTTTTCAAATCAAATTTATTTTCTCCTACGTAGATTTCACATCACAATACATGGACAAATTATGTTGAAACAACATTGATTTAACCAGTGTATGTCCAGTGGGCTGTCTATGAATTTGAGAGTGGTTACATTTCTCTAAATCCATCTCTCAGCATTTTACCAAAACAGGGAGAGTTCTCCTTTGTTGTTGTTTGAATTGCTGATTGCCCCTTTAACCCAAGCCATAATTTTACGGTAGGCAACTTAATTCTGCATGAAAATGAGAGATCTTCATCTTCATCATCTTCATGCATTTGCATTTCTTAATGGGAGCATCATTATGATAACATAAAGTATGTGTGCGTGCATGCGTACAATCACAGGATTGCGTGTATTTTCTCTGAGCGAGTGTGTCAACCGTAAATGAGATGTGTGTGTTTCTGTGTGTGTGCTCACTGAGTGGTGTTTAGTCTGGGCTTGCGTGCTGACGGTGTTCTCCATCAGTGTGTGTGTGTGAGAGTGTTGAGCTAATACCTTAGAGAGTACTCTCCGAGTCTCTGTGTGGTCTGAATAATGCATCAGGAGATTCCCCTCTTCTCTCTGACTCTGTCGCTCATCTTTACCTCGTTCTCATCTCTGTTTCTGTCTCTCCATCTCTCTCATTTCCACACCCTCATCTTACTGTATTATATTTTCTCTGTGTCTCTCTCTTCCTCCACAATAACTATTTCTCTCTCCATCTCTCCCTGCCCTCCTCCACTCCCTCCCTCGCCGGGGCTACTCATGCGTAAGGTAGTGTGGCGAAAGCGCTATGTTCTCAATGCAGCCTCTGCACGCAATAGCACAGAGATTGTGTGAGAACGCCAGAAGACATGATGCAGCCCCACATGGTCATGGCATGAGGACACGGAAGAGAGGAGGGAAGGGGAGGGGAGGAGAAGCGTGTAGCGTAGCGTGTGGGACAGAGGAGGAGGGGAGGGGAGAGGAGAGGCGTTTAGCATGGCATAGCGTGGTGGACGGAGGAGAGGAGAAAATCCCCACTGTTCCTTGCCGCCACCCTGGGGTATCGGCTAGGCTGAAACCATGGCAACAATTCAAATTCAAATCAAATCAAATGTATCACATGCTTCGTTAACAGCAGGTGTTAGACTAACAGTGAAATGCTTACACACGGACTCTTCCCAACAATGCAGAGAGAAAAAAATTGAGAAATAGTAAAAAATATATATAATAAATATTGACACAAGGAATAAATAGAAAAATAATAACACAAGACACACACAGACAATGTTTTTTTCTGCCGCCGGGGTCATTTTGCAGGGTCAAGGTGAAGCAGCTACCACTCACGCGATGGGGGTGAGGAGGGGAGAGACACGGGTGATAAGGGAGGGAGGGAATGACGAAACAAGTGATGAGAAAACAAATAAAGCTAAGTGACTTTCCAGAAATCTCAGGACACTTAATAGTATTCTGACTGCACCTCGGGAAATTAAGGGAAATAATTGGGAGTAATTTCTCTGGGACACAGTCAGGGAAATAACTCTGTGATTACTGTGAAGCAGAGAGGAGGAGGCAGAAAGGGCGTTAAAGGGGGGTGAGGAAAAGGGGTCAAATCAAACCCATCACTCATTCCTTCTCATTCCCCAAAAACCTTTGATATTTTTTCCCCTCTCTCTCAGGTTTAATCATGAAAGGCCAGAGAAAGCAGCCTGTTCTGTTCTGTGGCCCGGATTCCTTCCCCTGGGTGGGTCAAACACACACGCGCACACGCACACACACTAACAAACACACAGACACACACACCTCTGGTGATGGTCAGTTTCAGTGTTTCAGAGGGGTTGGCACCAGTAATGACGCCTCTCTCCTCTGATGTATGTTCCTGGTACCCGGCTGGCCGTGTGGCCTGGGCGGCTGAGCTAGCGAAGGCCTCTCCATTCCCCCTCTGTCCTCTCTGTTCCTGGCTGGGTTAACGTCCTGTGTCAGGCAGGGGACGCCATGGCCTCGGCGGCTGCAGTTGTGATAACATCCTAATGACTTTCTACCTCTGATTACCAAAGAGGCAGAAACACAGCCGGGATCAAAGTAAACAAAGCCAAGAGTAGCACCTTCACCTAGAACAATAAACTTCCTCAGAACTGTTGCATTCTGGGAGGATTACTCATATTTTTTCATCTAATTACCACAATATATCATTTCCATTTCACATGAGCCAGGGAGGGGGGAGCAGGGTGGCGAGTCAACATGGGGCGAGTTAAAGAGGCAGACTCATCAGTAAAACAAATGAAAATGATCCGTGCTTACCTCCCCTTCACGTACGCCTCACACCCTCACCCACCTCACCCAAACTCCCCCTACTCCTCCCCCATCCATGCCCATATCAGGTCCAAGGAGGATTCATGCAAGGTATATTATTCTGTTGTAGGTTGCTTGGGGACTTGGGGAGATGACACTGGCATGCAACCTTTCAACAGATGATGCATTCCATTGCAATACAGGAGAGCATGTTTGCTTTCAGCACGCAACAGGGCTTTTGAAAAGTTGCATGGCTAATGTAGGTATTCACTGTGTGGAAAAACTATGAGGCCAAATACACAGGAGATGCTTGATGCACTAGCGTGGTATCAGCAAATGGTTCTATCCATACATACTGATCAACTCATTAGTTATTCAAATCTAGGCTAATTACTGTACAGTAAACTCTACTGTGATAATGTTAAAACATTCTTGTAGTTCCTTAATCCCTTATTTATTAGAATTTGGTTTAATATCCTATTTAGTGTAAATTCTCTCTCAAAATGTATTTTTCGTCTCTCTGTTTTCTTCATTTTCCTTCAATTCACAAGAGGATGAATCTATCTCATCGGAGAAAGCATCCAAGCGAATGAAACCGCGCATCTCTGTATGTGTAGGCCATCTATCTGATGCTGTCTGGTGAAAAAGAGTATGACATTTTTGCTGCCTGTAGCATTGAATGCAATGGAAGCCAGCAAGCATTTGTCCTCCCTTCATAAAAAAAGTATAAAATAATAGCCAATCAGCGTTGAACTAAACTGAGTGAGCTCAACTGTGAATGGTCCTGGCGCACCAAAAAAAGTGTCAAGGGAAGCTAGTTTGGATTTGGCTTTACTCCAATTACATTACATCAAGAGAGACTTGATTGTTGCATGTTGTTGTCCTTCGATAGCTAGCTAGCCAGCTAAAATTGCCCCTTTCCTAAATTAGCCATGGATGGAGATAGGGATTTGGACTTGTGGTTTTACTTAATTCTCCGTACTGGCCAATGATTATAATGGTGATTCGGATCCAACCAAGCTAGCTTTTGCATGGCGCCCACTGGTAAGATGATTCAGGAGAGCGGTCACGTGTGCTAGCAAGGCCTGGGTTCGAGGTCCTGGGTTCGAGCCTTGGTGTGAGCCGAATCAGGAGGAAGTGTACTCAGTAAGCAAGCAGCGTGACATCCTTTACAGGTGCACGCATGCGTAAGTGTGTGTGTGTCAGAGACAGATCCCGCTTATGTTTCTAAAGTGCCCAGCCCTCCACCAGGATGCTGCCTATAGCCCTGCTGTGTCAGTCGGTTTAATACAATACTGCCAAACCATGGTCACAACACAACAAAGAGTACAGTCCACTGGGAGGGTTTTCTTCTCTGGCCCACAGACACATTCCCAACACATGCAAAAGAGCAGGAATTTGAAACCATTCATAAGTAATGCACACACATTCTTTTCTCTCTCTCACACACTCACTCACTCACTCTCTCGCACACACACAGCACACGCTCACAGTGGTGAAAAAGTACCCAATTGTCATACTTGAGTAAAAGTTAAGATGTAACAAGTACTTTTGGGTGTCAGGGAAAATGTATGGGGTAAAGGTACATCATTTTCTTCAGGAATGTACTGGAGTAAAAGTACAAGTTGTCAAAAATGTAAATAGTAAAGTACAGATACCCCCCCAAAAACGACTTACACTTTACACCACTGCGCGCACACACACACAGAAATTCCAGTGGGATCTAAGCTTATTCATGAGTCTTATTGTGTCAAGGTTTCCAGGTTTTTCCTTTTGATGTGTTCTTGTGCTCAAGTCTTTTAGGTGGTTTTCTTTCTCTAAATAACCTCTCCAGAAATGGTTTACTCCGTCCCTTCCTCTCTCTTTCTCCCCTCTCTCTCCTCTTTTGGCTGCCTTTCCTTTCAGTTCCCTGCTGCCAATGACTGGAACGAATTGCAAAAATCACTGAAGTTGGAGACTTATCTCTCCCTCACTAACTTTAAGCATCAGTTGTCAGAGCAGCGTACCGATCGCTGCAGCTGTACACAGCCCATCTGTAAATAGCCCATCCTACCAACTACCTACCTCATCCCCATATTTGTTTTTATTTTTCTGCTCTTTTGCACAGCAGCATTTCTACTTGCACATCCTCATCTGCACACCTATCACTCCAGTGTTAATTGCTAAATTGTAATTACTTCGCCACTATGGCTTAGTTATTGCCTTACCTCCTTACTTCATTTGCACACACTATATACAGATTTTTCTATTGTGTTATTGACTGTACGTTTGTTTATCCCATGTGTAACTCTGTGTTGTTGTTTGTGTCGCACTGCTTTGATTTATCTTGGCCAGGTCGCAGTTGTAAATGAGAACTTGGCCCACCTGGTTAAATAAAGGTGAAATAAAAAAATGTAATAAAAATATTTATGCTTTTCTCCAATGAGGCTGTGTTATTTGTGTGTTTGTATCAGCGGTTTAAATGATAGCTCTTACTGTTCTGTCTTAAATATTTGCATTCTTCTTGAGAAAAAACACCAGCGCTTCAGTGCATCAACGATATCTTTATACCATTTCAGGGGGGAAGATTGATCACAGACTTTGGGGGATGAATCACGTTAGGGTTTGCGTGAGAAAAGCCAACCCTTTGTTGATTTGGTTTCTTGGCTTTGTTGATCTGGTTCCTTGGTGTGTGTGTCCTCCTCTGTGTATTTGCTTTTGTGTCTGTCTGTGCTGAGACAAATACAGACGTTTCCATTGAAATCATCCCAGGTTTTATACACATACTATATTAGTCCCAACACTTTGACTATCTTCTTCATCACCCCCTCTACCTCCTCTTCCTCGACTATCTCTTCATCTGAGGGAGCCAACTAGTAGCATGACCCATAAGATACAGATGATTGCCAAAATAAAAGAAAACACTAACATTCCGTTTTTTTATATGGAGTCGGGCCACCACGAGCCGCCAGAACAGCTTCAATGCTCCTTGGCACAGCTAGATTTTACAAGAGTCTGGAACTCTATTGGAGGGATGCGGCACCTTTCTTCCACGATAAATTCCATCATTTTGTTGATGGTGGTGGTAAACGCTGTCTCAGGCGCCGCTTCAGAATCTCCCATAAGTGTTCAATTGGGTTGAGATGGGACTGAGACGGCCATGGCATGTGGTTTACATCGTTTTCATGCTCATCAAACACGTCAAACTCATTCCACGGAGGGCTGAGTGTCTGAGGGTTTTCACTCCTCCCTTGTACTTGATTGATGAATTAAAGTCACTAATCAGTAAGGAATACCCCTCACCTGGATGCCTAGGTCTTAATTGAAAGGAAAAAACAAAAACCAGCAGACACTAGGCCCTCCATGGAATGGGTTTGACACCCCTACTATAGGAGCATAGCCAGGGTAGCCAAAATTACGGCCAAAATAATGGCCTGCCCTGTATTTTTATACATGATCCTAAGCATGTTGGGATTTTAAATGCTTAATTAACTCAGGAACCTCACATGTGTGAAAGCACCAGCTTTACATACACTTTCTCCCATGTCACCCCGCACACTCCACTGGCTTCCAGTCAAAGCTCGCATCCACTACAAGACCATGGTACTTGCCTACGGAGCAGCAAGAGGAACTGCCCCTCCTTACCTTCAGGCTATGCTCAAACCCTACACCCCAACTCCAGTCTCTTGGCCCTCCCACCCTTATTGGAGGGCAGCTCCCACTCAGCCCATTCCAAGCGCTTCTCTTTCCTGGCACCCCAATGGTGGAACAAGCTTCCCCCTTACGCCATCTTCCGAAACGTCCCGAAAGCACCTGAAACCCTACCTCTTCAAAGAGTATCTTAAATAATCCCCCTCGAAACTTTCCTGAACCAACACTTGCACTTTAGATCCCCCCCCCCTGCAATTTCTGAGGCTGGTGACACTACAGTCCCTAGTTCGAATCGAGGCTGAATCACATCCAGCTGTGATTGGGAGTCCCATAGGGCGGTGCACAATTGGCCGAGCATCATCTGGGTTTGACTGGGGTAGGCCATCATTGTAAATAAGTACTGGTACTATATGGACTGGTACTATATGTGTCCCTCAAGAGAACCAGATGTGTTTTTCTGAGTGGAACCTGCATGGAACCCGCTCAATACTAAACACAAACTGTGTGTATAGGCCTAACTGTTCAAGTGATAAATAGACATTACTCTCCTGGTTTTAGGTCCCCCTTGAACAGAATGAGTATTCACCTAAGGTTGGAAATGATTTATCAAGTCCCTCAGAGTAGTGCTGATATAGGATCAGTTTGACCTTTCAGATCACAATGGACACGATTCTAGATCAGCACTTAGAAAGAAAAGTGCTACAGTAAGTAGAACCATATAGGGTTATTCAGTTTTCAGAGGATTTTACCTAGAACTCTACGTAAAGTTCTTTATAGAACCCCCTGTATGTGGACCTAGAACGCTCTATGAAGGGTTCTGTAACAATGTGCGCTGAGAGTCGGGAAGCAAGTTCAGGGAGTGAGTGGTTTAATAAAATAAGTAGACCATAATACAAAAAAATAACCTCAAACAACGCACAGACATGAAACAAAAACAATGACGCCTGGGGAAGGAACCAAAGGGAGTGACATATATAGGGCAGGTAATCAAGGAAGTGATGGAGTCCAGGTGAGTCTGACGACGCGCAGGTGCGTGTAACGATGGTGACAGGTGTGCGCCATAACGAGCAGCCTGGTGACCTAGAGGCCGGAGAGAGAGCACACGTGACAGGTTCTACCAATAACCGTTGTATCATCTAAATGTTCTTCCTAAAACCAACAAAATTCTGGCAGTTTATGCAATTTTAAAAACAAATTGGATTTGTTTAGAAAAATGTATGTTATATATCTTTGTGTAGCATAACATTTATCAACCAATCAAGGTACACACAAAATAAACAATTTGTAAAATCATCAATAGATCATGCTGGGAAATTTGATACATGGTTCTATGTAGAACCCTTCTTGCCTTCCAAAAATGGTTCTTAGGATGTTTAAGGTTCTAGGTAGAACCCTTTGCCTTACAAAGAACCCTTGTCTTCCCAAAAGGGTTCTTGCATTACTTTCCATCTTTCCTTTTTTTTGCAAGCCCCTTCTCTCTCTCTCTCTCTCTGTCTGTCTGTCTGTCTGTCCGTCCGTCCGTCCGCCTGTCACTTTTTCCTTGTAGGCATTACTCTGTCGTTTCCATTGCAAAATGCATTATGCAGATTAAGATTGCAGCCGTGCAGGGTCTCTTGTGAGGCACTTCTCCTGAAGGGTCTGGTAAATCTGTTGAAGTGGCCGGGTCTGTGGTCGACCCTAAAGGCTCATTAACATGCCTTGGGTGTTAATTGGCAGGCGCTCAGTTCACTGAAAGCAGAAACAGGTGAAGAGTACTACCAAATCTCTATGACCACAATTTTTTAAACTGAATGGAGATGGTGAAATCCTGCTAGAATGGCATGAAGAGTCACTAGAGGTTCATATTAGCAGTATTTGTACATGAATGCCCAATGTGGAGGAGGCTAATTTGAATGTTAGAGAAGTCTGACATCATGCTCCCAACCACATTTACGAGGTCAAAGCACCATATTTCCCTCTTTGTTTTGGTTTTGCATGGTGAAAATATCTAGAAATTACGTTTCCTGGTGATGATTCCAGGAATTTAGCCTCTCCACAATCCTTTGAAATTGTTTTTTAATGTGGTTGTTTCTACTGTTTTTATTATGGCTGTTGCATGACAAACACATTTTCATTAACAAAGTATAATCTCATGTCATCTCATCTCAATAACCTCATGTATTAAAACAAATAAAGATCTTTCACTTTTTTACAGTCTCTGTTTGATATGTAGGAATAGACAATAGAAGCTCAATTATTTTCCCATCCATGTGTATTTGTTTTGTTATTAAACAGCTGAAGGGGAGTTTATGGGTAGATTATTGCTGTAAAAAAATAAACCAAGCCTATTTTCAAAGTGCCATTCAGAGAACTCATGGTGCTAAAACTTTGTCTGAGTTTGAACACCAGCGACTGGAAATCTGGAGAAAAACATTATCCTAACTCCATTGTGTGAAATATCGTTGGGGTGGAGAGGAGGGTGGGGTGGCTGTCTCCTGGGATGAAGAATTTGGGTTCTACAGTACATAGCCCAGTCCTACAACATATCCATCGACTTAATAACCCTCACCCCATGTTCATTAATAAAAAGCAGTGTTTGCTCTGAGCAAACCGCTTTTAAAGAGAATGTTTCACATTTTCAAGACTTAACGTCACTGGCGTGTTAGGATAAAAAAACTCCCTCACATCAGAGGTTCTTTGACACAGTTTAGTGCTTATAAGATGAACTGAAACCATGTCTTAGTTTGGCAGGTTGGCAAATATTTGGTCTGAATGGACTATTTGAAATAATTAAATGAAATAGTAACTACAATGAATAATAATAATAATAATGTGGCCATTTATTCATTATTTCCCCTTTCTTATTCTCTCCAAAATTCACTGTCATCACTGGTGGAAGGTGGCTTTTCTGGATGTGGAAACTATCATTTTCCAAAGTTTCCACCGTGGGACTAGCTATGACTTATCGAGCACTTGCTGAGAAATATGGCCAATAAAGTATTCTGGCATCTGCTATTAACATTATCTAGTTAGTTCAAAACTATAATTAGAATAATTGTATGACTTTGGCTATTTATGTCACTGGATAGGCTATAATTGGTTAGTGTGTCACAAGGGCGAAATTGTGGTGTAGATATTGGAGGGGAAGAACAGCAGACGGGGGTCAGGGATCCTCCCCTGAAATCTTTGTTGACATTTTAAAAACCCATTCCTTGCTAATCTACACAGTTTGACATTACTTATTATGCCTCTCTTGATGGGTATTTTGAGGTGAAAACACAGTATAAGTGGAAGGATAAGTGCAAGGATAAGTTGTCACCATCATTAATGAAGGTATTTCAAGGCATACATTAAGAAGACACAAAACTTGAAAACGGAGTACTATTATAATGATGCACATTAATATTTACATAGGATATCATCTACTAAGTTGATCATACATTGACTATCAAGTTTTAGGTGTTGTACCTCGTTTCCTCCTTCAGGGAACAGTTATAGTCATAAAGTTACATTCCCTAGTCAGTCAACTTCGGTAGAATATACTATGGGGAAACATAATCATGCCCCAAGCTGACCCCAATTGATACTAAATGAAGACGGCCCATGGCAGACCACCCTGACCTGACCCCGCCAGATGTGGCAGTTTGGGCATTGCGCACATGGCACGCTGCCTAGTGACTTCCCCTGTCCCAAACTTAAGAACCCTGTGGGCTACACTGTGAGCAGCAACATCCAACCTGTAGGACATAGCCATGACTTTCGGGGCGAAGGCCGCATTTGGACGCAACTTCACCTTAGAGTCGCACAGGGTGAACTGCGTACCATATAACGAGGTCCCCAACATGTTTAGCCAAGGCCAAAGCCATTAGCAGGGAGATTTTGTAGGAAAGGATCTTCAGATCCACTGACTCCAAAGGCTCCACACACAGTGCCTCTAAAAACAGCGCCAACTCCCATGTGGGCGTAATAGGTTTAGAGACCGGTCTGAGACACCTTTCAGGAAGCGCACAACCAGGGGGTGGGCCACCGGTGAAGCTCCGTCAATTCCCACATGACACGCTGACGTAGAGGACATTTACCTCTTAAGGATCCGCCCCAATTTTAGCTTAAAATGACATATCCAAATCTAACTGCCTGTAGCTCAGGCCCTGAAGCAAGGATATGCATATTCTTGGTACCATTTGGTAACACTTTGAAGTTTGTGGAAATGTGAAAGTAATGTAGGAGAATATAACACAATAGATTTGGTGAAAGTAATACAAAGAAAAAAACAACCATTCTTTTTTTTTTTTTTTTTTACCATCATCTTTGAAATGCAAGAGAAAGGCCATAATGTATTATTCCAGCCCAAGTGCAATTTAGATTTTGGCCACTAGATGGAAGCAGTGTATGTGCAAAGTTTTAGACTGATCCAATGAACCATTGTATTTCTGTTCGAAATGTTGTGTCAAGACTGCCCAAATGTGCCTAATTTGTTTATTAATAACTTTTCATGTTCAAAATTGTGCACTCTCCTCAAACAATAACATGGTATTATTTCACTGTAATAGCTACTGTAAATTGGACAGTGCAGTTAGATTAACAAGAATTTAAGCTTAACGCCACGTCTATGTCCTTTCTGCCATGTCTATGTCCTGGGAAGTGTTCTTGTTACATACAACCTCATGCTAATCGGATTAGCCTACGTTAGCTCAACCATCCCTTGGAAGGGACACCGATCGTGAAGAAGCTAATGTTGAGAATGCCCGCTCCTGCTCAAAAAGCTTCTGTAGGAACATAAGGATGTCCCTCACAGACCACTGAAAAGGAACAAGTCCTTTATCTTTGCACCAGAGCTCAAACACTTGCCACTTATACAAATATACCCTTGCAGACTGAATGGTAGCAATAACATTTGGAGGTAAACCAATCTGATGGCCATCAGATTGGCCCTTTCAGGAGCCAGGTCCATAGGAATAAATCTCCGGCCTTGCTTGCCAAACCTGATCGTGCACCTGGGACAACAGGGATTTGCCACGGGTCCCTGCCTAAAAAGGCAAATGATCTCCGTAAACCAAGGCTGCCTGGGCCATCGGGGAGCCACAAGAATCAATGATAAGCTCTCCCAGCACGTCCTCTCCAATGTGGGCTGAATCAGAACCACTGGCGGAAGCGTGGAAAGGAGGGTATGCCACTGGTGCGCCAGAGCCTCCGCTTCCAATGGGGCACTAGGGTCCCTTATTGAGAAAAACAGACGACACTGTGTGTTTTCTCGCCATGCGTAAAGATCTACGTTGGCCCTGCAAAACATTTCCACCACCTAGAAGACCAGCCAGGGGTTTCAACTCCACTACTGAGAAAGACGGTGCTTCCTGGTTAAAAATTCTGCACACAAGTTGCGGCAACCGGGGACGGGAGCATGTGCGCACTGATCCCCAGCAATTGGGCGCGAGTTAAGATAAGGAGGGAGAGAGACAGAGTCTCTCCTCATCTGTTGATGCATGCCACCGCTAACATAGTCGGTTCTGACCAGCACAAGCCGGCCCGACAGAAGCAGGGGAAAGTGCTTGAGCACCAGATACACCATGTACACTTTTAACATGGACAATGCCGGCCACTGCTCAAAACGCTCCTATAGGAACATAAGGATGTCGTGATCACCTTGCGGGATACAACTAAGCCAATAGCAGAGTATCCCACCACTGGGCCATGGCCCGTAGGCTTTACAGGGACACCCGAAGCGACCGGCTTAGGCTGTGAGATGCATCCAGGTGAGTGGCTAGCACTCAGTACTGGAAGGGCTGCATCAACAATAGCCACATGAGAACAACTTCCATAAAAGAAGGCATCATCCCCAGTAGGTGTAAGCGTTGGCGAAAACATACTGTGTAACCCAGCCTAATTTGGCTAAGCAGAACCAGAACCAGGACACCCTCCATCGGGATCCAAAAGTGCGATACGCGAGGGAGTCTAGCAATAGACCCAAAAACGGAATGCGCCGAGATGGAGTCAGACAGCTTCGGTTGAGTTAGCGAACCTGGCTAGCATGCTATGCAGTGCATGTTAGCTAGCCTTATCTCGGAAGTCTGCGTTCTGAAATAACATTTTTGTCCTGCCCAGTTTTATCATTGGAATGTGATACAAAACAAGGCAACGGTGTGCTTTAGGACCATGCGGACTGGAATGTTTATCCGACTGGAAGAAAAAAACTTCTAAAACCAAAGTTGGGACTCTGCATAGGGGGTCATAATAGTTTTGTAGGCCAAACCGTTTGGAAGCTACAGACAATTGTTTGGGTAGACCGTTGTGGTGTCTCATAGTCTGACAAACACTCTAGCTCTGTCACCTTTCACCGCAGATGCGGAAATGTGACATTGGCAGAGGAAAAAAAACATATCTCTAGCTTAAACTGAGATTTTTTATGAGGATTTTTTTATTATGCTAATTCGAATTCAGCAGGGGGTGCGGACATCGATTAAACTCGATGGAGCAGCCAAAAACCAGGATGAATGCACCGTCTTCTCCTCTTCAATCTGAGACCCAATGAGAATGAGGGGGGAGCACCAAGGGTGGCCAATCATATTTCAGAGAAAGGGCTGGTGCCACCCCGGGCCCCCTTCGTACCACCCCTGACTGAAATTAGTGGGGGAGTGGCACAAATAGATAGTGTGGCTGTCTATAGACAGCACAGCTGAGTGGAAGAGAAGCAGTGCCTCCGAACAGGGCTGAATAAAAGGCTCTGCATGGTCAATCCCACATTTGCAGTGGCCATACAGCATTTACTGTGATGTGGCCTCCGCAGAAGTCAGATCGTTCACACTTCTTGCGCTTCGGGGAGCTGTCATACACATCCAATAAATTGGTCTGCACCACACCACTCAGAGTGATTCAGGAATAATCTCTACAGCCATCCAGCTAATTACAAGAAACTGGCTAAACAAAAAAGACCTTATCTCTTCTGAGATGTTTCCCAGTGCTTGATATAGGAGCTCAGCCAAGATAGCATGAAGTGAAAAGGCTGCACCGTTTACCCACCTGCTTCTTCATCCCAAATCTCCCCATTGTCCCCCAGCAAAATGTACCTACATTTAGTCTATTGTTTATATGTGTAGCATCCCTCTCTGTTTGGGCCCGGTGCTTCAGTAGGCTAGAGTAGCTAGCTGCGTTCAGTTAGCTAAGTCAAAGTGAAGGTTTAAAAAAAAAATACTACCAAATATGGCTAGCTCTCTCAATTCAATTCAATTTAAGGGGATTTATTGGCATGGGAAACATACACTGCTCAAAAAAAATAAAGGGAACACTTAAACAACACAATGTAACTCCAAGTCAATCACACTTCTGTGAAATCAAACTGTCCATTTAGGAAGCAACACTGATTGACAATAAATTTCACATGCTGTTGTGCAAATGGAATAGACAACAGGTGTAAATTATAGGCAATTAGCAAGACACCCCCAATAAAGGAGTGGTTCTGCAGGTGGTGACCACAGACCACTTCTCAGTTCCTATGCTTCCTGGCTGATGTTTTGGTCACTTTTGAATGCTGGCGGTGCTTTCACTCTAGTGGTAGCATGAGACGGAGTCTACAACCCACACAAGTGGCTCAGGTAGTGCAGCTCATCCAGGATGGCACATCAATGCGAGCTGTGGCAAGAAGGTTTGCTGTGTCTGTCAGCGTAGTGTCCAGAGCATGGAGGCGCTACCAGGAGACAGGCCAGTACATCAGGAGACGTGGAGGAGGCCGTGGGAGGGCAACAACCCAGCAGCAGGACCACTACCTCCGCCTTTGTGCAAGGAGGAGCACTGCCAGAGCCCTGCAAAATGACCTCCAGCAGGCCACAAATGTGCATGTGTCTGCTCAAACGGTCAGAAACAGACTCCATGAGGGTGGTATGAGGGCCCGACGTCCACAGGTGGGGGTTGTGCTTACAGCCCAACACCGTGCAGGACGTTTGGCATTTGCCAGAGAACACCAAGATTGGCAAATTCGCCATCGGGCGCCCTGTGCTCTTCACAGATGAAAGCAGGTTCACACTGAGCACATGTGACAGACGTGACAGAGTCTGGAGACGCCCGTGGAGAACGTTCTGCTGCCTGCAACATCCTCCAGCATGGCCGGTTTGGCGGTGGGTCAGTCATGGTGTGGGGTGGCATTTCTTTGGGGGCCGCACAGCCCTCCATGTGCTCGCCAGAGGTAGCCTGACTGCCATTAGGTACCGAGATGAGATCCTCAGACCCCTTGTGAGACCATATGCTGGTGCGGTTGGCCCTGGGTTCCTCCTAATGCAAGACAATGCTAGACCTCATGTGGCTGGAGTGTGTCAGCAGTTCCTGCAAGAGGAAGGCATTGATGCTATGGACTGGCCCGCCCGTTCCCCAGACCTGAATCCAATTGAGCACATCTGGGACATCATGTCTCGCTCCATCCACCAACGCCACGTTGCACCACAGACTGTCCAGGAGTTGGCGGATGCTTTAGTCCAGGTCTGGGAGGAGATCCCTCAGGAGACCATCCGCCACCTCATCAGGAGCATGCCTAGGCGTTGTAGGGAGGTCATACAGGCACGTGGAGGCCACACACACTACTGAGCCTCATTTTGACTTGTTTAAAGGACATTACATCAAAGTTGGATCAGCCTGTAGTGTGGTTTTCCACTTTAATTTTGAGTGTGACTCCAAATCCAGCCCTCCATGGGTTGATACATTTGATTTCCATTGATAATTCTTGTGTGATTTTGTTGTCAGCACATTCAACTATGTAAAGAAAAAAGTATTTAATAAGATTATTTCATTCATTCAGATCTAGGATGTGTTATTTTAGTGTTCCCTTTATTTTTTTGAGCAGTGTATGTTTACATTGCCAAAGCAAATGACATAGGTAAGAAACAAAAGTGAAATAAACAATAAAAAATTTACAGTAAACATTACACTCACAAAAGTTCCAAAAGTCATTTCAAATGTCATATTATGTCTATAGACAGTGTTGTAATGATGTGCAAATAGTACAAAAGGGAAAATAAATAAACATAGGTTGTATTTACAATGGTGTTTGGTCTTCACTGGTTGCCCTTTTCCTGTGGAAACAGGTCACAAATCTTTCTGCTGTGTTTGCACACTGTGGTATTTCATTAATAGATATGGGAGTTTATCAAATTTGGATTTGTTTTCTAATTCTTTGTGGGTCTGTGTAATCTGAGGGCCATACATTTGGCAGGAGGTTAGTACAGTGAGGGAAAAAAGTATTTGATCCCCCTGCAGATTTTGTACGTTTGCCCACTGACAAAGAAATGATCAGTCTATAATTTTAATGGTAGGTTTATTTGAACAGTGAGAGACAGAATAACAACAACAAAAATCCAGAAAAACGCATGTGAAAAATGTTACAAATTGATTTGCATTTTAATGAGGGAAATAAGTATTTGACCCCCTCTCAATCAGAAAGATTTCTGGCTCCCAGGTGTCTTTTATACAGGTAACGAGCTGAGATTAGGAGCACACTCTTAAAGGCAGTGCGCCTAATCTCAGTTTGTTACCTGTATAAAAGACACCTGTCCACAGAAGCAATCAATCAATCAGATTCCAAACTCTCCACCATGGCCAATACCAAAGAGCTCTCCAAGGATGTCAGGGACAATATTGTAGACGTACACAAGGCTGGAATGGGCTACAAGACCATTGCCAAGCAGCTTGGTGAGAAGGTGACAACAGTTGGTGCAAATATTCGCAAATGGAAGAAACACAAAAGAACTGTCAATCTCCCTCGGCCTGGGGCTCCATGCAAGATCTCACCTCGTGGAGTTGCAATGATCATGAGAACGGTGAGGAATCAGCCCAGAACTACACGGGAGGATCTTGTCAATGATCTCAAGGCAGCTGGGACCATAGTCACCAAGAAAACAATTGGTAACACACTACGCCGTGAAGGACTGAAATCCTGCAGCGCCCGCAAGGTCCCCCTGCTCAAGAAAGCACATATACATGCCCGTCTGAAGTTTGCCAATGAACATCTGAATGATTCAGAGGACAACTGGGTGAAAGTGTTGTGGTCAGATGAGACCAAAATGGAGCTCTTTGGCATCAATTCAACTCGCCGTGTTTGGAGGAGGAGGAATGCTGCCTATGACCCCAAGAACACCATCCCCACCGTCAAACATGGAGGTGGAAACATTATGCTTTGGGGGTGTTTTTCTGCTAAGGGGACAGGACAACTTCACCGCATCAAAGAGACGATGGACGGGGCCATGTACCGTCAAATCTTGGGTGAGAACCTCCTTCCCTCAGCCAGGGCATTGAAAATGGGTCGTGGATGGGTATTCCAGCATGACAATGACCCAAAACACATGGCCAAGGAAACAAAGGAGTGGCTCAAGAAGAAGCACATTAAGGTCCTGGAGTGGCCTCCCTCATTAAAATGCAAATCAATTTTTCACATTTTTCACATGCGTTTTTCTGGATTTTTTTGTTGTTATTCTGTTCAAATAAACCTACCATTAAAATTATAGACTGATCATTTCTTTGTCAGTGGGCAAACGTGCAAAATCAGCAGGGGATCAAATACTTTTTTCCCTCACTGTAAGTGCAGCTCAGTTTCCACCTCCTTTTGAGGACAGTGTGCACATAGCCTGTCTTCTCTTGAGAGCCAGGTCTGTCTTCGGCGGCCTTTCTCAATAGCAAGGCTATGCTCACTGAGTCTGTACATAGTCAAAGCTTTCCTTAAGTTTGGGTCAGTCACAGTGGTCAGGTATTATGCCACTGTGTATTCTCTGTTTAGGACCAAATAGCATTCTAGTTTGCTCTGTTTTTTAAAATTCTTTCTGTGGGGTCTGTTTTTGTGTTTGGAACAGAGCCCCAGGACCAGCTTGCTTAGAGGGCTCTTCTCCAGGTTCTTTTCTCTGTAGGTGATGGCTTTGTTATGGAAGATTTGGGAATCACTTCCTTTTAGGTAGTTGTAGAATGTAACAGCTCTTTTCTGGATTTTGATAATTAGCAGGTATCGACTAATTCTGCTCTGCATGCAGAACTGTTTGGTTACCACAGCAACTACTGTAGCTATCTTATAAACTTGCTAGTTTCTTCACTGGATGTTGAACACAATTGTACTGGAAAATTAACACATTTATAGCAGAAAATGTGTTCAATTATAACCATAGTATAAAAGGGATAATCAACCCAGGGCTCTATGCATTCCTTTCTAATTTGCAAGTGGCTGAAACCAGAGATCTGATCATATCTACACCCTAACAATGAGAATATTTGTCCCAAAGGTGGGAATTCAGGCGACAAGCTTAGGTCTGCACATTATGCCCATATAAACGCATTGGGCTTATTCAGGACAGATTTTGGCGAGAGTCAGCCCTCTCATTTCACATCTTCCTCTCTGTTGAAACTAGTGAGCAAAACCGCTTACCTCTATCTTCCTACTATATGTAGCCCATGTATCTGATGCTGTCTGGACAGAAAAAGTATGACATGCCATACTCCTTTTGTCCAGACCACAGGAGGTTGGTGTCACTTTAATTGGGGAGAATGGGCTCGTGTTAAAACCTGTTAGGGCTAGGGGGCAGTTTTCGGAAGTTCGGAGAGTCTGGCGTGCCCAAAGTAAACTGCCTGTTACTCAGGCCCAGAAGCTAGGATATGCATATAATTGGTAGATTTGGATAGAACACACTCTGAAGTTTCTAAAACTGTTAGAATTATGTCTGTGAGTATAACAGAACTGATATAGCAGGCGAAAACCAGAGGAAAATCCATCCAGTAAATGGCTTTTTTCAGCTCCCTGACTTTTCCCATGCTTTGCTACAGAACATTGAAAGGAATAGCTCCCAGATTGCAGTACCTATGGTTTCCACTAGATGTCAACAGTCTTTAGACAAGGTTTCAGGCTTGTTTTTTGAAAAATAACCAAGAAGTAGTAGTTTTTCATGGGGTACTTCCTGGGGTCTGTAGTCCTGTGTCGTGACTGAGAGCGCGCTCTTCGTTATTTATCTCTGGTATTGAACATAGTAAATTCCGTCTGAAATGTATCATTTATTTACATATTAGGGTACCTGAGGATTGTTTAGAAACGTTGTTTGATTTGTTAAGACGAACTTTACCGGTACTTTTGGGATTTATTTGTCTGCATGTTTGAATGCCTTTGAACAGGTGGATTACTGAACAAAACTACCATTTACTGTGTAGCTGGTACCCTTGTCATTGCCAACAGAGGAAGATCTTCAAAGGTAAGTGATTTCTTTTATCGCTATTTTAGAGTTTTGTGACACCTGTGCTGGTTATGAAATTATGTTAATTGAGGAAGTATGCGGGGCTCTGTCCTCAGACAATCAAATGCTATGCTTTCGCCGCAAAGCCTTTCTGACAGTGCTGTTAGATTACCAAGATTCTAAGCTTTTGAATCATGTATGACACTTGAATTTCCATGAATGTTTAATATTAAAAAATATATATTTTGAATTTGGCGCTCTAGCGCCCCACCAATCCCTAAGAAGTTTTTAATGACTGGAGCGGAATTAATGGAATGGTACCAAATACATCAAACACATGTTTTCCAAGTGTTTGATGCCATTCCATTTGCTCCATTTCTGACATTATTATGAGCCGTTCTCCCCTCAGCAGCCTTCTGTAAGTCCAGACAACATCAGATACATAGTCTACACATACTGAGACAGAGGGGCGCCGTTTCGATCGCTCGGATGCTTTAACTGAGATTGATGTGTCTTTCTGTCAGCTCGTGCCTTGGTCAAATAAATGATCAATATTTGAATATTTGGATGGGCAAGGAGGTACGGTAGGGCGGGCCAGGCCCCCTAGGGTCCGCCCATAATGCCGGCCCTGTGTGTACTTCACACTATGTTGAGGCAGAAATCGGAGCATAATGCTTGTATGGATGTCAACCCCAATACATGTTCATGTCGTCAATCAACTGCACTACAGTTAAAAACTACTTTCACACTACCACCACCAATGTCTGTATGCTTTGAAATCCCTGCACGAGCTATCATAAAGACGTTTTTTTATTTGTGAACTTGTTCTGATACCATTTAGTCAAAGTTCTCCATGGTTGTTGTCAAGGAAGTGAGTTTGTGTTTATACAGGATTTACCACCCCCCGCCTACGATCAACCAATCATGTCAATACGGACCTATGCAGAGTCCTGTGAAATGAGTTTGACACCCCAGGACTGAGTTTTGGAAACCCTACCCTAGAGAACACGTATAGAACATTGAACAGGAAAACGCCTATGTCAATCACTCAATTTTGACAAACATTCTGATATAATCTTATAGTCCCAAACTCTTGATGAGGATGAGAGAAAATTATGCAGTGTTAAAGCAGTTTTCTTGCTATTCTACACATTTTGCCATGAGGCTGAGATCTTCCGGCACCGACAGAGATGGCAGCCTCGTTTCACGTTCTCAGGAAGCCATGCAGTATTTTGTTTTTTTATGGATTACTTCTTAAATCAAATCAAATCAAATTTATTTATAAAGCCCTTCTTACATCAGCTGATCACAGAGTGCTGTACAGAAACCCAGCCTAAAACCCCAAACAGCAAGCAATGCAGGTGTAAAAGCACGGTGGCTAGGAAAAACTCCCTAGAAAGCACGGTGGCTAGGAAAAACTCCCTAGAAAGGCCAAAACCTAGGAAGAAACCTAGAGAGGAACCAGGCTGTGAGGGGGTGGTCAGTCCTCTTCTGGCTGTGCCAGGTGCAGATTATAACAGAACATGGACAAGATTTTAAAATGTTCATAAAACAGGCAGAACAGTTGAAACTGGAGAAGCAGCACGGCCAGGTGGACTCGGGACATCAAGGAGTCATCAGGCCAGGTAGGCCTTGAGGAATGGTCCTAATGCTCAGGTCCTCCGAGAGAGAGAGAAAAAAAAAGAAAGAGAGAGAGAGATAATTAGAGAGAGCATACTTAAATTCACACAGGACACCAGATAAGAGAAGAAATACTCTAGATATAACAGACGGACCCTAGCCCCCCGACACATAAACTACTGCAGCATAAATACTGGGGGCTGAGACAGGAGGGGTCGGGAGACACTGTGGCCCCGTCCAACGATACCCCCGGACAGGGCCGAACAGGCAGGATATAACCCCACCCACTCTGCCTAAGCACAGCCCCCACACCACTAGAGGGATATCTTCAACCACCAACTTACCATCCTGAGACAAGGCCGAGTATAGCCCACAAGATCTCCGCCACGGCACCAGTAAGCCAGTGACTCAGCCCCTGTAATAGGGTTAGAGGCAGAGAATCCCAGTGGAGGGGGAACCGGCCAGGCAAAGACAGCAAGGGTGGTTCGTTGCTCCAGTGCCTTTCCGTTCACCTTCACACTCCTGGGCCAGACTACACTCAATCATAGGACCTACTGAAGAGATGAGTCTTCAATAAAGACTTAAAGGTTGAGACCGAGTCTGCGTTCTTACATT
Source organism: Brachymystax lenok tsinlingensis (assembly GCA_030435695.1). Taxonomy (NCBI): domain Eukaryota; kingdom Metazoa; phylum Chordata; class Actinopteri; order Salmoniformes; family Salmonidae; genus Brachymystax; species Brachymystax lenok. The sequence continues at coordinate 38,749,933 of CM059787.1, read as the reverse complement.
GTTACCCTGGGAAATCTTAAGTTTTATTACATATTGCCGAGGGGAACTATTGGATATAAGAGCAACGTCAACTTACCAACATTACAACCAGGAATACGACTTTCCCAAAGCGGATCATCTGTTTGGTCCACCAACTAGGACAATAGACTGGATCCCAGCCGGCGACCCAAAACAACGCCGGCGGAGGAGAAGGGGCAGACTGGGCGTGGTTCTGGTCAGGCTCCGTAGACGGGCACATCGTGCACCACTCCCGAGTATACTACTTGCCAATGTCCAGTCTCTGGACAACAAGGTGGATGAAATCCGAGCAAGGATTGCCTTCCAGAGAGACATCAGAGACTGCAACGTTCTTTGCTTCACGGAAACATGGATCACTCAGGACACGTTATCTGAGTCGATACAGCCACATGGTTTCTCCACGCATCGCGCCGACAGAAACAAACATCTATCTGGTAAGAAGAAGGGCAGGGGTGTGTGTCTTATGATTAACGAGTCGTGGTGTGATCATAACAACATACAGGAACTCAAGTCCTTTTGTTAACCTGACATAGAATTCCTTACAATCAAATGCCGACCGCATTATCTACGAAGAGAATTCTCCTCAATTTAAATACCAGTTGCATATATCCCCCCCTCAAGCTGACACATTGACGGCACTGAAAGAAATTCCTTGGACTCTATGTAAACTGGAAACCACATATCCTGAGGCTGCATTTATTGTGGCTGGGGATTTTAACAAGGCTAATCTGAAAACAAGGCTCCCTAAATTTTATCAGCATATCGAATGTGCGACCCGTGCTGATAAAACCCTGGATCATTGTTATTCTAACTTCAATGACGCATACAAGGCCATTCTCCGCCCTCCTTTTGGCAAGTCTGACCATGACTCCATTTTGTTGCTCCCAGCCTACAGACAGAAACTAAAACAGGAAACGCCTGTGCTCAGGTCTGTTCAACGCTGGTCCGACCAATCTGATTCCACGCTGCAAGATTGCTTCAAGCACGTGGACTGGGATATGTTCCGGATAGCATCAGACAACAACATTGATGTATACGCTGATTCAGTGAGCGAGTTGATTAGCAAGTGCATCGGTGATGTTGTACCCATAGCAACTATTAAAACCTTCCCCAACCAGAAACCGTGGATTGATGGCAGCATTCGCACAAAACTGAAAGCTAGAACCACTGCTTTTAATCAGGGCAAGGCGACCGGAAACATGACTGAATACAAACAGTGTAGCTATTCCCTCCGCAAGGCAATCAAACAAGCTAAGCGTCAGTATAGAGACAAAGTAGAGTCACAATTCAACGGCTCAGACACGAGAGGAATGTGGCAGGGTCTACAGTCAATCACGGACTACAAAAAGAAAACCAGCCCTGTCGCGGACCACGATGTCCTGCTCCCAGACAAACTAAACAACTTCTTTGCTCGCTTTGAGGACAATACAGTGCCACCGACACGGTCCGCTACCAAAACCTGCGGGCTCACCTTCACCGCAGCCAACGTGAGTAAAACATTTAAGCGTGTTAACCCTCGCAAGGCTGCCGGCCCAGATGGCATCCCTGGCCGTGTCCTCAGAGCATGCGCAGACCAGCTGGCTGGTGTGTTTACGGACATATTTAATCAAACCTTATCCCAGTCTGCTGTTCCCACATGCTTCAAGAGGGCCACCATTGTTCCTGTTCCCAAGAAAGCTAAGGTAACTGAGATAAATGACTATCGCCCCGTAGCACTCACTTCCGTCATCATGAAGTGCTTTGAGAGACTAGTCAAGGATCATATCACCTCCATCCTACCAGACACCTTAGACCCACTCCAATTTGCTTACCGTCCCAATAGGTCCACAGACGACGCAATCACAATCACACTGCACACTGTTCTAACCCATCTGGACAAGAGGAATGCCTATGTAAGAATGCTGTTCATCGACTACAGCTCAGCATTTAACACCATAGTACCCTCCAAACTCGTCATTAAGCTCGAGACCCTAGGTCTTGACCCAGCCCTGTGCAACTGGGTCCTGGACTTCCTGACGGGACGGCCCCAGGTGGTGAGGGTAGGAAACAACATCTCCACCCCGCTGATCCTCAACACTGGGGCCCCACAAGGGTGCGTTCTCAGCCCTCTCCTGTACTCCCTGTTCACCCATGACTGCGTGGCCAAGCACGCCTCCAACTCAATCATCAAGTTTGCTGACGACACTACAGTGGTAGGTTTGATTACCAACGACAACGAGACGGCCTACAGGGAGGAGGTGAGGGCCCTCGGAGTGTGGTGTCAGGAAAATAACCTCTCACTCGACGTCAACAAAACTAAGGAGATGATCGTGGACTTCAGGAAACAGCAGAGGGAGCACCCCCCCCCTATCCACATCAACGGGACAGTAGTGGAGAAGGTGGAAAGTTTTAAGTTCCTCGGCGTACACATCACGGACAAACTGAAAGGGTCCACCCACACAGACAGTGTGGTGAAGAAGGCGCAACAGCGCCTTTTCAACCTCAGGAGGCTGAAGAAATTTGGCTTGTCACCAAAAACACTCACAAACTTCTACAGATGCACAATCGAGAGCATCCTGTCGGGCTGTATCACCGCCTGGTACAGCAACTGCTCCACCCACAACCGTAAGGCTCACCAGAGGGTAGTGAGGACTGCACAACGCATCCCCGGAGGTAAACTACCTGCCCTCCAGGACACCTACACCACCCGATGTCACAGGAAGGCCAAAAAGATCATCAAGGACAACAACCACCCGAGCCACTGCCTGTTTACCCCGCTATCATCCAGAAGGCGAGGTCAGTACAGGTGCATCAAAGCTGGGACCGAGAGACTGAAAAGCAGCTTCTATCTCAAGGCCATCAGACTGTTAAACAGCCACCACTAACATTGAGTGGCTGCTGCCAACATACTGACTTAAATCTCTAGCCACTTTAAATAATAGAAAATTGGATGTAACAAATGTATCACTAGCCACTTTAAACAATTTAGTATATAATGTTTACATATCCGACATTACTCATATCAAATGTATACACTGTACTCTATACCATCTACTGAATCTTGCCTATGCCGTTCGGCCATCGACTCAAATCTCTAGCCACCTTAATAATTTAAAAGTGGAAGTAATAAATGTATCACTAGCCACTTTAAACGATGCCATTTATATAATGTTTACATATCCTACACTACTCATCTCACATGTATACACTGTACTATATACCATCTACTGCATCTTGCCTATGCCGGTCAGCCATCGCTCATCCCTATATTTATATGTACATACTCATATTCATTCCTTTACACTTGTAAAGGTAGTTGTTGTGAAATTGTTAGATTACTTGTTAGATACTACTGCATGGTCGGAACTAGAAGCACAAGCATTTCACTACACTCGCATTAACATCTGCTAACCATGTGTATGTGACAAATAAAATTTGATTTGATTTGATTTGAGAACATTTTGGATTTTAAAAAATAATTTCCTATATATGCAAAAATTATTTTCCAATCGTTTCGTTCTGAACAGAACCATATTTTTTGTAGCGCTCCACTGTTTGTATTCTTAACTAGCATTGAACAAATGTATCCTCTGTTCTCGAATTAAAATCTCTCTCCCTAATTACCGTAGACTATGCATGCTTTGGAGGGAGGGGGAGGCGTAGCTAGCCTACACACACATACTGCCAACGATTTTCAGATGGCAGGCAGGCAGACACTGGAATACGTTTCTGAGTGACAGTGAGGGCTTTGCATAAGTGATTTTTTTGCGTTTTTTGTGGGAATGAAAAAAATGCCCGGAAAGTTAAAAAAAAAGTTAATCCCCTGTTGCAATTTTGCTTATTGTGTGTCATTTTGCCAAAACCTATGCTGATCTTATTTGTACTGAAACATCTGCGGGGGAAAACTCTTCTGGTGAGCTCGAGCTGATCAAAACGTTAATGTTTTAAATCTCCCTTTGGGTGACAAAGAAGTAATTATGAAAGAAAATCGTTTTTGGAGAAGCAATACGTGACTTATTCCAACCCCAATCTTTGCCTATTGTTATTAGGCTAAGTGGATGTAATGTATGGTTTGGAACGGGCCTAGGGTCCCTCTGTGTGCAGTTTTATGGTAGTCCCTATTCAGGCTTTGGGAACGTGGCATCTTGTGCGTAAATCATTCAAGCTTTTTCATGTTTGCCAACTGTTTGCTGCAGTACATTTAGACAGTGGCAGGTAGAGCGTTGGGCGAGTAACTGAAAGGTTGCTAGTTTGAATCCCTGAGGTGACAATGAGAAAAAACTGTCAATCTGCCCTTGAGCAAGGCACTTAACCCTAATGGTTGCAGGGTTGCCATCAAAAATAGCCGATTCCCGGCCGTGACACCATTCTCGATGGTGTCCCAGGGGGAATTGGGATATGCAAAAAATACATTTCAATTTCATACCTACCACTTGTACACGTTACGTATAAGCACCCCCTATTTGTAATTTTACTGGGTAATGATTGGCAAATTCAGGCTGCATGCATTTTTCCCCTAAAAATAAATGTCAAACCGAAACTGAAATTGCTTTTAGCAAAGAGCAATTTCTCAAAAAAACTGAAAACGACCTGTTATTGTCAGAGGCTTGGAACCAGGGATGCATATTCATGGATGCCAAGAGAAGCCAGGCTTCCCCAAAAAACTGACCAAGAAAAAAAGGAAAAAACATAAAATAATTTATCGTTCGTCTCTCTGTGTTTCATAATTTTCCTTCAATTCGCAAGAGGCTGAATGTATCTCACTGGAGAAAGCATCTGAGCAAGCAAAACAACACCCCTCTGTCTCTGTATGTGTAGCCTATCTATCTGATGCTGTCTGGTCAAAAAGAGTATGACATTGTTGCTGCCGGTAGTATTGAACGCAAGGGAAGAAAGTGAGCATTTAGCCTCCCTTGATAAATAAAGTATAAATAATAGCCAATCAACATTGAGCTAAACTGAGTGAGCTCAACTGTGAAAGTTGAAAGTGTCAAGGGAAGCCAGTTTGGATTTGGCTTCCCACCAATCACATCATATTGAGTGCAAAATGTAATTGACAGAACACTTGCATCTTGTTGTGTTTTGTCCTCCACTGGCTAGCTAGCTAAAATTGGCCCTTTCCTAAATTAGCCATGGATGGAGGATGGGGATTTGGACTTGTCGTTTTACTTAATTCTCCATACTGGCCAATAATTATAACAGCAATTCTGATCCAACCATAAATTCATACATTGTGTCCCTGGCCTGGAAGTTCAATATGTAGCTAGATGCAGTAGGCTAATGTTATCTAGCTGGCTCATCGTTGTCCATGAAAGGAAGTTAAGCTAGCGAACAAGCATTTTAGCCAGGTAGCCTATAACAACAAAAACTAAAAGTGTACTGTATGATGGAGTCATAGACCGTTTTGTCAACATGAAAGAGAGGAGGGTGACACTGGCGTTTCTCTACAAGTAGGATGAGTCAACAGGTTTTTGTACTTGTACCACAGACACACGCAAACAGGGAGAGATAAAATCAGAACCATGGACAGCTAAATTATATTTAGCTTACTTAGGTTGACTGTGGCTAAAATGTTTTTGCTCTCTTTTAGTTGTCACAGTATTAGACTATGCATAGGTGATTTGATGATGTTGGCTTTGAAATGGTGATGGGAAAGTGGAGGCAGCCCCGTTTTCTTTGCGACTTGCGGTAACTCTCCGTGGTTCAAACTTTTGGGCCTACACGCAGAATAGTCAGTCAAATACGAGGAAAAAATGACCTTCAACAAAATCCACTCCCTCTCTCTCTGTCACACACACACGTTTGTTTTACTATCTTTGTGGGGACCAAACACTTGATTCCCATTCATAATTCCCTAACCCCTAACTGTAACCCTAACTCTAACCCCTAACCCTGGCCAGAAACCTAACTCCTAACCCCAATTCTAACCATAATTCTAATCATAAATCTAAGCCTAAAACCAGCGAAATGTCCTCATGTCTCCGAATTTTCCTTGCTTTACTAAACTTGTGAGGACCTCTGGTTGCCACAAGGATATAATAAAACCAAAACACACACACTGGACTTTATTTATTATTAACTGTATAACGATTGTATGACGAGTGGATTATAGTGATCAACACCATCAAGTGTAAAATTGTCATGAGAAATACAATTTTGTTTGATATAAAGTCCACATTGACACGTGATATTGTATATTTTTTCTTGTTTTTTTTTACATCATATTAACAACACAAGAGGATCCATGTTTTCTAAACTGTGGTTCACGAACTATAAATTTGAAATTCATCAACGGAGTTCATTCCAAAGAGCACATTCCAAAAGCATGGGATGGTAATGCATGGGGAATACAACTTCTGTTCACTGAACCGAGGACGTTTTCGTTTCATATTTGACGAGATAAAACGAATATTTAATCACATTTCCAACTTTTCCAACTCAAATAAAACAGAAATCTCTAATCGAACAGAGGCGAATGTGTTTAATTTCAAATTGATTGCAGTTGTTTTGTTTATAAGCTCTACAAAAGTTATAGAGTACTGGCAGCTATTTTTGAACAATTTCTGGCAATAGTTTTAACTACACCAATTCATGTGAATAATTGGATCGGCTATGTTATAATAACTTTGCTGATATTATTGTAATTTTAAAACTTAAGAATTGCATAAAAACCTAAAAAGTACAAATAGTCCTACTCAAATCATAATTATATAAATTACTCGTACTAATTCCCATTTATTACAAAATATACTTTTTCATATTCTAAAATCTGAATTGTGCATTATTTGATAAACGTCTCTGTGCACCCTTGCTTTGAGTTATTCAAGCTGTGACAGCGATAGCTGCAGGTTATTTAGGCACTTGTGAAGTCCTACTGGCCCATTAGTAAACAGCCAGAGGTAGGCTAGGCTATACTCTGGAGTATTGGTGTCAGAAATATCGCGTCAGATTCTCCACTGAAGCCAGCGCCAAAGATGTATGGGTTAGGAAAGTTCGTCATGGTTTAGAAGTTAATAAGCTCCATCACAAGGCAGGTTGCCTTTTCTCGTTAGCCTGGAGTAACACGAAGGTTAAAGTTCTGTATGTTGGCTAAGTGACAGTAAATGCTAGATCATTTATTGCCAAAAGCACACGTATAAATCAGAGAGACACCCCAGATATTTGAAATATGTATTTACATATTAGCAGGTTAATAAAAAAGTGAGTTTCTGCTAAATTATTAATTATTAGCCTAATGTATCATAAATAATATTATGTGATCTTCTTGGTTGTAAAACGTGTATTAATTGAGGCAATTAACGAAATAAACAATAGGCATACTAGTATTTTAAGAACTGTGATTAATTCCCTTCTGATTATTTTGATTATTTTGACATTTTAGGCATGTGGGTTTTAACTCAGTATTGAAGGACACGTATAACCTATATTCTAGGAAAGTGTGCGATCAGACATTGATTTAAATAGGACTCAAATAATGCAAACAAATCGCGTGCAGCCCTGGGTGCGTCCCGTTCACATGAGATACTGTTAGGCTTTGTTGTCGGAAAAACAATCCCGTCCCACCTTTGATCCGACGCAAAGATGTGAGACGCACATCCTGAATGGTGCAAAGTGAACCAGAGGCATACTCTTTCAGTCTTAAGTGTCCAGGGAGAGAAAAAAGGGAAAGAATTTCCTTGGCTTTGGGCAAAACAGACTCGTCTTCTTTCATCAGTCAGCGGAACCTCCCACTACGAGACCACCCCTCTCCGCATGTTGTGCTCAACATAACACATAGCAATTCGTGGGGAAAACAAACCATTCATTTTTAAAGAGACTTTTCATCAACATGACTGTTAGACATTAATATTTTATTATGCAGTGGTACAGAAATAAAATATGGCCCAGTTATGGTTTTGAAACCAGAGTAGAATCATGACATTGTCGTAGGCTATAAAAATGTGTGCAGCAACATATGAAGCGTAGTGCGTCTGTAGTGCGTCTCTACATGGGGGGATTTTGTGTCAAAGTATTAAATTACAACGTTTTCTGGACAAACCCTGAATGCACGACACGCATTGTTAGGCTATTCAATAATTTCAAGCCAAACACACCAAAGCCTGCTTAACGACATAAAGGGGGAGACTTGGCCAGAACCAGGCTGAAGGAAGGGAAGCGCCTGTGCATAATGCGTAATGGTGAACAGATGTGAGAGTTCAATTATTAATTTGCCGTCACCATAGTGCCCCTAATGCGGAGTGAGTTAATTGTGTATTTACCTGGGATGTGAGCTGTCCTGTGAAGAGTCCATTTTGAATATATTAAATAGGCCCTTTTTTCACTATTCGCATGTTCCTCAGACTCGCGGCCTCGTGTACCTGTATCCCACATCTGAGTGCCACATGCGCGCCCCCTCACCATCAACATGCTTGTGCGCCATAGTTCCATTGCCACTCCTCTGCTTGCCCCGCACAACGCAGAGAGCCAGATGGCCGCTGGCTTGACCTCACATGGGCATCCTACAAATGTATACCTTCTTGACCAACCACAGAAATTCATTGGCAACACTACAAATGCACTTGTCTTCAAATATAATTCCAGTTGTTTTACAGACTATATAGCGCGATCCTCTTTTGACATCTAGCACTGTACACCTCAAGGCATTTTTTACTCAAATAGGCTACTTCTAGTAAGTTGAACTCAAAGTAAATGAAAAGTAATTATTACTTAAAAAGTTTGTGGTACTGACTCAAAACAAAATGAGAAGTCACAAAAAAAAATGTTAAGTAATTTCTTCCGAGCACGCTCTACTGCAGGTTGATTTCTTAAATAGTTTTTGTTTACATTTGTGTTTTTGCAAGTACATTGAGTGATTAATTGATTCATCTTATGCTACACAAAGATAAATAACATACATTTTCTAAACTAATCCACTCATTTAGATATTTTGCACCCATTACTGAAATGGTTGTTCCAGTTTAAATGGCTTAGGTAGTCTTCACACACTTGTCCTAACCCTGGTAGTTATTATGAATGTGGGTGAATAAAAATTCCAACTGTTAGATATCCTAACTCTGGCAGGATTGCAATAGGAATTACACATCACATTGCAAGCCAACATAATGAGACTTGCCGGTAGGGTTGCATAATTCTGGTAAATTTCCAAGGTTTTCCAGAAATCCTGGTTAGATTTTCCCCCCAGAAAATTACTGAAATTTTGCAACCCTACTTGCAGTTATGATGTGGCATATAAACCATGAGTTTCAGTCCACTGTATTAGGTTAAAGCTAGGCCTAAAAATGAGAGAGCTAGGCTTTTTGAGATATGTTGTGTCATAAAGAGTTGAATTATGGTCATATTCACCTAGGAACTCCTTTGGTGAAAGCCACGGGACTGAAAATTGACAATTTAACAAACATGTCTTTGTCACTAACAAATACAGTCATGGGTGGTAACTCTACAAGGCAAAGCACACTGGGAAATTATATCAGAGCCGTGGCTAGTGGAGGTATTACTCAACATTTTCAAGCTGATACAACTCAAATGTGGACCCCCTAGTGACTATCGGTTGGAGTAATGACTACAAATTCACTTTAAGTAACTGTACTTACTTATATATATATATTAAGTGCAACAGGTTTCCTCAAACGTTTTGAGTAATGACAGCACACTGGGGTTTACAGTGTAGTTGGATATAGCCCTATGGCAAAATAAGGAGAAATTTCCATGTTTCCCCATGGGACCCAAACTGGTGCTACACACACGAGTGATTTGCTCAAGTTTACAAGAAGAAAAATTCCCAAGATTTATATGGTGAAATGATCCACTCACTCCAGTCTTGAGTTAACAGACGACTGACTATGTGCTGTGTAATATCTTATTATATTCAGCTGAGAAGATCAGGTATTTGTGTTGGTATGTATTATGGATCCCCATTAGCTGCTGCAGCTACTCTTCCTGTGGTCCAGCTAAATTAAGCCCGTGAAATGTGTATTTCTGTGTTTAGTCTAATTTAATGACAACATAAACGTATCTTGACACCCGTAGTGAATAGTCATTAGGCGCGCGTTAGTTGGTGACATTAGAAATGCACCCGGGGCATAAAGTGACAACTTTGTTTTTGTTTTGTGTACTTAAATCCAGTTTGCTAACCTCAGTCGCTGTTTCCCAGAAGAGCACACGCGTTTAGATCATTAATTCGAGACTAAATACAGATGTTTGATTACGCTTCCCCTGGTCTTACCTAAAGTGATAACTCAAACAACTGACTAATTATTATTCCTTGGCCATGAAAATACATTGTGAAATCAAAATGGAATTCGTTATTAACTTTTTCAAATAACCTATGGGAAAATGGCGTAAATATAAATATATAATTGTCATATTTTGAAGGAACTTGTATACACTATTAACAGCCAAAGCTATTCATTAGCCTATCAATTATTATTGTAGCCTATTTCTAATCCCAAATTGCAGCTCCAGCCTACATAATTCCCAGTGAATTTTCCATTTTCATCATAATTTCGTTTTTTATTTATTTATTTAACATTAATTCCTTCAATTTAGGAAGACTTCAAAGAAAGTCGTGAGAAGCACAGGGATTATGCTAACGGTCACGGACTGAATAACGCAACAAGTTGAGGAGTGCTCAGAGTAGGCTAATATCCTCCAACAGCTTTCACCGGTGTTCTGAGAAGTAGCTCAAGAACCTTCATTAAAACGATTTAAACTGTGGCACTAACGGATAGGTTTCTGCTTTGCACGAGAAAAGAAAACAGAGAAATTCAGTGAATCTATCCCACTGGACAGGGGTCGCGACAGGAGCACGTGCATAAATATTAAGGGTATTATTTTCAGATTTCGCTGTCTCTGAAGAATGCTGCAAAGTGGAGGGGTGGTCTCGGCGGCTCATCTTTTCCGTTGCCAAGTTTTTACGCTGTCTGTTTTGGGTCGCCAAGCATCTTTTGGATTAAATAGAACGTCGGGGTGTGATAGGGTGTGTTTATAGTTCAGTAAAGAACAATAAGAAGGCAGAACTGATCGTTTTCTTAAAGGGGCAATCTGCAATTCAAACTATAACAAAGTGAATACCCAGCCAGCTATTTTGGTAAACAGCTGAGGGATGGGGCTGGAGAAGTGTAACCTCTCTCAAATTCATAGACCAAGCTATGGATGCAAGGACTGACCATCCATGAGATCAAAATCATAATTTTAACCATGTTTTGAGGTTACACAGTGTTTGTTTACATTTTCATTGTTTAAAAACAATAGAGTAAAACAAGTTTATATTTTGGGTTGTGATGAGGTACAAAAGTTGACCTAAAGTCATGAGTGTACAAAACATCAGGAACACCTTCCTAATATTGAGTTGCACTTAATGTTTATTTTTATTTTTAACTACACCATATTCAAAAGATTAGCTAGCTGGCTAGGCTGGTTCTGGAGCTGAATTTGTCATTAGCATAATAGGGAAAACTTCGCCACAGATGGAAACCAGTATCTTTGACTTCACCATCTGTTGTTATTTCCTAAATTTGGGCATCTTCTATAAGAGACATGCGTTTTTCTACACTGTAACGGACACGATGCAAGCTTTGGTAGGTAGGCTGCTTACAGTCATCGGCTGCGTTTACAGCAAAGCCAAGTCAGCTCGGGCTCATGGTTCTCACAAAGTTAAATTATAGCTACAATGACTTTACTCGTGATGCACGTCGCAAATGATATGTAACAATCCCGAGTGCTTTTGGTGGAAAAGGTACCCAATTGTGAATGACTCAAGTAAAAGTCACCCAGTAAAATACTACTTGAGTAAATATCTAAAAGTATTTGGTTTGAAATAAACTTAGGTATCAAACGTAAATGTAATTGCTAAAATATACTTAAGTATCAAAAGTAAAGTGAGTGTTTAGTGAGTCTGCCAGATCAGTTGCAGTCGGGATGACCAGGGATGTTCTCTTGAAGTGTGTGAATTGGCTGATTGTCCTGTCCTGCTAAGCATTCAAAACGAAGTACTTTTGGGTGTCAGAGAACATGTATGAGGTAAAAAGTACATATTTTTTCTTTAGGAATGTAGTGAAGAAAAAGTAAAAGTTGTAAAAAATGTAAATAGTAAAGTAAAGTACAGATACCCCCCAAAAACGACTTAAGGTGTACTATAAAGTAAATTTACTTAAATACTTTACACCACTGCCAATACAAATGTAACAACAGCACAACAAAATTGTCTTTCATTGGTGCCTGTTCATTATGGGATAGACACTTGTGATTTAGCTGCACCAATCAAAACAGTGAAGCGTGTAGAAGCTAAAATTGACAAATTATCCAATGGATTATGTACATTGGTAAAAAAGTGGAGGTGGAAAAACATGTTTTCACCCCCTATTTTAATTTGTTCAGAGGCTTGGGTGGCCACGTGTAGGCTATGGCGAACACTTGTTTGGCTCAGTCATGATTCATGAAGAGGAAGAACTTTGAAGGGGTTTCTGATTAATAATTAATTAACAATGCCATGCTGGTGGGTGGTAACATTCAAATAAGTCCTGAAAATAAAAGTGGCACCACAGGTTCCAAAGTGGTGTTGCAAAATTCGTAGGTGTCTTTTTTAGGGCCTGGAGTTTTTCCTGATCTCATGACCTGGGTCCTATTCATAGGCTATGACAGGGCCAAACATTCACTTTTTTCTCACTGGCCCAATTGGGCCAGTTGGCCAAAAACGTACTGGCCTGAACCGAATTTCTACTGGCCCCAACACTTTGGGGTCATGGGGGTCACGCAGGGCTTATATGTTGGAATGCTTTCTCTCTATCTACAGCCATTAATAGGCTGCATTTGGTTATTATGATATGTATTAAAAAGCTGTGTAATATAATTTAGCATTGTAAGCCATTAGTCTATTCTTTAGGATTGCATTGTATTATTTGCATAATTCTTTGTTTCTAAAGTATGCCATTTTGAGAGGATTGTTTGGACATCTCAAAATAGGATGCTGTGCCTTTAAGATAATTGCGTTCCAAAATAGATATCAACCTGGCTACAGCAGGCTAGCTAAGACAAAGTGTATTTTTGTAGATTTCTTTATCGCTAGTATGTTTACTGTTCAAGGTTTACTTTTGTAAATTACTTTACCTAAATAAATAGGCTCTGGGAGTATATTGATGGGCGCTTATTTTTTCTCAGGTCAGCTCGCATGTGCTGTGTGAACTTAGCTATCAACTTCTGTAGGCCTACTGCTCGAGATATTGTGACTCGCTGAAGCCTTGTGTTGCTTGAATGAATGGCCAATCATATAACAACAAAACCGAAATGTGCACAACTACGGGGCAACACAGAAGGGGTTGGCTTAGATTGTTGACAACATGTAAACTATATTAGTCTCCAATGTTTTTTGAAAGCATAAATACATTTGCACAATGAGCACTTGTTGTCTCTCAAATAACTTGTTACAGTTGTTGGTTAGCTAGCTAGTGATTTTTTCCATATTAACATTGACATGAGATCAGTCAAAACACCTTAAAACAAGACTAGCTGAAACAAGTCACTCACGATTCTCCACATGGCAGTTTCTTGTCAGTGTTGGTAGCTATCTGGTCATCCAGAATCACACACAACTCACAGACTTCTGCCCCATTGAAGTGTGCACATCGTTTTCGTGACATTATCAAGCTAACCCATCTAATGCTCAAATACAAATAACACAACTTTTCTGCATGCAGTCTTCAATTGGTTTCATGGTAGACTGTGACAGAGCAGGTAAATGTTGAACTGGATAGCAAAAATGCACTGAGAAGTTACTGGCCCGGTCGGTGCTGCTGCTTTGAAAGAAAAATGTAGTGAAGCAAATGCTGTCTCACCACACGTTTTCCCGGCGGCTCTGCGTCCTATCATAATGGAAACACACAAGAAAAATCTGAAGTCCCAAATTCAAATTTCCCACTAAAACAATGACTTATTGACTTCAATCGTTGTGCAACATTATGGATTGGCTTACAATTGGCTCATTCATCCCCCTCCTCTCCCCTGTATCTATTCCTCGTTGCTGTAAATGAGAACGTGTTCTCAGTCAACTTACCTGGTAAAATAACAGTAAAATAAATGGATAAGCTCTGGGCATCGTCTTTCAGTTGAAAAAAAGTGAATTTCCAGTCTTGGTGGGCCTTTAATTTGGTCGCTTATTAAGACACTTGGCCTTTGTATGCAGCGTGCACATTTGTGTCGCCATGTCTGTGAGTCTATCCTGTTATGTTAACCCTGTGGTGGGTCTGAAATCACAGTTAGGAACAGTGATTCGCTACAGCTCAACAGTCAGAGTCACAGTGCCACTATCCAACTTCAATAAGTGTCCAGAAAAGTGAGATAAAAGTCCTTTGCTAGATAATCTGACACACAATCAGGCCTGTGTGCTCTTTCTGTACAGCTGTGTTTGTGTCCTTCTCACCTATGCCCTTGTACCGTCCTGTAGCATCAAGCTTCAGTGCTCCCCCTAAAAAAGTTGATCAATATTTTGGTTGACCTTTGACATGACCCGACAAATAAACAATGGGATTCTGGGCACACTAAATGGACCTGGGTTGCCATGGAGGTCCGACTAATGAGAGCACGTCATCTTTAGTTTACAGTTCGGTCCGGCGAGCAGTGGAGTGTAAAAAACTGCGTGCCGTTCCGTGAGTTGCCTCACGCAAACTTTCAAAGAGAGGGGAGTCCTCAGAATCCGTCAGTACAGACAGGGCCTTCCGATGACATTCACCTCCACAGCATCGCACACCCCTCCTCCCCTCAACTCTACTACTTTTCATCTCAATCTCAATCTCCTCCTCCCTTTCTCCTCCCCTCCCCTCATCTCATCTCCTCCTCTCCTTTCAAACCCTCCTTCTTTACCACTATAGTTCCCTATCTCTAACCTTTGCTCTACATGGTGTTTTAGACTGTTCTTCAGGAAGTTTAAAGTCTTACTTCCATTCTCTCTCTCCCTGCCTCCCAGATGTGTGTAACCTGCCTGAGGGGACCTTACAACCAAGACACAAACAAATTTAAATGGCGTGTATTTGCCTGCATGTGTGTGTGCCTCTATGTGTGTGTGTGTGTGTGCCTCTGTGTGTGTGTGTGTTTGCGAGCATGTGTGCATGTTTCTGAATGTGCGTGTATGTATGTATGTGTGTTGAGTTGATCAGTTTTTGTGTGTTTAGCTGTGTTATTGATTTGCTGTTCCCTGGACTCTGTCAGTGTTGGTTTTTCATTGTCCCAGCTGAAGAAACAAGCGACTGTTACTCACTTCCTGCTAACATACATGATTGACAGCTCAGCTTGACCAATGGCCTAGAGAAAGGGAGGAGGGAAATCCTCTGTCAAAAATGTTTCCTTGTGTATTGTTGGTTGAGGTAATGTCAACACTTTCAATGTACAGTATTTGTTCAATCTATCAGTATGTATGTAAACTGAAGAAAAACATAAACACAATATGTAAAGAGTTGGTCCCATGTTTCATGAGCTGAAATAAAACATCCCAGAAATGTTTCATATGCACAAAAAGCTTATTTCTCTCAAATTTTGTGCACAAATTTCTTTACATCCCCGTTAGGGAGCATTTATCTTTGCCAAGATAATCCATCCAATCTGACAGGTGTGGCATATCAAGAAGCTGATTAAACAGCATGATCATTACATGGGTGATCCTTGTGCTGGGGACAATAAAAGGCCACTCTAAAATGTGCAGTTTTGTCACACAACACAATGCCACATTTGTCTAAAGTTTTGAGGGTCAGTGCATTTGACATGCTGACTGCAGGAATGTCCACCAGAGCTGTTGCCAGACAATTACATGTTATTGTCTCTACCATAAGCTGCCTCCAACGTCATTTTTGAGAATTTGGCAGTACGTGCAACCACCCTCACAACCGCAGACCACATGTAGACACGCCAGCCCAGGACCTCCAAATCCGGCTTCTTCACCTGTAGGATCGTCTAAGACCAGCCACCCAGACAGCTGATGAACATGAGGGTTTGCACAAGCAAAGAATTTCTGAACAAACTGTCAGAAACCGTTTCAGGGAAGCTCATCTGAGTGCTCACCGTCCTCACCAGGGTCTTGACCTGACTGCAGTTTAGCGTTGTAACCCACTTCAGTGTGCAAATGCTAACCTTCGATGGCCACTGGCACACTGGAGAAGTATGCTCTTCACGGATGAATCCCGGGCAGATGGCAGACAGCGTGTATGCCGTTGTGTGAGCGAGTGGTTTGCTGATGTCAAAGTTGTGAACAGAGTGCCCCATGGTGGCGGTGGGGTTATGGTATGGGCAGGCAACTTGAAGGCACAGAGATACAGTAGTGAGATCCTGAGGCCCATTTTCGTGCCATTCATCTGCTGCCATCACCTCATGTTTCAGCATAATAAAAACGCAAGGATCTGTACACAATTCTTGGAAGATGAAAATGTCCCAGTTTTTCCAGGGCCTGCATACTCACCAGACATGTCACCCATTGACCATGTTTGGGATGCTCTGGATCGACGTGTACGACAGCATGTTCCAGTTTCCGCCAATATCGAGCAACCTCGCACAGCTATTGAAGAGGAGTCAACTATATACGAAGGTGTCGCGCTGCATGAGGCAAATGGTGGTCACACCAGATACTGACTGGTTTTCTGATCCATGCCCCTACCCTTTTTTTAAAAACATCTGTTTCCAACAGACGCATATCTTTGTTCCCAGTCATAAAGAATTACGAATGCCATGATGATATGGACGAGACTGCCGAATCGAGGCAAGAAGAATCTCTGGATTAACTATCTAATGTTAGCTCAATTTAGTAATGAATAAATTGTCTACATTTCTTTAAATTGACAATTCTGTGAATTGTCTTGTGCAAGTTTTCAATTGGCACAATACCTGTTAGCAAAGTTGTCAGCTAGAGATTGCAGGGATGCGGGGATTTGTAGTCTTACATGATGTCTACTTTGATGCTTATTGGCATTTTTTAATCTGAGAGTAAATAGAGCTGAATATATTGATAAAAGTCACCTTGTCCTAGAGAGATTTACACAGTTTTCAAAACATCACGCCAGGGTAAGCCTACACAAAACACAGCCCTTATTTTAAGTGTTTCTAAAATTCCCTATGGGAAAAATGAATGGTGGAAAAACAACAATTGGAACCATTTCCCTGTTTGACAGCTAGGTTTTATAGGCATTATGACACCTCCACTGTGGGGCTCTATAAACCCTCACAAAACGCTGCGCCGCTGTGTGTGGTTCCTCTGTCCCCGACTGCTCCTGACATGAGATGCCTGGCTGGGGTGGGGTGCCCTGTAGACTAACGCATGTAGGATCGAATGTTCAGAATGGCCTACTCCACGCTATGCTCCCAATGTTCCTCTGTGTCTCTAGTCTAGATGTGTGTGTGTGTTTTTCCATCGCCATCCATCGTTGCCTTCAGATTGTTCCGTAAACAAAGAAACTAAGACGTGTTGGAGTAAAGGGTGTAGGATGGGTCTGTCTGGGGGGATGGGGGAATAACTGAACGGTACAGTTACAGTATGTCCTCACTGATACAGTATGAATCAGCATGTGTTTTATACAGATAAGAGGTAGGAGAGGTGAGAGAGAGAGAGAGAGAGAGAGAGAGAGAGAGAGAGAGAGAGAGAGAGGGGGCATAAGAACAGTGTAAGGAGACTGTGTAGCTTTGGCCATGTCACAGAGAAGACCTGAAATGTCACCTAACAGGTCAGAGGATGAGGAAGAAGAGGAGGAGGAGGAGGAAATGTGTCGTGGGGGAGAAATGCGCTCCGACCTACGGGGGAAGGTGAGTGGGATCGGAGGAATGGATACATTGGCTTAGTATAGGGGGAGGTGTGTGTGTTTTTGCAAGTGAGAGAGAGAGAGTGTGTGTATGCGTGCTTGCGTGTGTGAATGCATGCGTGTGTGTGTGTGCGCATCACATAAGAGTGTATGAGTGCGCATATTAGGTGTGTGTGTGAATCACTTGCGTGTGTGTGATTGTGTATATATGTGAGTGAATGAGGTGGGACCAGACAGGCTTTGGATTATGAATGTAATGCTGTCTATGGATGACAGGAGCGGGAGAGGTGGTCAGCCAATAATTGATGCATTTGTGTGTGTGTGAGCGTGGGAGAGGTGGTCACTCAGCCACTGAGCGATGGGAGTCCTTGAACTCCTCCCAGAGCAGGTTCACACCCACAACACCAACACACCGTGGGAGGCAAACATCACTTACAGGACTAGCACACAGACAGAGAGATCTCTGGGTAATGGATGAGTCTGTAGGCCTTATCCAATCAAAACAGGTGTCCGCCTGTCCAGGTTTGAGGGGGAAACTCCATCAAAATGATTAGAGTCATGTTGGAATTGCTATGAAATGTGATTGTCTATCTAAACTAAACACTGAATGAAGTAAATTAATTGACTAAATACGAATGCAAGTGTGTACTCAGAAGAATAATGTATTTTTAATCCAGGTCTTTGATTGAACAGTGCCTCCTGTCTTTGATAAGAATGTTTAAACTTGTCCCTGGCACCTTGCTTACCCAGAGTTCATTAACATGGGATTAGTCTCGCTAGACACAAACACAGCTATCCTCATACCTCATACACTCACTCCTCACACACTTCCTAATCCATCATCACAGCTTCTGATAAGACTCAGCTAGCACATAACGTTCGGAGAACCATATGTTTCTTAGAGCTTGGTGAGAGGGTGGATGTCCTATGGTTATTTTGCATACAACCTTCCCACAACTTTCTGGGAATGGTGCAGGAGAGTTGCTTGGATTTGGAACATTCTCAGCACATTTAAGGAACTTGACAAAAAAAAGAAATGTTCTTGGTATTTCATTACTTTAACAAAATGTTCAAACATGGTTACATCATTTTTGGTAATGTTCTAGGAACGGTTTGACATTGGGAACGTTCTCACATAGTTCTGAGAACGTAAGAAACAACGTTATTCTGTGGGAATTTCAGTACTTCACCATAACGTTTCCAACAGATTTCCTCATGGTTGTATTAAAGTCATGTTCTCAAAAACCACAAGAAAACTTTAGTAACATTCAGAGAACATTTTAAGAACATAAACTCAGCAAAAAAAACATCCCTTTTTCAGGACCCTGTCTTTCAAAGATAATTCGTAAAAATCCAAATAACTTCACAGATCTTCATTGTAAAGGGTTTAAACACTGTTTTGCATTCTTGATCAATGAACCATAAACAATTAATGAACATGCACCTGTGGAACGGTCTTTAAGACACTAACAGCTAACAGATAGTAGGCAATTAAGGTCACAGTTATGAAAACTTAGGACACTAAAGAGGCATTTCTACTGACTCTGAAAAACACCAAAAGAAAGATGCCCAGAGTCCCTGCTCATCTGCGTGAACGTGCCTTAGGCATGCTGCATGGAGGCACGAGGAGTGCAGATGTGGCCAAGGCAATCAATTGGAATGTCCGTACTGTGAGACGCCTAAGACAGCGCTACAGAGAGACAGGACGGACAGCTGATCATCCTCGCAGTGGCAGACCACGTGTAACAACACCTGCAGGACAGGTACAGGATGGCAACAACAACTGCCCGAGTTACGTCAGGAACGCACAATCCCTCCATCAGTGCTCAGACTGACCACAATAGGCTGAGAGAGGCTGGACTGAGGGCTTGTAAGCCTGTTGTAAGGCAGGTCCTCACCAGACATCACCGGCGTCGCCTATGGGCACAAACCCACCGTCGCTGGACCAGACAGGACTGGCAAAAAGTGCTCTTCACTGACGAGTCGCGGTTTTGTCTTGTCCGACAGACAAATTTCAGTTTTGCGGAAGCCAGGAGAACGCTACCTGCCTGAATGCATAGTGCCAACTGTAAAGTTTGGTGGAAGATGAATAATGGTCTGGGACAATTTTTCATGGTTCGGACTAGGCCCTTTGGTTCCATTGAAGGGAAATCTTAATGCAACAGCATACAATGACAGTCTAGACGATTCTGTGCCTCCAACTTTGTGGCAACAGTTTGAGAAAGGCCCTTTCATGTTTCAGCATGACAATGCCCCCATGCACAAAGCGAGGTCAATACAGAAATGGTTTGTCGAGATCGGTGTGCAAGAATTTTACTGGCCTGCACAGAGCCCTGACCTCAACCCTATCAAGCACCTTTGGGATTAATTGGAACGCCAACTGCGAGCGAGGCCTTAACGCACAACATCAGTGCCCAGGCCTGACTAATGCTCTTGTGGCCACAGCAATGTTCCAACATCTAGTGGAAAGCCTTCCCAGAAGAGTGGAGGCTTTTATAATAGCAAACGGAGGACCAACTCCATATTAACGCCCATGCTTTTGGAATGAGTGTTTTAAATTATTTGAATTCAGGTATGGGCATGGTTTCTGCCCCGAAAATGTATTCCAAATGGAATCTATGACATGCAGTATTTCTCTAAGCTAAGTTTGCTGTTGTGTTCACTTACTGATGCCTATCACCTTTTACCTGTGATACAATAAAAATAGTTAAACTTCCAGAAACATGGCAACCAGGGTGGAACAGAAAAAACTCAACATTAATGTTCTAAATGAAAACACATGCAGAGCCATATAGGGCCTATTGGAGGAAAAGATGATTGAGGGCCACAATTGAAAAAGCAAGAGAGGTCAAAAAGTGATATTTATTTTCTTAAGCATCTCTACCTCTGCCATTAGGCAGCGGTAGTGTCATAACCTTTCTGTTCCTGATTCAAGAGCCGACTAGTGGTGTGGCTTTCCTACCAAATGGAATTAGACTAAAATTACAACATGAGGTCATGCTGTCCCTGGCAGAGAATTTAAAGACATTTTTTTTTTTTTATCCCTTCAGTGTTGTATTTCAAACGTTTGATTGAGAAAAAACATATTGGTATGGGTAAGTAAACATAAAAAAGAAAGTAAATTACATTTAGTAGAAATACTGTATGTCATTGGACTTTTAGGTCAAAAACCTCAGAGTTGTTGGACTAGCTAGCAGAAGTTTTATGGAAGTGGCTAGTTTTAAGCATTCTGGTGATATTCCCAGATAACTACAAATAGCAGAGCTTTAAAAGTACACAGAAAGGCATTTCTGTACACAGCATAAATGTACACTGAGTATAAAAAACATTATGAATGCTCTATCCATAATATGGACTGACCGGGTGAATCCAGGTGAAAGCTATGATCCCTTATTAATGTCACTTGTTAAATACACTTCAATCAGTGTAGATAAAGGTGAGGAGACAGGTTAAATAGTCTGGTTCCTCTCTAGGTTTCTTCCTAGGTTCTGGCCTTTCTAGGGAGTTTTTCCTAGTCACCTTGCTTCTACACCTGCTTGCTGTTTGGGGTTGTAGGCTGGGTTTCTGTACAGCACTTTGTGACATCAGCTGATGGCTTTATAAATATATTTGATTGATTGATTTAAATAATTATTTTTAAGCCTTGAGACAATTGAGACATGGGTATACTTAGTATGATTCTACACCTCATAAGAAAAACAACTAAAGTTAGAACGTCATACTATTTGTGATATATTTTGATATAAATATAAGTTGATATGTAAATACTTGGGTGTCTTAAATTCATTCTTGTGTATAGAACATTCCTATAATTCATTCAGTAATTCTTTATAGTGGGTAGCAAGTGGAATAAACTGCAACGATGTGTTTTGGGATGAGTAAAATAATTCACATTTGTAGGTTAAGCTGGGTATAGCCACTTGTGCTCTTGGGAAAACGTGTTTGTTTACTCATTAGTAAAAGGTGTCCATTTTATAGCATAGTAAAACTGCTCACCTCTGCTTCTCTAACACATGTTGTGTTTTTCCAACAGTTTACACTGATAGGCTTATTAAAGTGCGTGTGTGTGTATATATGTCCGTGGCTTGGAGGGAACAGCATAATATCTCTAACTCACAAGACAGCTCTTAGAGAGGATGCTTTCTGAAAGCAGAGAAGAGTTGTCTTTCACAGGCAGGAGTGAACTGCCCAGGAAGTTTCAAAAATCATCATCATCTATTGTGATTTATGACGTTTCTATCCTGGGTTGAAGCAGATACAAGAGGCGTCTTTCTACGGCCAACTTAACGTTCAAAAGTGATCAAATTATGTCACCTTTGGACATTTGGGCGGCAGGGTAGCCTAGTGGTTAGAGCGTTGGACTAGTAACTGGAAGGTTGCAAGTTTAATTCCCCGAGCTGACAAGGTACGTGTCGTTCTGCCCCTGAACAGGCAGTTAACCCACTGTTCCTAGGCTATCATTGAAAATAAGAAGTTGTTCTTAACCAACTTGCCTAGCAAAATTTTACCTAAAACACACACCTGCTAAATATATGCACATTTACATTCTAGACACATTGATTGTTATAGGCATTGATTGAAGCTCAGTGTTCAAATCTCCCTACCACCAATCTCTAGGAAAATACGCAAATCAACTTGATTGGAGGTACACAACACACTCCCTGCCTCTCGTCATGAGCCATCCAGCCGTTATCGAGAACCACATACCAGATTTTTTAACTGGGTTGTTAGCAATATATTTTTAAGAGTATTTCTTGTGCCTACCTAAGTCAAATTCTAGATGTTAGATTAAAACGAGACTATAGCGTCCATAAAGTGACCATTGGACAAGTTCCGGAAACTAAATTTGTAGGTGCCACATTTTTTATTCAATGTATAATTTATCGCTTCCATGTGCACATTTCCATCCATTAAGAAACAACAATGTGCTAACTTTTTGGTAGAATTTTTGACAATGCTAACATATTTTTTAGCTGAAGCTCAGAGTTCTATAACACCAGGTCGGTTGCTTGGCAACAATACAGCTGCTTGCACCATGCTGCTGGTCATAAGTAGTGTATGGAACAAACCTAAGCTACTGTATATAGCTATATGGTGGTATTGAAGCTGAGGTGAATCAATAAATACAAACAGATATTTCAATTAGCTAGGTAGTTAACTATCTAACATTAGCTTGCTTGTACAAAGTCCAGTAGCTAGCCTCTGTAGCTAGCTAACACATCAGCTGAAGCTAGTTAGCCAACAAGCAGGCAAATGAAGGTAGCTAGCCAACGGATGTGGTTTTTTGATTAGCTAGGTAGCTCGCTAGCTATCTTGCGTAACGTTATACCAGTCAGATGAGAGCTAACGTTGGCTAGGTAGCTAACCAACAGGTGAGGAAAGCTAGCCATCTAGCTATATTTTTCCAATTAAGGTTTTTCACATAAGGATGAATTCATCACGTGTAAACTGCTGATCCAGACACTTATGTGTAATCAGAGCACAAACAAATATGCACAAATAAACTAGCAAACATCCTTGGCCACTATGATAGCCAATTAACTTTAGCTAGCTAAGTAACCGTAGCCAACGCAAGATTGTAACGTTAGCTAACATGTATGGCCAGTTAATGCACCACAATAGATCATACGTTCTTACACAAAACATAACTATTAACTTTGGGAAACTGCCACGCTACTCACGTTCATTTGCATTGCACAGACCAAGCCAACGTAAAATGAAGTAGCCAGATTTCAGACAGAACAAACACTTCAGTTAGCTATGCTACATTTCCTCGAAGAACAAGCAAGACCACACAACCCATAGCCGAGAAAATAAACTGTTTTGTTAAGAAACAGTAAGCTAGTTATGAACCGTATATAGTAAATGGTTGAACCCCAAACACAAATATAAACAGAACCTCAGTTGTGCATGCTAGCTGGCATCAATTTACCAGACTCAACTGACAGCATCGCTGTTTCAAACATGTGTAGAATAAATTCCAACATAAACTCTTCCTGTCATGTCATTCTTATAATCTGAATTTGTGCTGACAGATCAGCAAAGTGTCACGTTACTTTTCAGTGTGTTCACAGAAAATCTAAAGTCACCATGCAAAAGTTAAAAGTAATCAGGGTACACAAGGGTAAATCACATGGTACACCAGGGTAAAACAACAACATCGCTCAGAATCACTGCTTGTGAGACATTTTGTGTGCCAGCCTGGTTTCATAGACTACACGTAACATAGTAAATGTAAAGCTAGGATACTGAAATTAGTAGGTTACGTTTGGAATAGATACATAACAGAGGCGGTTGCTTAAAACCCTTTCCTGCAGTTAAAACTAGTTAGGGAGCGGCGGCAGTGTTGGGAGTTTTGGAGAGTCTGGCGTGCCCAAAGTAAAACTCAGGCCCAGAAACTAGGATATGCACATAATTAGTATTATTGGATAGAAAACACTCTGAAGTTTCTAAAACTGTTAAAATAATGTCTGTGAGTATAACAGAACTGATATGGCAGGCGAAAACCCGAGCAAAATCCATCCGGAAATTTTTTTTGTGACATGCCTACTTTTCCAATGGTTGTCTATGGGATCTGCTGAAATCCAGGACGCAGGTTGCAGTACCTATGGCTTTCACTAGATGTCAACCGTCTTTAGACAAGGTTTCAAGAGTTTACCTTGAAAAACAGTCGAATAGAAGAAGATTATGTAAGTGGAGAGAGGAAGTGATTTCTGTCTGTGGCACGAGGGACCCGGGAGCGCTTACCTCAGTATTTTACTTTACTATCGTTCAGGATATTAGCTGTGTGAAAGATAATAGTTAATAAACATAATAGTGTGGCTAAGGATCGATTAGAAATGTGGTTTGATTTGTTTGGACACAGTTTATAGGTATATTTTTACCGGTTTCTGTGTCTTCTATATTGGGCGAGTGAATGGTGGATTTTCTGAACAGAACGCGCCAACCAAATGGAGATTTATGGATATAAATAGGGACTTTTTCTAACAAAAGGAACATTGGATTGCCCTAAGCAGAAGATCATCAAAGGTAAGCGATTTATTTTAGCTCTTTTTATGTGTTTTGTGACACCCGAGCTGGTTTTATTATTATGCTAATATGTGAAGTACATGGGGCGCTGTCCTCAGACAATCAAATGTTGTGCTTTCGCCGTGAAGCCTTATTGAAATCTGACAACGCTGTGAGATTGCCAAGACTGTAAGCTTTTGAAGAGTGAATATGAATATTTTATAATACTACATTTGCATTTTGAATTTGGTGCTCTACATTTTTCCGGATGTTGTGAAGGATGGGGCGCTAGCGCCCCACTGCTCCTTAATTATCCCCAAGAGGTTAAATGAACAAATCACCCTCTAGTGGCCACATGGGTGGAATGTTATTCATATTTTTCATAATTTCATAATTTGATAAACATTATTACAAATCACCTGCCGAAAACGACTTACTCCTTTTTTAGCTACTTTGGAACTACTTAGCATGTTAGCTAACCCTTCGCCTAACCCTAACCTTGACTCTAACACCTAGCCTAGCTAATGTTAGCCACCTAGCTAACATTAACGTTAGCCTCTAGCTAACGTTAGCAACAAGAGTATTAGAATTCTTAACATATCATGCGTATTGGAAATCCGTAACATATTGTACGAATTGGAATTCATAACATATCATATGAATTGTAATTTGTGACATATCATGCGAAATGGATGATGGACATCCACAAATTAATACATAGCATACGAAACATAACATGTCACATTAAATGGAGTATCTCGGAATAATACTAAATGCTATGAGATCAGGTTGCAGCAGCATGCGGTTAAAAGAAAACAAAATGCTTGCTAACTTGGTTAACCACTTGGTTAAATTAGTCTGTTTTCAACAAATCAACTGTTTTAGACTATTATAGTTTAACAAAGCAAGATAAATAAACGTGCAATCACTACTGAGTGAATGAACAAAAAATGTTGGGAGTAAAATGCTTCCAGACATTTAAAAGGTCTGTTGAAGTCAAGGAGTTAAGAACAGGGTCGTGTAATGGTTAGAGTTCCTGCCGGTGTATCAGAGCATTGCAGGTTCGCCTCCTGGAGGAGATATTTATACCATTCTTTCGTTAAACCTCTTAGATGTAAAGACCCCTGTTTAGGGGACCTGCGTGGCTCTGGTAAGGGTTCCGACCGACACTTTCGCTTATAAATTGGTCTGTGGACACTATATATCAAAATGTCTTGCATTGAGCAATAGCACTGGTTCCCACGGACACAGATTATATTGTAGCGACCAGCACAGACAGCTGTGTGTTATGTGTTAGGCTATTAGTTGGTTGTGTTGTACTTACCAGTACCCAGTATTCGCGGGGTCCGACATGCCAATCAACCTGCTATCTGCCAATCACGGGAATGCCTGGAATGTTCTGATGCCGGGCATCCTGGTGATTGGCGGAGTGGCATGAAGGGGGGTTGGGAAGGGGGATGGAGCATTGGAAGTTAAGACCAGGTTTTGCCATTGTTCTCTCTCTTACGTCTGGCCTTAACAAGAGAAGGTCACGGTTGATTTGTGGGGTATATTGCATTTATTTGGCGTGGGCTACGGCCAAACAGTAGCCTGTGTTGAAGTTGGGTTAATAAACCGTTAATTCATAACTCAAACCTCTGTCTAGACAATTGTTCATTTTATGATCTAGTCAGGTCATTACAATATTTTATCTGAGCCTGTGTGGCGTAGGATGTGAAATCTGAAACCACTTGAAGGAGGGATATCTGTCCTACCATTTCATTTGACCTTCCGATTGTCCATCAACTCTTGGCTGAACCCTACGTCACAGCCACTGACAATCCTTGCATCGTAGCGCAGCAGGAGAGAGTGGTTTCGTCACGGTAGAACATTCAGAGATCGATTTATAGCCGTTCATCCAAGATCATTTATAGATTAAAAAAAAAGTATTTTTGTCATAGACGGACAACATTAATATGAGATGAAAGGCGAGTTCCTACCAAGTTCAGAGCTAAAGCTCTGAAACGTTCACAGCGATGGGGGTAGACGTTTTGATCATGAGAGACCTTTAGAAAATATACACATTTTTTTCTCTAACACTAAAACATACAAATATGTGTTTTACAGTTATAAGGAAGGTGAAATCTTATAATTGGTAATTTTATCATTTGATTATACTATATTTAGAAAGCATATACAGTTGAAGTTGGAAGTTTACATACACCTTAGCCAAATACATTTAAACTCAGTTTGTCACAATTCCTGACATTTCTTCCTAGTAAAAATTCCCTGTCAGTTAGGATCACCACTTTATTTTAAGAATGTGAAATGTTGGAATAATAGTAGAGAGAATGATTTATTTCATCTTTTATTTCTTTCATCACATTCCCAGTGGGTCAGAAGTTTACATACAGTCAATTAGTATTTGGTAGCATTGCCTTTAAATGGTTTATTTGGGTCAAATGTTTCAGGTAGCCTTCCACAAGCTTCTCAAAATAAGTTGGGTGGATTTTGGCCCATTCCTCCTGACAGAGCTGGTGTAATTGAGTCAGGTTTATAGGCCTCCTTGCTCGCACATGCTTTTTCAGTTTTGCCCACAAGAGTTCAGGGCTTTGTGATGGCCACTCCAATACCTTGAATTTGTTGTCCTTAAGACATTTTGCCACAACTTTGGAAGTATGCTTGGGGTCATTGTCCATTTGGAAGACCCATTTGTGACCAAGTTTTAACTTCCTGACTGATGTCTTGAGATGTTACTTCAATATATCCACAACATTTTCCTCCTCATGATGCCATCTATTTTGTGAAGTGCACCAGTCCTTCCTGCAGCAAAGTACCCCCACAACATGATGCTGCCACCCCCGTGCTTCACGGTTGGGATGGTGTTCTTCGGCTTGAAAGACTCACCTTTTTCCTCCAAACGTAACGATGGTCATTATGGCCAAACAGTTCTATTTTTGTTTCATAAGACCAGAGGACATTTCTCAAAAAAGTACGATCTTTGTCCCCATGTCCAATTGCAAACCGTAGTCTGGCTTTTTTATGGCGGTTTTGGAGCAGTGGTTTTTTCCTTGCTGAGCGGCCTTTCAGGTTATGTCAATATTGGACTTGCTTTGCTGTGGATATATATATTTTTGTACCTGTTTCCTCCAGCATCTTCACAAGGTCCTTTGCTGTTGTTCTGGGATTGATTTGCACTTTTCGCACCAAAGTACGTTCATCTCTAGGAGACAGAACGCGTCTCCTTCCTGAGCGGTATGACGGCTGCGTGGTCCCATGGTGTTCATACTTGTGTACTATTGTTTGTACAGATGAACGTGGTATGTTCAGGCGTTTGGAAATTGCTCCCAAGGATGAAACAGACTTGTGGAGGTCACAATATGTTTTCTGAGGTCTTGGCTGATTTCTTTTGATTTTCCCATGATGTCATGCAAAGAGGCACTGAGTTTGAAGGTAGGCCTTGAAATATATCCACAGGTACACCTCCAATTGACTCAAATAATGTCAATTAGCCTATCAGAAGCTTCTAAAGCCATGACATCCTTTTCTGGAATTTACCAAGCTGTTTAAAGGCACAGTCAATTTAGTGTATGTAAAACTTCGGACCCAGTGGAATTGTGATACAGTGAAATAATCTGTCTGTAAACAATTGTTGGAAAAATGACTTGTGTCATGCACAAAGTAGATGTCCTTACTGACTTGCCAAAACTATCGTTTGTTAACAAGAAATTTGTGGAGTGGTTGAAAAACGAGTTTTAATGACTCCAACCTGTATGTGTCACGTTTAGGCCTGATTTTGACAGGCTGGCGTGTTTAGCTTTGTTTTGGTGTAGGGTTTTTTCTGTTCTAGGTGTTGTGTTTCTATGTTGGGGTAATGGTTCCCAATTAGAGGCAGCTGTGTGTCGTTACCTCTATTTGGGAACCATATATATGTTTGGGGTTTTCACTAGTATTTTGTGGGTTATTGTTTGTGCATAGCTTGTTGTTTGTTTAGTTATGTCCAACATCACGATCTTCGTTTATATTTTGTTATTTTCCCAGTTACGTTCGTCGTAAAAATAAAATGTATACTGGAAGCATCGCTGCGTCTTGGTCTGTCCCTCACGGAGATCGTGACAGAATAACCCACCACAAAAGGACCAAGCAGCGAGAGAACCGGGAGTACTGGAACTGGGAGGAGGAATTGTTTAGAGGGGGACCCTGGGCCCAGCCTGGAGAGTATCGTCGTCCAAGAGAGGAGCTGGAAGCAGCGGCAGTGGAGCAGCGATACTATGAGGATTTATATGGAGCATGGAATCATGGAGAGAGAAAGGTTTGTTGGAAGCCCGAAAGGCAGCCCCCAAAAACTTTTGGAGGGGGGCACACGGGGAGTTTGGCCGGTTCGGGATGGACTCCTGAGCCAACTCCTCGTGCTCTCTGGAGGAAGCGTTGGGGAGAGCGTCGCACTGAGCAGACACCGTGCTATGCAGTTTTGCGCACGGTCTCCAGTACACCTTCTGGGACTGAGATATCCTGCACCGGTTCTGCATGTGGGGTCTCCGGTTCGCATCCACAGCCCAGTGCGTGACATTCCAGCTCCCATCATCCATGAGGCAAGGGTGAGTGAACAGCCGGGGAGAGAAGTACCGGCTCCACGCACCAGGTCCCCTGTATGCTTAGATAGCCCAGTACGTCCAGTCCCTGCTCCGCGCACCAGGCCCCCTGTGCGCTTAGAGAGTCCAGCATGTCCTGTTCCGGCTCCGCGCACCAGGGCCCCTGTGCGCTTAGAGAGTCCAGCACGTCCTGTTCCGGCTCCGCGCACCAGGGCCCCTGTGCGCTTAGAGAGTCCAGCACGTCCTGTTCGGCTCCGCACCAGGCCCCTGTGCGCTTAGAGAGTCCAGCACGTCCTGTTCGGCTCCGCGCACCAGGGCCCTGTGCGCTAGAGAGTCCAGCACGCCCTGTTCGGCTCCGCGCACCAGGCCCCTGTGTGCTTAGAGAGTCCAGCACGTCCTGTTCCGGCTCCGTGCACCAGGATCCCTGTGCGCTTAGAGAGTCCAGCCCGTCCTGTTCCGGCTCCGCGCACCAGGGCCCCTGTGCGCTTAGAGAGTCCAGCACGTCCTGTCCCTGTTCCACGCACCAGGATCCCTGTGCGCTTAGAGAGTCCAGCACGTCCTGTTCCGGCTCCGCGCACCAGGCCCCCTGTGTGCTTAGAGAGTCCAGCACGTCCTGTTCCGGCTCCGTGCACCAGGATCCCTGTGCGCTTAGAGAGTCCAGCACGTCCTGTTCCGGCTCCGCGCATCAGGCCCCCTGTGCGCTTAGAGAGTCCAGCACGTCCTGTTCCGGCTCCGCGCACCAGGGCCCCTGTGCGCTTAGAGAGTCCAGCACGTCCTGTTCGGCTCACGCACCAGGGCCCCTGTGCGCTTAGAGAGTCCAGCACGTCCTGTTCGGCTCGCGCACCAGGCCCCCTGTGTGCTTAGAGAGTCCAGCACGTCCTGTTCCGGCTCCGTGCACCAGGATCCCTGTGCGCTTAGAGAGTCCAGCACGTCCTGTTCCGGCTCCGTGCACCAGGGCCCCTGTGCGCTTAGAGAGTCCAGCACGTCCTGTTCGGCTCAGCGCACCAGGCCCCTGTGTGCTTAGAGAGTCCAGCACGTCCTGTTCCGGCTCCGCGCACCAGGCCCCCTGTGTGCTTAGAGAGTCCAGCACGTCCTGTTCCGGCTCCGTGCACCAGGATCCCTGTGCGCTTAGAGAGTCCAGCACGCTTAGAGAGTCCAGTCCCTGTGCCCGTCGTGGACCCAGCACGTCCTGTCCCTATTCCACGCTCCAGGATCCCTGTGCCCGTCGTGGACTTAGCACGTCCTGTCCCTGTTCCACACTCCAGGATCCCTGTGCCCGTCGTGGACTCAGCACGTCTTGTCCCTGTTCCACGTTCCAGGATCCCTGTGCGCGCCGTGAACCAAGCACGGCCCATTCCTGCTCCCCGCACCAGAGTCCCAGTGCGCGTCATGAGTCCAGTACGGCCCGTTCCTGCTCCCCGCACCAGAGTCCCAGTCCCAGTGCCTGAAGCATCGCTGCGTCTTGGTCTGTCCCTCACGGAGATCGTGACAGTATGTAAACTTCCGACTTCAACTGTAAGTCATTTCAAGCCTTATTCATACAGTTTTGTTGAATAGGAAACATCATAAATATTTCATATTTTCATGTTTGTATCATATTTGTACTGTGTACTTTAGTTTGTGTCCTCAAAAGTGACTACACCTCAGCAGTTTACTATTTTTACCAGAAAGGTGAGATTTTAACTTTTCTTTGAGTTTGCATTACTAGTTATTGTTTAATAATTGATAAATAATTACTTTTGGGGATTACATAGATCCTCCTTCTGACACACAGACACACACTTATTTAAATTTATTAGGTGTCTTTTAACCTCTTAGGGAGCGGCAGCCGAGGTGTCGGTTTTGGAGAGTCTGGTGTGCCAAAGTAAAATACCTGCCACTCAGGTCCAGAAACTAGGATATGCACATAATTAGCACTATTGGATAGGAAACACTCTGAAGTTTCTAAAACTGTTAAGATAATGTCTGTTAGTATAACAGAACTGATATAGCAGTTCCCATTGAAAACACCCGTCCCGTTCTTATTATTATATTCATTGGCAAGATTAGCAAATTTAGACATGACATGCCAGCAACAAACGCACATTCAAGTATAACTGACCGAATTCTGAAAGAAAAGCACTGGAATTTTAAATTCCGTAAAATTGTCTATCAACAATGACAAGACAATGACAAGACACCGGGGTCTGACAACTTGGATGGAAAATTACTGAGGATAATAGCGGATGACATTGCCACTACTATTTGCCATATCTTAAATCTAAACATTCTAGAAAGTGTGTGCCCTCAGGCCTGGAGGGAAGCAAAAGTAATACCGCTACCTAAGAATAGTAAAGCCCCCTTTACTGGCTCAAATAGCCAACCAATCAGCTTATTGCCAACCCTTGTGTTTGGCCAGATACAATGCTATTTTAGTGTAAACAAATTGAGTAGAGACTTTCAGCACGCTTATAGAGATGGAAATTCAACAAGCATTGACGATAAAAATATTGTGGTAGCCATTTTGTTAGACTTCAGTGCTGCTTTTGACGTTATCGATCATAGTCTGCTGATGTCAAAACGTATGTGTTATGGCTTTACACACCCTGCTATATTGTGAATGAAGGGTTGCCTTTCTAAAAGAACACAGATCAAATAATCCAGGTAAAATCAGGAATTCCCCAGGGCAGCTATCTAGGCCCCTTACTTTTTTCAATCTTTACTAATGACATGCCACTGGCCTTGAGTAAAGTCAGTGTGTCTATGTATGTGGATGACTCAACACTATATAAGTCAGCTACTACAACGAGTGAAATCACTGCAATACTTAACCTCTTACGGAT
This sequence comes from Brachymystax lenok tsinlingensis, assembly GCA_030435695.1. NCBI lineage: Eukaryota > Metazoa > Chordata > Actinopteri > Salmoniformes > Salmonidae > Brachymystax > Brachymystax lenok. The sequence continues at coordinate 38,717,767 of CM059787.1, read as the reverse complement.
CCGATCGCGTGAGCCAGCTCATTTTCGGAGCAAACAAAGCGCGGCAAATTCAAAATAAAAATGTGTAATATTTAACATTCATCATATACAAGTGTTGCATAGTCATCAAAATCTCTGATTCTTGGCAATATCACAGCGTTGTCAGATTTCAAAAAGGCTTCACGGTGAAAGCACAACATTTGATTGTTTGAGGATAGCACCTCTCCTATTTTCCACATTAGCATAAATTCATATCCAGCGCGGGTCTCACAAAACCCATATAAGAGCTAAAATAAATCGTGTACCTTTCGAAGAACTTCTGCTGAGGGCATCCCAAGTGTCCAAACAAGAGAATCCATGGTTCTTTTGTTAGAAAAAGTCATTTATTATATCCATAAATCTCTGTTTTGGTTGGCGCGTTATGTTCAGATAGTCTACCAAGCATTTCCAGTCTACTCGCCCGTTGTACAGTGAAGAGAACGCTTTCCAATTATACCTATCAACTTTGCCCAAACAAATCAAACATAATTTATAATGCATCCTTAGGTATCCTTTTATGAATAATAATGATAATATTTTACACAGATGATAACCTAAACGTTATAAAAGGAAAATAAAGTGGAGCGCGCTCACGTTCTCATGCCCGGAAAATATAGTTGACATTTCTACTTCCTTCAGTAATTCTTCTTCTGTATGGTTATGTTCAGTGCTAAAGCCTCCAAAATGGCATTGAATGAGGGCATTAGCTAGCACTTTCAAGGACTCCTTATCAAGGAGCTTGGACTTTCTAGCCAAAAACTTGATCCTGGCATTAACCTTCCCTAGCACTTTATTGGCCATGCTCACACCTCCCAAGCTTCCATCAAGGATGCATTCCAGGTAGCTAACAGATGTTTTAGTAGTCAGCACCTCACCCCCTAACTCTACTCTGATTTCAGACGACCTACTCAATTTAAGTCTGGATCCAAAAATAATAGCTTCAGTTTTCCCTAAGTGCAGAGATAGCTTATTATCTCCAAGCCATTTGCTAATGTTAGTAAGCTCTTTGCTAAGTACGCTTATTTTGACGCATTTTGCACATCCTTCTATAATATTAAAATTATTTATTACATATATTAATATGGTATACCACTTATTTGCATATTAAAGTATACCACCTTAATGTATCCCAATAATGGATTAACATAAGCTTTCAGTAAACTCATTCATACCTGTAATCCTATCTGATGCTACAGCAATGCCAATGTTTGCTCTTAACATGTGATAACTATACAATAGAACAGATGAACAGGAATGAAAGAAAATATCTGAAAGACACGCCCCTACTAATCTACGCCTCCAGTCATATCCCAATAACCCAGCACCAATAACCCAGCCTCAATAACCCAGCATTTTTTAAAGAAAAGAACCCAACTAAGTGTCCCATCGCCTTCAACCCAGCAGTTGGGTCAACCAAACAACCCAGCATTTTTTTTTTGTGTATGGTTCTCAGAACGTTATGTGCTAGCTAGGTTGGGAATTATTACACTCTGCAAAGTAATAATCATTAACTTGAATAATGGCTGTAATGCAATTAATGGAGTTTCCAATCTCACGTGCTCAAGTCAGTGTGCTGATAAAATCACAGAAAACCCCTTTCCAACATTTGACTGTGTATGATGAGTGATTATGACCATTCAAATTTACACAATCACAGAGCAGACCAAGGGAGACTGGATTGTATGTTAACACCTCTACACTGTATTAAGTTATTTCAATTCTGTGTGCATTCCTCTCTGACATGTTATAAGTATAAATCCAGCCAACTGAAGGCTCCCATTTTTCTTCAAGTAGCTTGCTCGCTCTCGCTCATGCTCACGCTCACGCTCACGCTCACACACACACACACACACACACACACACACACACACACACACACACACACACACACACACACACGAGGCTGATCGGAGGTTTAGATAATCCTAGAGCTCTATCAACACCTTCATGTGGCTGTTTTTACACTCCCTCACAACTCCATCACAGACGGTGTCCCAAATGACACCCTAGTCCTTTTATAGTGCACTACTCCATAGGGCTATTGGTTAAAGTAGTGCAGTGTATAGGGAATAAATATGATGCCATTTCTCACACACTGTTCAGTGTGGAGGGAATTCTCTCAATCCCCATTTATATCTGGGGGATTGAGAGAATTGAGAGCATTTCTTGTCCTAATCTTGTTCACATTCTGATTATGCCCACATTTTTAGACAGGTGTCGATGATTAAAAGACGCATTGTGACCTTGTGATCAGATCTCCCTGACCACCTCAAGAGGTAGTCAGACACGCAATTGTGTCTGGATATCTTACAAATGTAGACGGATCTGGACAGTGAAACAATTTAAATCATCATTATCCCGCCCTCTAAAATCATTGGCAGGTGACGCCATTGATTTATGGCATCAATATGTGTCTTAAACTAAGTAAATACTATTTCGAAGGAATATCTGTCAAATAATTTGTATACAGGGAGGGACCAATCCAAATGTGGATAAGATCAGGACAAAGGTCTCATGTTAGCCCCAGGTATAAACTGGCTTTAGTAAGTTTGTTCTGGCTAGCCTGGCCCATACTCATCTCTTCCTCTCCTCATCTGTTCTTCTGAATGGGAGGACATGCTCCACCAACTCTGCCCTCAGAGAGAGAGAGAGAGAGAGAGAGAGAGAGAGAGAGAGAGAGAGAGAGACAAACAGACAGACACAGACAAACAGACAGAGACAGAGACAGAGACAGAGACAGAGACAGAGACAGAGACAGAGACAGAGACAGAGACAGACATAAAGCAAGTGTGTGGTATGCATGCATTCTCTTACGTGCATGTGTGCATCATACATACAGTATGTTTGTGTTTGTGTGTGCCTGTGGGTGTGTGTGTAATTGATAAAAAACAAAAAGCGATGTTTTAAGTGAGAATAGGCATTGGTCTGAAAATAAAAGATATTCACATGAGCACCACAATGCCTATTCCACCCATGCTCTACCAAGGTTTTCCAGCACACAGCTTTGACCTACTACAGTAGCTATGTTGGTATTGTACTTCAAACTGTGTGTAGGCAGGTTGCTTAGGATTCAAACCTTCTTAAACAGCCTAATTCACACTCTTAGAGGAGGTGCTTCCACAATAATGTGATTTGTACTGCATACAAGGTAAAGTATTGGATTCTTCACACACCACAGTAAGAAATGATATGCTACCTTTTCATTCTTAAATGAATGCAAGCGTTGCTTTTATACCATCAGGCTTGATTGAGCTGTTTTGTCTTGTAGTAATGTGGTGCATGTCTGCATTTATTTTAGCAAAACATGTAATTGAAAAAATATATATCACAATAATATCATTTTTTGGTTAGTAGGTGCCCAACATAACAACAGGTGGTGGTGTGTTGGACACAGCAGATGGGATAGATAGAGCCTGTCTGCATTCCTGATTCCTGTAATTGTTACCTTACCTGTGTAATATTGAATTATGTTCAGAACTACTTTTGTTTTAAACATGCTCCTGTTTTATCAATTGCTGTGCTGATCAATGGACAGTTCAATACCTCTGTCAAAATAATATGTAGTTTAATGTTTCTACATGTATTTATTTTTGCAATAAAAATGGCGACGCAACAATAATACACATGTATAATAGGTCTATATCTAAAAATTCATACATCGAAATTATATATATACCGGTATACATCTTTTTTTATAACAAAGTAAAGTCCATTATCCCTCTGAAGAGTATGGATTAGACTGTTTGAGAAGGTTTGAATCCTAAGCAATCTGCCCACATATACAGTGAAATGGGTCAAAGCTGTGCGCTGGAAAAACTTGGTAGAGCATGGGTGGAATAGGCATTGTGGTGCTTGTGAATTTACTTAATTTTTCGGCTTAAACCAATGCCTATTCTCACTTAAAACATTGTTTTTGTTTTTAATTTCAATGGTTTTTACACCGGAGGTGATTATGCAACATTATTATACAACATTATAATACAGTTTAACACATGCTCTCCTTGTAAACCCTCACAATGTTGTGCATTTTCTTTATTGATAAGATCTTAGATCATAATCCTAGTTATCATTGCTCAAAGCAAATTGGCGAGGGCATGGAAATAAAGACTAAGGCAAATATGTACTATGAGATTACGCTGGCTAGATGATTACAGGAGTGTGTAATATGGACTAGATGTTCTCAATGGATGGGTTCTAAAATATTCTCTCTCGCCAAGGCGAGGTGTGACCGTGAATATATCATACTCATCCACCTCGGTGGAAACGACTTATGACACACAAAGGGGACAGCCCTGGTGGTCTACTCTGTGGTCTACTCAGACACCACACGGTGGAGGAGTTGGATGTTCCAGTGGGAGGAGGACATCAACAAGCGCGTAGAGATGGCCCGATGCTCTGTCAACCAGCTAGTGTTTGCATTTCTCCATGACAGACGCATGCCCACTATTCGCCACTCTGCCATAAAGCACTGTATCCCTCGGCAGTACCATAGGGATGGCATGCATCTCACGAGCAGCGACCTCTTCCTTGAGAATCTGAGAGCAGACAAGAGTAGACAATTTGTCACCTCCTGGCCATAGATAGCCCTTTTGGCTGCTCTATGGTGGTTTTGGTCAGGACGTGAGCAGGGGTGGTTTTTTGTTCTATGTTTTTATTTCTAGGTTTGGTTTGTGGATGGTTCCCAATTAGAGGCAGCTGAGTGTTGTTACCTCTAATTGGGGACCATATATATGTTTGTTCTTTTCCCCACTTGCGGTGTGGGTCATTGTTTAGGTGTGAGTACCTGTATGTGCTACACCTTCGTTACGGTCAGTTTGTTCTTTATTTTTGTATTGAGTGAGTTAACCAAATAAATATGTTTAACTGCACCCGGCATGCTGCGCCTTGGTCCGTCCCTGAAGATCGTGACACAATTGGTCATAAGTGCTATGCATAGAGACATTTTACTCCTTCTCTTGGGTAAAAATAAAGCTATGCATGAAGCTCATAAGAGTCACACCTAGTCGACAGATATTAGGACACCTCATGAGCTGTCCTAACCAGTTAAGAGTTACCAGCAGGTGTCTTGATTATAGAAAAAGGTAGCGAGTCAGTGGTTCCTGCATCTTAGACAGCAATTGCTTTGGAGTTTAAAGAATGTTTTGATGTTTCTATATGATCAAACCATAAATAATCTAGATCTATATGCAACAGTACCTATTGCGCTTTTCACGAGGCCTAATTTACATGATATATGCCTAAATATTTATAACAACTAGGGTAACAAATAATATTTTTTTCTTTTGATTATTTCATTAACATATATCATGCTATTTCAAGCAGAATATCACGTTGTTAAAAAAGATGCCTAAATTGGTCACGCAGTTGAAAGAATTTAATTGTGTTTGGTAAAAATTATAGACCTTTCAAATGTTTTATGCAACATTATTGGCAAGTAACTTGATGCCTACTTTGCCAAAGCGATTTAGAGTTGTTTAACAGGAGTGATGAGTGTGTGGATATAATGGTAATATTATAAAAATCCTGCTTTTAAACCATTATAATGTATGATTCAGTGCAAAATGCCTATCACATTATTCAAAATATCGGAATTGGTTAAAAAGGTTATGCATGCTCAACATATTAGGCAAGAATTAAAAGTAGGCAAAGTGATTGTTTCAAGCTAAAATTGTATAAAAAAAATACCATTACAACATTTGTACAGTCACATTCACCGTGGTTGTCTGAAAAGTGCTGAGAAAATTGGCCCTTGTATTACATATCGTTAATCTCTCTCTTGATCAAGGTACCTTTCCCAGGGACATAAAACAGGCTAAAGTTATACCTCAGTATAAGAAGGGGATAAAGTCTGACCCTGGGAATTATAGGGTCACCTTGTTCTAGAGACATTTACGCGGTTATAAAAATGTCACGCCAGAGTAAGCATACACGAAACACAGCCCTTATTTGAAGTGTTTCTAAAATCCCCTATAGGAAAAATGAATGGTGGAAAAAACGATTGGAGCCATTTCCTTGTTTGACCGCTAGGTTTTATGGGTATTATGACTCATATTGTGTTGCTCTATAGTTGCTTGGCTTTGGAACATTCTCAGCACATTTAACTTCTTAGAGAGCGGCTGCCGAGGAGACGGTTTTGGAGAGTCTGGCGTGCCCAAAGTAAAATGCCTGCCATTCAGGCCCAGAAAATAGGATATGCACATAATTAGTACTATTGGATAGGAAACCCTCTGAAGTTTCTAAAAGTGTTAAAATAATGTATGTGAGTATAACAGAAGTGATATAGCAGGCGAAAACCCGAGGACAATCCACACGGATTTGCAGTTTTTTTTGTAAATTACCTTTTTCTTGAAATATTATAGTAAATATACATAAAATGATACCTAAGGAAACATTAAAAATGATGTTTGATTTGTTTGGAGAAATATGATAGGTATAATTTGAACATGTTCTCTTCATGGTTCTATGGGCGACTCGACGGTGGATTTTATGAACACAACGCGCCAACCAAACGGAGATTTATGGATATAATAAATGACTTTTTCTAACAAAAGAAGCATGGATTGTCTTGGTTGGACACTTGGGAAGCCCTCAGCAGAAGTTCATCAAAGGTAAGCGATTTTATATTAGCGATTTTATGCATTTTGTGAAACCCGCGTTGGTTATGGATTTATGTATGTTTAATAATTCATCTTTTGGATTTTGAATTTGGCGCATTACATTTTACTGGGTAGTGTCGGCAGCGCCCCACTGCTCCCTATTAAGGAACTTGACAAAAAAATTAAAATCTTGGTATTTCATTACTTTAACAGAACGTTTCCTAAAAGTGCTAATTTTTGGTAATGGTCTAGGAAAGTTCTCCAACTGGTTTGACATAGGGAATGCTCTCAAATAGTTCAGAGAATGTAGGAAACAACGTTCTTCTGTGGGAATTTTAGTACTTCAGCAAAACGTTTCCTACAGGTTTCCTGATGATTCTATTAAAGTCGTGTTCTCATATTGTTACGAGAACATTAAGAAGCAACTTATATGGGAATTTCAGTACTTCCACATAATATTACACACAAGTTCCCATGTGGTTCTATTTAATGTCATATTTTTACTACATTCTGGGAATGTTCTGAAAAATGGTGTGACTTAAGTGATGTTCTCAGAACGTTCAGATAATGTATGGTTCTCTTTCATTGAAAATTGACATATTAATATTAATTTGCTCTAAATTCTGTTCTCAGAACATGAAGAAAACTTTCCATAAAAACCACAACAAAACTTTAGTAACATTCAGTTAACATTCTAAGAATGTTATTTAAAAACATATACATTCTGTTCTCAGCATCAACAAAACTCTCTCTATCCTCTATCTTGTTAAGTGTGTTCAGGTGTATTGGCCGTGCCCCAACTAATTGGCCACACCTGATCTCAATGAGTGTTGTTTCCTTTGAAATTAAGTCTAGTTCAATAGACTAAAATGAACAGCATTGAATGGGTAAAAACAACATGGCATGCTAGCTCCATCCTGTTGGCGCAGCGGACTAATTTCAGGGATAGAGAACAGAAGATAGTTTTGAATCTCACCGATGCTGTGTCACAATATTTTTTTTTTGCATGATTAATGCCTACGGAAATGTATCACTGCTTGGAGTTCCAAACAGTCAACCCAAAATAACCCACCAAGTTTTATTGAAACACTAAGTGAAAGTTTTAAGGAAGTTATTCAAAAACTTCCAAATAACCTTTACAGTTCGTTCTTAGAGTGTTTTATGAAAACTTTCAATAATAACCATAACAAAACTTTCACATTTAGAGAATGTTCTCAGCATGTTATTTAATTACCTTCAAATAACCTATAATTTCCGTTCTCAGAGCGTTAGTAAAAACCTGCCAGGAAAACTTTCAGGAACCATTATTATGACAGATGCTGGATTAAGTTATTGGGGGAGATGGTAAGAGAAAGATACTAACATGACTTGTGAAGTCTCCGCCCCCCTAAACGGAAACTCTCTTGCATGTTTCAGGTAATGGATCAACGGTCCCTCACCTTTAGTCATCACATCCCACAGTCTGTTGACATAAACTACAATACCATTTATGTTACGTGCGTTGTCCACAAGAGATTACACTCTTCCCAAACCTTGTTAGGAGATTTAACTCAGTATCTCTGTGTGTCTAATGCTGCATGCACTCTCTAAGTATGACCTCAGCTGTAAAAACAGTTGGTGCACCCACCCCTCTCCTCACCCACACATCCAGGCGTGGGTCCCTGGGGTGGGGTGGTGGGGGAGCAAGGAACACCTCTCCTGGATGTTTGTGGATGGGGATGTGGGAGTTTGGGTTGAACCAAGCCAAATACCTCCAGGGTTTAGATGGTTTTATGTGTTAGGACACACTTCAACAGTTGTGTGTGTGTGTGTGTGTTTATTTAAGACAGTGTGACGGAGAGAAAGTGTGTGTTGTTCTTTAATGCATATCAATCCGTCCTTTCATTTTTCATCATCCACCCCACTAGTTAGAAAAAAGCCTATTGGCAACACAATGTCAGGATTCATATGTGCCATATAACACTATTTGGTAGAGCAAGAACTAGAAAAGCAAATGACATGAAGTAGTCTGTTAAGGGGAGCACAGAAGTGTTGGAATGGTGTTTGTTTGTGTGTGTGTGTGCGTGCGTGCATGCACGCTTGTGTCCAGGGTAGTTAAACCTCTCTGACTTCCTCCTCCAGGTCCCGAGGCTGCTGGGAGGCCCGTCTCTGCCAACAGCTTTTCTCTGGCTCGCTCTCGCTTGCTCGCTCTCGCTCCAGCTCCATAAAATGTCAGTGGATAGCCAGGCGTCCCTACGGAACATCCCCAGGAAAAACACACAGCTATGAATGGCCTGCATTGAGCCCGGGATTGAAGGGGTGCAGGGGCTGAGGAGGGGTGTACAGGGGGGAATATAGGGGTCAGCACCAGACCCCTCCTACATGGGGAAAGGTCACCCCACTGACCAGCCTGGTGGCCTCTCAGGAGCACCCTGGAGAAAGTCCAAGACAAGAAGGATAAATTCCACGGTAACCCTCTTTCTCTCGTGTCCTCCACTCCTCACTCACTCACTCACTCTCTATCCTCTATCCCGCCCTCCACTCTCCTCCCTCCCTCTTCCACCTCTTCAGTCCCTCCGTCTCTCCCTAAACCCTCCCTCCCTGTCCTCCACCCCTATAGACTGTGAATTTATAGGCCTATGAATCCCTGTCTTCAGCTTCTGTGAGACTGATTATTTGTTTAGACTGGTAAAGTCATTAAGCTTTAACGATGGAGCATCAATCTGACAGGCTTTTACACTGTCAGGCCCAGCCCGGCCCAACCAACCTCTGGCCCGTGTCCCAAATGGCACACTATTCCCTATTGCCATAGGCCCACAAGTATTATAGTATCCTATGGTATAAATACTGTAGTATTCACTGTAGTTTTTTTGCGGACTTTACTGTAGTATTCACTGCAGTGTTTTTGTGGACTGAAGTATTTATGTAGTATACTGTAGTATTTACAGTTAACTATATTAGAAATACTCTAGTAAAAGAAAACTGTAATACATACTATAGTAATTCATGTAATTCAATGTACCATGCTGTAGTATCTACTGTAGTGGTTTTGCGGACTGTAATATAACGTAGCATTTACTGTAATGGTTTTGCAGACATTACTGTAGTATTTAATATAGTTATTTTGTTTCAATATCTTTGACATACACTATCAAAATAAAGAAAGTCGCACAGTACATATATACTCTCCCAACAGTTTAATGGGTATTCACCAACGTTTCTGCATGACTGCGCCTTCCTCAGGGTAATGTCATAAATATTTGAACCAGGTTATATAGACAAACAGTGCAATTAGTGTAATCAATGACAGTAGTGAGGGGTGTGTCGTATTGATAAAGTTAATTACAATTAATTAGTGACACTGTTAAAAGAGATTATATAGTATATGGCATATTAAATATATTATTCTATTCTTATCATATAGAAACATAATGGAATATTGTACATCATATTGGCATTAACATACATTGTTTCATTCAATTTCACAATTTTGTATTCCATTTTTGTTACATATAATAATGGTTCAACCTTGATATTTAACGAACATCATCAACAGGGGGAACATATTAGATATATACTTAATAATCTGTAAAAATAATTATTTTAAATATATAAGACTTGTTCATGATGAAAAAAAAATTCATAAGAAGGGCCTGAGATCAAAGTCAATATTCAGACCATTAGGGGTCAGTGTTTTTAGATAGAATGTCCAGTAGGCCTCTCTAAAGTAGTAGGATCTCAATGTTTCCTCCTCTTCTCGGTAGAGCAACATGCTCAATGCCTGTGTATCTCAGGGAGGAGACAGGATGGTTAGCCTCAACAAAGTGTGCTGCTACTGGATAGTCAATGTTCTGACACCTGATTGAGCTGCGGTGTTCAGTTATGCGCTGCTTTAATTGTCTCTTCGTTCGTCCTACATAGGCTTTGCCACATGAACAGGTGATGAGATAGATTACTGCCTTGGTCTTACATGAGATGATACCCCTCACAAGGATCTTTCGACCTGTATGTGGGTGTGTAAAGAAGGATGTTTTTTGGGGGCTATTACACTGTGCGCATGAGCCACATTTGTAGTTTCCATTTGGGATAGGTGTCAAGAGTGTCTTTGACATAAAAGTGGAGGCTTTCTCCTTCAGGAAACTTACTGGAAAAACACTAAAAGAGCAAATGTTCCATAACCTGTAGGTAGGAATGGGTTCTGAACAGAGAGAGCTTCTGCTCTTTTCTATAACCTGTAGGGAACACAATATGGTCTATACTTGACATGTAGGTTTTGCACTCATGGGTGGCACAAATTGCGATATGGGGAGGGGAATGGACAAGGTATATACACATTAATACTGTAGTTAAAAAACGTAAATTTGTTTGTGGAAATTACTTCATTATTTACTACACGTTTTTTTTTTCAGATAATACTGTATTATTTTACAACATTCTATAGTAAGTACTACATTTTAGTCATTTAGCAGGTGCTCTTATCCAGACCGACTTACAGTAGCAAGTGGAAACATTTTCACCCTTTCTCCCCTGTGGGAATCGAACCCAAGGCATTGCAAGCGCCATGCTGCACCAACTGAGCCACACGGGACCCCACATGATCTATACATGATCGAGAGATACTGCAGAGTCTAGTATAGTATTCTACAGTATACTATAGTTTACTGTATAATTCTATAGTAAGTAGTGTATTATTCTATTGTAAACTGTAGTATTTTTTAATGTGGGGGGCTCTGGTCAAAAGTAGTACATTTTGTAGGGAATAGGGTGCCATTTGGGATGCAGTCCTACTACTCCTCTTCTGCAATGACAACTCTCTGGGTGTGAAAACACTTTGATACTCATCTACAGCATGGTCACCCCCACCCCCTCGGTGCACATTTAGTTTTTTGCCCAAGCACTACACAGATGATTAAAGTAACCAACTCATCATCAACCTTATTTGAATCAGCTGTTTATTGCTCGGAGGGGAAGGGGTGGGCAGGACCGAGTTTGGGAAACCCTGATCTACAGAACCCTTTGAAAATGTGTTGGCGATTTGGCGCATGCTACTCAGGCTAATAAGGCAAAATTAGTTAAGTGCATAAAAGGATTTGCTATCGACCCTGAGGAAACACAAAAGACCAACTTCAAAAAAATAGAGGCCAGTGGTGTTGTTTCTTTATGTCTGTAAATTACCAAGTTTATTTCTCTATAATCATCATTAAGTTGTTTTTTCAATGAGCAGTCTCCTCCTCAACCCGTGAAACCAACTCCAAATATAAAACTCAGCACACCAACCAATGGTCTCCAAATACGGGAAAGAGAGAGGGGCGCTCCAGGTCTCTCTGGGCTCATGTAGCCAGAGGAGGGGGGAACTCTAAAGCTAACAAAGGGTTGGTGTTCAGGTTTATGTGTTCGCTCTGTGACATCCTAGCGCCATCCGACCAGCACTACATTTCACTTCTCTTCCCTCGTCGACTCACAGAAACTCTATCCGTACGCACCCGGGAGGGAGGGGAGGGGGGTTAGGAAGGAAACACGCTGATCTGTGTAACATATGTGGAGAGGAGAGGACGGCAGGACGCAGAGTGGTGCTGGACCCCCTGCTAGTCAGTTCCACCTGAGTGAGACATGACAGGAGAGGATGGAAGGATCAAGAGGAGAGGAAGAAGGCCGTAGGAATCAATTATACAGTGTAAAAACAATGGGGCCTGCACAGACAGACAGGTCGAGAAGTTACAGCAGGATCAGTGTCACTAGAATGTCCACTGCTACCCCACTTACACCAACTCAACTCTGCCACCAGAGTTGGGGGATAGTTGCTCTGTTTCAGTACTAAGTAAAAAATAATTGCACTCTTATTCATGTATATATTTTTTTTAAATAGTAAATTTTACACTGTCCTATGTCAAAATTATATCAATTCTGCCTTCCACTAAATCACAGACGTCTCACAATCAAACAATGCATTTTGTTTACTGCTACACTAACAGGAAATTGTAACTAGCAACACTTGTCAAAGTGATAAATCTCCACACAACTTTCCTCAAATTTTAATGACTGAAATCAAATTAGGCGGGAGGATGTTTTCAATAATACAGAGGGAGGCAGAAGTAATGGAGATGGGAGTTTATCTATTTGAAAGTTCATACTTTGTTACATTTCACAACACAAAACAAACACAAGTGCCACTGCCACTAAGGCAGCACAAATGCTAAAAACTACCATACCGTTGTTATTATTACTACATAAGCCACCCAAAATTTCCACATGAATACTTCAAATATATTGTATGTATCTGTGATTGCCACTGGAAAACAAAAGGATAAGACTGGGAGTTTTTATCTAACTGGTTTGTCGCTCGACCACACATAATAGTACATATGGCATCCAACCCAGGCAAGGTACTTTTTACTCACATAAGGTCTAACCACAAGTACCTGGATTCTTTTTGTCTGTCTTCCTTGCTCTTCTGAGTCCACTAGCTAAGTACTGGCACACACATTTGACTTATTTCCAGGGTAATTATTCTATAAGCCTTTTCCTCTGTGGTCAGGTTGATGCTTCCTACATCTGGCCTGCCTGTTCTAATTGAACGTGTGTTGTATTTATTGCCATATACATTTTATTATGTATGCGTGTGTGCATCTGCGTGTATATGAATGTGTACCCTGCATGAGTACTGGAGATTTTGCCTTTGTTTGTGTCAACTCTGGTCTGTTTGTATGTTTGTCTAGGTGCAAGTGCATATTTTGATGTGCAGTGCATTCGGAAAGTATTCAGACCCCTTGACTTTTTCCACATTTTGTTACGTTACAGCCTTATTCTAAAATGGATTAAATCGTTTTTTATTATCATCAATCTACAAACAATACCCATAATTACAAAGCAGAAACAGGTTTTTAGACATTTTTATATATATATTTTTTTTTTACTAAAATATCACATTTACATAAGTATCAGACCTTTTACTCAGTACTTTGTTGAAGCACCTTTGGCATTGAGTCCTCTTGGGTATGACGCTACAAGCTTGACACACCTGTATTTGTGGAGTTCCTCCCATTCTTCTATGCAGATCCTCTCAAGCGCTGTCAGGTTGGATGGGGAGTGACGCTGCACAGCTATTTTCAGGTCTCTCCAGAGATGTTCGATTGGGTTCATATCCAGGCTCTGGCTGGGCCACTCAAGGACATTCAGAGACTTGTCCCGAAGCCACTCCTCTGTTGTCTTGGCTGTGTGCTTAGTGTCATTGTCCTGTTGGAAGGTGAACCTTCACCCCAGTCTGAGGTCCTGAGCGCTCTAGAGCAGGTTTTCATCAAGGTTCTCTCTGTACTTTGCTCCGTTCATCTTTACCTCGATCCTGACCAGTCTCCCAGTCCCTGCCGCTGAAAAACTTCCCCACAGCATGATGCTGCCACTACCATGCTTCACCTTAGGGATGGTGCCAGGTTTCCTCCAGACGTGACGCTTGGCATTCAGGCCAAAGTGTTCAATCTTGGTTTCATCAGACCAGAGAATCTTGTTTCTCATAGTCTGAGATTCCTTTAGGTACCTTTTGGCAAACTCCAAGTGGGCTGTCATGTTCCTTTTAATGAGAAGTGGCTTCTGTCTGGCCACTCTACCACAAAGGTCTGATTGGTGGAGCGCTGCAGAGATGGTTGTCCTTCTGGAAGGTTCTCCCATCTCCACAGAGGAACTCTGGAGCTGTCAGAGTGACCATCGGGTTTTTGGTCACCTCCCTGACCAAGGCCCTTCTCCCCTAAATGCTCAGTTTGGCCGGGCGGCTATCTCTAGGAAAAGTGTTGGTGGTTCCAAACTTCTTCCATTTAACCCTTGTGTGGTGTTCATGTTTTTGTTATTCACCCAATGTCTGCGGGTCTGATGAACCAACAACAATTTACATAAAAATACTTAATACTTAGATGTTGACTCATATCAATTACAAGCTATATAATATTTGCCATTTACCTCTGCTAGATCACATTTATCAATAAAAGCACTATTTGTTTTTCCTTATAAAATGTGATTTTTGCAAACAGAAATCAATGATAATCAATACATGGGTGGAATAAATAATGTTAATCTTGAACAGGTATAAATTAAACAAGGTTTTCATCACTATTTATGTTTATTGCTTTGAACTGAACAAAGTGGAATGACAAATTTTTTTACAGTATTTTATGGAAATGATAAATGAGCCCCATTGAACACAAATGAAGGCTGGTCTACACACCACATGAGGGACAAGAGTTTTACTGTGTGTGTGTTGCAAATGTTTTTCTTGCACTTGATGCATGTGTACTGTGTCTTCCTGTCCTTCTTGAGTCTGCAAACATCGCAGGGCTTCTTCTTCTTGCTACCATCTGCAATCTAGAATGATGAAAACACTTAGTTCAGGAGTTTTACTAACATCTCACTCACTCACATATATAGTTACAGCAGACCAAGGTAGGAGAGTCAGACACACACACATGCAGCAACATCACTCACACTTACTTCCGGTATTGGAGTTGTTGGTTCTGTGGGTCAGGCGGATGGGGCACCAGCATCCTCTTCCTGAATCCTCCTCACGATGGCTGCTGAAGCTGGGGTCCTTGGGATATGTTGCCTCCTCTGGATTTGAGGTCTTACCAATGCCTTGCCCAGCTCCTCGAGAAAGAGACGCCTCCTCTGGAGCTTCCCTCTGTTCCAATCTGGGTTCAACGCCATCCAGATGACAAACGTTGTATGCCGAGATGTCCAAGATGTTGAGAATATCACAAGCGGCCAGCGTAAGGTTCTTCTTTTGCAGCTGTAGCCAGTCACTAGCTTGTCTAAATTGCCCACTCCTTCTTTTTGTGGCATTGTAATCCATTATGATTTCTGGTTTTAGATGTTCCTGGCCACAGATTCTCCCATCCCTATGAAGCGTACTCATTTTTACCTTTCTTTGTCACGTAGGACACTAGGGTTGTGTCGGCCGTGAACCCAAACTTAGAGGAATTGATAGGCCAGTTCCGTATATTCAACAGCTGAGGTGGGAGCTCTGGCTTGTACTTTTGTTCTGTAACTACCATCGTCTGCTTCCTCTTGATGAGCTCCTGTCCCAGCTTGTGCAAAGTAAAAAAGTTATTGCATGTGATGTTGTGGCCACAGAGTCCCTGTGTCATGTCCAGGACAACCCACATTCCTTGGTTCTTCTCAGGGGCTCCTCCATCTGACTTCCCCGTATACATTTGCAAGTTCCACACATATGATGAAGTAGCATCACAGGCAGCCCAGATCTTGATTCCATATTTTGTGGGTTAAGATGGTATGCACTGCCTGAAGGGGCAGCGGCCCCTAAATGGCATTAGCTACTCATCAACAGTAACAGTAACAGCAGGCCTAGGGAGAAGGAAGACAGAGTACACAGCAAACCTTTTTGTTTCATTTTTACTTGTTTTTACCTACACACTTTTCCACCCTTCTATTACCCTCGGGTCCAGTGGATCCAAACACCACAGATGTAATATAAATGTGTTGTGGGGTGCACAGTGTGCACTCAATAAAAATGTGTTATTTTACATGTTCTTCACAGAAAATGAGCTAAGGCCAATGAGTCTCAGGTTAAAAAAAGTATTAATTGTATCATTTTTCTTTCAGTAAACATTGAAAATGGGTCCCACAGACCCAAACACCACACAAGGGTTAAGAATGATGGAGGTAACTGTGTTCTTGGGGACCTTCAATGCTGCAGACATGTTTTGGTGCCTCGACACAATCCTGCCTCGGCGCTCTACGGACAACTCCTTCGACCTCATGGCTTGGTTTTTGCTCTGACATGCACTGTCAACCGTTAGACCTTATATACACAGGTGTGTGCCTGTCCAAATCATGTCCAATCAATTGAATTTACCACAGGTGGACTCCAATCAGGTTGTAGAAACATCTCAAGGATGATCAATGGAAACAGGATGCACCTGAGCTCAATTTTGCTTTGTCATTGTGGGGTAATTGTGTGTAGATTGATGAGAATATTTCTTTTCTTCATCCATTTTAAAATAAGGCTGTAACGTAACAAAATGTGGAAAAGGGGAAGGGGTCTGAATACTTTCCGAATGCACTGTAGTCATCTAAAGTATATCTGTCAAAAATATATACCTCAGCTCAGTTAATCAAATCCATTTTTATTGAAAACTAAACTCATAATTTAATTCCTGTAGAGATTTGTTGAAAGTTTCCAAATGTATCATTCTCCCTTGTTTAACTTGGCAGCATGAATTAGAGTACATGAATCTGTAGGAAAAGCCAGTTACAATCGTCCACCCCGAGACTTTGTTGAGTATGGAGAGGCTAACTGATTCCCTGGCTAAACCAACAAACACAAAGTTAAAACAAATGTAGGGAATGTTGTCTTAGGCTTCGGATACTGTGGACCACAATTAGGAGAAGCACAGCGTATGTTTAGCAAAACCTGTCAAATACAGAAACCAAATATTATCCTAGTTTCTAGATGAATTTAAAAATGAGAGTTCCTCAAGGGTTCTTAGGGAAGGGTGGTGGTTCTATGTGGAACCATAGTGACACAAATAACCTTGTGAGCTGGTTCTTTACATGGTTATGGTTCTTTACAGTTCACAAAAGGGTTGTTGACTATTTGAGTGATAATTCAAAATACACTATAGCGGCTCGTTAAAATACACCATATCTACAAAAGTATGTGGACACCCCTTCAAATTAGTGGATTCAGCTATTTCAGCGACACCCGTTTCTAACAGGTGTATAAAATCGAGCCCACAGCCATGCAATCTCCATAGACACACATTGGAATGGCCTTACTGAAGAGCTCAGTGACTTTCAACGTGGCACCGTCATAGGATGCCACCTTTCCAACAAGTCAGTTCGTCAAAATTCTACCCTGCTAGAGCTGCCCCGGTCAACTGTAAGTGCTGTTATTGTGAAGTGGAAACATCTAGAAACAACAGCGGCTCAGCCGCGAAGTGGTAGGCCACACAAGCTTACAGAACGGGACCGCAGAGTGCTGAAGAGTGTTGCGTATAGAATTCGTCTGTCCTCAGTTGCAACACTCACTACCGAGTTCCAAACTGCCTCTGGAAGCAACGTCAGCACAATAACTGTTCGTTGGGAGCTTCATGAAATGGGTTTCTATGGCTGAGCAGCCGCACACAAGCCTAAGATCACCGTGCTCAATGCCAAGCGTCGGCTGGAGTGGTGTAAAGCTCATCACCTTCGGACTCTGGAGGAGTGGAAACGCATTCTCTGGAATGATGAATCAAGCTTCACAATCTGGCAGTCAGACGGATGAATCTGGGTTTGGCTGATGCCAAGAGAATGCTACCTGCCCGAATGCATAGTGACAACTGTAAAGTTTGGTGGAGGAGGAATAATGGTCTGAGGCTGTTTTTCATGGTTCGGGCTAGGCCCTTGTGAAGGGAAGGGATTTCTTAACGCTACAGCAAACAAAGACATTCTAGACAATTCTGTGCTTCCAACTTTGTGGCAACAGTTTGGGGAAGGCCCTTTCCTGTTTCAGCATGACAATGCCCCCATGCACAAAGCGAGGTCCATACAGAAATGGTTTGTCAAGATCGGTGTGGAAGAATGTACTGGCCTGCACAGAGCCCTGACCTCAACCTGATTCGAACACCTTTGGGATGAATTGGAACACTGACTGCGAGCCAGGCCTAATCGCCCAACATCACTGCCCGACCTCACAAATGCTCGTGGCTGAATGGAAGCATGTCCCCGCAGCAATGTTCCAACATCTCGAAGAAAGCCTTCCCCCCTTTGCTGATATAGCAGCAAAGGGGGGACCAACTACATATTAATGCCCATGACTTTGGAATGAGATGTTCGACGAGCAGGTGTACACATACTTTTGGTCATGTAGTGTTTTTTCGGGCATGGTTTGCGCACAGCTCTTTTTGTGCAACCGTGAAAGTGCCATTCCAGTTTAGCTATTGTGTTTTGTTATGCCATTATACACTATATATTACTATGTCCAGCGACTAACGTATGGCCTTATGTCGATTGAAAACTGTTGACTAAGTCAGTGGTTCTCAATTGTTTCCTCGGGGACCCCCAGCTGTTCTAGAGGTATCTTACTTGACTCAACTTGTCAGTTAACACAATAATAACACCTTTTAACAGTATAATATGGCTGACCAGAATTAAAAACCCTGTATGGTTCTTCAAAAGGATATATCCACAAAGAACCTTTCAGATTGACAAAGGTTCCATTAAGGTTGTATAAAGAACCATAACATTTTTTTTAATATCAAGTACATTCTGAATGTATTCGGAACCCCTTCCCTCTTTGCACATTTTGTTACATTACAGCCTTATTCTGAAATACCCACACAATACCCAATAATGACAAAGTGAAAACAGGTTTTTTGACATTTTTGCACATTAATTTAAAATAAAAAACAGAAATATACCTTTTTACATTAGTATTCGGACCCTTTGTTATGAGACTCGAAATTGAGCTCAGGTGCATCCTGTTTCCATTGATCAACCTTGAGATGTTTCTACATCTTGATTGGAGTGCACCGGTGGTACATTAAATTGATTGGACATAATTTGGAAAGGCACACACCTGTCTATACAAGGTCCTACAGTTAGCAGTGCATGTCAGAGAAAAAACCAAGCCATAAGGTCGAAGGAGTTGTCCCTAGAGCTCAGAGACAGGATTATGTCGAGGCACAGAAATGGGAAAGGGTACCAAAACAATTCTGCAGCATTGAATGTCCCAAAGAACAGAGTGACCCCCATCATTCCTAAATGGAAGAAGTTTGGAACCAGCAAGACTCTTCCTAAAGCTGGCCACCCGGCCAAACTAAGCAATCGAGGGAGAAGGGCCTTGGTCAGGGAGGTGACCAAAAACCCCATGGTCACTTTGACAGAGCTCCAGAGTTTCTCTGTGCAGATGGGAGCACCTTCCAAGAGGACAACCATCTCTGCAGCACTCCACCAATCAGGCCTGTATGGTAGAGTGTCCAGATGGAAGCCACTCCTCAGTAAAAGGCACATGACAGCCCACTTGGAGTTTGCTAAAAGTAACCTAAAGGACTCTCAGACCGGGAGAAACAAGATTCTCTGGTCTGATGAAACCAAGATTGAACTCTTTGGCCTGAAAGCCAAGCTTCACATCTGGAGTAACCATTCACCATCCTTACGGTGAAGCATGGTGGTGGCAGCATCATACTGTGGGGATTTTTTTCAGCGGCAGGGACTGGGAGACTAGTCAGGATCGAGGGGAAAGATGAAAGGAGCAAAGTGGAGAGAAATCCTTGATTAAAAAAACCTGCTCCAGAGCACTCAGGACCTCAGACTGGGGGGCGAAGATTCACCTTCCAACACGACAATGACCCTAAGCACACAGCCAAAACAAATGCAGGAGTGGCTTCGGGCCAAGTCTCTGAATGTCCTTGAGTCGCCCAGCCAGAGCCCGGACTTGAACCCAATCAAACATCTCTGGAGAGACCTGAAAATAGCTGTGCAGCGACACTCCCAATCCAACCTGACAGAGAGGATCTGCAGAGAAGAATGGGAGAAACTCCCCAAATACAGGTGTGCCAAGCTTGTAGCGTCATACACAAGAAGACTTGAGGCTGTAATTGCTCCCAAAGGTGCTTCAACAAAGTACTAAGTAAAAGTTCTGATATAAATGTGATATTTCCGTTTATTACTTTTAATAAATTTGTAACTATTTCAAAAAAAGTTTTTGCTTTGTCATTGTGGGGTATTGTGTGTAGACTGATTAGGGAAAAAAATGATTTAATCCATTTTAGAATAAGGCTGTAACGTAACAAAATGTGGAAAGGTCAAAGGGTCTGAATACTTTCCGAACGCACTGTACCCCCAAAAAAGGTTGTAACCATAGCGGAACCTGTTTTAATGGTTATTTATAGGACACTAGGAAAGGGTTCTTTAAAGTACCATACAGGTTCCATTTAGAACCTTATGAGCATGGTTCTTTATTGAATGTTAAAAAAAGGTTATATATAGCATCAAAAAGGGTCCCGCTAAGGTTACAAGCCAAATAACCTCTTTCTGGTATGATTTAGAAGAATAAAAATGTGTGTGTGTGCTCAACTCTCAGAAGTTTACTATTAAATCACTAGAAAACAAACAGAAAGAGACACAACAGACAGACAGTGAGACTCCTCTAAGGACTATGGTTAAACACCTGACCAAACACTGGACAGAGAGGATGATGGGAGAGGACCTCTGACCCTACAGCCTCTTTAAATAAGTTTCTCTTTCATCTCTCTAATACAGACCGGGTCTGGACCAGGCTTCTCTCTCTTCAAACAACAGATCTCAAAGAGACCAATCAAATGGATCAGAAAAGGTTCAATTAAATGCATACATTCAAAATCTTTTGCACATCCAACCATGCAGTGTTGTTATGCCATTTTATTCCTAATATGAGATTTGAGTTAAAGCGCATTCTACTAATGTAAAAACAAAGGAGTAGTACAATTCAGAGCATCAGCAACATACAGTAAAACCAATACTCATAAGACAAACACTGAGGATGAAGATCGGTAATCCACTTGCAATAGTATGGATAGTGTCTTTAATTACCAATTAGGCTAGCTGTGCAGAATGAAACCTGTAAGTGAATCACTAAAAGCTAGGAGCAGGAACACAATTATGAAAATCAACCAGATGGATCAATGATTCAATGGGAATGAGTGGAATAGGGTTCTGATCATGACGGCAGCATTGGTACAAACTTGAGATGGGTAGGTTACCCCTTCACCACTCGCTATCTGCACCAGTCGAGTGTGAGTGCGCAGTGCAGCTTTTTTGACTCCGTAACGGAGTAGAACAGAGGTAAATTTAACTTTGTGCTAACGGTGGAGACTGTCTGTGTGGAACACGCTGCACGCACACACACACTCACACACACTCACTCACTCACACACACACACACCACAGGAGGCTGCTGAGAGGAGGACAGCTCATAGTAATGTCTGGAACGGAGTAAATGGAATGGCGTCAAACACATGGAAACTATGTGTTGATGTATTTGATACCATTCCACCTATTCCACTCCAGCCATTACCACGAGCCCGTCCTCCCCAATTAAGGTGCCACCAACCTCCTGTGACACACACACACTGGAACCCCAGCAGCTCACTAGCTACACCCCAGTGTGCCCTGCATGTGCTACATGTGCCTGATATATCCAGTTACCACCACCATGGGACCATGAAACAACCTCACATCTCCAACAGGGATCCGCTCAATATATGCTGCCTGACCTCCCCGAAGCACAGGGACCCTCCTTACACTACCCTCCCAAACTCTCACAGGGGCTCCAGAAACAGTTGTGACGGGGCACAGGAAGTTCCTACCACCGAGGAAGTATCAAATCAAACAGCATCTTTTTCCACTTTGGTGAGACTTCTCTGATTAAACGCTTTCTGCCTGGGCTTTGAGAAAATCTCTGTCGGAATGAGAGATGAGCTGTGTGTGTTTGTGTGTGTGTGTGTCTGTCTGTGTTCTGCTCCCAAAGAAAAGGGATCTTTCAGCCTGCCTCCTTCTATAGGAAACACTATGTTGTTTTAAGGTATTCTTTCCGACCTTTGAGAGAGTCAATGTGGATGTTGCACACTAGGTATATGATTTTTGGGTATTATTTTATCCAACCTCAGGAGGGGAAGAGAGAGGGATGGAAGAATGGGTAGACAGAGGGAGGGAGAGGGAGATGGGGAGAAGGAAAGAGAACTTCCTTGATTTGAGTCAATTTTCATATTACCGCAGAAGTGCTGGCGACTGAATTTGAGCTTTTACAGAAGTTACAGCAACTTACTCAACATATGGTAAACACATGATTGAATTAGTTAATGATTTAACTAATGAAAAATTGAAAGGACTAAACAATAAAAGTGCCATACATTTCTTAAGCCCATGATTTGTGGAATGAAATACAGCAAAACTATACTCACTTGTCGTCAATGTTTGCTTGCTCTAGTTCAGGGCTCATTGGATCTGTCAATCTAAGAGACATCAAAAGCATGCGCACACACACACACGGCACTCAGCTTAAAAACTGGTGTTACAATCATTTAAGAAAATGGATCAATGTAATAAATAGCCTCTCTGAAATGAGATTATCACTTAGAATGCTTATGCTTTCACAGTGCAAAGAACTGTCAGATTTTGGGGTAATCTTTAGTGTAGATCAAGAAGTTCTTTTACAGGGCTTTAAAGCACGTCACCCAGTTCACATAGCAGCTCTTAGCCCGTCATACATCATCAACCGGCGTAACATTGAAGCACACATAGTTCTGAGGGATTCCCACCTCGAAAACCCCATACATAACCTATGGTCTAAGATCAGTATCTTGCAGAATATCAAAGCCCCAAGCCCTTCTAATGTGTTACAGGAGGTCGTGGTGCTGCCTCTGATGTGGCTCACTTTTTGGCAAGGGGGTGGGCCCTGGGACAGGGGTCTTGTGTGTATCACAAAGACTCTGGATCTAATTGTGGTGTCGATCTACCGCTATGAGAACACCACGTCTCTCAAATACTGATCCCCGGGTCGGGTGAGTTTTGGGCATGCCTCCAGGAGACTGGGAACAAGCTGGGAAGACACACACACACACATATACAGGCATAGAGGCGGGGGTGTATGCAGCAGAATCTACTCGCTAGTCCTTTTAGAGGCTCTGGGCATCTGCAGCAGACACTGTGGCTCAAAGAGGCTGAGAGCGAGAGAAAGAGATAGTGAAAGATGAGGGACGGAAAGAGAGAGAGAGAGAGAGAGAGAGAGAGATGGAGAGAGAGAGAGAGAGAGAGAGAGAGAGAGAGAGAGAGAGAGAGAGAGAGAGAGAGAGAGAGAGAGAGAGAGAGAGAGAGAGAGAGAGAGAGAGAGAGAGAGAGAGAGAGAGAGAGAGAGAGAGAGAGAGAGAGAGAGAGAGAGAGAGAGAGAGAGAGAGAGAGAGAGAGATGAGAGAGAGAGAGAGAGAGAGAGAGAGAGAGAGAGAGAGAGAGAGAGAGAGAGAGAGAGAGAGAGAGAGATGGAGAGAGACAGGAAACGAGGGAGAAAGAGAGATAGTGAGAAATTAGGGAGGGAAAATAGAGAGAGTGGAGAGTGGGAGTCAGGGACCGAGTGAGACAGAGGGAGTGAAAGCTGGCACTTTATCATAACTCCACGTAATAAAGCATTTATAATGGATTAGTAAATAGTTTATTCTTCATTTTTTTATAATTTCTCCTGCATTTGTAAATGTTTGCAACCTAGATATTCACACATTTATAAACAACTTTTAAAGTATTTAATAACGATTCATAAGATAATATAATAAGTTGTTTAATATAGGACCTTATAAACAATTTACTAATAATTAGTTAAGTATTTTTGTGTGTCCTGATCTAAAGTCTGGACTTTTTATGCTTTATAAATACATTATGTTTTGAGTGACTATTGCAATTTCTCACAAAATGATGGACATGCCATTGGTAGACATTCCAGCAGTACCAGAACATATCAATGATTAAACAATAACCACACAATACAGAGTATGTTTAAAAAAATACAGTATATTTAACATTTTATTCAAAAACAGTCACACTAGTGTGATGTGTAACTTCAAACACTTCATGCTGAGTAAAATAACGTTTTAGTCCGAAAATGCTAACATACGCTTTAAAAGTGTGGATTGCAGTCACTCCTTAGAGCAGTTTAATCTTGGTTATCCCAGAACTAAAATCTTGCGTTATTTGGTCAGCTGCGTTATTAAGTTCTGGGTTCATACGTGTTAGAAATTGGGAGTTCCAGTTTGTGAAATATTCAATAAATTTCCTTTAACATCCTGCATTGTGAGCTTATTATTTTACCAATGATATGTTCTAGGAGCGTCATGTTCTGCTGGAATGTCTACCAATGGCATTTAAAAATATATATATTTTACCTTTATTTAACTAGGCAAGTCAGTTAAGAACAAATTTTTATTTTCAATGACGGCCTAGGAACAGTGGGTTAACTGCCTTGTTCAGGGGCAAAACGACAGATTTTTACCTTGTCAGCAACCGGCAACCTTTCGGTTACTAGTCCAACGCTCTAACCACTAGGCTACCTGCCGCCCCAGGCATGTCCATCTTGCTGTGAGACATTACACTGGTCACTCACAACATGTAGAAAGTTTTTATAAAATATAAATAGCCCACACTTTAGATGAGGCCATGCAAAAAGACTTAACTAACTATTAGTGAATGGTTTATAAAGACCTATATTAAACATCTTATGAATTGAGTAATGATTCATAAATGATGAATAAACGATTTACTAAACAATTATAAATAAGGTGTTACCAAAGCTAGTTAGGGGAAAACAGAGAGAGGGGAGAGTGGATCTTCATGGTGGCTCCCAGTGTTGATGTTTTCTTTTTGCTTTTTGAGTGACAGGGGCGTCGCCATGGAGAGAGAGGGAATAGATGACATAGAACAGAGACTGCAGGTAGAAACTTCAAACATGAACTTTCCCCACTGAGTGTACGCACGCACAAACAAACAGTCACACACACAATATTCCCAAACAACATAATTATGTGAGCCTATATATTTTCCCATGAAGATGTGTTGATCCAGTAAATATATATTTAATGTATGGTATAGAACATGAACCTGATAACATATCATGAAATGAAATTATATTTGACCTTTGACATAAGTGTATTTATATGGATGCATATGTTATGTTAGCTTTATGTTTAAATGGGTTTGGTCAGATCTCTGGCAGTCCTCCGTTAATATTGGACAGTGTTTGGATACTGGATAGTAGAACTAGGGTCTGGGGTTGAAAGGAGCTGGGCTGTAACTGGGCAGACTGCATTACCTGCAGGTGTCGCTATGATGAACGGGCTGCTTGAGGTTGATGAAGTGTTTACAGCCCAGTGGCGTTGTTGCATGTAACTAACCAGGTCCCAGACTGGTAGCCAGCCGCTCCAGTCCACCAGCTACAGCGGCTACCCGTTCTGCCAGAACCCCCCTGAATGGGTGTGCACTGGGGAGAGCGCGGGATGCTAAATGATGTGTTGGATGCAAACCGCCAGGGAAAGCTGTTCGCTGCTAGCTGTGACAACAGACAGCTGCTGGCGGTTGGCATCAGTTCAGGACTCTTTATGGTGACCGAGAGTTAGGACCCAAGACCCAAGACTTTCCGGAACTTTCCATGTGGCGAGGGCCCGAACCGCGTAAATGGCGGCAACACATTTTTGTTATATTTATTGTTGTAGCTTAAGTAGGAGATGCCTCGCTAACCTCTGTGCTTCGTTTCAAGTGGACAGAATAATAAATCTGTGAGTTGTAACAAATGGTTTGTTTCAGCCCGCCTGTTATTTTATCATCACATTCTGCACAAGCCTGATGGATAGGGCTATGGGCTCTGGGTTGTTTGTACGGGCACTGAGCATGCCAAGGCAAACAAGCACGGAGAGGGGGGAAAAGAAAAAGAAAAGGAGAGTAAAAGAAAGAAAGAACGGTCGGTCGGTGAGAGGCAGAGACATAATTCTGCAGCGGAATCTCAGATTGAACAAGTTCATCTCGAGGTGAGACAGCCAAGATGTAGGAATAATAACCCCTACTCCCAAAACTCAAACTCTTCATCAAAATAAGTGATGGATGTGATGGAGGTGGTGGCGTGGATTACGTGGGGAGTAAGTGAAGGCCGTCTTACAGGGCACAGACGTCAATTCAACTTCTATTCCACATTTGTGCAACGTCATTTCCTTGAAATTATGTGGAAACAACGTTGATTCAACCAATGTGTGCCCAGTAGGGTGTCTGTGTCCGAAATGGCACCCTATTCCCTATGAAGTGCATTACTTTAGACCAGTGCCAGTCTGGAGGAACCAGAAACAGAACCAGGCCCCATGCCAGACTGCCACAACCTTTCATCCTATCATCAAACACTACATCTCTCTTTCTTTCTTTCTTTCTTTCTCTCTATCTCTCTCTCTCAGCTTCCCCTATTCTCTCACTCCCTCTCAACGAGTTGTTGATATAACTGTTCATATTTTCTTCTCTCTTTCCCTCCCTCTCTCTATCTCTATCTCTCTCTCCATGAAATCTCTCCATTATGTGAAATCTAGGGAGATTTGTTTTTAGGATTAGAATGTTCTTTAATCAACAGTTTGGGTTATTGTCAATAAATGCCAACCCTGTGTATAGTGTTTTAGGGTGTGTGGTTAAGTTGATTAAGCCAGACATCGAATAGAGCTTATAATGCGTTCCTCAAAGCAGTCTGCCTCTACATAACAAAGCATTCAGGCTGAGACCCAAGTGGCACCCTATTCCCCATGTAGTGCACTACTTTTGACCCAGGCCCAAAGGGAATAGGGTGCCATTTGGGACGCAGCCTGTGCATCCGATTGCTATATCATATGATGTGGTTAGAAGGGGTTACACCTATCCACGCGTCTGCACATTTGGTTGAGCAGGAACTCAACCCACGACTCAGATCACACCAGAGAGGGTCCTGGGAGAAGAAAAGCAACAATATCGCAATTCCTTGTTTTTTGTAGTCATTCCATTCTATTCATACTTCTCAAAATAAACACCTTACTTTTCACTGACCCCTCCTCCCCAGTGATGGTATCCTGGGTAGCCTCACGGAGACCGACACCGTTCATATTTTCAAAGTCCATCTGGACCTGTCTCTCAGATCAAAAGTGACGGTATCTCTAGGATGAAAGGTCTGCTCAGCTGTAGCAGGATTCCTCATTCCTGCTCTCTATACACACAATGAAGAGAGAGAATACAGAGAAAGAGAGCAAGGAAGAGAGTCGGAACGTGAATTAACAAAGAGCAAAAAAGAACACAACAAAAAAAAAAAGATGGGTTCCACAAAAAGGGAAATTGAAGAATCCACCCCAGAGCCTCAGCCTCCTCTTGTGTAGCTGGGCCCTTGCAACTCTGGGTAGACTAGTATTCAGGGGTGGCATTTTTTTCTAAACGTTTTAATGGGGCGGAAAGCGGAGCTCCTTTTAGAGAGAGGGGATAAGGGTAGGGAGTGTTCTATACGCTGAATAGCAGATGGGGGGATTCTACGCCTACCTGGGAGGTATTCCCTCCTTTTTACTCCTCTCTTTTCTCTCTTTCTCTCTCCCTCTCTCTTTTTCAGCTTTTTCTCCTTTCTCTCTTTGCCTCCCGCTCCTCTCTTCTCTTTTCCCTGTGTATTTTAGATTTTGTACACACACCCACGGCAGGCATGTATGCACACACACACACACACACACAGAATGCTTTTTCTTCACTCCAACGAAAAAAAAAACAACGCAACAAATCATGTTAAACAGAGTACACATCTCTACATGTTTCTCTAATTAGACTCATTACAACAGGAATTTTGATGCACTGAGTAGAGCCAACATCAGATGATGTTCCATTCCAATCAACACTGAGCAACAACTTATTTTGATATTTTTTGCCTTACTCAGGGATGTTTGGATTCTGGTCGTTGGAGTCACCCTAGATGATGGTTTTGAATTTGAGTTTTTGTGTAATAATAATCTTTGGACACCTGTATGAATGTGACAGAAGTGTACATCTGTGAAAAACATCTGTTTTATGGTTCAGTATTTGTGGAGGAACGTTTCTTGACTGTTGCAGTAGGGACTGGTGAGGTTTTGCGCTTTTTAGTATTTAGGGAGAGAGAGTTAGAGACCATGGAAATTAGAAGTATGGAAAGTAATAGAAACCATTGATTCCAACCATGTACATAAAATACAATTTTTTTTCCCGGCTCAAGTGTCAGACCAACCAAGAACTTTCTCCTAAAAGCTATAATTCACAAATGATTGATTAACTCTATGAGGAGGGTGGATGGAAAGAGAAAGGCTTACACACTGACTCCAAATATTCCTTTTTTCTTTTGTTTATTTGGTAGAGATTTACATGTATTAATCTACGTAAAGCATACATAACACACCCGTGAGCACTAAATATAAATGATGTAATAGTTATACACTGCAGAGCACCACTAAAAGTTTACAACTTATTTTACAGTGCATCTAATAGTCAGATGGAAGTGTGGATGGAAAATACACTTTGACGTCATGTCTGTTCATTGTTGATGGATCTGTTATGACATCTTTATAGATCATGGATGTAGTTACTGTAGTATCAGTGTACATTATAGCAAATGTAGTTGTGTGAAAATGACATTTAAGGTTTATGTCTCAATAAACTAAGTTACTATACAAGTCAAGAATTTGGAGCAACATATGTCATTTAAAATACAAACTTTTTCGAAACAGGTTTAAACTATATTGTCTATCCATACACACAAGGATGAATTTGGAAATATAATTCTAAACATTAAACTGAAATATCATGATCTAAGCACTTGCATTGACAATAAAATACCATAACATTGCTTTTATCACATCCAGTATAGTGCGATATTATCATACAATGTTGGATTCAAAGTTATTGAGACAGTGTTCTCTTTGTGGTTTAAGTGATGGTAGTGGAGGTGCAAAGGCGAGGCCAGAGTCTGAGACACCAGGAGACTAGGGATCTGAGGGTGAGCCCCTAGGCCCCAAATGTTCCATACACAGTGGATTCGGAAAGTATTCAGACCCCTTCACTTTTTCCCAAGAAATGTACGTTACAGCCTTATTGTAAAATGGATTAAATTGTTGTTGTTTTTCTCATCAATCTACACACAATACCCACAAAAACAAGTTAAAAAAATAAGGAAATATCACATTTACATAAATACTCAGACCCTTTACTATTTTGTTGAAGCCCCTTTGGCAGCGATTACAGCCTTGAGTCTTGGCACACCTGTATTTGGGGAGTTTCTCCCATTCTTTTCTGCAGATCCTCTCAAGCTCTGTCAGGTTGAATGGGGAGCGTCGCTGCACAGCTATTTTCAGGTCTCTCCAGAGATGTTCGATTGTGTTCAAGTCCGAACTCTGGCTGGGCCACTCAAGGACATTCAAAGACTTGTCCCGAAGCCACTCCTGCGTTGTCTTGGCTGTGTGCTTAGGGTCGTTGTCCTGTTGGAAGGTGAACCTTCGCTCTGTCTGAGGTCCTAAACGCTGTGGAGCAGCTTTTCATCAAGGATCTCTCTGTACTTTGCTCCGTTCATCTTTCCCTCGATCCAGACTCGTCTCCCAGTCCCTGCCGCTGAAAGACATCCCCCGAGCATGATGCTGCCACCACCATGCTTCGCCATAATGATGGTATTGGCCAGGTGATGAGTGGTGCCTGGTTTCCTCCAGATGTGACGCTTGGCATTCAGGCCAAATAGTTAAATCTTGGTTTCATCAGACACGAGAATCTTGTTTCTCATGGTCTGAGAGTCCTTTAGGTGCCTTTTGGCAAACTCCAAGCGGGCTGTCGCGTGCTTTTTACTGAGGAGTGGTTTCCCGGCTGGATACTATACCATAAAGGCCTGATTGGTGGAGTGCTGCAGAGATGGTTGTCCTTCTGGAAGGTTCTCCCATCTCCACAGAGGAACTCTGGAGATCTGTCAGAGTGACCATTGGGTTCTTGGTCACCTCTGTGACCAAGGCCCTTCTCCCTCGATTTCTCAGTTTGGCGTGGCGGCCAGCTCTAGGAAGAGTCTTGGTGGTTCCAAACTTCTTCCATTTAAGAATGGAGGCCACTGTGTTCTTAGGGACCTTCAATGCTGCATAAATGTTTTGGTACCCTTCCCCTGATCTGTGCCTCAACACAATCCTGTCTCTGAGCTCTACAAACAAATGTTAAACCTAATTACTTTTTTGCTCTGACATGCACTGTCAAATGTGGGACCTTATATAGACAGGTGTGTGCCTTTCCAAATCATGTCCAATCAATTGAATTTACCACAGGTGGACTCCAATCAAGTTGTAGAAACATCTCAAGGATGATCAATGGAAACAGGATGCACCTGAGTTCAATTTCGAGCTTCATAGCAAAGGGTCTGAATACTTATGTAAATAAGGTTTATCTGTTTTTTATTTTTAATCAATTTGCAAAAATGTCAAAAAACTGTTTTCACTTTGTCCTTATGTTTTGATTGATGAGGGGGAAAAATATGTAATACATTTTAGAGTAAGGCTGTAATGTAACAAAATGTGGAAAAAGTGAAGGGGTCTGAACACTTTCCGAATGCACTGTAGCTCAACCACCCATTCTGGAATGTGTAGGCTACCACTCTTCTAATTGTAAATATATAGCTTGATATCTCATGCAATAGTAAAATACTCTGTGAATGTGCGCACCCCACTGAGCCCATGCAGCACACAACTTTTACAAAAACTGAGTCAGTAATGTGGATTTTATTTTAGATAGTTTGACTTTTGTCTAACGGTTGTTCATCAATCATTTGTCTTTGTAAACCTCTTTGTTGTATTTTCATCTGCACAGCATAAGTCCATAATGCAGAACTTTTGTTTTCAATGGACTGGCTAAATGTGAGGTATGGGCTATGCATACATGTTTCACAGCAACATTTATTTTAAATGAAGTATGACTAAAATAACCACTTTGAATAAATGCCTTTCTTCCTGAATTTTATTTAGGGTTAGCGAAAACGAACGTTGCTCATTCTCTAGTCTAGTGTTTGTGATAATACACGTTGCACTATCGGCGACTTCGGGTTGCTTTGTGAGCTATGAGTGTTTTGGTTGTAGCCCCGTCCCTCGTGACCTGTGTGACCCGCCAACGATAAACTGTTAACTGCAGAGCTTCAGTCACGCTCAAAGAGGCTGATGCCCACATGATCCGTGACATTTTATGAAAAGCGCTTGTTTACCGCTCAGTCACCTAACTAGGCCTTTAACTACAAACGTTCCTTCTCATTTTTGTCTGACTTCAACTTATTTTATTGTAGCCTATAGGTTCATTTTTTGACATCTATCATCAAACACACTCTCAAACATGTTTGAAATATACATAGTAGCCTAATTATTCAATAGCCTTTCGGTTAATCGACAGAAAGCCTACTCGAAATTTTACCACCTTCTGAGATTTGTACTTAATCGCTGCTGGAGTTGACTATTTTATATTATTTTATTTATTTATTTTATTTGAACATTTGAAAAATAAACAGGGCAGATTAATTTAAAAGAATTCAGTTTAAGCCTAGTGATCTGTTATCAAGTTTGCCTACTTTTACTTTGGTCAACATTTTTCCAATAGACTATAGCCTACTCAGTCAACATTCATAAAAATTGGGGTGAGAATATAATGCGTCTAACGTCAAACATTTTCAAAGTGAATAGGCCAATGGCTGGTTATAGGCTAAACTTTGTAGAAAGGGTAAATCACCTAAGAAAGCCAACAAGGGTTTATATCGAAGCATGGCAATAAATAAATAAAAACGGATCAGTTATGCGGTGCAGGTGTAATAACAACACAGAAAAACCAGGCTATAGACATAGAAGTCCTAACTAACCAAGCACCCAAGCAGCCCAGCCATATCAACAGTAGAACGCAAGTAATTAAGATTATCAGGTGTGCGGTAACTCTTGTGTTCACTTACCCGAGTTATTAACATCAATTTAGCATAATTTATACATTTTAGGCTGGGTATCTTTAAAGGGCCAATCCGCAGTTGAAGCAATAACAAAGCGGATACCCTCCTCTGTTTCGAAAAAAAAACTGAGGGAGTGCCTGAAGAAATGCAACCACTCTCAAATTCATAGACAGAGCTATATAGTGTTTGCTTACGTGTACAATGTTTAGAAACATTAGAGTCAAACAAGGTTATTTGTGAGGTTCTGATGGAGTGTGACATTAGAACTAGGCTCATGAGGAATTTATAAGGTATATTCTTCAACAATCAATGGATATATAATTCATTTAAAAGTTTAAAAATTGAGGTAGCAACTGTAAATTAACCCTCTAAAGCACTTTGTGAAAACTGCAAAAAGGGATTTAGCCTATAAAATGAAGTTGATTTATTGATTGAGTTTTATGCATTTTCGGTTGTGACGTGTTTTTTAAAGGTAAAAGAGAGTTAGTTCAGCGTGAATCCTATTATTTTCGTGTTGTATTTTATTAGGATCCCCATTAGCTGTTGCTCAAGCAGCAGGTACACTTCCTGGGGTCCACACAAAACATAAAATATGACATAAATGGATCAATTAATCAATCCACTTGCAGATGTATCTATTCACATCATACTTTGATGGATGAAAGAAAATGAAAAAGTAGGCTAGTGGGGTTTCATGCACATGCATACAGACAGATCAACAAATTATTTATGAGATGGTGGGGCCTATAAGCCACTCAAGAAAATAACTTGTGTTCGTTATAGACATGAATTTGATCAAATTTTCTATTTTTGGGTAGGCTGTAGGCTGTACTTCACTCTACTTTTGTGGGCAGAGTGACTGATGGTCTATATTAGGTTTGGTGTAAAGAGGAGGTCCTATTGCATGACACACAACTTGGTAAGATAGATTGACATCCGAACACTGCTAGGCATAACACAGCTAGGCCTAATATAGACCAATAGAATGGCAATTACAAAACCAAATTTGGAGGAAATAATGTAACATATTCCAAAGGATTCAGCATAAATAAAGATGTATCCATTCCATATTCATGTAGGCCCATTTATTTTGGCTTGTGTCCTATGTGGCGTTTTAAATGTAGTAGCCTACTTTTTACACTGGTGAGTTGATTTGCTGTACGTTTGTTTATGTGTAACTCTGTGTTGTTGTTTTTGTCGCACTGCTTTGCTTTATCTTGGCCAGGTAGAAGTTGTAAATGAGAACTTGTTCTCAACTGGCCAACATGGTTAAATAAATAAACATTATAAAAAATATGTCTAATGTCTGCAGTGTCATTGCGTGAAGAATTTTCTCCAGACCTTTCGTGTTTTTCAGGTATTTGTAATCTATTCTATTCTTGAACTAATTTTCGTTCACCATTTTAGTCTCACTATATGCTATAGGCCTGGTTAGGCCGCACAGGCTCGCTCTAATTTTCAGAACCTGTAGGCCTGCCAACCAAATGTTTTTAATCATACAAAGACAAACAAAAAGTGAGATATTTCCTGAAATCCAATAAAAGTGGAATATATATTTGTGTATTTAAGTCGCTCATATTTATAAAACAAAACATAAACTACATTGCTAAATGTATCCTATAACCCATTATATTATGGGGACAGTTCATGTAACAATAGGTCTTATATTTGATTGTTGTTATGATAAGAGAGACAAAAATATTTTGGGGCATATAGTGTGTGTGTGGGCGCGCGCGCGCGTGTGTGTGATGCAAACACAAACATAATATGGCTATTTCAAACATGATTATTTTTACGCACGTGACCCGTGGGGCGAAAAGATTTACATTGCAAAGTAATAAAATAATAGTTGTGGCACATATTAACACACCTGTATACATGTACTATATTAACAATTTCAGGGCTATATGGGCAATTTCTTTAATTTTCCCACTCTGAGTTTGTATGGCATTGCATAGCCATATTTGCCTGTAATAAAAAGTCAATTGACTCATTTTACAGCCAATGAAAATCATATATCTCAGTCTGTCGGGCGGCTCCACCTGCATATATTTACCGCCTGTGAAACGGCAGTCGTAAGAATTTGTTATGTTCCCGCCCCTGCTTGACCCATTTTTACGAATTATTCATATGATTCAGCACAATAAAATATGTGACCTCAGCCTCCAATAAGCAGGTCGCGAACCGGGGTTGTGTGAGTGTAGTGCCATGCACAGTCAGGGACGCTCTCTCGCGCTCTGCATTGGCTGTCTGGCTTGCGTGTTACATCATCACGCATGCTGCTGTCCTCCGTTGGCCTAGTGAACTGTCTCTGAGCAGTGCGCTGCGCGGAGTCGATCTAGCTCTACTACACGTTTTACCTCTGCGTCAGGGGGTGCAAGTCGTGGCGCCATAACACGCGGCCGGGCAACGGGGATGCGCATTTGTAGTCACGGATGGATCACTCACTCCAAACAGTGGTCCTTCCATCAGAGAGAGAGAGGAGACCTTTCTCTTCATGTGCCGCCCGCGCATCACGCCACATAATTGATGTTGTGAGGATATCGGCCTTCTGAAAAACTGCTTCCCAGCCTTTCCTCACAAACACCTGCTTTGAATACTGACTGGCATATTTAGTAAAGAGATGCTGTTCTTTTGTTTTAGCATCATACCAGTTAAGATCATATAGCCAAAACCTAAACATCATGATCCTATTATTATCCATTGGCTCATAATTGTGAACAGTGGCTCATGGATCTTCTTCTACTATGACATAAGCGCTAGGCCTAATATTTAATGATGCATAATTGCATGATAAATACGTTGTGCTCATGTCTCCTAATTATCATTAAATGATCTTAGTTGCTTTTTTATAAAAAGCCTCGCCATGGCGCATGTCTGTGTACTAAAGCTGTGGGCTATGGATGTGAAGGAGTAGGCTATAGCCTCTCTGACCAATACATCTCGCTCTCTCATGGTAACTGTGACAAGTAGGCCTATGAGGAGATAATGAAACGGTAGAGAAGGAGTGTTTACTCAAGAGTCCGAGCCAGCTGCCTCTGATCACCCGTGATAATCACCGTCCTGCAAAATACAGTCTTTGTCACCCCAGTGACACCGCCCTGTCCACCACGAGTAATTGCGAGGATAAATGTATGAGAGGGTAAATGGACTTGTAGGACCAAGGTTTATCATCAAGCCCGTGCATGGAGCATGGAATTACATTCACACACATAGGCCGCTCACAAGAGGCCCAAACGTCGGCTGCTTTTGTGCATAAAGATAAATGTTGAAAAACAAATGTTGATTCAGAATGTTAATCGTAAAATTGTACATGTTCTAAAAGTCACACACACATACACATACACACGCACACACACACAGTATAGAATACAAAAGTTTCTTATTTAGGCCTATAGGTGTGGTTGATCCTACACCCCAGGGCTGGTGAAAGTAATGGTTCTAGTTTAGGCAATGTTACACTGAAAGTGAATTATTATTTCATGTAATAATAATGTTCTTACAGCTGATTCGCCCTCATCTCTTTCAGTGTTTGTGCTGAACCACTAGTAAAAGTAGGAAAAGAAGTAACAGAGGACTACACTGTTGTTGCTTTGTATATGGGAACCAAATAACAATGTCCATGGGTAATTCTAACAGCTATTCCTAGATGTATTTTTATTATTATTATTATTAGTAGTAGTAAGTAGTGAGTAGTATTATAATAAACGGAAGCAGTCGAGTAGTTGTAGTAGGCCTATTCATTTATTATTCTAAAGGTAGTAGCCTAGTAGTATTGACATTAGTATTATGTGCACTGTTGTTCAGCCCTATTTTTACATGTTCCACTCAATAAGTAATACCCTACTATTGTCTTTTACTTTTGGGGAATATGATTCAAAAATGAAAATTATAGGTATTTTTAAAACAACAACACTTCATGCACGTGATCTACTGTGGGCCTACATTTGGCTAATTTCTAGACTGAGATTATTACTTACTCAAATAATTACTTTCCAGGCAAATGTATTTTTTTGTAAAACAATATTTATTCTCATTGAAAAACAAACCGTGTAAAAAATATCACACTCCGATTATACAATACTTGCCAAAGAATGTACACTGTTTTATTACTGAAATAAGCACACACTGCATATAAATGAATGACCTTCATCTTTGTGTCTTTTAAATACAAAGCACAAATCAAAACAGTAAAAAATAAAATAATTGCCAAACTAAAAACGTGTGTGTTTGACACAACATACATTGTTTGAGACGTGATCGTGTATAACCTTTCATTAAGTCGATATCCTGAGACGCCCTAGACTTAAATGAATCACTTCATAAACAATGAAAGTTCATGGAGAGAAAATTAGATTGACATTAAAATTGTATTAACATAAATATAGCCTAATATTTTTTACAGCATGAATTGGCACGAATAGTGTTCATGTCCATCACTCAGCTGCGTGTTACCAAAAAACATACAAAAATAATCCTACCTTCAAAGAGGGGCGTTTTTGTTTGTGTTTCTTGAAAACTTGGAAGTTAGTTTATAGAAATTAACAGCCACTAGTACCGTTCAGAATTATGTTGGGAAAGTTCTCAACCATGTGTAAAACAGTTCCTGGGTGCATACTCAACCGCTGGTTGGGCGACTGTGGCGCTAGGGAAGACGATAACATTGGAACAACAGGAGAAGTCCGCGCAGCACAGCGAGAGTGCGCAGGGCTCAGCGAACTCCCAATGATACTCTCTATGGAGAAGGTAGAGCGCTGGACAGGCGAGCTGGACTTGGCTGCAGTGTGTATGGGTGAAACCAGGCTGCGACTGAGCTGGGGTACGAACCTGCTCCTGGCTAAGTCACTGGAAGTGGGCAAGGACGGTGCCGAGATAATGGTCCCAGTGTGTGAATGCCTGGACTGTTGCTGCT
This sequence comes from Brachymystax lenok tsinlingensis, assembly GCA_030435695.1. NCBI lineage: Eukaryota > Metazoa > Chordata > Actinopteri > Salmoniformes > Salmonidae > Brachymystax > Brachymystax lenok. The sequence continues at coordinate 38,680,812 of CM059787.1, read as the reverse complement.
GCTGAAACGCGAAAAGCGCAGAGTGTGTGTGGTAGGACTGCAGCTGGATACCGTAGCCACAGCCGTAAGGTCCATAGCCGTACGCAGCAGCGGGGATAAAACTGTTATGCTCCCGCAGCAAGTCCTGCTGCTGCTGTCGTTTGAAGCGTTTCCGTCGTCTCAGAAAGCTACCGTTGTCGAACATATCGGCCGACTCCGGATCTAGGGTCCAGTAGTTCCCCTTCCCGGGGTTCCCGGGTTCCCTCGGTATCTTGACGAAACAGTCGTTTAGGGACAAGTTGTGTCGGATTGAGTTCTGCCACGCGGGGAACTTTTCCCGGTAGTACGGGAAACGGTTGCTGATGAAATCACAGATCTCGCTGAGGGTGAGCCGCTTCTTGGGGCTCTGGAGAATGGACATGGTGATTAAGGCGATGTAAGAGTATGGGGGCTTCACCAGGATGTTCTTACTGGCTGGTTTGTACGGATCCCGGGACGAGGAGCTGTCCAGGCATGGCGGGGAGCCAGACAGAAGATCATTGTGCATCTGCGCCACCTCGTCCACGTAGGAGCGCGTCTGGCTGTCCCCATCCTCCCCCTCGCCGACCACGTCGATGTCGGTCTCTTCCGAAAGGATGGAGGCATCCGACATCTCGGAGCTCAGAGTCATGGCTCACGGCTGGCTATGCAGAGCGCTGCACTGTGCTGTGCGCTCACAGAAGCTACGGCGGATAGGAAGAGGAGATGCTGCCAGTGCTACTCTGCCCTCTTTCAAGACAACTCATATGAGGGGATGAGAGGAGCACGCCGGCGGTAAGAGATGTCCCCTTTTCCAAGCACTTTCATATGTTTTAGGGATTATTTCGTTGTTCAGTAGCGCACCATTCGGATGGTAGTTTGAAGTGTGTGTAAAGACCTGAAAAAGGCCGAACCTGAATCCTAAAGAGGGCGGATCTTCCATCGCGCTTTATACCAGTGCTCTGATCACGTGGCGAAGGAACGTCACCAAGGCAAATGAATAGAGGAAAAAAATAGTAAAAAATAGTATTTGAAGAAGAACGGTGGACGATTTAAAAAGTTTGGTTCTCTTTTGGTGGTCATCTTGGTATAGGCTACACATATGGTTATTCTAAAGCTTTCATTTCTGCATGCAACCTTAGACAAAGCCAATGCAGGACTATCCCTTTTAGATAATAATTTATTGTGATAAAAAGCTCTAACATGATAGTCGAATTTTATGCTTGAAAGAAGTAGGCCTATTTATAAAGTTATGGCATTTTAGAAATTCCGTTTTACCATTAAAAAAAAGTAATGGTTCAGATTAATTAATGATTTATAGCCTACATCAAACTAAATTATCTGCGTTTTTAAAATAAATAATTACAGATGGAATTCCATGTCCCACTCTCCACGCATCATAGTTTGCGTGATCCGGTAGTTATCTAGATTATCCGCGAGCCATTTGTAATGGAAAAGAGTCAGCTGTTAACTTGCATCAGTCACGGGTCACTCAGAGAGCATGCGAGCAGCTCGAAAAATAAGGGCCTCTATCTCCCATGCACCGACTTTATAGCGCTGAATGAAGATTTTCAAGATAATATAGAAAGAAAATCGAATAAATCTGTTTTGATGAGTTTATATCATTTTTTTATGAAATCGTGATGTTTACGCATGTTACAAAATCCTTTATTTGGGTTATCTCGATCATATTATCTGCTGTATTATATTGTAATTGCCTGCATGTAACAGTGTGAAACTTTCTTGCGTGATATGGCTCTAGCAAAAGAGTGTGTAGAGCATATCTCTAAAAGCTTTACAATCTGAATGTAGGCTACACGTGCGTAATTGCTTTATGTACAGCACCGGCTAATATATTTTGAAACTACACCAACATAGGCCTATATGATGCTTTTTGATTAATTCATTTGAACTATATAGGCCTAGAGAATATATAATTTATAAATATATTGTAAAACGGAACTTTTCATGGCCTGAACTGATATTTCAAAACATCTTCCCCGTTGTGGTTTTCCTTTTCATTGCCTTTGCACGAGAAGTATAGGCACGAGAAGTAGGATATAAGTTATGTTTTCTAAAATGTTCCTGCTCGCCATTCAATTTAAAATGAAAGGCTATGGTTACATGTTTCATTCTACAGAATCCCCTTTAACAACTCGGAGACAGTTACGTTCATGAAGTTGGGCAACTGTGAAGAATCCCCATTTTTTGTTGAGTGAACTTGGTTCATTTGTTTTCTTTAGTGAATTTACAAAAATGTGACAATAACAATTTAAACTGGGACGCACTTTGTTATGGCACTAGGCTAGCCAAAGTCATGCATGTACTGCACCCCCAACTAGACAAATGTAAGACATATCTCTTGACACAGGTGAAAGATGATCATATCTAATATATCATACTAATGTGGGGGGCATGAAAATAATCAGTAAATAAAACTTGTAAAATACATTTTCAAAGCGCTGAAAACCTACTACACATCATTATCTGTTGATAAAGAGCGTGCCTTTTTGCAACAATGGAGTACAAGTAAAAGTACATTTCAATGCAAATAGGATATGAGTTAATGTTGTTATCATAATGTCCCTTTCTATGTCCCCCACTTAAGTTATGTGGGTAAATTCAGAAACAACTATAGCCTACCAAAGCACTACAACAACAATAGAGCCTGTAGGCCAATAAAACCCATATGTTGTATTGTAGGCATGATAATTAATGGGTTTAGGTTCTCTTTATGTCAGTAAGAAAATATCTGGTGCTTTTTGATGACCATATAAAGCTACCCCGTGGCTGATTCAGAGTTGTATGACGACTTATGTTGATTTAACTCTGGCCTATCTACTGCAGCGTTTCTGCTGGACTAGCACCATCTAGCGGAGAAAAAGTCCACACTCTTTCAACAGACAACTGCTTTGACAACTTCAGCGTCAATTTGACATTGACAGCACTTTTATTTTCCCTTTCGTTATTTTCTATGTCATTCGCATAATATTTATATTCCACTAACAGTTTATAATTTACATGCAAGCCTTTTGCGTTCTCACAAATTAACCAGTTGTTGGCTGACAATTGGCTCAGGCCTAAACCTCGCCAAAAGGCCACAGAACTCTCTCAAATACACATCTCTCTCAGACAGGTATTACCACCATTTTTGATGACTATCGAAATAATGGTCTTTCGATTTAACTCTTCAAAAATTAACACAGCAGTGATACAAAATAGTTTTTCAGTCATGCATACAAACATTTTTGAATAATTTGAAAATCACTAGTATTTGTTTATTAGTTTGTTTGTGCTAAATATCAAATGTATACCCTAACAGCCATTGGCCTAAGAGGGATATTGTCCTGTCTTTATAGGAAAATAGATCAGATTGACCACAATTAGGCATACTTATTGCCACATGCACTACATTATGTGGACACAATGCAGTTTTAGGTAGTAAAATAGCAAGGTAAGCCTACGTGGATTGAATATGACATGTTTTATTCCTGTAAAAAAATATTCGGCTCATAAAGAATCTCAGTTGATGCTGGCCGTTTCTGGCAACTGAATTGCCATCATATGGAAACGAAGCCTTGTTGAACAGTGGAGAGTTCAAATAATTATAAATACTTTCGTTATAGTCCTATTCCTTTTTCAAATGCCTGTTTTAGACTTGCAATAACCTAGTCTTGGAGAAGGCTACGGACGGACTTATACATTATAAATTATCAGTCACTTTGAGACAAAATACATCGAATAACGATTCAATCAATTAAATTCGACTGACTGGGTCTCTGGTAAGTGACACTTAAAAGTTAATAGGTGAAAGTTGATAAAAACGGTAATAATTTATTTTAATGAATCATTTGAATCTGCACTGAAACTCTCTGAAGATGTTTGAAATGGGTTTTGCTCTATGCGTTTACGGACTGGTATGTCACGATTGTCCCCTACATTATTTGGTCTATATGGGAAAAGCATTTAGCCTGTTTGCATCATGCTTTCTATAATTCCTCATTTGACATTATTTCGTTGAGTTATTAGTATAGGCAAGGTTTAGCCTATAGCTAAATGATGGTGAATTTTTTAACTGACACTTAAAGCAGGGCTCGCATGTGTGGTAAACCACTTCTAAAGGGTTTCTAAATTCCCCTCTGCGATCGGAGGGTGTTTCCGTGCCACGGGGTACCAAGAAAGCACTTACTGCTGAACGCAATCCCTGCCTCCCTGCCTCTAACTCTGACAAATTCTATGAATGTCACCAAAACAGTCCGTCTCTCTCCGGGGACTTGGTAGCCTGTGATTCATATGTATCACATACATAAAGGGCAAGACAATACCAGTGCACATATTGTGAGTGCGTGCGGTTGTACGTGTGCGTGATTAGGGCTAATGTGTAAGGTGTTGTGTGTGTGCGTGTATGTGTGTGAGAGAGAGATAGAGAGAGAGAGAGTGTGTGTGCATGCGTGTGTGTACACAATGCACAGTTTAGGCTACTTCAGGAAATATATTGTATATTTGTGAATAACCTGAGAAATAAATAGGCTACTTAACAAATACTTGTGAAAATACTTGAGATTGTGTCTGTGGGGACAAAATAAACACTTTGATCTGGTAATGTAGTGGCGATTCCATATGACACACTATTTGCACAGTTTGAGATCAGTTCAAGATGTGTCCACAGAATTTACTTTCCTAACTTAGATATTTGGTTGGTGTTCCCATCCCATGCATTTAGGCCTATGGCAGAGTTCCAATATATTTGATTTACCATACAAAGGTGCAGAGAGGTATATTGCTCTTCCAGTGAGACAATAAGAACCGTCTGCTCTCCTCTCTCACCTGTGGGAACACTTCCTGGTCTCCTGGTCAGCTAACCTGTGTATCTGTATAGGCTACATGTGACCAGTGACCTAACACCCCATGTAAGAGTGTCACTACTGTACAAAACCAAGTTCAAACATTCCTAGCCAGACAACATATACACAGATTCAATGAGCATGTAAGCAGACCAAAATGTCTTCTACAGGTAAGGTGAATAGATTGACAAGGTGTCACAGAGTTTTCATCACATGATGGTCCATGATCCATTGGGTGGAAGGTAGCCTAGTGGTTAGCGTGTTGGACTAGTAACCGAAAGGTTGCAAGCTCAAATTCCTGAGCTGACAAGGTAAAAAAAAAGAATAATCTGTTGTTCTGCCCCTGAACAAGGCAGTTAACCCACGGTTCCTAGGCTGTCATTGAAAATAAGAATTTGTTCTTAACTGATCTGCCTAGTTAAATAAAGGTCAAATAAAATGATGCCTCATGTGCTAGCCCACTGTGGAGGGTTACGTTAGGCAGTTCTATTCAAATCTGGACAAAGAGACACTTCAGCCAAAATGGGTGGGCTATCATTGTTTGTTTTTCTGTTGCATAGTGTTGAGTCTACATTAGGCTACATTTTTGTGTTCTCATTACCATGGGAGTTTTGTACTGGACTGGCGTTTTTGTTGTTGTAATTCTTTGAATATTAGCATTCCCAAAATAGGTATACTAGTTTGCCAGTCTGTGTAGGTTATGTAAAGGCTTACTGTTAGTGCATTGTAACAGGTTTTAGGTATGGGATCCAAGTTTTATGCTGTTTTGAAATTATAATACCGTTCTGCACAGGCTAGGCTATGGTGACACTTTCCACCTTGTTCTCACACACAGAATGAGAGGGCCTTCAATATTACATTGTGACTGATAATGCAGGATGTAATGCAGCTCATCGCCTTATAGCCATTCATTCTAAAACATAAAGATAAACAAGTGAAAGGTAGGTCTAGTCCTACTCAACAGAATAATTGGCTGCCGATGAGTAACTACAGATTAATATCACTTTATTGGCCAATTACACACAAGGTCCAACCCGAAATGTGACTTCCACTTTTAAGCCAACCCATTCGAAAGACACATAGGCCTATGTACAGATTTTATGGAGAGGTGTGGGGGGCTGCCACACTGGGCGCTGTTGTGCCTTGCTCAAGGGGGAGAGGATATGTTTACAATGTAAAGAGGAAGAAGAGGATATGTTTACAATGTGCAGCATGTCAGAGAACATTCCGAAAGTGTCTCCTCTCCCATTCAAATTGAATGAGTCAGATGTGGAGTTTGAAGTGGATCCTGGGTGCAGTGTAACCATAATGAACAGGTCAGAGTATTCAAAGTTGTGGAACAGTACAAAAGTTCCAGGCATAAAGACTTGTTCTCTGCATCTCAAACCGTACACAGGTGAGAGAGTAGACATATTAGGTGCAGCTAATGTAACTGTGCAGCACAGAGACACCGTGACTCAGCTACCTCTAGGAGTCATATCAGGCACCGGACCAAACCTGCTAGGTCGGGGCTGGATGAAATAACTGAAGTTAATTGGGGAACAGTAAATCAGATTGTTGCAGGTCAACAGTGGACATTGGAAGATGTGTTGACAAAACATGAGAATCTGTTTAAAATCTATGCAGACAAGAAGGACACACCAAGGTTTTACAAACCAAGACCTGTACAGACCATAAACATCTACTGTCCCTTTTCAATGAAATGAAGGCAGGTCCACAGACGGTGTCTCCGAGAATCCAGAGGCGGGCAGTGACGTTGAGCGCGCACAAGTATGTCATCGTCTTCAAGGCAGGAAAGTACAATGGGAACGGCTTGAGCCGTCTTCTGCTGCCCGTACACACCAATTATAACAGCTCAAGAGGACAGAGTGCTGATGTTCGAGGACACGGACACCACACACGTGACTGCAGAGCAAGTGAGAACCTGGACAGGTAAAGAGTCCTGTCTAGAGTTAGAGAATATGTGGTAAGGGGATGGCCACAACGAACAGAAGGGACTGAATTCACACCATACAGTGTCAGGAAAACAGAGTTGAGCGTACAGGATGGTTGCGTTTTGTGGGGAGCACGAGTGATTATTCCACAGCCAGCACGCTAGGCTATCCTACCGCAACTACATCAGACTCACCCTGGGGTCTCGCGTATGAAAGCGTTGGCTAGGAGTTACTTATGGTGGGCAAAACTAGATGACGAGATAGAGACTCTAGTCAAGACATGTAACACGTGTCAGGAACACAGAAAAGCACCAGCAGCATTCCCGCTCCACACCTGGGAGTTCCCAGAGAAATGCTGGAGATGATTTCACATAGATTACGCAGGACCATTCATGGGGGAAATGTTTCTGATATTGATTGATGCACATTCGAAATGGGTGGAAGTGTATCCTGTGAGTTCTTCTTCATCCACCACTATTATAGATTGCCTACGACAGAGCTTCAGTAACCAAAGGATACCGGAGATGGAGGTGAGTGACAACACAACCTGTTTCGTGAGCACTGAAGCACAAGAATTCTTCAGAAACAATGGTATTGTGCATGTGGCATCAGCTCCATATCAACCATCTCCAAATAGTCTGACGGAACACGCAGTACAGACATTCAAAGAAATTATGAAAAAAAGTGTAGAAGGGAGCATAGCGGCAAAAGTGTCACCTGTTCTGTTCAGCTACAGAATAACACCTCAATCCACAACAATACTTTATCCTGCTGAGTTGTTATTAGGTTGTAGACTACACTCCACACTGGACCTAGTCTGTTCAGACATGGAAAGGAAAGTTGAACGCAAGCAAAACAGAGAAAGAGAACCATGACAAACGTACCAAGGGCCAAAGTTGTGGAGAGGGGGACCCTATCCTTACCAGAAATGTCAGTCATGAGCAAAAATGGATTCCTGGAATCATAGAATCAGTGACTGGTCCTGTCTCCAACAAGGTAATGTTGGGAGATGTTCAAGTGGTTCACAGGCATGTTGATCAGATTCTTACCAGACATGAGGGAACAACAAGTGAGTTACTAGTTGTGATGGCAGAGGACAGGCTGTTCTCTAGATATCCACTTGCTTCAATGGTGCACATTCCACAGACAGAGACTGTAACAAAGGAAACAGTTCAAGAAGAGAAGAACCCAGTTTCAGAGTCAGATACTCTGAGCTTAGCTCAGAAACAGCTGGTGGCTCCTCCACTGTTGAGAATGGACACTACCCCTAGTGTTCGTCACAAAGCTTCCAAGCCGCTTAAAGGACTTTGAACTGGGAACAGGTTAAACTAAAATGCTTATGAACATGTGAAACGTAATGTTTATTGTCATGCTTATTGTTTACACTGACTTGTTTAGTTCAGTAGAGTACAGAACAAGTTAACAAGCATGCTGTTTCAGTTATAGGACAATTTTTCTCTGCATTAGTTCATTAACGCAGTAAAAGAGCATAGGGAATGTCGTCTTATGTTGTATATCCTAAAAAAAAACGTTTTTTTTGGGGGGGGGGGGTTTATATTTAAATCTTAATAAGAGAGAATGTCGTAATGTGGTATTAACACGTCATTACACATACATGCCACCAGGTTGTGTAACACGTAAGATGAGTACATATAATCATTGTTAAGAGTATTGGGGCGCACCAATACACACGTTGAGTGCAGCTGCCTGTTACACCATGCTCAGGGTTAATAACAAAGTAACCCGTTTATAAAGAGCTAGTCCCTTATTTCTTCCTAGGCGTAACGAGTTCCGTGGATTGTTACAGATAAGGCCATTCCTCATTCCCATGAATGAACTGGCCCATCAGCCACTGAGGTATATGAATGACATCGGGCACTTTTGCGGTTGCACGTCTGGCCGCGCGTCACTTCCTCCAGCCTCTCTCGCTTCCATCTTTCTCCCCGCGTGTGCTCGCTGCTAGTGTGCAGGTCAGTGAGGAGCTCTAAAATACCTTATTTCATGCACTGTTTCTGCTCTTCTCCAACTGCTCACGGTAAACAATATCCTTTGGTTATCAGACCGGTGAAAAAAAATCGTGGAGTTTGAGCACAAGTGGACTTGGTAACAGAGCTGGGAAGTGAGGTTGGAGTGACAGGCCCAATACCGCTGGCGCTAATCGAATTTAGCAGCTTGGTAGCTAGCCAGAGGCAAAAAGTCCAATACGTCGTTGATCTGGCTTTTACTTTTCAGTGGTCATCGTCGACATCTCAAATGTATGTCGAGATTTAGCGAGCAGCGGTGTAGATGGCAGTGTTTGTGTTTTCTTCATTTTCTCGGCGTATTCCAGTTCGCTAACATCAACAGTTAGAACGGCCAATTAGCATAGCTAGCGACATCAGTGCCTATTATTATCCAGCTAGCTAACGTTAGCTCTCGTATCTAAACAGAAATCACTTACGAACGTTAGTTAACTACTGGTAAGTTGGTTGGTAGTTTGTCTGCTCGATTTAGACAACACGTAGCTACAGTGAATTGATTTAAGCCGTTGCGTCTGCGTTTTTTGGTTGCAAGGTCTGAGTCTCGACGTTGGCAAGCGATTAAGCATCTAACTTTTTGATGTTCGATAACGTTTACTAGCTGATACTGGTCAACAGGCAGTTTGGTTGCTAACGTGACATATCGCAGTGTTGCCTTTCAAACTTAACCACAATATTGATTTGCTGTTTTGGGGATTTTTGCTAATTTACACTACATCAACAGTACACTCGCGTGTGTGCCTTCAACTGGTATTTTATGCAACAATTAATTTAGGCTACAATTAACGTTACTGGTTTAAGGAAGGGGAAAGGGGGACACCTAGTCAGTTGTACAACTGAATGTCTTCAACTGAAATGTGTCTAACGCATTTAACCCAACCCTTCTGAGTCAGAGAGATGCGGTTATCAGATGTTTGTAGAAAATATTTTCAGTACGAAAAATAGGCTTAAGTGAGGCGGGGCTTACAAATATATTACAAATGTGAAGTTAACCAGAAACAAATGATCCTAATTATATAATACCAGTAACCCAAATGCTATCTATTTCAGATGAAAGAAATAATAATGAACCAAGAAAAACTTGCCAAACTTCAGGCACAAGTCCGCATTGGCGGCAAGGTAAGAAAATAAGCCATTAACACCAACATCTTCCTATTATGCTCTTGATCATGTTTTCCCACCTAGTAACACAGCACTATTTAAAGCAGAGTCAATATGTTTAGAAAAATAACATGTCATTGTAAAGCTCATCTCGCACCTGGTGTTGAAAGAGCATGCACTTGAATCTGTCTGTTCTGTTATACAGGGCACCGCTCGCAGAAAGAAGAAGGTCGTGCACAGAACCGCAACAGCAGATGACAAGAAACTTCAGTTCTCCCTTAAGAAACTAGGCGTCAACAACATCTCTGGTATCGAAGAGGTAAGGTCTGGTCCATGGTTAAAGACTGACCCTTTCGCTCTCTGTAACCATCTTTGTAAATGGACGCCAGAGTACTTGAATTGGTGTGAAATTGGAACTTAGCTAGCTGCGGTCTGTGAGTTTTCAGAAATGGAGATGTCTAGTGCGACTGCAAGTAACATGGCATAACCATTCTCATTCCTCGCAGGTGAACATGTTTACAAACCAGGGGACAGTGATCCACTTCAACAACCCCAAAGTGCAGGCCTCCCTGGCAGCCAACACCTTCACAATCACTGGCCACGCCGAGACCAAGCAGCTGACAGAGATGCTGCCCAGCATCCTCAACCAGCTGGGAGCAGACAGCCTGACGAGCCTCCGGAGACTGGCTGAGGCTCTACCCAAACAGGGTACGTGTTTCTGGGGAGGTAGCTGGAAGGTGAGGGGGTACTGGCCGAGGCGCTGCCAAAACAGGGTACAAATGACTGGAGGACATTTAAAAATAGTCTTCACCTCATCTGTTAATTTGGCCACATGTACTAGAGACTTCTCTAATGTGTGAGGAGGTGGATTGGTAATCGAAACAGACAGAAATGCACAGTAATAATTTGAACGTTTTTGCACTTGTAATTGGAATGATTGGGATTTGAAGTAGAGCTGGAGGTTCTTGGATTGATTTTCGAGCACTACAGGCACTGACATAGTAATAGAAATGCCATTTGTTTTACTTAGTTATTCTTCATTATTGGATAAATCTTCCTGAAGACCCGAGGCATTTGTACATTTCTCTGCAAGAAGTTTGTAACATCTCTTATTTCTTCCTCACAGCTGGAGATGGAAAAGCACCAATTGCCCCCATAGAGGAAGAGGATGATGATGTTCCAGGTGAGTAATATGAAGAGCAGTCTCAATGTGCTGAGGTCGTGATTGTTCGAGTTTTAATCTGAGATTTAGCTCATACTTCTGTTTCCATCCATGTGGGCCGGCACCTGTTTCTCACTAGGCTGTGGCTCCGGCAAACCTGCTCTTACTTTGGGCCAAGGTCAGGCCACTGGCACTTTTCAGCTGGCATTTACATAAAAATGGCTAGCTGAACTTGAACACTTTCTCAACAAAGCAACTGTCTTGATGCAGAAGTAGTTGATTCTGCTCACCCCAAGTCTTTAGTCACACTCCTGATGGAAACACAATCATACTAGAGCTTTCATTAACAAAAAGCACTAGTGACACACTGGTGTGGGTTAAGTCTTAGAGGAAACCCCCTCCCAAACCACTGATTCCTTTAATTTAGTGTTAACCTCTTAGGGACCATTAGCGGGCTCCCTCTTAGGGACCGTTAGCGGGCTCGTTTTCGGAGCAAACAAAGCACGGCAAAATAAATTAGGAATATTTAACCTCTTAGGGCACTGCCCGGTGAAATGCAAGGTGCCAAATTCAAAATCCAAAAGTTGAATTATTAAACATTCATCAATATACAAGTGTTGCATAGTCATCAAAAGCTCTGCTTCTTGGCAATATCACAGCGTTGTCAGATTTCAAAAAGGCTTTACAGCACTACATTTGATTGTTTGAGGGTAGCACCTCCAATATTTTTCCCATTACCATAAATTCATAAACCATGCGGTTCACACAACACATTTCACAGCGAAAACAAATCAATTACCCTTTGAAGAACTTCTCCTGAGGGCTTCCCAAGTGTCCAACAAAGACAATCCATGGTTCTTTTGTTAGAAAAAGTAATTTATTATATCCATAAATCTCCGTTTGGTTGGTGCATTATGATGAGAAAATACAGCGTCCACTCGCCCATTGAAACGTGAAGAGAACTCGTTCAACCTATACCTATAAACTTGTCCAAGAACAATCAAACATCATTGATAATGTATCCTTAGGAACACTTATGTATATTTAGTATAATATTTCAACAGGAATATAAACTGGGTGATAGGAAAGGAAAAAAACACAGCGCGCGCAAGTCGGTGAACGCGCATTCTCTTCTGTTTACCTCTGTGACCACTTCCCAATTCTTCTTCTATTGCCATCCTGATCAACTAAACAAAATCAAAACACTGTCTAGAGACTGTTGACATCCAGTGGAAGCAATAGGTACTGAAATCTTGAGGGGTTCAAAATGAGGCAATGTGTCAAAATCACTTTTTCCAGGACAGAAATTTCTCGGGTTTTCGCCTGCCATATCCGTTTTGTTTTACTCACAGACAAATGGTTAACACTTAGAAAATTGAGTGTTTCCTATCCAATGGTACCAAATATGTGCATATCCTATTTTCTGGGCCTGAATGGGAGGCATTTTACTTTGGGCACGCCATGCTCTCCAAAACCGTCACCTCGGGAGCTGCTCCCTAAGAAGTTAAGTAACACTGAGAACAATATTCTTGTGAACAAATATTTCTTTTTGGCGTTATAAGGTTGTTGAAGTCTGTTGCAGCTCAGGTCGACTACAAAATCCACAATACATTGCTCTCTATGGGATAGCTAGATAGCAAATGTAGCTACACACAATAATACCAAAGACCATATCAGCATGTGAAGGAGCTAGTTAGCTGTAAAATCGCCTAAACAAACTGCACTATCAATTTAAGAGTCTACAATCTCACCATGTTCAACCTGCAGATCGATGTGCCTCAGTGGAGTCGGACATTTGCAACAGCAGATATACTTTTGTGGAGATGGGGAAACGTTGCCCATGCTACGTCAATGGACCGAGCGGTGCGTTCTGAGCGATTCTGGGACGAGCGCTCTTCTTCAAGGAGTGAATGGGAGTCTATTGGGCGCTAGCTCAAAAACCCAACATTAGCACCAATTTCATCAAGAAGTCGAACATTACAAGTCTTGTCCAAGATGTGAGAATTAACTTTCTATCTGTAATATCGTGTAACTTTGGAATTGTGCCGTTGCGTACTCGAGCAAAATGGGCCCGTTTCTCGACATAAACTGACTTTGATAAGGGATTACGTGACGATTAGCTTAGCAACTGCGGGACACAGCATGACAACGTGAACGCAATTGGTGGGCTGTTATAAACTCAGCAAAAAAAGAAATGTCCTCTCACTGTCAACTGCGTTTATTTTCAGCAAACTTAACTTGTGTAAATATTTGTATGAACATAAGATTCAACAATTGAGACAAACTGAACAAGTTCCACAGACATGTGACTAACAGAAATGGAATATGTGTCTCTGAACAAAGGAGGGGTCAAAAGTAACAGTCAGTATCTGGTGTGGCCACCAGCTGCATTAAGTACTGCAGTGCATCTCCTCATGGCCTGCACCAGATCACGCACAGAACGAGCAGTATGGCTGGTGGCATTGTCATGCTGGAGGGTCATGTCAGGATGAGCCTGCAGGAATAGTACCACATGAAGGAGGAGGTCTTCCCTGTAACGCACAGCTTTGATTACCTGCCATGACGACAAGCTCAGTCCGATTATGCTGTGACACACCACCCTAGACCATGACGGACCCTCCACCTCCAAATCGATCCCGCTCCAGAGTACAGGCCTCGGTGTAATGCTCATTCCTTTGACGATAAACGCAAATCCGACCATCACTCCTGGTGAGACAAAACCGCGACTCGTCAGTGAAGAGCACTTTTTGCCAGTCCTGTCTGGTCCAGCGACGGTGGGTTTGTGCCTATAGGCGATTGTTGCCGGTGATGTCTGGTGAGGACCTGCCTTACAACAGATCTACAAGCCCTCAGTTCAGCTTATTGCGGAGAGTCTGAGCACTGAAGGAGGGATTGCGCGTTCTTGGTGTAACTCGGGCAGTCGTTGTTGCCATCCTGTACCTGTCCTGCAGATGTGAAGTTCGACTGTACAGATCCTGTGCAGGTGTTGCTACACGTGGTCTGCCACTGCAAGGACGATCAGCTGTCTGTCCTGGCTCCCCTGTAGCGCTGTCTTAGGCCTCTCATAGTACGGACATTGCAATTTATTGCCCTGGCCACATCCGCAGTCCTCATGCCTCTTTGCAGAATCCCTAAGACATGTTCACGCAGATGAGCAGGGACCCTATGTTTTTCAGAGTCAGTAGAAAGGCATCTTGAGTGTCCTAAGTTTTCATAGCTGTGACCTTAATTGCCTACAATCTGTAAGCTGTTAGTGTCTTAACGACCATTCCACAGGTGCATGTTCATTAATTGTTTATTGCACAGGAAACTGTTTAAACCCTTTACAATGAAGATATGAAGTTATTTGGATTTTTACAAATTATCTTTGAAAGCCAGGGTCCTGAAAAGGGGATGTTTCTTTTTTTGCTGAGTTTACATTCCTTCCTTCATTGGATTCCTATTGCCTTTCTGATATCTCTGGCAACTGCACCATGATATGCACCCTGGACTGAAGAGGCAGACAAATAGGACAATTGTGCTAGACCCTCTGTTAAATTACACATTTCTTGAGGTAGGAATATCGCAAAGATATGATCAATGGCTCATTTGAGAGAAGACATCGTCCCGAGTTATGACATTGGCCAGTATTGAAGTCTGACGTGTACGACAGACCTTTTCGCAATCTAAAAGTTGTTTTCCTATTAACTTCCAGTGTAGCGAGAGCAACTATCACAGTGCTATACCGGACGGATTTCTGCCTGCTTGAATGCCAGTAACTCAGAAACATGAAATGACCCAGGGAATCGATAGAACATCACTCGGATGCACAAAAACAATATTCAAAACATTGGGTGAACCATTCCTTTAGGAGCTCTCCAATAATTTCAGTCTACGTAAACGGAGCAATCTCAAAAATTCAGCTGCACAAAAGTATGTGGAACTTCGCAAATGAAGCAATTTTGGAGTCGTTGCATACTGTGTGAAGCACTTTAGGTGGAAGTGTAGCAATGGAGGCATCCGTGTGTGAGAATCACACCAGCCTCTGGAAGTACATTTGATGCTGTCCCACTCCCACCCTCTTGGCATGGATGGAAACATCTAGTTATTGGTTATTTTTCCTCCCTGCTTATTTCTACTTGACCATGGGAAATGTGTAGGTATCTTCAATAATGGACCTTGTTCTTGGCCTCTTGTAAGTTTGCTCAGTGACGTGCTCCTATGTCTCAACATCACCCATATGTCTAGTTGGTATACATGTTATACTTTCTCTGAAGTCTGACTCCAGAATAACATCTGGGCTTTTACTTTCCCTCCGATTAATAAAACTTTGCCAGGTTTGCTTACTTTAGGGAATTGAAGGGGGTCATGCTCAGAGGATCCAACAATGACTAGAGTAATTGGTGATGGGTGGGAGTCGGGGTGGTGGGCGTAGTGTTTGAAACGTTGTGTTCGTTGTTTAGGAGTTCTGAAGGCAGTTTGCTTTTCTTTGTTGGAGAAAATGGGTCCAAACACATGAGGTTGCCATTACAATTACCCACAGCCTTTCCCAGGGCTATCCTTTTCCCGTAACCCAAAGTTTTCTCAAACGTAACAAACGATTACACTCCCGTTCAGCGTGAGGAATGGCTGAAGCCCGACGACAGTCTATGCCATCATGTTATTACTGGAGTTTAGTTTCCCTTTGTGTGTGTCCCCCCTCCCCCCCACTAAATGTTTTTATATTCAGTCTGTTGGAATTGTTTCCATTTGAACCCTCAACCCCTCTGAGACAAATATGGACTCGACAGATTTCAGATTTCATTGAACAAATAGGACCCTCCTTGTGATCCTCCGTGCCTTTTGATCCTCAGCGCCATTATTTCTTCATCTGTTTTCTGGAGTTCTGTGTACCTTCCCCTTGCAGAGCGAGACTCGTTCTGAGTGTAAAGGGAGAGCTGATGGGAGGGATTGTACCTGGGATCACGTTTCACATACCCTGTCCATTTTTCCTTAAGTGGTCTGAGATTAGTAGAAAGAGAGGCATGTATGTTTGTATTTAGGCCTGTTTCTTAACCTTACTGACACGTCACTTACCCACCGTTGGCTCTTGTGTTGTTTTAGATCTGGTGGAGAATTTCGACGAGGCTTCCAAGGATGAGGCAAGCTAAAGAAAAAAAACACACCTTCAGGAGTCTCAACTGGACTTTACTGGGTTGGATAGGGGCACTAGGCGTTATATATTTTTTTTTTTTTTTAACATTTTATTTCTTGCAACCTGACTCTCCAAATGCTATTTTGTGCACTGTGGTGTCCGTGTCCAGTTTGAGCCAGTGAGAGATTGTACTGAGGTTCGTGCTCTTCATATTCTCTTCAGCTGTTTTCTTCCATGTTACTTAACCTGATTTCTTTGCAGTGTGGCTGAAAGCATCACATCTGGAATAAACATTTGCTATTGTCAATTTGTATTTTCTCTGATTACTTTAAAACACATTTTAATTGCACCCTGTGGTCAACTAAGGCATGGTATAGAGGACTGCCGACAGTGTGACTTAAAGGTCATTTCCGCTTGCGCCGACGTGCACAGCATTTACTTTGAATAAATGACTTGTACAGATAAATGGGACATCTGTGCACAAAATTTGGTAAAGATGGTTTACAAGGTGTTTATTTACAATAACAAAAAATCACCAGCAAAAATCTGAAGGAACATTCTACAACACTAATGTACCCTAGGATGTCATTTCAACCATATCTTCCATTGAAGTCGGTCAGATGAACACACAAATACATTAAACTACAACCTACCCACAACAGGATCCACATTTTGTTAAAAAAAAAGATATTTGCAAGCAATCCAGTCAGTCTATACTGAACAAAAATATAAAAGCAATGATTTTACTGAGAAAATGTTCATATAAGGAAATCAGTCTAAAATTCATTAGGCCCTAATCTATGGATTTCACATGACTCGGCAGGGGCGCACCACCCAATCAGAATGAGCCCCCTCTCCCTAGGATCACTGCTCTTTAAGCTTTACTTATATTTGAAAAAGCTCTGAACAAGGCCTTGAGGCCGATACGTAAAGCTTAATAAAGAGCAGTGATATTACCAAGAGCAGTGTGCAAGTTTTTTTGAGGCTATGGAAAATTTCAGTTCATGAAACATGGGACCAACAATTTGTTGATTTTTATATTTTTTTTGTTCAATGTACTTAATTTCACCTCAACTTTAGTGTTAAAAGTAGCCCGTGAAATGTTGCCACGAGCAGCACTGCAAATATTGAGATGCAAGACTTTGTGCCGTCACACACCGTAATGTACACGGGTTCGCTGAATGTCGTTACGTGGGAGCTAGGGTACCAAAACAGTATAGAAGTTGACGCTCTTAGTAGTTGCGGCAGTTGACCCACTAGGCTGTTTACTTTCATGCTAATACTCTTTTCATGAGGGGCAGAATTCTCAAATGACGTGTGCAATTAACTCAACATCCCCCATTATTAATGCATGATTAGTGCAGACGTTTGGGTTGATGCACTAGTTTCTTACATGGTTTGTTACAAATTCACAATAGGGCGTCTACCCAAAACACTCACAAACATGCTTCCTAAACTTTTCACACATGAGCTTAACAGATGTGTCTCAGACGTGCTTCATGATTGTCCTCAGACATTTCTTTCTTCATTATGGCGTCTGCTGTATACTGTATTTCCATTCCCAGGCAGTCATTCCTCATGTCCCCCAGGCTAGTGGCTTTTCCCTGGGCTCTGGTCACTCTCGCATCCCCATCAGTAGCTTCAGTAGGTGGGCCTCCATCACCTGTTGAACTGATCAGAGAATAGAGTTTCATGGAAGTTTGAGTATTGTACAAAATCAAAAAGGCAAGTATCTGGTAGAGTTGGTTAAAGGTAAATAGGAAAGCTAGGTTGCTTAACCTAAACTGACACGAAAAGGACAATGTTATCCTCAGATTACAGCTCCAAAATGCAGCCATTTTAAACATGAAGTCTTATTACCAGAGTACAAATATCAAAGTCATGAAATCGTAACAGCTACTGGGTTAGTTTGAGCATGGCTTGTATGGGTGGGATCTGTTTCCATAACGGATGACATGTCTAGCCTTGGCATACACAGCACCATAAACTGTTAACTTCCTGGTTTTACTCTGATCCTAGTCAGGTCTAGTGGAACAGACCCAGAAGGTGATCATTCTAAGCTGGCTACTTATGCATAAGCTGGCTACTTATGCTACCACATCCTTATGCATAAGGATGTGGTAGGGGAGGGCAAGGGTTACTAGCTATGTTTCCACTAACTTGTCCAGCGATTTTAATTGTTAGAAAATTTTACATAACTAGATGCGACAATTGCCTGATACGGTGCATTTCCATTGAACGGTCTGGTGCCACTAAAAACAGCTGGATGTAATGTCACACTTAAAAATAACACTTTAGCAAAAACCTAGTGTCTAATAAAAAATGGTGGTTGGAGTGTTTCCATCATCCATTTAGGCAAATTGTCGACAGGTCGTGGGAGGGCATATAAGCTCTGTCTCAGGCACACTGGGAAAGCCAGCATGAATAGAATGGAAGAATTGACTATTATGACATTCTAATAATTCTCATGTGCCAATGTATTGCCATGGTCCTTTTATTGTCCCCAACACAAAGTACACCTGTGTAATGATCATGCTGTTTAATCAGCTTCTTGATATGCCACACCGGTCAGGTGGATGGACTAGCTTGGCAAATAAGAAATGCTCACTAACAGGGATGTAAACACATTTGTGCACAAAGTTTGAGAGAAATAAGCTTTTTGTGAAAATGGAACATTTGTGATCTTATTTCAGCTCATGAAACCAACACTTTACATGTTTATTTTTGTTCAGTAGTTACATATTTATTTAGCAAGCAGTATGCATTTAAGAATTAAATGTAGATTGGAGCTATGTGATGACATCACATGCCCTGTGTACCTTCTAAATTATTCTGCAATCAGCATTTAAGTTTCCATTTGTTTCTATTTAAAAAAAAAAAAAGTTTGACAAATTAATAATCCGCCCGTCGAACAGATACATGTCGGTCTTTAGAATATTTGTCCTGTTGCTGCCATTTCCATTACACATGTCAGTTTCTTTGTTGAGGCAATGCTTTTGTTGAATAAACCTGGGTCAATGGAAACCTGCCTATTGTTATACACAACTGCTATATTTCTGCTATATGTAGCCTGTGTATCAATAGAGTACAATACCTCTTTAGTGAAAAGATTCATGCTATTTGACCCTGTTCTTCATGATAAATATATAGTGTAAAGATGAGATGCATATTTGCATACCATTCCTATGGCCCATTGCCACAGCCATATCCATAGCGTTGAAGCCAGAGTCGGACTCAATTGTGGGGTCGGCTCCACTTTCTGTGATAGGAAAGATTTGAATTCATCAGATGACAGACCTGTCTACACCAAAATACAGCCTACATCTAAACATAATTTACCTAAACATTAAAAGTCAGTTTCAGATAACCGCCACTGCTGTTGATAAGTACAGTATGTCTGCTGAGTGGAAGGTCAGCCAGCCAGTCCTTACCCAGGAGGATTTCCACACAGGGTACATTGTTCCCATGGACAGCGTAGAGCACGGGAGCCCCTCCGTTCTGAAACCAACCCACAAACACTGCATCACATTTGGGCAAAAACCTTGAGCAGCCTCCAGAAAGGTAAGCTCACCACCACCACCACATCACTGATTTGGTGGATGCATATCCATTTGTCTACAATAAGCCATACACAAGAATACAGTTTATAATCCTGAATCGGTGAACTTTCCTACCCAGTCATATTCATTGACGTCCACCCCACAGTCGATGAGCATCTTCACGATGTCTGTGTATCCCTTACTGCATGCCAGAGACAGAGCGCTCTCTCTGCCTTTAGCCAACAGGTTGGGGTCCGCTCCCTAAAGGAAGACAACATAGAGACCATAGTGAGAACATAGTCAGGTCTAAGCAGCCCATTAATTAGTCAAACCATGATTTCAACAATTTGTGGTGTTTTGCTGTTTTATGTAGTATGTGCATTTTGTAACAATATCTGACTGTATTTTGCTGCATATTTCTGTACCATGTTCAAATGTATTTAGTAATTTGCTGAGTTATTAGTCTCAACATGTCATTGTGCTTACGTTCTGAAGCAGGAACTCTACGACTGCTATCTGTCCGTGTGCTGCAGCCCACATCAGGGGGGTGAAGCCTTCCTCATCCTGCAGGTTAATTACTGTCTCTACAGCCATACAAACACCAAAGCAATCAGTAACATGTTCCACATCTTTCAAGTCAACCAGTGAGAGCCCTATTATAGACATTCTTGAGTGCATATTGTTCTTACCAACTTAATTATATGTGACTCTGCCTGGTTCTAAGGAGCCCGACAACATCAATATAACAAAACAAACAAATATAACTCCACATTGAGGACATCCTCACCTTGTTCAATCCTGCTGGCCAGGAAAACCATTTCACCCTGTGCTGCTAGCTGGTGAATGGACAAAGCTGGAAAGACAGCATAGGTCAGAGGTCAAGCAGCCATCATTCAATGTTTGATTCAGGTATGTTTTGTGGTGTGTGACAAATCTTGGATGGAAGCTGTCATATAGTGGCCCACTGCTCCAAGCTCTATCTTTCAAGAAAAGAAACCACCATCAGGTACTTACAGTGGACCAGAAGAGGAGTGGAGGACACCTCGTTACCACGGTGCTTGTTGGTGAGTGTTGTCGACTGTTTGATGGGAGAGAAGTGTTTGATGGTGGACGGGGTATAAACATGACGCACTTGTATCCCTGGTGAGGGTGACGTCTGAATATTACACTCGGCTGAAAGAGGGAAAAGAGTCAGCATCAACCATTAGCTTAGTTCAATTGAGCAGCAAAATACCTCCTGATTAATCTGGGATCAAATTAGCCTATGATCATGACTCAGTTCCACTACATTACACAACTGGTTAAGTCATTGGATTCTACGGGGGAGTTTTAAGACCTTAACACGCATCCCTTGCGCTAAGGGGTTGTAAGCATATAAATGGGGAAAAAAAAGTTACATTTTATACACTTATAGGGTTAGTGTTCCTACATGGCCATTTCTCCATGTTACAGCGCGTGTTTGTGGAAGACCGAAGGACCACCTGTTCTACTTCGTTTTCTAGCATGCTCCGAACACCTGAGTGTAACGCTAACCAAAGAAGGCCGGCAGAAACATGTCAGTGAAAAATACTGTCGGCTGCAACTGTGATAAAGCCGGTTATATTTAGCGTTTGTGAAATTATTTTCATGTGATACGAAAGTAAAGGGCCTTGTTTCTAGAACCGTTTCGTGATTGAGAATCGGATTCACGTTTTAAATTGATATGTTGTGCTGCCAGTCTACTGAGGAGTAACGGTAGGCACCTTAAGTGTACTTGGATTGGGTAAAATATTGAAATTGCATTGTAACACCAATGAGTGCGTCAACAGTTGGTACCTTTAAATAAAACAGAAGCCACCTCCAAATCGGAGTTGACCTGGTCCTGGATGTTTTTGCTGTCCTCCTCGTTGAGTGACTTGACGAATCTTGAGCACACGTTCATGTCGAAGCGGTTGGGCAGGATGAACTTGATCCCCATGGCCACGTTCTGTGCACCTGTGTTGTCCGCACTCCCACCCGGGTGTTCCGACTTGATGCCACTCATAGCTGACATCACACATATCTCCTCTGAAACCGAACTGGTCCTACCTGGTACCAAACCTTTGTCCATGACTGGGTAGTTAAGAGTCAGAGGGTCAACTCAGTGCTGTGTGGATGTGATGGAGACTGTCTGGTTAATAAAGGCTTTGTTTACCACATCGGGTGTGCCATAAGAGAAAAGTCAGTGAAAGCCTAGAATGAATTAAAACG
The DNA here is from genome assembly GCA_030435695.1 of Brachymystax lenok tsinlingensis. Classification (NCBI taxonomy): domain Eukaryota; kingdom Metazoa; phylum Chordata; class Actinopteri; order Salmoniformes; family Salmonidae; genus Brachymystax; species Brachymystax lenok. The sequence continues at coordinate 38,658,875 of CM059787.1, read as the reverse complement.
TAACATCAGCATTTGGGTAGGCCGAGTGTTAGTGCTAATATGCATAAACCCACAGGATAGAGTGGTTGCAAGAAAACAGACAAGGATCATTCCTAATTAACAACATAGGATCAAATCAGTCCAGAAGCTTACATCGTTCAATTCTAGGGCCTAGCTAGCTACTACCAAATGCTGGCTGACTTACCACTACTGATAGTTAGCTAATACTTTGAAATAAATAATAAAGACGAGACTGACTGACTAGTGTTAGCTAGCCCAAGATGGGCCAACTCGTTGAACGAGAGCTAGCTAACGTAGCTAGCTAAGTGTTAGCAAGCTAGCTAACAGATCCAGCACAATCCATTGCAAGTAACCTAACGTACTGATTAGAAGCACAACTAACACCATTGTTAGTGATTTACATGTATTAATAATAAATAATTTCTTACTAAGTAGCTAATGTCCACCGATGGTGCAAAGATTTGATAGCTGGCTTTTTACTTGTTTCTCGCGCATGAGCACTAAAAGGTTATTTAAAAAATATTTTTTCATAATGTGCCAAAGACTGTAAAACCAGGTGTGTGTGTGAACAATAAAACATTCGAAAACATGATTTATTCTAGCGCGACACCTACAATTATTGAAAACATACAGAAATATATTTTGTATTTTAGCAAATTTGACAATGAATGACACTTAATAACCAAGCTTTTTTTGTTGTCCATATTCTGGTTGTGGAGGCCTATATCAATTTAGGCCTATCGTATAAAAATCTTTGAGGCTTTAGGGACCTGAGTTTTACTTGTGTGTCAGCTCCAAAAACCTAACCTGGGTGAATTAAAGTTTTACCATGACATTTTGCAATGTTTTTGTTAATCCATTTTAATACGAAAGCTTGGATAATGGATTAGGCTACACCGGTTACTCTGCTGTGAGATTACCTTCTGAAGCACAAAGATCACAGTTTGGTCAAATGCTAAAAATTGGTTTATGCAATGTTTATTTTTTTTTGACCACAGGTTCTTTAGAACAATTGCTCTATTTTCCTTGTATATTTTCCTTGAATGAAATGTCTAATTGTAAACCGAAGACAAAGGAGCTGATCGTGGACTACAGGAAAAAGAGGGTCGAACAGGCCCCCATTAACATCGACAGGGCTGTAGTGGAGCGCGTCCCCTTCAGGAAACTGAAAAGATTTGACATGGGTCTCCAGATCCTCAAAGTTCTACAGCTGCACCATCGAGAGCATCCTGACTGGTTGCATCACCGCCTGGTATGGCCACTGCTCGGCAGCTACAGAGGGTAGTGCGTATGGCCCAGTACATCACTGGGGCCAAGCTTCCTGCCATCCAGGACCTCTATACTAGGCGGTGTCAGAGGAAGGGCCAAGTCACCCAAGTCATAATAAACTGTTCTCTCTGCTACCACACGGCAAGCAGTACAGGAACGCCAAGTAGATCCAAAAGGCTCCTTAACAGCTTCTACCCCTGAAGCCTTAAGACTGCTGAGCAATGAATCAAATGCCCCCCTTTGTTTTTACACTGCTGCTACTCACTGTTTATTATCTATGCCTAGTCACCTTACACCTACCTACTTGTATAAATTACCTCGACTAACCTGTACCCCCGCACATTGACTCTGTATATAGCCTCGTTAGTGTTATTTTATTGTTACTTTTAATTTATTTACTTTAGTTTTATTTAGTAAATATTTTCTTAACTCTATTTCTTGAACTGCATTGTTGGTTAAGGGCTTGTAAATAAGAATTTCACGGTAAGGTCTACACCTGTTGTATTAAGCGTATGTGACAAATACAAATTTATTTGAATCAAAGAAGATGATGGAAACAGGCATATTAGAAGTGTGCTAGGTGTTTATCCAATCTTTGATGATTTTCTCTCATAAGCATGTTTTAAGTTACTCTTTTCATTCTCAACTTAAAGTAATAGAGCAGTAGAGTATGTAGGTTTGTACAGTTTGTAGAAATGTATATGGAACCATTTAGATGAACTTAAAAACATTTATTGACCCAGCTAGCTATCTTAAGTGTTTCCTTTGTCTCTACATGTCACCATTTGAAGCATGTTACTTCTGCTTGAATAATCTGGAATTACTCATTCGTTTGAGCGGTCAGAGGTTTTCCCCTTCACTGGTCAAAGTTGCAACATGCTAATCTGATTTAGAGGGATATGCCAAATATTTCTCCCTAATCTGTCAAATCCTGCCATAGAGGAGTCTAGTCCTAAATTAAGAGCCATTCGCTTTTGTTTTTGTCTGAGTGTTTTCACAGCTAAACCCCTGTCCAGATCAGGAAATTAGGGGCCACCTCTCTATCCTAACCACTAGTATTTATGTGGCTAGGGCATTTTAAAATGCTGCTAAATTAGCTCAACAAACATATTAATAACTTAATATTTTGGTTAGGGATCAATTGGCCAAGCAATAGATATTATTCAATTTATGTCTGTGGAAATCTGATCTGGTACAATGGATCAAAAGCATAATCACCACAGCTTGCTTTCTTTTGGTTGTTTATACCTGAGTAATAGGGACTTTTTTGTATGGTCATGGTAAATAGTTTGTTTTTGAATTGGTGACAATAGTTTGTGAACAGCGACCCATTCTAGTCAGGTCTTTTGTGATATCACAACAATTTCTGGGAATTACACCTTCCTGAAAATAACTATGCAATGCAAACCATAAGACATGTGAATGTCACATTCATTATGCTACATAAGTTACTCTTTACCAGAAGATCCCCATGTAGGAAAGTAACCCATGACTGTGGCGTTGGTAGATTTAATAGATCCGTTTCACCTTCTATTGTGTGTTGGTTGACTTTACTTTCTTACATGGCCTTGGCTTTCAAAGTTTGTTTATTTTGAGGTGACTGTGAGGCTAATCAACACATGTCTGCAAATCTGCTGCAAAGTGGGGATTTCCTAACTACGTGATTAGGCTTATGTTGCCTGGATGAAAACAGTTTTTCAGCCCCTGCCCTGTAGTATTTATGCAGTTCATTAGTCCCATAACCTCCACTAGTGACATACACTTTGGCATCGTTTACAGGCAGCCCAATTCTCATCTTTTTTTCACTAATTGATCTTTTGACCAATCAGATCAGCTCTGAAAAAGATATGATGTGATTGGTCAAAAGACCAATTAGTGGAACAAATATCAGAATGGGCTGCCTGTGTGAATGCAGCCTAAATAACCTCTAACCTGTTTGCTGTGTGTGCATAATCTCTCTCTCTGCATGTTTACACACAAATCAAGCAAATATTATGTTTTCATAATGATGTATCATTGTGTTTCAAAGTGAATAACACTATTCAGCCAAGGTATTTCGTGCATATCTACAGTTGGGATTACCACCACTTGAGGGGCATGAATGAAACACGTGCCCTTTAGGTCAGAAGTCAACTGGTTACCATCAATATATTTCATACGCTTATATCATGCTGCCTGATCAAAGAGAAAAGCCTTATAGGTCAATACGTCTGAACAAGAAAAGTTGAGTAGGGAAATGTTTTATTTTCCCTCTTCTATTAATACAAATGTACAGCACCCCAAGAGAGACAGGGATAGCTTTTACAGTCTTTTAGTTGAGGTAATGAATCAACTTAAATAGCAGACCACCATCTCAAACCAAACACATTTTGTGTGACTTCCCAGCCATGTGTTTTTGAGAGGTTAAGAGCTTTAGGAACAGCATTTTTCTCAAGTAAAACTAACCATAAGCTGTTGTTCTTGGAAGGCAAATGTAATGATGTCCTTGCAGAAATAAGAGGCAGTGATATCGAGGAGAGAGGCTGGGGTAGGGGGGTTGTTCAGGGGCTAGCCTAGCTGTGGCGGTCAAGGGGTAGAAAGGGCTTTTAGCTTACAAAGGGGTTGGAGAGGGGGCTGGAGTAGGGTGGGTAACAAGGGAATAAACACGCAGGAACAAGGGGTGACCATGGTATTCTTATCTTTTCTTATTGTTGTTGCATTGTCGAGAAGGCACCTGCAAGTAATCAATTTGTTGGACGATGTATCAAATCAAAATGTAATTTGTCACATGCGCCGAATACAACAGGTTACTTACAAGCCCTTAACCAACAGTGCAGTTTTAAGAAAATAGAGTTAGGAAAATATTTACTAAATTAACTAAAGTAACAAAAATAATTGGTAATAAAAGTTACACAAAATAACAATAATGAGGCTATATACAGGTACTGAGTCAATGTGCGGGTGTACAGGTAAGAAGTTTACTATGCGTATACCATACATACGACTAATAAAACTTAACTAGTCATAGACCATGCAATGGTGCATGGAATGATCTGGGATGCTGCTGGATGGTACACCTGCTTCCAGTCCATAAAACCTTATGAGCAGGCTTCTCTGGGGCCTTGTTGCCAGCAGCGCCAACAGGCCTGCTCACAGCGCCTGGTTCCTTCTGGGTCCTTTGTGCCTCCCGTGCCTGGTCCTTTGCCTCCTGCTGTTCGGTGCTGGACGACTGTAGCCCATGACGTAATTTCACACAACACAACCAGCCACGGCAGAAAGAGAGGGGGTTTTGTCCCAGGACCCTCTTTTGTGCTGTTGTTTAGTTTGTTTTCAGAGTTTCTAATGAAGAAGGCCACGGGTTGTGGTCCGTCACTGCCACAGTAGGGACACCAGGGGTCTGGAGAATAAAAAGCTTCCAGGTCAATAGCATGGAGCAAATCGCCTCGCTCTAATATCTATGTCAGTTATCACACGCAACTCCGGCCTCAGTCGCCTTGTTCCCCCAGCATGTGAAGGGCACTCGCGTGATAAGTCTGCTCTCTTGCTGTGACCATAACTCATACTCCTCACGACATCTACAGGATAGCCTACTGAGTTGACTGTTAACTCAACTAACACTCAGCTATTGAAAGAATGATGCTGAGCTGACCTCAACCCTCTAGCAGGTTGAACTATGTTAAATCTGATTATTGGTGCATACTCATTTATGTGTCTGGAAAATGCCACAATCACAATTTATTCTAATGTCTTTCACATGTAATCTATGTGAGTAAATGTAATCAGAATGATAATATATCATCATACATTCTTGACTTTATAACAGAAATTGGATGTGGCAACCAGTCCCAAAATGTTGCTGAAACAGACTGGCAACCAGGCTAATAGAGAACCATAGTGTTTTTTAAACCGTGCTTTTGTGACCAATATATGTTGATAACATAAAAAATAAATGTCAATGGATGTGTAAGAGGAAGCTAAACAGATCTAAGTTTCAGGTTTTACCCAAGCTCTTTACTCAATTGGTGTTTGGTAACTGGGACTAGATCTGCACCTAGGGGCCACCTACCCCAATCTTGTTATAATTTTTTTCCAGTATGTGATGAAATCTAATGAACACATGGGGGCAGCATAGACCAATCTGACACACCGGCACTTGACTTGCAACGAATGAAGTTCATGATGAGTGACTGAACTGAAAGTGTTGCTATTGAATGTGACATCAAACAATGAGTTGGCGAGTCTGATTGTACTTAAAGCATCAGAAAGTGTTTTTTTTATTGTCTTTATGAAATAATACAATTTAAAAAGGTGTATTTTTCATGTACTGAGTATAAGAGATGCATTTGAGAAAACAATGTGTCATACAGCATATGCAGTCATGTACTCTCATGTCATCTATTGTGTCCAGTTGCACATGTGGGATTAGTGATTTTGACTGCAGATGGCTGGTTCAGTACCACAACCTTGATGAATGAAGTGTTGTCATCTGAGGGGCTGAGTCCTCTGGTCTACATTTCACACATTTCTCCATTCATTCAATATGGCTTACAAGCTGTACTCAATGGTACAACTGTGGTCTCTGCCTGGCATTCAACTGTTTCCCCAGAACCTGCACGCATTATAGGCCTACTCATAGCTTTATATTTGTTTATGGTTGGACTGCTGCTACTGCTGCTGTTGCTGCCGATGAGCTGTAGCCTAAACTGATTCTCCAGTCCATGTTAGCTCAATTTGAGTTAATGGGTTAAGCAGGAAGGGTGGTAACTCCATTTGGACTCCCTCTCATTTCCTCCCGTTGCTATGGGCACTAGTATGAGTAATGACCTTGTATACATGAGTACAGCAATAAGTTAGTGGAGAACAGCAAGATATGTTTTCAGTGTGGGAGGGGGTTGGGCTCACTTATGGTAGACCATATGGGAGGGCAAGCAGTACAATAGAAAGTGCAACACTCACTAGCCTACCCATGCAAATTAAGTGTTTTGGATGGCATACAAATATAACTCCCCATGGATTCATTCTTAGGTTATTAGTTTATAATTAGGCTACCTTTCTACCATGTAATGGGCTACTGTTAAAAAAATATGTAATGTTGGAAACATTTTCAAAAGACTAGGCCTAGTGTCTCTTCAGGAGGCACTGATAAGGGAACATATTATTTTATTTTCTATTCTTTTCTACAGTGCCTTCAGAAACGATTCATACTCTTTGACTTATTCCACATTTTGTTGTGTTACAGCCTGAATTCAAAATGGATTAAATTGTTTTGTTTCTCTCACCCATCTACACACAATACCCCATAATGACAAAGTGAAAACAGGTTTTGAGAAATGTTTGTAAATGTATTGAAATTGAAATACAGATATATCATGGACATAAGTATTCACACCCCTTTGCTATGTGCTTCTACAAAGTATTGACTCAGGGGTGCTGATACTTATTTAACCCTTGTGTAGTCTTAACATTCTGTATCCTCGCCTTGTCCTAAGGGTAAAAAATGACACGCCTTCACTAAACCCCTAAAATTAAGCAGCTTAATTGAATTTTAAACCCCAAATCTATTTTGCATGAAGAAACAACCTGTCATTCATCACAAACTTTGTGACTATCTGGGTTTTCCAGATGCAGAAAGACTGCATTTAATCAGTGGACACCACTTGTTTTTATTACAACACACCTGTCATAACTGTTTTCTTTACTTTATTAATATTATTATTGCTAAAGGTACTGCATAGGTGTAAAAATATTTTTTTTTAGCAAGAGATAGCACTTGTATAGCCTAAGAAAGTAGCAGAAATGTGCAGAAAGTAGTTTTGAATGCATTTTATTGAAAGGAAACAAGTCTTGAACTTCTTTGGCAACATAGTGATATATTCTTATATACTGTACAATGAGGAATTCAACTACAAAATACTAGTCTTCTCCCATTTTTTTAAACCATTGCCCCCACCCACAAGGTGTATAAACCTTGTTGGTGTAGGACAGTATGCAAGTGTGTGTGCATGGACTTTGCAGATGTATTTCTCACATGTGCAGCACATAGTATTTGTTTTACCTCTTGCCTGCCCCAGCTGCAGCCTCAGGTGGATCGGGACAAGATTCAGCCCCCTGAACAGCTTTCTCATCAAACTTTGATGAGAAGGCCTCTCTCCCCCTTGTTTGAGAGGAGTGCAGGGGGGAGCACAGGTTTGTTCTTTCTAACTGTGCCAACCATGGTGATCTTCCTCTTCAGGAGCTGCTGGCTGAGTCCATAAGAGGTGAAGAAATTGTCACACGTGACATTGTGCCCCCTCAGTCCATCTGTCACATCAAGCACAACCCGCATCCCCTGGTTCTTCTCCGGGCCTCCACTGGTCGGTTTCCTTGTGTAGACTTGCATCTTCCAAGCGTAGCAACCTTCAGACAAAAGAGATTACTATCAGTAATTAGAATCAGTGTCACAGAAAACAACCACATAAATCAATGACATTACAGCAATACATAATCAAATGAACAGTGAAAATCACTTACATTACAGATATGAAAATAAAAATGTACCTCTGAATGGAACCAGTTGCTCATCCACTGTTACTTCAGGCCCAGGGTTGTAGAGGTATGGCATACGCTCCACCCACTTCTCCCAGACCTCTCTTATGTCTGCCAGTTTGTCTCTCACACGTCTTGCAGGTCTTGACTCACGGTTATCAAATCGTAGCATTGTTGAGAACGTGTGAAAGACTTTCAGTGGCATCGTGGCACGGAAAATCGCCCTTTCACTCTCTGCCTCCCAGAGACTACATGTAGCCTCGCCTCAGGACCTATACACACCCGCTGAGATTAGCAGCCCTATGTAGGCATGCAGGTTAAACTCATCCATCCTTTTCCAGTTGATTCATATTTACGGAAACCCTCCAAATTTGTCATCTCCAGGAAGATTTTTTCGATGGCTGGTGTGATGAACATGTAGAATGTTGAGGCGATGTCCTAGACATGGGCAACCACATGTCTTGTGGGCTCTGGGGTCATCCTTATGACATTTTGTGCTGCCATCCTGCCCTGGTTGTCATATGGTGACAAGGACCATGTTATTTTGCTGTTCTTTGACAGAAATGTCTCTCTTTCAGCTTGGGGGATTTCTTCTTCATCTGAAGATGATGCATCGTGCTCTGGGTTGTATTCTTCCCCATCTTCTTCAGATACCTCCTCCTCTTCTAAATCATTGTTCTCTTGTTCCTCCTGGACATCTGAAAAAATCGGATCTACGACCTGTTTGGCACTGAAGCGTGCACTCATGGCTTCAGCAAAGAGAGAACTGGGGGGACTGTCATCTGCAGCACCTTTATAGCCTCTGACTGCATTCCCCATTAGTAAACAATGCTTTCAAGAAATGTTTATTTTGTCTGAAATTTTGTTTAGTTTGTCTTTGAACTTGAGTTTTAGTTTTGTCTGATTTCAATCAGTAGCACACAATCTCAATTTCTCACTGTGTGTGTGTCTTTGTGATTTTTGTGGTGTGTAAATTATTTTAAAACTGCCAGGTCAAAAATGACTCTAAGACAATCTTTGTACCCTGGTGGTGTACAGCTTTCATTGAAATATCAACAAAGGCGATGTTTCACTTTTTCTAATGTTGGGGTCACTAGGAAAAGTCATCAAATTTCAAGTTGAAAAAATATAATTTAGCGGATTTTCTCTGCTGTTAAACATAGTGCGGGTCATTTTTTACCCTTAAGACAACACAAGGGTAAAATTAGATAGTTCTATATTTCATGTTCAACAAATTAGCAAAAATGTCTAAAAACACGTTTTCACTTTGTCATTAAGGGTGTGTGATTTACAAAAAAAAAACGATTTAATATATTTTGAATTCGGGCTGTAACACAACAAAATGTGGAATAAGTCCAGGGGCGTGAATCCTTTCTGAAGGCACTGTATGTACATAGCAAACCGAGGCCCACTCACCACGACCTCACCTGTGCATTAAACGTGTAAATCAAGTGGCGTCATGTCTCCCATCTCATCCAGGTCTATGGAGACGTGACGGTGTTCTTGTGGCGCTCCGTGTGACCGGTAGAGGGGAGACCTGCACTCGATTATTGTTCATTTCTTATCCGAGAATTTCACTGTAAAATAGCTAGCTACGTCCAAATCACCAGCAAACTCAGAGAGCATCGCGTTAAGCGATTCAGAAGGGGGGTGGCATTGATGGAGTTCGATGCGCCATGATTTTGTGTTATTAGTACCTAAAAACAGTGCTTACTTTTACATTATAGTACATCATTAATGAGGGACTGGGTTGTCACGGATGGAGGAGGGGTTGGACCACCACGCGTCGTGGAGGAGAGGGCCGACAGAACGAGCCTGGCAGCAGTGCTTTGGGAAACCCAGTTCTGCAAAAATAAAGTTTGCCTACACTCTTCGTATCGAACTGAAGACTTCACAGAATAGATTCGCAAACTTTCGTGTTATTGATCGTTTTTACTATTGCCTATTTGGGGGAATTAGTAAACGTTAAGACTTTTAGGAGATAGATAGGACGTTGGAAAGTGATCGCTCGACTTTCTACACAGGAAGCGCTTTCAACGGGTCTAGCGAACAGAGCGCGGACGACTCAGGTAATGTCAAATCCGATAACACAATGTAGCGCTTTGCATCTAGTCTTGCAAAAAATATAGAAAGACAATTTGTAATATATAACCCCACTCAAAATTCAAGCAGTTGTATGCCAACGCTCTTCCAATAGTAAATTGGTTAGCTGACTGTGCAGGCAGATTATGTTACAATGCGTTGTAAAAACGAATACAACGGTGTGCTGCTGAGGTTGGGCTCTCTAGAGTATAGCTCCTCTCAAGATTTCTTCCATACCTTTGCATTTTTTTGCGACTGACACCCTGAGCTTTTCTTTCTAGATACTTGGGTCAAGCCAAGTTTTTGTTAAACACTTTGTGACAAATGCAATACAATGACAAGATGTGCTGCAGTGTTAGTTCCTAATGTATTGTTAGAGGGAGGTCATTTGTTCCATAAGGTCTTGGATAAGGATCAATGTTTTGGACTAGTGAGAGTGTTGATAATGCATTATAGAGCTGTTTCACTTTCTTGTACACTTAGAAAAAAAAGGTGCTATCTAGAACATAAATGGGTTCTTTGTCTGTCCCCATAGGAGAACCCTTTGAAGAACCCTTTTTGCTCCCAGGTAGAACCCATTTGGTTCCAGGTAGTACCCTTTTGCGTTCAATGCAAAAACCCCTTTCACAGTTAGAACCCTTCTGGGTTCCATGTAGAACTTTCTACCTGGAAGTGGAACCAACATGTATTTTTCTTATAAGTGACAAATGATATTGTGTTGGTGGCCTGGACTGACCTGGCACGAGAAGGTTATTTTGCCACATTTATCTCTGGTTCACTGGAGAGAAAAGTAAGAACAGATTCTATTGAAACCTGCTCCTTAATAACATACAACAGATAACGTTTCCACAACTATAAAATCAATCATATTTTCATACCAGCTATCTTCTAAAATGTTGTGAAGTGACGATAATGGAGCACTTGTCCGGATGACATCGTTTTAATAGGTTATACTGTCTGCAACTCTAATAGCATCATAAGTCATGTTAAAAAAGACGTGTCTAGACGTTTTCCTATCTTAGTTCACCTGCGTATCAGCCCTTACTAAAGCAGAGTGGTTTTGTTTCCTAGACCGAGGACTCACGCTGCGCTTGTCTTGGCAGCTGTGTTACATTGTCATCATTCCAGCCTGCATCTCTTTCTCAGGGGCCACGAATCAACACATAACTGAGCATTTAGCCAGATGTTCCTGAGAATCATTTCTATCTCACAACCACACCTGTGCCAAATGCACCAAAGACAATGAGCTGCTACATTTTGGAATTACCAAACGGTATGGTGAAGTCAAGATTCACCAGTTCAGGTAATGTACTGTTGACGTGGGTGATGTCATGTGACAGAAACCAGATTCATTCACACTTGACCTCTCAGGATAATGAAATTTTAAAATATTTGGATACATGACCAGATGTCAAAACCAGAAGGAACACAAGTTTTGACATGTTTGTTCTCTATTGTGTAGAGAGGGACTGGTTAGTCATTGTTCACATCAGCTAGTCTCCTCAGGCCCAGTGTCTGGCTAGGGGCCAAAATCAGGTTTCTTACACACAGACGCACTGAAAAGTAGAGCGGTTAGAGTTAGGAGGACGTCACAACACCTGTGGCTTTTTCAAGGCGAGTGGTGTATGCAGGGCTCTAAATTAATATTTTCCCAGTGTAAAAAAAAGTTAAAAGCACAACATACAATCTAAACTTCCGACTTCAACGGTGTGTGTGTGTGTGTGTGTGTGTGTGTGTGTGTGTGTGTGTGTGTGTATGTATATATCACACACACACATATATATATATATATATATATATATATATATATATATATATATACACACACATACAGTTGAAGTCGGGAGTTTACATACACTTAGATTGGAGTCATTAAAACTCGTTTTTCAACCACTCCACAAATGTCTTGTTAACAAACGATAGTTTTGTGCATGACACAAGTAATTTTTCCAACAAATGTTTACAGACAGATTATTTCACTGTATCACAATTCCAGTGGGTCAGAAGTTTACATACACTAAGTTGACTGTGCCTTTAAACAGCTTGGACAATTCCAGAAAATGATGTCATGGCTTTAGAAGCTTCTGATAGGCTAATTGACAACATTTGAGTCAATTGGAGGTGTACCTGTGGATGTATTTCAAGGCCTACCTTCAAACTCAGTGCCTCTTTGCTTGACATCATGGGAAAATCAAAAGAAATCAGCCAAGACCTCAGAGAAAAATGTGTAGACCTCCACAAGTCTGGTTCATCCTCAGGAGCAATTTCCAAACGCCTGAAGGTACCACGTTCATCTGTACAAACACTAGTACGCAAGTATAAACACCATGGGACCGCGCAGCCGTCATACCGGTCAGGAAGGAAATGCGTTCTGTCTCCTAGAGATGAACGTACTTTGGTGCGAAAAGTTCAAACAGAAAAACAGTAAAGGACCTTGTGAAGATGCTGGAGGAAACCGATACAAAAGTATCTATATCCACAGTAAAACGAGTCCTATATCGACTTAACCTGAAAGGCCGTTCAGCTAGGAAGAAGCCACTGCTCCAAAACCACCATAAAAAAGCCAGACTACGGTTTGCAACTGCACATGGGGACAAAGATCATACTTTTTGGAGAAATGTCCTCTGGTCTGATGAAATAAAAATAGAACTGTTTGGCCATAATGACCATCGTTATGTTTGGAGGAAAAAGGGTGAGGCTTGCAAGCCGAAGAACACCATCCCAACCGTGAAGCACGGGGGTCGCAGCATCATGTTGTGGGGGTGCTTTGCTGCAGGAGGGACTGGTGCACTTCACAAAATAGATGGCATTATGAAGAAAGAAAATTATGTGGATAAAATGAAGCAAAATATCAAGACATCAGTCAGGAAGTTAAAGCTTGGTCGCAAATGGGTCTTCCAAATGGACAATGACCCCAAGCATACTTCCATTGTTTTTGCAAAATGGCTTAAGGACAACAAAGGAAAAGTATCTGAGTGGCCATCACAAAGCCCTGACCTCAATCCTATAGAAAATGTGTGGGCAGAACTGAAAAAGCGTGTGCGTACAAGGAGGCCTACAAACCTGACTCAGTTACACCAGCTCTGTCAGGAGGAATGGGCCAAAATTCACCCAACTTATTGTAGGAAGCTTGTGGAAGGCTACCCAAAACGTTTGACCCAAGTTAAACAATTTAAAGGCAATGCTACCAAATACTAATTGAGTGTATGTAAACTTCTGACCCACTGGAAATGTGATGAAAGAAATAAAAGCTTAAATAATTAATTATTTTGGAGCAACCCACGACATGGTTTAGGAACCGGGCCTAAAAACGAAAGTTTTGGTCCACCAGCCACGGTGGTAGGTAGATAAAAAAACAAAATTCAACAAGCCACTCATTACCTGCCACTTATAATTATTACCAGCCAATGCATTTATTTGCCATAATAACACCAACAACAAATACGGTTTCTTGGTTTTGTTTTCCCAGATTTTGGATTTCCCCCAGATTTTCTTCATGTTTTCACTCAAAAAATCACTTATTTTAATAGACATGCTTAACATCCCGGCCATCCTACAATCTAAGCTTGATGCCCTAAACCTCACACAAATCATAATTGAACCTACTAGGTACAACCCCAAAGCCGTAAACGCAGGCACCCTCATAGATGTCATCTTAACTAACTTGCCCTCCAAATACACCCCTGCTGTTTTCAACCAAGATCTCACTGATCACTGCCTCATTGCCTGCATCCGTAATGGGTTTGCGGTCAAACGATCTCCCCTCATTACTGTTAAACGTTCCCTAAAACACTTCAGCGAGCAGGCCTTTCTAATCGACCTGGCCCGGGTATCCTGGAAGGATATTGACCTCATCTCGTCAGTAGAGGATGCCTCGTTATTCTTTAAAAGTGCCTTCCTCACCATCTTAAATAAGCATGCCCCATTCAAGAAATGTACAACCAGGAACAGATATAGCACATGTTTCTCTCCAGACCTGACTGGGACACTGTAAAGTCTATGGAGAACAAGAGCACCTCCTCCCAGCTGCCCACTGCACTGAGGATAGGAAACGCTGTCACCACCGATAAACCCACAATAATTGAGAATTTCAATAAGCATTTTTCTACGGCTGGCCATGCTTTCCACCTGGCTACCCCTACCCCGGTCAACAGCCCTGCACCCCCCTCAGTAACTCGCCAAAGCCTCCCCCATTTCACATTCTCCCAAATCCAGTTAGCTGATGTTCTTAAAGAGCTGCAAAATCTGGACCCCTACAAATCAGCCCGGCTAGACAATCTGGACCCTTTCTTTCTAAAATTATCTGCCGAAATTGTTGCAACCCTTATTACTAGCCTGCTCAAACTCTCTTTCGTGACGTCTGAGATTCCCAAAGACTGGAAAGCAGCTGCGGTCATCCCCCTCTTCAAAGGGGGAGACACTCTTGACCCAAACTGCTACAGACTTATATCTATCCTACCCTGCCTTTCTAAGGTCTTTGAAAGCCAAGTTAACAAACAAATTACCGACCATTTCGAATCCCACCGTACCTTCTCCGCTATGCAATCTGGTTTCAGAGCTGGTCATGGGTGCACCTCAGCCACGCTCAAGGTCCTAAATGACATCATAACCGCCATCGATAAGAGACATTACTGTGCAGCCATATTCATTGATCAGGCTTTCGACTCTGTCAATCACCACATCCTTATCGGCAGACTCGACAGCCTTGGTTTCTCAAATGATTGCCTCGCATGGTTCACCAACTACTTCTCCGATAGAGTTCAGTGTGTCAAATCAGAGGGCCTGTTGTCCGGGCCTCTGGCAGTCTCTGTGGGGGTGCCACAGGGTTCAATTCTTGGGCCGACTCTCTTCTCTGTATACATCAATGATGTCGCTCTTGCTGCAGGTGATTCCCTGATCCACCTCTACGCAGACGACACCATTCTGTATACTTCTGGCCCCTCTTTGGACACTGTGTTAACTACCCTCCAGACGAGCTTCAATGCCATACAACTCTCCTTAAACGCAAGTAAAACTAAATGCATGCTCTTCAACCGATCGCTACCCGCACCTGTCCCCTGTCCAGCATCACTACTCTGGACGGTTCTCTTAGATTATGTGGAAAACTACAAATATCTAGGTGTCTGGTTAGACTGTAAACTCTCCTTCCAGACTCACATCAAACATGTCCAATCTAAAATTAAATCTAGAATTGGCTTATTTTTTCGGCAAACAAAGCATCCTTCACTCATGCTGCCAAACATACCCTCATAAAACTGACCATCCTACCGATCCTCGACTTCGGTGATGTAATATACAATATAGCCTCCAATACTCTACTCAACAAATTGGATGCAGTCTATCACAGGCCATCCGTTTTGTTACCAAAGCCCCATATACCACCCACCACTGCGACCTGTACGCTCTCGTTGGCTGGCCCTCGCTTTACACTCGTCGCCATACCCACTGGCTCCAGGTCATCTACAAGTCCCTGCTAGGTAAAGTCCCGCCTTATTTCAACTCGCTGGTCACCATAGCAGCACCAACCCGTAGCACGCACTCCAGCAGGTATATCTCACTGGTCACCCCCAAAGCCAATTCCTCCTTTGGCCGACTCTCCTTCCAGTTCTCTGCTGCCAATGACTGGAACGAACTACAAAAATCTCTGAAACTGGAGGCACTTCTCTCCCTCACCAGCTTTAAGCACCAGCTGTCAGAGCAGTTCACAGACCCCTGCACCTGTTTATAGCCCAACCAACTACCTCATTCCCTACCGTATTTATTTATTTATCTTGTTCCTTTGCACCCCAGTTTTTCTACATTGCACATTCATCTACTGCACATCTACCATTCCAGTGTTTAAATGCTATAATTGTAATTACTTTGCCACCATGGCCTATTTATTGCCTTACCTTCCTTATCCTACTTCATTTGCACTCTTTGTATACAGATTTGTTTTTTTCTACTGTATTATTGACTGTATGTTTGTTTTACTCCATGTGTAACTCTGTGTTGTAGTATGTGTCGAACTGCTTTGCTTTATCTTGGCCAGGTCGCAGTTGTAAATGAGAACTTGTTCTCAACTTGCCTACCTGGTTAAATAAAGGTTAAATAAATAAATAAAATAAAATAGAACTTCCGATTTTGTTGTTTTTCAAGTCCACATCAATCCTTAAACCACATCAGGAGATGGATGACCTTTGAGGTCTGGGAAGAAAATAAAAAACATATTTTGGAGGGTATAGTTGCCCTTTAAATTAATTTGCATACCTCTAGAGACAGTTTTTTTGCCTGGAGTTTTTTTCTGTACTGAATGCACAATAGCAGAGTTTGCAAAACAAAAGACCACCCGATTGATAAAATTCCACTTGATATTATATCATTTTGCCAGGTAATCCTGCTTTGCATTTAATGGTGTGCAGTTACCGGGGTAACGGGGCTCTCCCGTGATGTCTGAAAAAATTATAGAAAAGATGAGAATCTTCAATGTCTCTTCACTAGCAGTTCCTTCCAACTCAAACTAACATTGGAAAACAACCTAGCATGTGAACAAAACAATGTAAATATCCAAGAAACACGAAGACAAAGTCACACTGAGTATGTTTACATGAGCACTAATAATCTGATTTTAAACTGATTATTGCATTAGGCCGAGTGTGGCATTTGTCATGTGAATACGTTACTCTGCTAATCTTAATCGGTGTCAATTCAAAATCAAAGTAAGCATACACTGATTGAAACAACTGCTTTTCTGGGCAATCTTTTTAATTATTAGGACATGTAAACAGCTTAATCTGTGTTCTAGCAGTGTACTTGATATGCGCATGTGCCAGCAATAGTAGAGCAAGCCTCCCTCTTTTGCGTGAGTGAAGAAAGTGCCGGAAAATGAATCGTTTTCACATACAGACTTTATATGTCTGATCTCAGAATCAAATAGGCTTTGCAAACATTTATTTAGATTGGCGATTTTCTGCATTTATTTAAAGATGGACTATGCAAAAATGTCCACCTTTACCTGGTTGCTAAAATTCTAATAGTTCGCCTAATTTCAGTTTGTGACCAAACAACCTTTATTTAACTAGGCAAGTCAGTTAAAAACAAATTCTTATTTACGATGATGGCCAGGGGCAGAACGACAGATTTTTACCTTGTCAGCTCGGGGTTTCGATCCAGCAACCTTTTGGTTACTGGCCCAACAATCTAACCACTAGGCTACCTGCCGCCCCAGCAAGTATAGTATAGATAATCAATATACCATCTAAACCGCCATGAAATGTAATTTCCATAATATTTTCACCTGTTTGAAGCTGGTGTACAAAACTAAAGACTAAAAAAAGAAACTTAAGGGAAGCATAGAAATAGCGCATTATAGAACAGATCTACCGCTTCTTAGACTTGCTTTCAATGAGAATGACAGATATATAACTCACATTTCTATGTGAATTTGGTCGGGTCACCTAAAAAGTTACGTATTGCAGCTTTAAGTCCCATCAGGTAGCCTGATTTCAGATGTGTCCATTTGTGATGCGCAGGTTGACTCATAACCCACAGCCACCGTGGTTATATTTGCGGGCGGGTAGGTTTAGGGTCATGAAAAAGTATTTTAGGCTATCTGGCATTAGTGCGTAATTCTAGGCTATAGGGACTAACTGTACGTGCCCCAAATAGCCAAAATGCTTTTGGGAACGGGCAAAAAAAGTTTACATCTATTCATGGAGGCAAAAAAGATAATGTTGGAGTTGAATTCAATAAGAGAAAAGCTGCGAAATGGAGAGTAAAGAGTAAGTAAAGAGAAGGGAGGGCCAGAAAAGTCATGTTTGGGAAAGATTTGGTGAAGTGGTAAAAGAGGATTATAGCAGTGTTATGTGTGATGATTGTGAGGCAGTATACCATTTCGACAGTCATAAGATCAAATAGGCTTGAACTCTAGCCTACTGTTCAGATGGGTTAAATAGAAACTAAAATCTGGACACTGACTGTAGGTCTATAACCTATCACATAGCCTTAATAACTCCTGCAGAATTAAGCATTTCTTGCAGGTGAACAAACAGCTGACCCGCGCACCACAAGTGTCCGTATAAACAGGATTATTAGGGAAAATCATTATCATTCTTGCAAAGGATGAAAACGTTTTAAACAAACTATTATATTAATCGGACTATCCACAATAATCATATTATTATGTGCATTTAACCTTGAGGGTGGCTATCAAGATTAACCAGTGTGAGGGAACAGAGCTTGAATATTAGGCAGAAAGGAGGAAAAGCGTAGAGCAGCACCCTTGGCCAAGGATGTGCCAGCGTGTCCACCCCTAGTGGTGCATCTCCTGCCAGGGCAAAGAACAGTGTGCGTCTTTATACTATGTGAAGAGATCTATTGTGACTCGACCGTATCTATCCCTGATCTGGTTCAGCACTTGGGGATCGAGCCTCCAATCCCCATGAATGTGATTCCCTCTGGACAACAAGTCCGCTCCTACGTTCAGAGAGGAGGAGTTGTGCTCTGTTCCACAGAATAATCTTGACAGTCAGTCTATGTAGATGCAGAGAGTGAGTGCCACCCTGGCGGTTGATGTATGCTATTACAGTCGTATTGTCTGTCCTGACCAGGATGTGACAATTCTAGAAGAAGAGCAAAAAGTGTTTTGGAGATAGCAATACTGTCAGTAGGTCAAGTTAGTTTCACCACTTTACCGTAGTTTTACCTGTTTACCGCTCTTCCCTCGTGAACTGGGCCCCATCCTGTGAGTGATGCTTCTGTCGTCAACACCTTCCTCACTGACACTACCCCTAGGAGAGTGCCTGTTACAAAGAAGAAGGGGCTCCTCCAGTGGCGGAGGACCGAGAGACAGACTGTGGTCGCCATTATCTTTCAATTTAGGTGACAGAGCACACATCCCAGTGGTACTACTGAGATGGTGGAAGCCATCAATCCCAGCACTCTAAGACATGTTCTGAACAGGGCAACACACTGATGGAACGACGTGATGCGGCTGAGGTCCAGAAGAGATAGAATCCAGTCTGACGCCCAGGTATTCTTTCTATTCTCTGAGTGGGAACCAAACAGCTTTTTTCTGGTTGATCTTGAACCAGGATGCCAGAGCCGCTTTCACACACTTGCTGATCGTCTGGGTGGCTAGTGCAAGCCCGAAGGAGACAGCAAGGTACTCGTAAGACGTGCCCTGAAAGGCGAACCTGAGAAACCTGGCAGAATGCTAATGTGCTAAGCGCCCTGTAGGTATGATTTATTTCAGATTTTATTTCTTTCATCACATTCCCAGTGGGTCAGAAGTTTACATACACTCAATTTGTATTTGGTAGCATTACCTTTAAATTATTTAACTTGGGACAAACGTTTCGGGTAGCCTTCCACAAGCTTCCCACAATAAGTTGGGTGAATTTTGGCCTATTCCTCCTGACAGAGCTGGTGTAACTGGGTCAGGTTTGTAGGCCTCCTTGCTCGCATACGCTTTTTCAGTTCTGCCCACAGATTTTCTATGGGATTGAGGTCAGGACTTTGTGATGGCCACTCCAATACCTTGACTTTGTTGTCCTTAAGCCATTTGCCACAACTTTGGAAGTATGCTTGGGGTCATTGTCCATTTGGAAGACCCATTTGCGACCAAGCTTTAACTTCCTGACTGATGTCTTGAGATGTTGCTTCAAAATATCTGTCACGTCCTCGCCATAGAGAGCCCTCGGGGTTCTCTATGGTATTTTAGGTCAGGACGTGACTAGGTTTCTTTTTCTAGTTGGTTTATTTCTATGTTGGGGTTGTGTATGGTTCCCAATTAGAGGCAGCTGTTATTCGTTACTTCTAATTGGGGATCATACTTAGTGTGTTCTGTTCCCACCTGCATTTGTGGAATATTGTTTGTGCTAGTGCCGTTGAGCGCTACTTATTGTCAGATCAGTTATTTCTTTGTTGTTTTTGTATGTTTCACATTTATTAAATATGTGGAACTCTACGCACGCTGCGCCTTGGTCCATTTATTATAACGACGATCGTGACAATATCCACATAATTTTCTTTCCTCATGATGCCATCTATTTTGTGAAGTGCACCAGTCCCTCCTGTAGCAAAGCACCCCCACAACATGATGCTGCCACCCCTGTGCTTCACTGTTGGGATGGTGTTCTTTGGCTTGCAAGCCTCCCCCTTTTTCCTCCAAACATTATGGCCAAACAGTTCTATTTTTGTTTCATCAGACCAGAGGACATTTCTCCAAAAACTACGATCTTTGTCCCCATGTGCAGTTGCAAACCGTAGTCTGGCTTTTTTTATGGCGGTTTTGGAGCAGTGGCTTCTTCCTTGCTGAGCAGCCTTTCAGGTTATGTCGATATAGGACTCGTTTTACTGTGGATATAGATACATTTGTACCTGTTTCCCCCAGCATCTTCACAAGGTCCTTTGCTGTTGTTCTGGGATTGATTTGCACTTTTCTCACCAAAGTACGTTCATCTCTAGGAGACAGAACGCGTCTCCTTCCTGAGCGGTATGACGGCTGCGTGGTCCCATGGTGTTTATACTTGCGTACTAGTGTTTGTACAGATGAACGTGGTACTTTCAGGCATTTGGAAATTGCTCCCATGGATGAACCAGACTTGTGGATGTCTACAATTGTTTTTCTGAGGTCTTGTATGATTTCTTTTTTAATTTTCCCATGATGTCAAGCAAAGAGGCACTGAGTTTGAAGGTAGGCCTTGAAGTACATCCACAGGTACACCTCCAATTGCCTCAAATGATGTCAATTAGCCTAAAGCCATGACATCATTTTCTGGAATTTTCCAAGCTGTTTAAAGGCACAGTCAACGTAGTGTATGTAAACTTCTGACCCACTGGATTTGTGATACAGTGAATTTTAAGTGAAATTATCTGTCTGTAAACAATTGTTGGAAAAATGTCTTGTCATGTGTCATCCACAAAGTAGATGTCCTAACCGACTTGCCAGTTTGTTAACAATACATTTGTGGAATGGTTGAAAAACGAGTTTTATTGACTCCAACGTTATGTATGTAAACCTCCGACTTCAACTGTATATGCGACAACGCAAATTTCCTCCCAGAGATCAGGGTTATCTGTCCCGATGCATAGGAGGTTGCCCATCTCCTGTAACAGCTCCGACCTGGTAGGCCATCAGTAGGGATGTGTTATCAAATCAAATTTTATTGGTCACATACACATATTTATTGCGGATGTAGCAAAATGCTTGTGTTTTTAGTGTGTATCCTTGCCAGCTATCATAGCCCCACATGGCTAGCCTGTGCCGGGGTGTGCCGGTGCTGTGGCAAGTGCTGTGCTCGGTTCTCCTTGAGTAGGGGTAGCAGGTTCCATAACTCTGAGGGACAACACAAGAGTTTTATCCTCGAGTTAAAGGGATACTTTGGGGTTTTGGCAATGAGGCCTTTAATCTACTTCCCCAGTCAGATTTTTGTGTCTCTGTGTCCAGTATGAAGGAAGTTAGAGGTAGTTTCACGAGCCAATGCTAACTACCGTTAGCGCAATGACTGGAAGTCTATGGGTATTTACGAAGCGAATTCTACTCAAAGCAAATGTTTCCTTTCGGTCAGTACTCATGTTCGGTAGCGTTATGCCTTGCAGTTCGCCTGAGAACAGTGAAGCAGGAAGACAAGAATCAAGTCGTGCTGAGGAAAGCTTAGAGAGCGAGAATGACCAGAGCGTGGGGCGTGGGGACTTATGATGAGTAGGGTCTCTCCTCATTCGCCACTCGACCTGTCTGACTTCGAAAGATGTAGTGAGATACAGAAACAAATATTTGAAAGAGAAAATACAGGTTATTCTATATCAGACAGTGACACACATAAACAGCGACCCTACACCCAAATTACGGATGTTCCGTTTTCCAAAGTTCCAAAGTTTTTTTTCTGACCCCACAGCCATGAGGGTGATAATACCATTATAGAATGATAATATCATGAGTGGCAATACCAGATAATAGCAAGACCTGTTACAGGATCATGAAAATCACGCCCCAGCCCGTGGCATCAGGCACCTTATCTATTGAGAAGGATATCCTCTGACTACATTAGCAACCGCCAGTGAAAAGGACAGTGATATTAATTTCCTGTGACATCCCTCCAGCATACCACTCAGAGTATCACCTGTCAAAATCTCTGTGTTTTGATGTAATTTGAGGGACTTTTTATCATGCAGCGACAGTGGAAAATGTAACTCATAAGACGAGGAAGATTTCTTGGTTGCTAGCCACTTTGATTGTTGTTTCTTGTCATTCCCTTGTCTAGACTGAGCTATACCTCTATAGGGCTGACGGCATCTTTCTTTCACGTTGAGGTCGTGCAGCATTCACACACACAAACGGCTGAGCGTGAATTCAGACCGGATCAGGTGTATGCAGGTGGCTAAAGTTACACTTTCAGCACAGTGTCCTCCGGACTGCACACTAAAGCCTTCCAATTTTAGCTGATTCTCAAATTCTGGGAAAGTTAAGGTAAAATACATGTATTCTAGACACCGACAGACAGATTGGATCGCTCTTTCCCATGGAGTAAAAAAAAGAGAACTATGAAGGGACGGAGGAATGGAAGGAGAGATGGGGTAATAATAAAAGGATAACGGTGTTTCATAGAAGACCTCATGTTCCGACATACCAGGATGAAGAGAAGATTAGGTTGTGTCTCGCACGTAGAGTAGAGCCTTGTGATGCGGTAGCTCCGACTGCCCAGTTTAATAAACTGCTTCAGTACTGGAAATGACTGTAGAGAGGAGTTTGGACAAAATCTGGGATATATTTTCATGGCATGCTGATCATTGTTTTGATGATTACACTGTGTTGTTAATCAGATGTATGCAGGGTTGTTGTTACATGTTGGTTATTACAGTTGTACTATGGTTGCAATAATATAATAAAATATATGACCGTGGCACTTTTCTTCTTGTTGTTTCATCAGATGCTCTGAACATGGAGCTGAACAGAGGAGAAGTGCCTCTATATGTAAGTACTGCTATATTGTTGTTCATTCTCTCTGTGTGTGTGTGTGTGTACTACATGTGTGTGACTCCCTGTAATGTTTCTCCTCAGCTACCTCTCTCTCTATGCCCTTTCATTTTCCCTCTCTCAGTTTCCTCTCTTTCTGTTCCCTGTTTCTCCCTCCGGTTGGTGGTTGACTGACTGGCGTTGTGTTGAGGTTGGGCTGCAGATGAAATCTAACCCTGGTGTGTTACACTCCCCTGGGATAGAAACCTTTACATCCGGCCTGTTCTCCAGATGGACAAGGCCTACTGAGACCACTAAAAGCCCGTTATTTTATACATACTTACGTGTGCGTGTGTGTGTGTGGGAGAGAGACAGCATGTGAGTGTTTGATAAATAGTGTGCTCAAGTGGTAAGGAAATAGGGCCCAGTAAAAGAGAGAATGAGAACTATAAAAGATGAATGTATTGTTTATTGGTTCTGAGCAGGTAGGCTCAGACCTGAGTGGCTATATGTTTATTCTAAAGGTTAGTACATGTGCTTTCTATTTGAGGTGAATTAGGAGTGGGTTTTCAGAAGGTCGTTTTTAAAGCTTCTCATTTATTTTCATTAAATGTGTATTGACTCTCTCTATCTCTCTCTTACTCTCCCTCTATCTCTCTCCCTCTATCTCTCTCTTCCCCTCACTCTCCTACTGCCTTTTTTTCTCTCCCTCTCATCTCCTATGTGGTAGAATCCTGGGTGGGCCAGCCTATCGGCTGGCCAGTCGCTGAAGCTTTGCCAGATTTCTGGAGGACAGAGCGAGAGTAGTGTATATTTGTTTTTACTAGTTTACCAGTGTTTCAGAGTTGACCTGAAGACGTTTTCTTTCTGTTATTGAGAGCCTGGTCGCCTGTTTGGTCTGTAAGTCTGGCCGCAATAAGCAGTCACTGGGTCACATGGAACACGTAACATTCATGATTTGTATCCTCGTTTTCTCTTGTTGTTTAGACCGGTATCTCTGGTTACAGAACTTAAATTCACTAGTGAGCCGTGACATTTTTACAACAGTACAGTACTCGCTGTTACTTTGAAAATACTCACAGATACTCACTTACTCTTACTAGAGTTTACTAGGTTTTACCATGTTTCAGTTTAACTCTCCCTGGTATATGTCTGTATGCCCAAAAATGTACCATTAAGGTTGAACCTATACATCTGTGTTACAAGGTGAAGTGTAGTCTCCACCCTAAGGTCATAGCTCTGCCTCTGCAGCATGGCTCCTCTCACCTCTGAATGAGAGCCAGACTTAAATGCTCTGCTTTGTGGATGTAAGCTGTGCTATATTTCACTCATTTAAAGAGTGTTATTATAACTGGCCTGTAAAAGTTTTCTGGTGTAGCGGACCTGCACAAAGACAACATAGAGCCTTGCCTCTCACCACACCAGAAAGTCCACAATCAGTACAATGAACAAACGGCAGTATTGATAGAAGTTCTCACTGTGTAACTGCCTGTGTCTGGTCTGAAGGGGTGGTTTGTGCTGTGTGTGGAACCTTCCGACTGCGATTTACTGAGTTTGAATGAGATGAAGTGTGTGTGTGTTTTGGGGTGTGTGCCCATGTGCGTGTGTGTGTGTGTGTGTGTGTGTGTGTGTGGTATGTGTGAGGTGATCTGGCAGTGCTTTTGTTGGCTGGCTATGAGAGATTACCTGGTAGAAGACTGGCAGGCCGCTGGTGATTTACGTTAGAAGAGGAGAATGTGAGGGCTTCTATTTAAGTGATATTGCCAGAGAAACCGGTGTTGGGTGGATATATTGGAACGGGTGTTGTTCAGCCCGATGGAAGTCGAGTCAATATATCCTCCAAACACCGGCTTCAATGGCATTAGCACTTTTATACATCATATTCAAATAATGATTTGCATATTTTCATTAAAAACGTTATTTTATTCATGCCATTTCATCCTTCCACAAGATATAGTCCCGACACAAATCTAGGGTTGCTACCCAAGCCGGCTGTTCGTTCGTTCTATCGGTTCGGTTGCCAGAGACGCGACCCAGTCGTTAAGTCTTTTTGTTCTGTATCCCAGTCGTTTGTCCTAAAAGTTCTATTGCCATACTGGCTGGCAACGTTCTTATCCCTTGCTTACTAGCTAGCCAACTACGGCTAACTTACAGTCATGTCAAACAGTGCAGCCAGAATAACAAAAAAGTATCTGCATTTGCATTTGTTTAGGCTGTTTTCTAGTGACATTTATTTGCATACATCCATAACAATGAGCTAATGATGCACAATTTCACCTGGCTCTCTCACCAGGACACTGTTGTTCAGAGGAGCCAGCCAACAACACAGCTAACGCAATAACTTCAAACTGAAGCTGGAAAGACTGCAAACTAGCTGCACTTCGTTTCATTTTACCTGTTTTTTTATTGATAT
The DNA here is from genome assembly GCA_030435695.1 of Brachymystax lenok tsinlingensis. Lineage (NCBI taxonomy): Eukaryota > Metazoa > Chordata > Actinopteri > Salmoniformes > Salmonidae > Brachymystax > Brachymystax lenok. Next base: position 38,633,673 of record CM059787.1, on the reverse strand, counting down.
TTCTTTGTATATATCCATAAAAATTATGCTGATTCCTGATTTCGACTGGCTGAGAAAAGCTGCCTGCCTGTCTGTGTCATCCCGACTCCTGACACTTTCATATTATGCCACAGCTGGAGATCAAATTTAAATATTGAAACAATATTGCAAATGTCAGAGAGAGACAGACAGCAAGGTTTATACAAATCTCTGCTGTTGAAAACTAAATGTTAGTCTAAAAGAAATGTGAGATAATGTCTAGATGCTTTTTATAGTGGAGAACAAGTTTATAAATTGCCTGGCTGGGCTGATGAGACAGTGGATTTGCACAGTCAGATGGAACAGATTAAAGGCTTTTAATGTCATAGACTTTGCTAGTGGTAACTTGTGAAATAGACACTGGCTGGAATGTGGTTTTAACCAATCACCATTCAGGATTAGACCCACCCACTGTATAAAAATGGTTAATAATGATTATTTAAAACCACTTTTACAAAGAGAAATTGAAGGTATACATATTGGTGTGTGTTTGTTTTGTGTGTGCTTGGGTCTCTATCTACTGTACATACAGTTGTGGTTAATGATTACTGTAACCGCTGTTTCTTTTTAGCAGCGGTGGAAACGGTTGCAGAAAGGGGGGTGTGGGCACGGCTTAACTCTGTCTGGAATTGGCGACAGGGAGAAAAATCTGCTTTTTTTCCAGCAGCTTTTTTTTGTTGCAGTGTAAAAAAATACTCTGATTGTCTAGCTTTTATTTAGGTGATTTCTAGTTCTCAAAGATGATATTATAAAAAAAATATATAGGTCAATTATCTTTTCTAAATACTTTGTCTGGGTTTAGTCATTTAACTGTACACTGAAAGCATTTTTCCATCCCAAAAATGGCTTAAACAAAATAAATAAATGTTTTAGTTTTTTTGTTTGGTGTGGCCACCACTAAATGAATACAGGGGAAACACTGAACCTTTTAGTGTGTCAGATAATGAAGTTAATGTTTTTGCCATGCCTGGTTTACCAAACTGGGAATAACAGGCAAGTCTCACCATGTCTTTCCTCTATCACTGGATGATAAGCAGCTGTGATTGTCTCCACCCCCCCCTCCAGGTGTCGCCCATCTTCCCCATTATCCCCTGTGTATTTATACCTGTGTTCTCTGTTTAAAAAATTTGAGTACGAACTGGCCATGACTGACCCAGCACACTTGGACCAGTTCCGCAACGCCATCTCCTCCCAAGGAGCCACCATTGGTAGGCACGAGGAGTTGCTTCGGGGCCTGATGGAAGGGTTCCAGGCCGTGGCCGAACGCTACGACCTAGCTTTGGACGCATTGCGGGAGCAATTCCGTGGGTTGCCTACTAGGCAGTCTACCACGATGGTAACCTCCCAGCCCCTCAGTAACCCGGATGGTAGCAGCGCCGTCACCCAGGTTTCCCGGGAACCCCGCTTACCTCCCCCGGAGTGCTACGATGGAGATTCCAGAACCTGCTGGGCCTATCTCTCTCAGTGCTCCCTCGTTTTTGAGCTGTAGCCTATTTCGTTCCCCTCGGTCCGCTCAAGGATAGCGTACATCATTATGCTGATGTCCGGGAGGGCATTCGCCTGGGCCATGGTGGTGTGGGAGCAACAATCCGCCATCTGCCTCAGTCTGGAGGTATTTGTGGCGGAGGTGAGAAGTTTTCGAGGCTCTGGTGTCCGGGAGAGAGGCTGCCCAGAGGTTACTCCAGCTTTAGCAGGACTCCCCTCAGTGTGGCAGACTATGCCACACTGAGGGAGTTGTTCGCCACGGAGTATCGGAGGAAGTAAAGGATGAGCTTGCATTCCGGGAACTACCGACGGATCTCGACTCACGGATCGATGAACGGCTACGGGAACGTAGGAGGGAGAAGAGGTTTGATTGCGGTCCTAATTGCTCACTCAAGGATCCCACCTTGCATCTGATGGACTCCAGAAGTCCCCGGCGTCTACGTCCCCCGAGAGGTTCCGAGCTTACCCGAGTTCCTCCAAGAGCCTCCAAAGACTGCCTTGACCTGTCGTTTGCCTGCACATGGGTCTTACCTGAAACGTTATAATAGAGGCCTTTTGGATGCAAGCAACTATGATAAAACACGTTAAGTCTACCACATAATGTGTGTGGCTACATTGCACAGAAGACCCACTAATAAAATTCAATTCTTCTGCACCAATCATCCAGTGCAATAGCCTTGGGACAAGGTTTTAAAGACTTACGTTTAGACATGATGGTAACTTGCAATTTTGTGTATCGTTCTTCATACATGGTATCAGTAGGTTTGTACAAAAAATTCAGGTTACTTTTACAAATAAGTCCCTATAATGCTTATGATGCCATGTGAGTTTGTGTCAGTCATTTTGACTTTTACATTAATGTCATTAGTGTGCTAAATTTGTTCAGAGGTATGTGGCTCAGGCAGTTTACTGTAACATTTCTCTGTTCCGATGCGTGCACACACACACACACACAAAGCCACCCTAAAGGGCCTCAGTGGGATTCACATTCTGGAATGTAAATCAAGGTTCCCTTTGCCTTGTCATGTGCATAGGTATAAAACACTGTTGTATGTCTATGGTCCATGTGTGTCTTCCTTATCATTCTGGAATGATATTGTTTTTTTGTTTGGCTTGATTGATTGTCTTTGAGTAATCTTGAAATGCTTTTGGATTTAGTATACTCATATATATTTTTTTATTTCCAATCACCTACCGAGTCCATAACCTGTAGGGACCAGTGAGCTACATGGAGGAATCAGCAATGAATACCAGTAATGTACCACCAGTGAGGGAGGTAAACCACGTGATGTATTCCTTTGGTCTAGAGAACCTCTCTGACCACAGTATGGTCCATTTAGAATAACCAAGCAACTGAGCGTGACATATGCCAGCTCAGGGATTAGAACCAGTAACCTTTTGGTTACTGGCCCAACACTCTTAACCGCTAAGATAACTTTTTTAAATGTATTTTACCTTTATTTAACTAGGCAAGTCAGTTAAGAACAAATTCTTATTTTCAATGACGGCCTAGGAACAGTGGGTTAACTGCCTTGTTCAGGGGCAGAACGACAGATTTTTACCTTGTCAGCTCAGGGATTCAATCTGGCAACCTTTCGGTTACTAGTCCAACGCTCTAACCACTAGGCTACCTGCCACCCCCGTCTACAGTCTCTAAATGTTTTAATGGGGTCTATGCCTTTCATGACAGTCACAGATCATGCAGCATGCTGTATAGGTGCTGAAAGTTGGTATGGCAGTTGAAATGTCAGAGTTCTATGTTGGAATGGCAGAGTTCTAAGCACTCTGGCCTCAGATGATCTTTGATGTAATAATGGCGCCGGAGAAGAAGGCTGACTTTTTACGTGTCCCCAACCGATTGTGTTTTTTTTACGTTTATTTGCGTTATTTTTTGTACTTATTTTGTATATAATTTTGCCGCTACTGTCTCTTGTGACCGAAAATAACTTCTGGACATCAGGAGTGCGATTACTCACCACTGACTGGCAGAATCCTTTTTTTCCTTTAACGAGTCTGATGAGCCCGACGCGAATGATATACTACTTTCTCTGGAACAGGTCAGATCCCCATGATTTGCATGAAGAGGAGGCGGAGAAAAGGGGCTAGAGGGCGGCTGCCTTCAGAGAATTTGCAGGCGATATCCTTCCTTCCATTCTGCTGGCAAATGTGCAATATTTGGAGAATAAAATCAATGACCTACGCGGAAGATTAATCTACCAACGGGACATTCAAAACTGTAATATCTTATGCTTCACAGAGTCGTGGCTGAACGACGACACTATCAACATACAGCTGGCTGGTTATACGCTGTACCGGCAGGATAGAACAGCGGCGTCTGGTAAGACAAGGGGCGGCGGACAGTTTTTTTTGTATTTTTGTAAATAACAACTGGTGCACGATATCTAAGGAAGACCGATGAGCTGTATTCCGCCATAAGAAATGCTCACCCAGAGGCGCTGCTCCTATTAGCCGGGGACTTTAATGCAGGGAAACTTAAGTCCGTTTTACCAAATTTCTATCAGCATGTTAAATGTGCAACCAGAGGGGAAAAAAACTCTGGACCACCTTTACTCCACACACAGTCGCATACAAAGCCCTCCATTTGGCAAATTTGACAATAATTCTATCCTCCTGATTCCTGCTTACAAGCAAATATGAAAGCAAGAAGCACCAGTGACTAGATAAATAAAAAAGTGGTCAGATGAAGCAGATGCTAAGCTACAGGACTGTTTTGCTACCACAGACTGGAATATGTTCCAGGATTCCTCCAATGGCATTATGGAGTACACAACATCAGTCATTGGCTTCATTAATAAGTGCATCGATGACATCGTCCCCACAGTGACCGTGCGTACATACCCCAACCAGAAGCCATGGATTAGAGGCAACATCCACACTGAGCTAAAGGCTAGAGCCGCCGCTTTCAAAGAGTGGGACTCTAACCTGGAAGCTTATAAGAAATCCCATTATGCCCTCCGACGAACCATCAAACAGGCAAAGCGTCAATACAGGACTTAAGATCGAATCGTACTACACCGGCCCTGACGCTCGTCGTATGTGGCAGGGCTTGCAAACCATTACAGACTACAAAGGGAAGCACAGCCGAGAGCTGCCCAGTGACACGAGCCTACCAGACGAGTTAAATTACTTCTATGCTCGCTTCGAGGCAAATAACACTGAAACATACATGAGAGCACCAGCTGTTCCGGAAGACTGTGTGATCACGCTCTCCGCAGCCGATTTAAGACCATTAAACAGGTCAACAATCACAAGGCCGCAGGGCCAGACGGATTACCAGGACGTGTACTGCGAGCATGTGCTGACCAACTGGCAAGTGTCTTCACTGACATTTTCAACCTCTCCCTGTCCGAGTCTGTAATACCAACATGTTTCAAGCAGACCACCATAGTGCCTGTGCCCAAGAACACTAAGGTAACCTGCCTAAATGACTACCGACCCATAGCACTCACCTCTGTAGCCATGAAGTGCTTTGAAAGGCTGGTCATGGCTCATATTAACACCATTATCCCAGAAACCCTAGACCCACTCCAATTTGCATACCGCCCCAATAGATCCACAGATGATGCAATCTCTATTGCACTCCACACTACCCTTTTCCACCTGGACAAAAGGAAAACCTATGTGAGAATGCTATTCATTGACTACAGCCTAGCGTTCAACACCATAATGCCCTCAAAGCTCATCAATAAGCTAAGGACCCCTGGACTAAACACCTCCATCTGCAACTGGATCCTGGACTTCCTGACAGGCCACCCCCAGGTAGTAAGGGTAGGTAACAACACATCCGCCACGCTGATCCTCAACACAGGGGCCCCTCAGGGGTGTGTGCTCAGTCCCCTCCTGTACTCTCTGTTCACTCATGACTGCACGGCTAGGCACGACACCACATCGTCATTAATTTTGCCGATGACACAACAGTGGTAGGCCTGATCACCGACAACGACGAGAGCCTATAGGGAGGAGGTCAGAGACCTGGCCATGTGGTGCCAGGACAACAACCTCTCCCTCAACGTGATCAAGACAAAGGAGATGATTTTGGACTACAGGAAAAAGAGGACCAAACACGCCCCCATTCTCATCGACGGGGCTGCAGTGGCACAGGTTGAGAGCTTCAAGTTCCTTGGTATCACCAACAAACTATCATGGTCCAAGCACACCAAGACAGTCGTGAAGAGGGCATGATAAAACCTTTTCCCCCTCAGGAGACTGAAAAGATTTGGCATGGGTCCTCAGATCCTCAAAAGGTTCTACAGCTGCACCATCAAGAGCATCCTGACTGGTTGCATCACTGCCTGGTAATGGCAACTGCTCGGCCTCCGACCGCAAGGCACTACAGAGGGTAGTACGAACGGCCCAGTACATCACTGGGACCAATCGTCCTGCCATCTGCCATCCAGGACCTCTATACCAGGCACGGCAAGCGGTACCGGAGAGCCAAGTCTACGTCCAGGAGGCTTCTAAACAGCTTCTACCCCCAAGCAATAAGACTCCTGAACATCTAATCAAATGGCTACCCAGATTCCCCCCCCACTTTTTACACCCCTGCTACTCTCTGTTGTTATCGTCTATGCGTTGTCACTTTAATAACTCTTCCTACATGTACATATTACCTCAACTAACCGGTGCCCCCACACATTGATTCTGTACCGGTACCCCCTGTATATAGTCTCGCTATTGTTATTTTACTGCTGCTCTTTAATTGCTTGTTTCTTTTATTTCTTATTCTTAGCCTTATTTTAACTGCATTGTTGATTTAGGGGCTCGTAAGTAAGCATTTCTCTGTAAGGTGAACCTGTTGTATTCGACGCATGTGACTAATAAAATTTGATTTGATTTCATCAAACCTGATCCATGAAGTAATTTGTTTTTAATAAGGGCCATTCAGATCAGTCCTATTATGATTCTGTAAGAGGATTAGAATCAGTTTCTCTTGCTCCACCAGTTGTTATTGTACATTAATCAAAGACCAGGGAAGTTAAACTAGGCGGTAGTTTTGAGTTTTGAGGCTACTAGGCTATTTATTCAGGCCACTTGCTGTTGAACTTGTTGTTGTTGCAGTAGCTCAGGGCTGGCTCCCCTGACGTCACCTGTGTGTGTGTGTGTGTGAATCACTCAGAAAGATCTCGCTACAGAGCCCTGATCTAATGACTCCTGATCCCCAAGAGACCACACATGGGTTAGCGTGACCTGGCTGTTGTTGTTTTCATCACCATCATGATAGTGTTAAGTTAAAAGTCATGTTGGTTAAAGGCTTTAGAAAAATAGGCTATAATCACGATGTGGCAGGCCTGGAGGTTGGTGCAGGGCAAAGGCCAATGGATCCACACTGGGGATCGACCTATTCGGATATAGCTGATTCCCACGGGCAGCGCCGGTTTCCGGCTCTGCTTGGCCCAATTTCGGATGTGGCGTACAGTGTGTTTTCGTCAATTCCTGCGCCTACTGGGGATGATTGCGTCTATGATAGTAGTAATTGCCCTGGAGCTATTATTATTGAAGCCTTTCCAGCGCTGGGTGCTAGCCACTGGATTGGACACATCTCATCTAAATTGGTCGATTCGGGTGTCCCTGGCATGCCTGCGAGCACTGGCCCAGTGGGGACACCCTCAGGTACTGTCGCCAGCGGTTCTCATGGGGCAGGTGTTATTCTGCAAGGTGGTCATGACAGACACATCCCCCCCCAAGGGTGGGGCGCGCTGTGCTACTCGATTCTGGTGGTATGGACTGTGGCACAGAGTGCCTGGCATATCAATTACCTGGAGCTTCTGACAATGTATTTGGCACTCCGGCTTCTCCTCCTTTGTTGTTGGGCTGGCATGTGCTGGTCAGATCTGACAACATGACGACAGTGGCTTACATCAACAGGCAGGGGGGGACCCGGTCTCTCCCTGTCCTCGCTTTGGTACGCTCCCTGTTGCTGTGGAGCGGGGCGCACTTGCTTTCGCTCGGGTCCAGATCTGCTATCCAGGGTGGCTCTAGGTGGCTGCACACCCAGATATGGGAGAGGTTCGGCAAGACCAACCTAGACCTTTCCACATCATGAGAAAACATGCAGTGTCGTCTGTTTTTCTCAGAGGGACCCGAGCTCTCCGTTGGGAATGGACGCCCTGGCGCTCCAGTTGCCTCGGACCCTCCTTTATGGATTTCCTCCCGTGGAGCTGATTCAGCCCACGTTGGAGAGGGTTGCGCCAGGAGGGCTTATCATTGATTCTTTTGGCTCCCTGTTGGCCCAGGCGGCCTTGGTTCGCGGAGATCATTAGCCTGTTGGGCGGGGTCCCGTGGCAGCTCCCATTGCGCAGGGACCTGTTGTCCCAGGCACATAGGCAGGTTTGGCATGCAAAGCCGTAGATTTTCTGATTGCTAAGGGTTTACCTCTGAGCCTTATTGTTACCATTCAGTTCACAACTGTATGCGTAAAAGAGGCAGGCGTTTGAGGTCTGGGAGGGACATCCTTGTGTTCCTACAGGAGCTTTTTTAGCAGGGTCGGGCATTCTCCAAGTGTACATGGCCGCTATCTCAGTGCGTCATGTGGGAATTGACAGAGTCACACCGGGTGCCCACTCCCTGTAATGTTCCTGAAAGGTGTGCACAGTCTCAGACTGGTCTCTAAACCTATTACACCTACATGCGTTTTGGCTCTGGTTTTGGAGGCACTGTGTGCGGCCCCCTTTGAGCCTCTGGAGTCGGATCTGAAGATCCTCTCCCACAAGACCTCCCTGCTGATGGCTTTGGCCTCGGTTAAATGTTTTGGGGACTCCCACACATTAACCGTACACCCTTCCTGTACTCAGTTTGCCCCTGGAGACTGGCATATAGCAGCAAGGAGCAAAGGTTACCTAGCGGCGTACAGGCCCACTCCACCAGGGGTCTGGCAGCTATTTAAAGGGTTGACTGCAGGGGATATTTATGCTGCGTTGAGTTGTGCATCACCACACACTTTTGTGAGGTTTTATTGCTTGGATGTCACTGCTCCCAAGTGTAGCCCACAGTGTGCTTACAGCTGGGACAGGAGAGGGTCATGAGGCAGCGCGCAGGATGCGCATACCCAGATTATTGCATCTTGCGGGGTTGAGGTCTGGGAGGTCTGCCATGGGCCATTTCATTTAGTATCCGTTGAGGCGGGACTCCATTCCCCATAGTTTCATTGGCCTTGTCAGGTGTGATTCTAGTTCTTCAATCAAAGTCGCGAGAGTACGACGCCCCATAGTTGTATTGTACCTTGTTTCTCTCCTTCAGAGAACAGTAGTTATAGTCCATAATGTAACGTTATGAATGGTTGCCTTGATGAACAGTCACAGGAATGTGTTGATGCGCTGTCTATCTTCTTCTCATTTTCTGTTCTTCTCTCTAGATAGAAAAACAATGAAACCATTTTGTGATTTCACACAGTAAAACCCTTTCTCCCCACCCACTTTCTCTCTCTGTCTCTCTCTCTGTCTCTCTCTCTGTCTCTCTCTCTCTGCCTGCCGCTCTCTCTCTCTCTCTGCCTGCCGCTCTCTCTTCTCAGGGCCAGGTGGAAGTGTGTGCTGTTCTGCAGGTTCCAGATCTAGAACCAGAACAGACAGAGTTCTATGTGGTTTTAGAAGGATCCAGACTAGCCCATGTTACTGTAGGGAAGAGAACAGAGGATGGAAACTCTCTGTGCTTCACTGTTCCAGGTGAGTCCCACAATTCCTGGTGCCCATTGATCCCAGATCAGTCTGACAGTCACACACAGGGCTACTGACTCTACTGACTGAGGTTAGAACAGAACCCTTAGTTTGATACAGGGTCATTGCATCCAGCTATCATTAGTTCCCCTTTTATTCAAATTTTAGGTCAAAATAACAGGACTCTAATAAAGTCAGTAGATGTATTCATAGCAGTAGTTTGCCTAACTTAATGAAGACCATGTGGGTCCAAACATTGTTTCTAGATCACAAGCTTCAATAGAGATCATGTTTGGGAGCAGAAAACTCTTGTCTTATTGTGTCCATACTAGGACAGCCTCCGTGTCAGCAGGACTCTCAGACCGTATTGCTGTCATAATCCATCATCAGTTGTCTGTTCGTCTCCTCTCCTCCACAGGCCATGACCTCCAGGAGACTGTCTCTGTCACAGCGTATTGCCACACAGAGGGCAGAGCCAAGCCCTGTGGAGGCGGGGCCTCCCTGGACTACGTCTGTGATTTGCCACAGGAAGTGGCCGAGTACCTGCTAGCCAATATCGACTGTCTGAGTCCCCAGAGCCACCTGGAGGTCCTGAGGAGGATTTCAGCAGCTCCAGGGGAGGGGAACATGGAGAGTGACAGGAGTGCTGGATCAGGAGAGCACTATCTGGGGAAGACAGACCAGGAGGATGGGTATGGGGGTGGGAGACCCAGACCTGATCCAGAGGTGAAGTGTCGTCTCAGGGAGATGGATGAGAGGATAACCCAGGCCATGGCCAACCTGGACTACCCTCTGGAGTGGAGTGGCAAGGCCAGCCAACCTAGAGAAGGTAACTAGCTATCCTATACAATACAATATAAAACAACGTTATCCACTTAGCCAATAGGCCTATGTCATATAGATTACAATCAGTAACAGGTAAGGAAGATATGCCCCAAGACAGTTAGTTATCCCTGTTCAGAAAGATAAATAATTATCGAAATAAAACAATCAAAACAATAGCTTCTGTATAGGCTACATAGACGTATTCAGATGATTACCATAATTTTTCAGTCATAACATTTCAGATAGTGCCACACACACACACACACACACACACACACACACACACACACACACACACACACACACAGAGAACAACACTCACTTAACTCAACTCAATCACTTAACTCAACTCAATGTGTACTTACTGTAGCTGGTGCCATGGAACCATGGTAAAGGGCAATACTGCAGACTACACATACTCTCTTTCAATGTGCTTATGTCAAGTTCATTGTCACATGAGAGTTTTATATGGTGTTACATTGCCTCTACAAGTAAGGAAGGAAATACTATAGACAAACACCATGTCTGGTGCCAGCCTGTTTCTGCATGCAACACAACAACAATGCCACATGGATACCTTGCCAAACAGGTCAACAGAACAACCAGCTGGCAGAGCGAGACTGGCACCACTATGGCCAGATTCAAACGAAGCCTACATGCACACAAAACCCATGATCAAAACTTATTTAACTTTATCAAGCTAGGGAAAGCACAAGGATCGTGATAACATTAGTTTGGACTGTGTATGTCATACTGAGAAGGCAAGAGTGAAGGGGGGATAGAGAAAAGCACTCCATTCTAGCCACAGACCAAGTTCACACGCAGCTTCTTATGTAAGAGGGGGGATTGTGTTTTTGTAAATTGTGCTCTTCAATGCTTGCCCATCTCATCGGAAAGGTCGCGTATTATCTGTGTGCCTGAGTATCGGGCCCCACTACGGGACAGGAATCTCAGGACGCTCCGTCTTTCTCGCTCTTTCTCCTTTTCACATTCTCTCTGTCTCTCTGTCTCTCTGTATCTCTCTCTCTCTCAATTTATCTCTCTCTATAAATATAATTTGAAGCTTTTGCAAGTGCGATACTTCTGGGCCTCTATTTTCGCTTGCGCTAAGGAGGCGCAAGTGTCAAACATACGTTAGTTTGCAATTTTGTCATGTAGAAACTGGTGCACTGGCATTTTCCAGCCGTTCGCCAGGTTTGGCAATTTACCTGACTAACATCAACTCGCTGGCGCTGAGGTAGGAGGGGTGGGAATATTTGAGGTGTCCTTAAAAACAAGCGCAAAAGTGACATTTTCATGCAGCGCTAATGGGAAGTTTTAGGGTCCACAAAAAGCAGATCTTAATGTTCACGCAGTTGATAATGTTGCAGCCTATCCAGGCATGACACACAGTGCCCATGGAACGAGAGATGTGCCTTTTTGCGCCGGTGAATCTCGTATTTAGAAACATAAAAAAAAAAGATAGATTCCCCCCCCCATTTCGTTTAATTTGATAAAAAAACAAGCATAGCCTACCCTCCCCTTAATCAAGGCTGGCTTAGTATTTTTTATCCTGGCCATGCATTAGCCAAGCAGCCTATGAATAAAGGGATTTTAAATGGTCTACTGAGATGTTTTTGCCCTCATGCTTTTTAATTATTCACAATTCACATACCTGCCTACTTCATTTCACTTAAGCTATCCGTCCGCATTTTCAAAGAGCGCCTCTCGTCCGATTACCAAAGACATGCTCTTCCAAGCTATTCAGTCCTCCTATAATGCCATATCAACGGCAGATTTTGGGGGGGAATGTGACTCAACGGAAAAATTGACGATACAATTGACAGGAGCCTAGTATTTTGTTTAGACGTGCAAATGTTAAATGTTTCATTATGGAAATGTATTGTTAAAATGAACATTCACACTGATATAAGGGCGAGGCCTACTGTACATTCCATTATGTCAGCCATGTCAGAGGCATGGATTATCAGAACATTACTAATAAGCAAGATTAAATTCACTATTCATAAGGCTTAAAAAAAGAGTGAATAGTTCTAATCAAATTCTAATCAAAACAAAGCCATGCAATTAGGATTCTTACAATGTGGACTGCAAACATGGTTCAACCTATTTAGCAAAGATGGGATAGGCCTACATACATTTTGTTATTTTGTTTCTGTAGGCTATTTAACAAACTAGGCTATAACGGATTAACAATCGAACTGGAGTTGATGGACGCAATACAACGCAATACATAAAAGACCATGAATGCACAATTTTAAGAAACCACATATTTAGCCATGGAGCCTCGACACACCATTTATTCATTAAAACCCAGCCTTTTCGCACCACCGCCAGCTACTGCGATCATAATTCCGGTTGTGAAAATAGCTCAAATATTTCTGGCACACACCCGAACCTATAGCGCTAGCGCTAAGATTTACCATTGCGTTAGGTTTGTTAAAATAATGTCTCTAAGGACATTTTTCAATACATTTTCTTAGTTGACTGAACTTTGACCTGGAAGGTACAGTATTTTTCCCTCATTTACAGTTCTTGGTCAAGTAATTGGGTCATGGTTATGTGGTACATCGTTAAGCATTTGTGGTACAGTATGGGTAACTGTGGGAACGAATACAGTGTGAGAAAGATATGGAGAAAAAGTTCAAGTTTAGGACAGCGATTCAGAATGAATAGCTATAGGCCTATCTTCATAGCAACTATAGCTTTCTTTCTTAGTCTTACTGGAAAGAATAGAGGTTCAATGACCGCTGACTGACCTATTCCCCTCCTAAAAAATGTAATTCAGTGTGTGTAATCAAACACAACAAGGATGTGTGTGTGCCCTGCTCCGGGCCGCAGCCACCTGGTCCCTCCAACACACTGGCTTTATTAAAACATGCTGAGCAGGTTTAGAGTGTTACCGTATGTGCGTGTGTGTGTCTGGGCTCTTCTGATGTTCTCTTGCTGGCTTCTGTCAATGTCATTATCAGGGTGGGAATCAATGTCACTCTCAATGTCTCATCTCTTCATTATGAGGAAGAGTTACTGAAGTTGCCTCTCAAATGACACCTGATTTCTGGTCATTAATAGTGCACTAGATAGGGACAGGGTGCCATTTGAATGCTGCCTGAATCAAACCGGGGTGAATTTTCCCAAGGACTTGTAGCTAACGTGGTACTTCATTTTTTTTATCAATACCACAGCCCTACGATACAAGCCAGTATAATAACTAACACCAGTGTGACATACCTGACCTGCTTTGTTGGTATGCATTCTCCATACAGTTTTATAATCTAGATAGACTTCACACAGCATGACGCCCATCTGGATTGTGTGTTAGCTACAGCAAGCCTACATACGGTACCATGTTTTTCTGTTCTTGTCTATTAACGTTCTGTATTATGTCATGTTTCATGTTTTGTGTGGACCCCAGGAAGAGTAGCTGCTGCTTTTGCAACAGCTAACGGGGTTCCCAATAAAATACCAAAATACCAAATGTATGTGTTCTAGCTACAGTGCATACCGTTTATGTGCGCTAGCTGCATACCATGTACTACTGTGTGTGTGCGCAGTCAGAGTGTATTCGCTTACGTTCATTTCGGCATTCACAGCTGACCTGTAGCCAGGATATGTGTGTTTAGGTCTAGAGAGTGGACGTGGAGTATGCCATGTATATACAATAAGTGTGGACAGTGAAGATATCGTGTGAAGGATAACAGGTTGAGTGATCTATAGTGGAGATGTAAGAGGCCACAATGTTCTTATATGGAGGGCTGGTCACCTCTGGCCTAAATACCGTCTCTATTCATCTATTTTATTGAGCACAGTGTTGTCTGTGTCTGCGATGTTATTAACATTGGCTACCATGTTATTTTACCCCCTCTTAGCTTCTCAATTCAATTAAAAGGGGCTTTATTGGCATGGGAAACACGTTTACATTGCCAAAGCAAATATTAAAACAAACGTGAAACACATCTTCTGAAATGAACAGTAAACATTACACTCAAAGGTATAAAGGCATGTCAAATGTTATCTTTTTTTAGCTATGTACTGTTTTTTAACAATGTGCACATAGTTGAAGTATGAATATCAGGGGAAAATAAATAATCTCTCTCTTCTCTCTCTCTCTCTCTCTCTCTCTCTCTCTCTCTCTCTCTCTCTCTCTCTCTCTCTCTCTCTCTCTCTCTCTCTCTCTCCAGAGCACCAGCCCAGGGACACTCTCCTCCACCTCTCCGTGCGTCTGGGTTTGCTCCATCTCTCCCGCTTCCTGATTGGCCAGTCAAGGGGTAAAAGTCCACTGACCCTGCCAAATGAGTTGGGGGCCACACCTCTCCAGCTGGCTCAGAACGGAGGAGACCACACCCTCTTTATGGCGCTTGCCACGTGAGTCTCTGCATCACAAAAGATTATATCATCATCATGTTTGTTTATTTATTGCCTTCATTTTACCAGGTAAGTAATTGAGAACACAGTCTCTTTTACCATAACGACCCGAGAGCAACGATTCGTGTGAGTGATGATTGTCATAAAAAAATGGCCAACTCAATCAGATAACTAACATATACCTTCCTACTTCACTTCCATACAGCCCCCCTGTCCCACAGAGGTCTCCCCCTGTCGGGGTGTGCTGTGTGTGGGCAGATAGGACTTGTGTGCTAAGGGTATGTCCTGGGTCTGGCACCCTTACCCTTACCTTCCTGGGGGGCCCTGAGAGCAGTGTTCTGGACAACATCCTTGTTCTCAGAGAGAAACTTACAGACCACAATATCCTCAGACAGGTGAGATCAGGGCCCGCATCCACAAAGCGTCTCATATCACGTATCCACAAAGCGTCTCAGAGGAGGAGTGCTGATCTAGGATCAGTTTTGCCTTTTGGATCATAATGAATACGTTTATATGTACAGATCCTAGCTCCTACCCTGCAATGCTTTGTGGATATGGGCCCAGAATTCAGACCAGTGTTCAGTTTAGCTCATTGTGTTTTTTTTTGTTGAGTCCAGTGGATTAGGGAGGAAAACATTGTGAAGATTTTAAGGAAAAACTAAAGCTGACTTAAACAAACTCCAAAACAAACTATTGGTGTTTGATCTGTGTAATATTTTTTTTTAAACTAATCCACACATGATTTGTCTAGTTTTTGGACTTGTTCATACCGGTGGATCTTACTTAGGCAGTAAAATGGCTATAATTACAGGTTGTAATGTGGATGTTACGCACACTGAGGCGTAAAAATTATCACAGGAAATGTGATCACTTAACTGTTGAATGACATAGATACCACACAGTGACATTAATACGTCTGTTAAAAGATTAAGTTACATAGTGTTGTTGTAGCCACCAATAGCTGCTGCTTGATTATAAAATAACTGGGAACATTCATAGGCAAATTGCAACTGTACACAGTGGCCAATTTATTAGGTACACCACCCCGTTCACCAAAATGGTTCACTCCTATAGACAGTGAGTCACATGTAGGGCTGTTACGGTGACCGTATTACCGCCACACCGGCAGTTACGAGTCATGATGGCAGTCAAATTCCATCTGACAGTTTAGTCACGGTAATTAGGCTTCTCCCAGCTCTGATGCTACTGATGGTCATTAGTAGCCAACCAAACTTGCTATCTGCCTGGTACTCCGCACTCTATTGTCCCTCTAATCACTCTGACATCAATGCAACTGTAATCGAAAATCGAATCAAACACTTTATGAGAGCCCATGACCTCATGTTGCGCAACATTTCTCACAATTGTGCGAGAAAACAGAGTGATGGCCTCTATTAAAAAGAGGAGGATCCCATCAGTTTTCTATAGGCTAGGCCTACTATATTTATTTCTCAACCTTCATAATATTAAGCACATTGCTTCTCTTTACAACAGGAGTGTAGCCTACTTGGCTGGCATGAAAATGAACCACGACAAAAGCGTCCTCCATTCGCTATTTAAGTGCATAGATTACATGTATTTTTTCCGCTGTCCCTGTTTCGAGACAGGTGCATGATAATGGTCCGCTCTAAATCATATCAAATTTCACACATATATTATTTAGTATATGTAAAGACAAGAATAAATCAAGAATAATGGTGACAATATTAGCCTATTAATTGTGAATGATGCCCAGCTTAAGGCAAACAGCGCATGCTTTTTTTAACGACTTTTCAAATCATAGTCGCCCACCTCATGTAGCCTAGCACATAGGCCTATATGTTTTGATAAGGTTTGTATCACAACTAAAGTGGCCAAATAACTTCTTAAAAATGAAGCTCATTAATCCTTTTTATAATGGGTTCAGAGCCTAACTGGCATACATGCGCAGCGAGTGAGTTTCAAGTTTGGGGAAGATCATTTTCACCATAAAAATTCACCTTTGCTTAAAAAAAAAATGTTTATTCTAGTGGTTGTATTAATTTGCGATCTATTGCATCTCACAACTGTACCGGACTATGTTTGGAATATTTATTTCTCGTACAAAATGGAACAGGTCTACTTTGGTACTATGGGGGATAGTAGATTGACATAGGCTAATGCTTTTGCTGTTCATTAGGCCTACTCATCTTGTTGGCTGACGAAAAGTAAATGTGGACAGTTCTTCCCATATCTTCAATATGCCCCTTGGAATTGGATAAGGACGCGCGCAGTTGTGTACCCAATGTGTCTGTCTTCACTTATAGCCTGTGAGAAAGACCCGATCACGTGATGGAGAGCCATGTGAGTGAGAGGTGCTTCGGGACGCAGTGGCGAAAGGGAATTATAATTATTATATTCAGCCCAAGGGCACACTGGCCACTGGCCGCAAAAGACTGGATTTATTCACTTACTGTTCAATTGAACGTTAGAATGGGCAAAACGAGTGACCAAAGTGACTTTGAGCATGGTATGATTGTTGGTGCCAGGTGCGCCGGTTTCAGTATCTCAGAAATGGCCGGTCTCCTGGGCTTTCCACGCACGACAGTATCTAGGGTTTACCAAGAATGGTGCGACAAACAAAAAAATCCAGTCAGTGGCAGTCCTGTGTGCGAAAACAGCTCATTGATGAGAGGTTGAAGGAGAATGGCAAGAATCGTGCAAGCCAACAGGCGGGCCACAAACAGGCAAATAACGGCACAGTACAACAGTGGTGTGCAGAACGGCATCTTGGAACGCACAACTCATCTGTCCTCGTCACGGATGGGCTGATGCAGCAGTCGACCACACCAAGTTCCATTCTTATCAGCTAAAAACAAGAATAAGTGGCTCCAGTAGGCACGCGATCACCAACAGTGGCGTAAGCAGCATGAGTCCATGGCCCAATCCTGTCGGGTGTTAACGGTACTATCTGGTTTAATGGTGTGGGGAATGTTTTCCTGGCACACATTAGGTCATTGTTACCAATTGAGCAATGTTTCCATGACCCAAAGAATTCAGGCTGTTCTGGAGGCAAAGGAGGGTCTGAACCATTACTAGATTGGTGTACCTAATAAACTGGCCAGGGTATATAGCTGCTACTTCAAAGAATACTTAAGTGAAAATGTAATTAATTAATTGACTGTTTTACTGTAATCAAACCTTTATAATATAATGAATGCATTTACATTAAAATTCATAGGCTGTGTGCTACCTACAGTATTGTTTACCTACGGTATATATTATTATTATTATTATTATTATTTTTAAGAGCATGTTGTCACAGAACTCCTGTTTTTGGCACAGATCTCAGCATTGAGAGGTGATGTTGATGTTCAGATGGAGGACAGTGACAGAGTGGATGTCCATACAAGTGATACCAGTGACGGAGGTGAGGGTGAAACACCGAACTCAGGATTGTGGCTTTAACTTAGTGATGAGTCTTTCAAAACAAACTCTGTTCAGAGAGTCATGGTGCTTTCCTTGGGTCCCCAAACAGCACTATTTACCAGTGGACAGTCTCAGTTACCACAAATAGAACACGAAGACCAGGCCATGAACAGTGTTTGCACATGAGACACACAGAGAGAAGGGCAGAGCCCACGCACGCACACACACACACAACACCCTGACCTGTGTGTATGTGCCTCCATGATGCCACACACACTACCCAGCCAGCACACACGTGTCATGTATATGAGAGTGTTTAAATTAACTAAACAGACGATACACACTCAGTACACAGATGTCAGCAAGTCACATGCAGGATACACACGGCACAGGGATAAGGAGTCTGTATCAAGGTGGGAAATGTACAAATAATTACCAGCCAAAATATTTTGTTTATCCATAATTGCACAAAAAACAGATGAGCATGCTTTCCAATATTTAAAAAAACAAGAAATATATTACTAGTAATATAGTATATTACTTGCTTAATTTCATTTAATTTTTGTAACCTGCTTTTAACCAATGTACAGTATTTAAATCCAATAATAAAAACAGATAAACAGTTCTACAACAGAACATCAAGAATCAACAAAGTGCCTGCCCTGCCACAAAATGCTGAGTGATATGGTTTATTTATTATTTTAGTTCAGGGCTCTACGCTGACATTCTTTTACAAGGAGTACATGATGTGCTCTTAAGTAGACATGTAGAAGCACACAAATAAATCTAGTTGAACAATGACTAAAAGTGAATGAATAAAAGTCCATGCTCAATCAAGCACAGTCACTAGGTGAGACAAACATTTTCAGCTGGCCCTTTAAGGGATGAGCTGTTACAGTGGCAACTTGGGCACTTGCTCATCTGTGATGAAACATCTCACACTGCAATGTCTTCTTAGCAGCAGATAGTTGCAGCAAACTCAAAAATAACATTGAAAAACAACCTAGCATGTGAACAAAACGATGTAACTGGCCAAGAAACACGAGGACAAAGTCACACTTTAGGAGTCTTTCTTTTCTATTCGACCAACTTCGACATCTGGGTTATGGATTAAAAAAAATACTTTTTTCCAAATGCTCCGCCAACGTGTCTGGTGAAATATACATTCTTACCCGCCAATGACAAAATCTACCCGCATTTGGCGTGTGTTAATTTCCAACCATGGTCTGTATGAGAGAGATTAATAAGGCAGATTGGAGAGGGAGAGGAAGGGAGAGGGAGAGGAAGGGAGAGAGAGAGAGAGGTGGTTGGCCCCCCCAGAGGTGGTTGGTCTGAGACCCATTCTAGTCGAGATGATGAAAAAGATGTAGACACTGTCTTACGATGCTAAGTGTGTGGAATGTGTGTGTCTGGGGTTTGCGTGTGTGTTTCTGGGAAAAGGTCCTGTCTGGTGTGTGTCTAGATGCCGCCTTCAGTAAATACAGCTTCATGGAGCAAGTCTTGGATGACCTAATAGGACTTGGCATAAAATAATAGCCATACACACACTAGACAGATGAGGTGTTGGACATGGCGTGAGTGTGTGTCAAAGCTTTGGCCTCTCCATCTAGAAGTGGTCCATATTTACTGTCTCTCACTCTGTCTGTGTCACAGTGACTCTGTGAAAGGCTGAAAGTAAAGCTACACAGCTGCTCAGATAAAGCAGGGTTTTTGACTTCAACATCCTGATATCAATTCCAACTGTTTCTCTCGCGCTTCCTGTAATTAGTTTGATTTATCAAGCCTTTTGGGACGCACACACACACACACACACACACACACACACACACACACACACACAGAAAGCTCTTTGTGAAAACATCAGTGGTGTAGGTGAGAGGTTAGGTTGGGACTCATTCCCTCTTCTGGGTGGGCTGCGGTGGTGCCCCACACACACACAGACACACACTGCCTCTCTCTCTCTTGTTTCTGGTAACCGTAGTGACGGCAGGCTTGATATCGATGCATACATAGAGAGACAGGACAGGAAGTCTTATCTCAGTATCGACCTCACCGCTCAGCAGCCCCAGCCAGACTGGAAGGAAGCACTATAGATCTATAGACCTGTACAAAACAACCACTCTCTACCACATTTTTCCTGTTGCTTTAGCTCCGCTGCTATAGACTTCTTAGTTCCTGCAGAGTTTTGGCAGAACAGGACATAGCCTGACTTGACTTCTAGAACCTTTAGCTATCAGTGATTCCAGCATATTTAGTGGAGAGGTCACCTGTCTCTTCTTGTGACCAGTCACTGCTTAGGGTGTTAAAGGGTGTCGTTAAATGTCTTTATCCTCGTCTGCAGGTCTAGGCAGGGAGCTGCCAGTAGAAGACCTTACACTGGTGGTTAGTGTAAGTATACTTTTCTGCTTTTCTTTTCAAATGAAATTACCTGGTACATCAAGGAGTTTGGTGTGCATGTGTGGATCTGTTTCTGTGTGTGTGTTTGCCTTTTGTGAGGCTGATGAGAGGCAATGTGTGCACACACTGTTTGCTCTTTCTCTGGGAAAGCTTTTTGCCTTATTGTTTCATTCTGACCATTCTGAGCAGTGCTTTGCTAATGGACTGCCCACATGCATTCACCTCGTCCTCTGCTCATAGGTGTGTGTGTGTGTGTGTGCGTGCGTGCGTGCATGGCTATCTGATTCAATTTAATCAAAAGGGGACCATCGTGCTCTCCCAGAAGCTCGGCTGGTGCGTAAATTCTGACACATGTAATGGGTCCGCGCTCAAAAAGATGTCGCATGAAGCTTACTTCATTTTATATATTTTTTTTGTATTCTTTTCACTGCATCAGGGATGGCAGACGTTAGGAATAGGAGACGTTTTGGCTTTGCAGCCTTCTTCATTGCGTAGGTGCAATTTAATTCAAACCAGCAGGTGCTTCTAATCACGGTTGCCATTCATCAGGGATGTGGCTTTTTCTGGTCTACCTGTAAACAAGTTAGTCACAAAGAAATACAGAATTATAAGGTATGCGAGTGGGCACGAAGGGCAATACATGAATCAATTGACTTACGTGTCTGCTCACTTGGATACATTATCTCAATTCATGAGATAGCTTACCAGAAAAGCCACATCCCTGATTGGCAGATGAGTAGCAACCCTGATTAGAAGCACCTGCTGCTCATCTGTTGTTCCCTACAAATGCTGTTTCTTATGGTTTCTCCTCACGGGTGCCCATACCTCGGCTGGGTCTGAGTTATGGAACCCAGGGATGAATTGTGGGATTTGGTCTGCCTAGGCTGAGGCATGCGATAGCTGCCCTTGATCAACCCTGTTGCTGTGCGCTCTGTCGCTGACTGAGGGGGGGAACTTGAAGGGAGAGGGCGGCCCGTTGAGTGGGCACTCCATGCCGCCTTTGCCTGCCTCAGTCAAGCACCGTTTACCTCTCTTCCCAGACTTGGTCGATGATCTGGTCTTATGTGGACGGGATCAGACTAGTTAAACAGCGCTGCATAGCCTGCTAGCCAGGTTAGCTGACTTGTTAAGGTAGGTAGTCTAGTGGTTAGAGCGTTGGACTGGTAACCGGAAGGTTGCACGGTCAAATCCCCGAGCTGACAAGGTAAAAATATGCCGTTCTGCCCCTGAACAAGGCAGTTAACCCACTGTTCCTAGGCCGTCATTGAAAATAAGAATTTGTTCTTAACTGACTTGCCTAGTTGCAAATAAAGGTAAAATACATTTAAAAAAGTTATCTTACTGGTTCTAATCACTGAGCTGGCATATGTCACGCTCAGTTGCTTGGTTATTCTAAATGGACCATACTGTGGTCAGATAGGTTCTCTAGACCAAAGGAATACATCACGTGGTTTACCTCCCTCACTGGTGGTACATTACTGGTATTCATTGCTGATTCTTCCATGCAGCTCACTGGTCCCTATGCGGTGCTTACTGATACAGGTTATGGACTCGGTAGGTGATTGGAAATTGTGCTATTATCCCACACACAGTCTCTGTGGTTCATATGAACTCCAAGTAGTTGGTCTCCTGCTCAATGTATTTAGTTCCTGATAATTAGATTCAAATGTGAATCGCCCTGTCTGCTATCACAGAGGGGTCCGTTTTTCAGAGTTGTCTGTCCCTTTTCTAACTCGGTTACAAGGTGCAGTGTAACCGGTACCTATGACTGGTTGGCATGATCACCTCATTTATATTTTTTTCCTGAGTAAAGTCTTTGATGCGTGCAGTCCCCACGCACCTAGCGCGATGAGAGGGGAGGTGGCACAGCTAGGTTCTCACCTTGCGCCCCTTCCCAGATGTTCGCTGTGACAAGTGGCACAGCCAATTGGGCAATGTCACTGGTAGCCGAAGCCCCCGAACCCAGAGTGGACCGGGCTTCAGGCAAACGTTGGCATTTAAACACATTGTTTCTACCCCATAGTGTTTACTGGTGTCAAGAGTGTTGTGTCGTCCACAATAATCCCACAGTCAGACACTCGGTTGATGATAATAGAGTGGAAATGGAAAAATAACCAAATTCTCCCAGTCCACAAGGTGGCATTCCGCCCCTTCAGATGGGACTTTACGGGAGACTCATTGTCTGTGTCGATCAGCCCATGAACAGTGACGTTGGGGTACAGGCTATAATTCGTTGTGCGATCCCCACTTTATTATCATTGGTTCCTATGTCAGAGGTCCAGGATGGCTGGTACAGCCGTTATTTCCTGGTTCCCAGAAGAGGCAGGACTTTGCATCTCTTTTTAAACCTGCGTGCCATGAACAAGCTCTTCAGGGTCTACAAATTCAGAAGGCTCACGAGCAGCTGGTTGTTACAGTCAGTGTGCCCGGGTGATTGGTTCACCTCCATCGACCAGAAGGACGCATACTTTTATGTGGCCATATATCCCCCTCACAGAAAATTCCTGAGGTTCCATTTCGAGGCTGTAGCCTACGAGTTTCTGGTCGTCCCTTTTGGGCTTTCCCTCCCGCCTCACACTTTTGTGGAGGGAGGATTTGGCACTTATGCGATGTCAGGGGCTCACGATAATAGACTACCTGGACGTGTTACACATATCCATGCTGGTTTCCCATGTTCAGTTTCTCGGTTTCATAGTGAATCAAGAGAAGTGCTATTTGACCCCGTCTCAGCACATTCCGTTTCTGAGTCTCGAGTTAGACTCAGCCAAGAATCGTGCATTCTTGTACCTGGAGAGGAAGGCCGGTTTCCGGCTTTGCTTGGCCAAATTTTGGTTCGGTCACATTAGGGATGATGGCTTCTATGATAGCTGTGGTTCCCCCGGGATTGTTGCTGATGCAACCGTTCCAGCGGTGGGTGATAGAGACTCGCTTGGATGCATCGCGCCACCTGAACCGATCACTCCGGGTGTCCCTGTCATGCCTACGAACACTGGCTCGGAGGGACACGCGGCTCTTGTCTTTGGGGACCCCCAAAGGTATAGGTGAGGTATATTCCGCAAGGTGATCGACAGACGCACCCCCCAGGAGGGTGGTGTGCACTGTATGAGGGCAGCTCAATTTCGGGGGTTGTGGACAGTGTTGCAGAGAGCACTGCACATCAATTACCTGGAGCTTTTGATGGTGTACATAGCACTAAGGTGTTTTCTTCCATTGTTGGCAGGCCAGCATGAGCTGTTGAGGACCGACAGTGGTGGCATACATCAACAGACACGGAGGGGTGCAGTCTCGCCCTCTTATCCTTGGCTCGCTCACTCACTGCTGCTGTGGAGCGGTGCGCACTTTCCCTCGCCACGGGCGCCTCAACACGGGTGCGGATCTGCTATCCAGGAGGAGCCTTCGTTCTTGAGGGTCTCCCCGATATGGGAAATGTTCGGCAGGGCCGACGTAGATCTTTAAGCGTTGCGAGAAAACGTGCATTGTGGGCTGTTTTTCTGGATAAGGGACCTCAGTGCTCAGTTGGGAACGGATGCTCTCGCACAACAGTGGCCTTGGACCCTCCTTTGCGCTTTTTCCCCCTGTGGACCTGATTCAGCGGCCTTGGTTCGTGGAGATCATTCGCCTTGTAAGGGAGTGTGTACACTTATTAATATGACATTATTAACGGGGCACCACTTGCTACAAGTCAGCAAGAAACGTTCAAATATCTACAATTATAACTACGGTTAACTTATCATTCTGAAGGCAATTAAGTTCCTAAAATGTCAAGGCAATGCATCCTTGACAGTAGATGTCTTTACAAAGGATTTATTTAGAAATGTCCCAGATAAAACAATGAATGTACAGGATGAATGAATAGTGGAGATTTTGATGGAAAAATTTGACGAATCAGAATAAGACAATAAAGTGAAAAAGGATAAGGGAGTTTGTCTAACAAATTTCTAATATTATTTCAAATATAAAATAAACAGAGACAGGCATTTCTATAGGAGAAATACAGATTACACGATCACATCAAATCAGGGAAAAGAAGGTGAACCAACGGTCTGGAACCAACGGTCTTTAGAGAACTCTCCATGCAAGCCGAGTCCAAAACAAAGGATTTCAGTAGTCCAGAGAATCCCAGAAGTGGCCCGCTTGGGGCATCCTTGGACTGTTTTGTGGTTCATATGACAGCAACCATGGCTGGTCGGCGTCGGAACACAAGGAGTGGTGTTCACACATTCAGTTTATAGTCCTGGACAGGAGAGCTGTGATTGGTTCATGTGAGGGAATAGTTTCTGGGTTTGGGTCAGCCCCATTGTTTTCACACTTAGGCCCGACAAAATTGATTCACTGTTTAACAGATTTCCACCCTAGAAAAGTGAGGCGAGCGAGCGAAAAAATTAAATAAAAATACCATTAGGTGGATAAGGAATAACAGGACTTTACCACATTGTCCTAGGCTATATGGACATCACCGTATCCTCCTTCGATTGACTCGTCTGGCTGCCACGAAAAGCACCCCACCTGCTGATCTGCGCAAAGTGTGAGCGTGCTAGTGGCGATGTACTTTGCTGGACATCTAGCTGTTCTCGGTGGTGCATCATCACTTCAAACGCATTCCGTTGTGGTGTTATCGGTTGGCCTACTACTACTGGTAGTACCGGTAAAATCTAAGTTATGAATCGCAAATCACCATACAGCTGACACACTTCGATTTCATCAATCATTTTGACTTCAAGTTGGTTGTCCAAAATACTATCAGCTTGCACTGCGTCTTTGCTGATGAATGCCCTGATCTCCAGGCCAGTCAATTGGATAAATTACATTGTTGTTTCGTCTATTAACCGCTTCTAACAGATCTGAAAATTATGCAATAACCATGAATTTAACTGACCATTTTCTTTTTTGTGGTGTGAAGAAAAGTGAGGCGGTGCATCTGTTAAACAGTAATTCAACTTTGTCCGGCCTTATAATTTTCTTTTTACTGAAATATGACATTAACATAAGTATTCATACCCTTTACTCAGTACTTTTGTTGAAGCACCTTTGGCAGTGATTGTTTCTCCCATTCTTCTCTGCAGATCCTCTCAAGCTCTGTCAGGTTGGATGGGGAGTGTCGCTGCACAGCTGTTTTCAGGTCTCTCCAGAGATGTTTGATCAGGTTCAAGTCTGGGCTTTGGTAGGGCCACTCAAGGACATTCAGAGACTTGTCCCGAAGCCATTCCTGCTTTGTCTTGGCTGTGTGCTTAGGGTCGTTGTCCTGTTGGAAGATGAACCTTCGCCCCAGTCGGAGGTCCTGAGCGCTCTGGAACAGGTTTTCATGAAGGATGTCTCTGTACTTTGCTCCATTAGTTTTCCCCTCGATCCTGACTAGTCTCCCAGTCGTTACCATTGCAAAACATCCCCACAGCATGATGCTGCCACCACCATGCTTCACATTTGGTTTCATCAGACCAGAGAATAATGTTTCTTTAGGTCTGATAGTCCTTTAGGTGCCTTTTGGCAAACTCCAAGTGGACTGTCATGACCAAGGCCCTTCTCCCCTGATTGCTCAGTTTGACTGGGCGACCGAGCAGGGCCATTTCTAAAACATTTCTAAAAACCTGTTTTCGCTTTGTCATTAAAGGATATTGTGGGTAGATGAATGAGGGGAAAAAAATAATTCTATCCATTTTAGACTAAGGCTGTAACGTAATGTGGGAAAAGGGAAGGGGTCTATTTCAGCGTGTCATGTGAAATTGATTGTGCCATTCCAGGGGCTCTTCTCCTCGCGGTGCGGTTTTAACAGGTGTGCACCGTCTCAGGCCAGTTTTCTATTGTGCCCACTTGGGATTTGGCTTTGGATGTGCCGTGTGAGGCCCCCTTTGAACTAATGGCGTCTGTGGATCTGAAGATCCTCTCATACAAGAATGCTCTACTCGTGGCTTTGGCCTTGGCTAAAGGCGTTGGAGATTCACGTGTTATCCGTTCACCCCTCCTGTACAAAGTTTGCCTTTGGCGAGGACATTTCATCCTAATGCAACCTTTGCCCACAAGGTCCTGACTATGTCCTACAGGTCTCTAGCTTTTTCGCGTTTTTCCATTTTCACTTCCTTCGTTTGCTTCTGAAGAGCAGTGGAGTTTACATGCCCTTTGTCCAGTACGAGCGTTACAAAAGTGTACATTGAGCGGTCCAGGGGTGTCCATTTGTGTGACCTACTTTTTGTCTGTTTTGCTAATCCTGCTCGTGGTAGAGAGCTTTCTAAGCAGTGTCTCTCCCACTGGATTGTGGAGGCTATTGCTCTGGCATATGACATCAAAAGGCAGGAATTACTGATTGTAATGAGTGAGAAAGTTACAGACGCACAAATCATACCCCCAAGACATGCTAACCTCTCACCATTACAATAACAGGGGGGGTGTTAGCATTTCTGGGGGGGTATGATATTTGTGCGTCTAACTTCCTCAACCATTAGAATCACGCCTGACAAGGTCAATGAACACCGTGCCTCACTGGAACATTAGAATCCTCATTCTTCATGATTCATTCAGGACTATCCGTAATCATGGTAGCATCCACATTAGTGTAGAAGTGTTTTGAAACTTATTATTTTCTTATTTACAATAAAGGTGACTCCAAAATGACACAATACACTATTTACCATTCATTTCTATTGGGCACAAAATAATCTGAAACACTACCAAAACCACAACCACAACCGTTTGTAGAGTCACAAGCTTGATGTAACCATTGCGTACTAGGAATACTCAACTTTTGACTTTTTTAATACACATATAAGTGAATTTGCAAATACTTTTGGTCCCCTAAAATGGGGGGGGACTATGTACAAAAAGTGCTGTAATGTCTAAACGGTTCACCCGATATGTACCCGCAAATTAACCTCCTAGTTATTGTATCATTTCAAATCCAAATAGGTTTTTGAAGAGAAGCTTGTTCTCTCTCTGGATGATGAGGAGGAACTTCCAACATTACAAACAGGTAAGATATATTTATCTGTTTCTCTCTCTCAATTTAATTTCAATGTAAGGGGCTTTATTGGCATGGGAAACATGTGTTTACATTGCCAAAGCAAGCGAAATAGATAATTAACAATAGTGAAATAAACATTACACTCACATAAGTTCCAAAAGATGTCATATTATGTCTATATACAGTGTTGAAACGATGTGCAAATAGTTAAAGTACAAAAGGGAAAATAAATAAACATAAATAGGGGTTGTATTTACAATGGTGTTTGCCCTTTTCTTGTGGCAACAGGTCACATCTTGCTGCTGTGCACACTGTGGTATTTCACCCAATAGATATGGGAGTTTATCAAAATTGTATTTGTTTTTTAATTCTTTGTGGGTCTCTGTAATCTGAGGGAAATATGTGTCTCAGTTTCCACCTAATTTTGTGGGTAGTGTGCACATTTTTGTGTTTATTTTATATTATTGAACCTTTATTTATCTCGGCATGTCAGTTAAGAACAAATTCTTTTTTTTTTTTTTATTTAACCTTTATTTAACCAGGTAGGCAAGTTGAGAACAAGTTCTCATTTACAACTGCGACCTGGCCAAGATAAAGCAAAGCAGTTCGACACATACAACAACACAGAGTTACACATGGAGTGAAACAAACATACAGTAGGAAAAAAACTAATCTATATACAATGTGTGCAAATGAGGTAGGATAAGGAACATAAGGCAATAAATAGGCCATGGTGGCAAAGTAACTACAGTATAGCAATTTAACACTGGAATGGTAAATGTGCGGTAGATGAAGATGCAAAGTAAAAATACTGGGGTGCAAAGGAGCAAGATAAATAAATGACTATGGTAGGGGATGAGGTAGTTGGTTGGGCTATGTACAGGTGCAGTGATCTGTGAGCTGCTCTGACAGCTGGTGCTTGAAACTAGTGAGGGAGATAAGTGTCTCCAGTTTCAACGATTTTTGTAGTTCGTTCCAGTCATTGGCAGCAGAGAACTGGAAGGAAAGGCGGCCAAAAGAGGAATTGGCTTTGGGGGTGGCCAGTGAGATATACCTGCTGGAGCGAGTGCTACGGGTGGGTGCTGCTATGGTTACCAGCGAGCTGAGATAAGGTGGGGCTTTACCTAGCAGGGACTTGTAGATGACCTGGAGCCAGTGGGTCTGGCGACGAGTGTGTAGCGAGGGCCAGCCGACTAGAGCATACAGGTTGCAGTGGTGGGTAGTATATGGGGCTTTGGTGACAAAGCGGATGGCACTGTGATAGACTGCATCCAGTTTGCTGAGTAGAGTGTTGAAGGCTATTTTGTAGATGACATCGCCGAAGTCGAGGATCGGCAGGATAGTCAGTTTTACTAGTGCAAGTTTGGCAGCATGAGTGAAGGAGGCTTTGTTGCGAAATAGAAAGCCGATTCTAGATCTAATTTTGGATTGGAGATGTTTAATGTGAGTCTGGAAGGAGAGTTTACAGTCTAGCCAGACACCTAGGTATTTGTAGTTGTCCACGTATTCTAGGTCAGAGCCGTCCAGGGTAGTGATGCTAGTCGGGCGGGGCGGATGCAGGCCTGCTCTGACAGCTGATGCTTAAAGTTAGTGAGGGAGATATGTGTCTCCAGCTTCAGTGATTTTTGCAATTCGTTCCATTTATTGGCAGCAGAGAACTGGAAGGAAAGGGTGCCAAAGGAGGAATAGGCTTTGGGGGTGACCAGTGAAATATACCTGCTGGAGCTCGTGCTACGGGTGGGTGCTGCTATGGTGACCAGTGAGCTGATTTAAGGTGGGGCTTTACCTAGCAAAGACTTATAGATGACCTGGAAACAGTGGGTTTGGCAACGAATATGAAGCGAGGGCCAGCCAATGAGAGCATACAGATCGCAGTGGTGGGTGGTATATCGGGCTTTGGTGACAAAACGGATGGCACTGTGATAGACTGCATCCAATTTGCTGAGTAGAGTGTTGGAGGCTATATTGTAAATGACATCGCCGAAGTCAAGGATCGATAGGATAGTCAGTTTTACGAGAGTATGTTTGGCAGCATGAGTGAAGGATGCTTTGTTGCGAAATAGGAAGCCGATTCTAGATTTAATTTTGGATTGGAGATGCTTACTGTGAGTCTGGAAGGAGAGTTTACAGTCTAACCAGACACCTAGGTATTTGTAATTGTCCACATATTCTAAGTCAGAATGGTCCAGAGTAGTGATGCTGGACGGGAGGGCAGGTGCGGGCAGCGATCGGTTGAATAGCATGCATTTAGTTTTACTTGCATTTAAGAGCAGTTTGAGGCCACGGAAGGAGAGTTGTATGGCATTGAAGCTCGTCTGGAGGTTAGTTAACACAGTGTCCAAAGAAGGGCCAGAAGTATGCACAATTAATTCTGCTCTGCATGCATTATTTGGGGTTTTATGTTGTACTCTGAGGATATTTTTTCCAGAATTCTGCATGCAGTTTGCTGTTTCTCCCATTTTGTGAATTATTGGTTGGTGAGCGGACCCCATACCTCACAACCCTAAAGGGCAATGGGTTCTAATAACTGATTCAAGTATTTTTAGCCAGATCCTAATTAGTATTTTGAATTTTAAGTTCCTTTTGATGGCATTGAAGGCCTTCTTGCCTTGTTTCTCAGATCCTTCACAGCTTTGTGGAAGTTACCTGTGGCGCTGATGTTTAGGCCGTTTAGTTTTTTTGTGTGCTCTAGGGCAACGGTGTGTAGATGGAATTTGTATTTGTGGTCCTGGCAACTGGACCTTTTTTGGCACACCATTATTTTTGTCTTACTGAGGTTTACTGACAAGGCCCAGGCCTGACAGAATCTGTGCAGAAGATCTAGGCGCTGCTGTAGGCCCTCCTTGGTTGGGGACAGAAGCACCAGATCATCAGTAGACATTTTACTTCAGATTCTAGTAGGGTGAGGCCGGGTACTGCAGACTGTTCTAGTGCCCTCACCAATTCGTTGATATATATGTTGAAGACTGGAGCTTGAGCTGCATCCCTGTCTCAACCCAAGGCCCTGTGGAAAGTGTGTGTGTTTTTTGACAATTTTAACCGCACACTTGTGTACATGGATTTTATAATGTTGTATGTACAGTTGAAGTCGGAAGTTTACATACAGATTAGCCAAATACATTTAAACTCAGTTTTTCACAATTCCTGACATTTAATCCTAGTTAAAAGTTCTGTCTTAGGTCAGTTAGGATCACCACTTTATTTTAAGAATGTGAAATGTCCGAATAATAGTAGAGTGATTTATTTCAGCTTTTATTTCTTTCATCACATTCCCAGTGGGTCAGAAGTTTACATACACTCAATTAGTATTTGGTAGCATTGCCTTTAAATTGTTTAACTTGGGTCAAACGTTTTGGATAGCCTTCCACAAGCTTCCCACAATACGTTGGGTGAATTTTGGCCCATTTCTCCTGACAGAGCTGGTGTAACGAAGTCAGGTTTGTAGGCCTCCTTGCTCGCACACGCTTTTTCAGTTCTTCCCACACATTTTCTATAGGATAGAGGTCAGGGCTTTGTGATGGCCACTCCAATACCTTGACTTTGTTGTCCTTAAACCATTTTGCCACAACTTTGGAAGTATGCTTGGGGTCATTGTCCATTTGGAAGACCCATTTGCAACCAAACTTTAACTTCCTTGATGATGTCTTGAGATGTTGCTTCAATATATCCACATAATTTTCCTATCTCATGATGCCATCTATTGTATGAAGTGCACCAGTCCCTCCGGCAGCAAAGCACCCTCACAACATGATGCTGCCACCCCCGTGCTTCACGGTTGGGATGGTGTTCTTCAGCTTGCAAGCCTCCCCCTTTTTCCTCCAAATGTAACCGTGGTCATTATGGCCAATCAGTTCTATTTTTGTTTTTGCACCAAAGTACGTTCATCTCTAGGAGACCGAATGCGTCTCCTTCCTGAGCGGTATGACGGCTGCGTGGTCCCATGGAGTTCATACTTGCGTACTATTGTTCGTACAGATGAACATGGTACCTTCAGGTGTTTGAAAAGTGCTCCCAAGGATGAAACAGACTTGTGGAGGTCTACAATTTTTTTTTCTGAGGTCTTGGCTGATTTCCTTTGATTTTCCCATGATGTCAAGCAAAGAGGCACTGAGTTTGAAGGTAGGCCTTGAAATACATCCACAGGTACACCTCCAATTGACTCAAAATATGTCAATTAGCCTATCAGAAGCTTCTAAAGCCATGCCATCATTTTCTGGAATTTTCCAAGCTGTTTAAAGGCACAGTCAACATAGTGTATGTAAACTTCTGACCCACTGGAATTGTGATACAGTGAATTATAAGTGAAATAATCTGTCTGTAAACAGTTGTTGGAAAAATGACTTGTGTCATGCACAAATTAGATGTCCTAACCGACTTGCCAAATCTATAGTTTGTTAACAAGACATTTGTGGAGTGGTTGAAAGACAAGTTTTAATGACTCCAACCTAAGTGTATATAAACTTACGATTTTAACTGTATTTACATAATAATATACAGGGTGTACCGGTACCGAGTCAATGTACGGGGGTACAGTTTTGCAGTTGCTATACCAGACGGTATAACTTTTTGAGGATCTGGGGACCCATGCCAAAACTTTTCAGTCTCCTGAGGGGGGAAAAGGTGTTGTCGTGCCCTCTTCGTGACTGTCTTGGTGTGTTTGGACCATGATAGTTTGTTGGTGATGTGGACTCCAAGGAACTTGAAACTCTCGACCTGCTCCACTTCAGCCCCACCAATGTTAATGGGGGCCTGTTCGTCCCTCCTTTTCCTATAGTCCATAATCAGCTCCTTTGTCTTGCTCATATTGAGGGAGAGGTTGTTGTCCTGGCACCACACTGTCAGAAGTTCAGAACCAGAAACTTTAGGCTATATAAAATAATGACGCTTAAATTAGAAATCCTCGTTATTTAAAAAAAAAAAATTCATCAGCCTTATCGAGGTTTAGATTACATTTCAGTGTTCTATCTTGTAAACAACCCTGCATGGGATTTCTCTTAATACAGCTCTGTGCACCCAATGGCAATTTTCGCTTCAGGTATAATGCCGGGAGACTCTTGTAGAAAATAACCACTCCCTCAATGTCAACAAAATGGAGCTGATGGTGGATTATAGGAGACAGCAGAGAGAGCACGCCCCCATTCACATAGACAGGGCCGCAGTGGAGAGGTTGAAAATCTTCAAGTTCCTTGGCGTGCACATCACTGATGACCCAAAATGGTCCATTCACACAGACCGTTGCCTCTTCAACCTCAGGAGGCTGAAGAAATGTTGCTTGGCCCCTAAGACCTTCACGAACTTCTGCAGATGCACAATTGACAGCATCTTGACGGGCTGTATCACCGCCTGTTACGGCAATTGCACCATCCGCAACCGCCGGGCTCTCCAGAGGTTGGTGCGGTCTGCCCAACGAAACACCAGGGGCACACTGCCTGCCCTCCAGGACACCTACAGCACCCAGTGTCAAAGGAAGGCCAATAAGATCATCAAGTTCCTCATTCACCCGAGCCACGGACTGTTCACTCAGCTACCATCAGACAGACAGAGACAGCACAGGTGCATCAAAGCCAAGACCGAGTGACTAAAAAACAGCTCATATTACCAGGCCATCAGACTGTTGAACAGCCATCACTAGCCATCTACCAGGCGATGCACATTCACTACCACAAAACACACACACACAAGCTTTCACACACACACACACACACACACACACTCACAAACACATGCACTCACAGCCAACACTGCTGTTCCATGTTCTAGAGACATTGAACCACTGGTCACTCCCGTTTCACACTGTGTATTTAAATATTGTAAAAAGTAAAGTGGGATACCTAGTCAGTTGTACAACTGAATGCCTTCAACTGAAATGTGTCTTCCGCATTTAACCCAAAACCTCTGAATCAGAGAGGTGCTGGGGGCTCCACGTCTTCGGCGCCCGGGCTCTGGCTGAGCCACACAAGGACATTCAGAGACTTGTCCCGAAGGCACTCCTGCGTTGTCTTGGCTGTGTGCTCCCCCGATTGCTCAGTTTGGCTGGTCGGCCAGCTCTAGGAAGAGTCTTGGTGGTTCCAAACTTGTTCCATTTAAGAATGGAGGCCACTGTGTTCTTGGGGACCTTCAATGCTGCAGAAATGTTTCGGTACCCTTCCCCAGATCATTGCATTGACACAATCCTGTCTCTGAGCTCTACGGACATTACCTTCGACGTCATGTCTTGGTTTTTGCTCTGACATGCACTGTCAACTGTGGGACCTTTATATAGACAGGTGTGTGCTTTTCCAAATCATGTCCAATCAACTGCATTTTACACAGGTGGACTCTAATCAAGTTGTAGAAACATCTCAAGGATAATCAATGGAAACAGGATGCACCTGAGCTCAATTTTGAGTCTCATAGCAAAGGGTCTGAATGCTTATGTAAATTAAGTATTTCTGTTTTATATTTTTTATACATTTGAAAAAATTTATAAAAACCATTTTTTGCATTGTCCTAATTATTGAAAAAAAGTATAATTTAATACATTATAGAATAAGGCTGAAACGTAACAAAATGTGGAAAAAGGCAAAGGGTCTGAATTCTTTCCGAATGCACCATATAAGCTTAATGTTTATGAACATAGCACATTAACTGGGATGACATTCACTCTTATGGGACAGCAAAAAGAGCTAGCTGAAAGCCATGCCTAGAATAAGCCATGCCTGCAATCTGCTGATAGGCTGACACCAGTACAAGTGCAGTGATGATCACACCTTTATATAAAAAATATTGGGTAGAAATGTCTCATTATACCTACAAGGTACCGAACTGTACCATTTGAGTTGTGAAGTGTACAGTGCCTTCAGAAAGTATTCACAATCCTTGACTTTTTCCACATTTTGTTGTGTTACAGCCTGAATTAAAAAGAGTTTATCTTGAGATTTTGTGTCAAAATGGAATTATGTTTTTTCAAGTATCAAGTATCTTGATTAAATAAGCATTCAATCCCTTTGTTATGGCAAGCCTAAATAAGTTCAGGAGTAAAAATGTGCTTAACAAGTCACATAATATGTTGCATGGACTCACTCTGTGTGAAATAAGTGTTTAACATGATTTTTAAATCACTACCTCATCTCTGTACCCCACACATACAATTATCTGTAATGTCCCTTAGTCGAGCAGAGAATTTCAAACACAGATTCAACCACGAAGACCAGGGAGGTTTTCCAATGCCTCACGAAGAAGGGCACCTATTGGTAAATGGGGAAAAACAACAGCCATTGAATATCCCTTTGAGCATGGTGAAGTTATTAATTGCACTATGGATGGTGTGTCAATACACCCAGTCACTACAAAGATACAGGTGTTCTTCCTAACTTAGTTGCCGGAGAGGAAGGAAACCGCTCAAGGATTTCACCATGAAGCCAATGGTGACTTTTTAAAACTGTTACAGTTTAATGGCTGTCGATAGGTGAAAATGAAGGATGGATCAACAACATTGTAGTTACTCCACAATACTAACCTAAATGACAGAGTGAAAAGAAGGAAGCCTATACAGAATCAAAATATTCCAAAACATGCATCCTGTTTTTGCAACAAGGCACTAAAGTAAAACTGCAGAAAATATAGCAAAGAAATTAACTTCATGTCCTGAATACAAAGTGTTGTGTTTGCCACAAATTCAACGCAGCACATCACTGAATACCACTCTTCATATTTTCATAACATGGGTCATGTTATGGGTATGCTTGTCATCGGCAAGGACAAGAGAGTTTATTTAGGCTTTCCAACAGACACTGGTAGCCAAATTCACCTTTCAGCAGGACAATAACCTAAAACACAAGGCCAAATGTACACTGGAGTTGTTTACTAAGACTACATTGAATGTTCCTGAGTGGCCTAGTTACAGTTTTGACTTAACATAGATTTTCAATCAGATTTAAGACTTGAAAATAGCTGTCTAGCAATAATCAACAACCTACTTGACAGAGCTTGAATAATTTTTTAAAGAATAAATTGCAAATTTTGTACAATCCAGGTGTGCAAAGTTCTTAGAGGCTTACCCAGAAAGACTCACAGCTGTGGAATAAGTCAAGGGGTATGAATACTTTCGGAAGGCACTGTACCGTTGACCTTTTTGTACCCCAAGTAACAACGTGGTACTCTAACCATACTATATATATATATATATATATATATATTTTTATATAGTATGAATAAGTAACCAAGAGGTTGCAAGTTCAAATCCTCAAAGAATGAACTCTATGTCA
The DNA here is from genome assembly GCA_030435695.1 of Brachymystax lenok tsinlingensis. NCBI lineage: Eukaryota > Metazoa > Chordata > Actinopteri > Salmoniformes > Salmonidae > Brachymystax > Brachymystax lenok. The sequence continues at coordinate 38,598,328 of CM059787.1, read as the reverse complement.
AGTGTCCGTGGGCACTGCTAGTTTTACATTGATGTTATGTTGGTTGTGATTATTCGACAATTATTTACTTTATTCCGGAAAGCTTTTAGCAGTGCAGAAATGTATTCTTGCCAATAAGTCTATGGCCATATCTCCTTCACGCTCACAGATCTGGTGGTGTCATTGCACTCTAGCAGGACATTTCATGTTGCTAGTGACCAAGCGATTATTTGTTCAAATCCTGTTTAAGTCCCAAGTGTGGTCACAGTATGAAATTATACAAGATTCTTTACGCTAATTCAAATTAGAATGCAGCAGCATACTGTCATTTTATGGAAATAACACCAAGTTGTTGTATTTACTGTATTTTTACTGCCACTTTAGGCAAAGTGCAGAAATGTATTCTTGCCAATCTCCATTATGTCCACAGACCTGGTGGCGCAGCAGGAACTTCAGATAGCTAGCAACCATGAGGTTGTGAGGCCCAAGTAATCAGCATACAGCATCATACTGTCCTTTAACATTAACACCTGAATTTAGCTGTACAAATACAAATAAATATTTCACATGAGATCGAGTTCTCATTTGCTCACATGTTGTCACGTGTACCCTAATGTTATCACGCTGAAATGTTTAATCCCCATGTTGTCATTTCTTTTTTCCATTCATTTCACGAGATCATGTACTCACGTGCTTACATGTTATCGCATGTGTAATTTTTATTTACCACCTGTAGCTTCACATGATGTCACATGTTATCACGTTAACTTAACATTAAATCACATGTGATCACATGAGATCACACAAGATCACGTGTTCACATGTGACATTCATGTGTTTTTTCCTGTAAGGGCAACCAAGCAGCTGATATATGGGAAATAGGAAGGCATCTTTTCCATCATGTATTAGAACTACCAAGTCAACAGAAATGGATGTTTGTTAGCATTCCATTGTAATAAAGGCCCGTTATGCTGTTCTCCTCTCAACTGGGGTTGGCTAATGGAATGTTGTTTTGATGATTGTGATTGATTGGAACAGTCATTCATCTTTGCTAAGCCATCATCAGTCTGTTGGTCTGTTTGTGTTTTGATGAACACCAATGAGTATATTTTTACCATTATGTTGTGTTCTTATATAGCACTCATTATTTTGTGGTGGTCTTAGCCCTGTTTGACTGATGGCTCTCACCCCACACTCTTGGCTGTAGTTATTCCCCCCAAAATATATTTTTTTTTTATTAAACTTTTGTTTAACCAGTAAAAGCCCATTGAGACACATTGTCTTTTTTTCAAGGGAGACCTGGCCAAGAAAACAGCAGCAGTCAATACATAATTTAGCAACATTTATCATTATCATTCAGAGCGTGTCTCTTGTTGTGTTGTTTTCTCCAGTGAAGTCCCAGACGGCCCACCCCAGACGAACCCAGAGACAATTCTCTCACTCTGCTGCTGCAGACAAATCAACCTCCATGATCAATGGCAGGAGTCAGCCCTCCACAGAGGTACACCACCTTGCCATAACTCACGCGATTGATGATATGGTATTTGAGAAAATACTTTATTGATCTATTTATCTGTTGCTCTCTCTCTCTCTCTCTCTCTCTCTCTCTCTCTCTCTCTCTCTCAGGTGGATGACCTCAAGGCTAAGGTTAGTGTTGCCGGGGTAATGAGGGACAGCTCTGTGACTGACAGCAGGGTGTGGGACACAGTGGACTCAGAGGTCCTCCTCCAACAGGACACCGACACCCCTCCACCCCTACCTCCCTTCGGACTAGAGGAACAACAGTCCCCCTTCATCTCTCCTTCTCACTTGTCCTCCCCTGCTGACCAAGCCCTCGCCCGACTGAACAGCCTTTCCCACTCATACCTAACTAATCAGAGAGGGAGCCCACCTCTGGAGTCACCTAACCTCAGGTATCAAGCTCATTCATGCAACCCCCTGTTACTCAAGGCATTGGGTTTCTTTTTAGATCAAGAGAAGTTCTCTTTCAATTATTTGTTTTGATATCTCACATGTGGGATATGGCCAACTTCCGTATCGCAAACATGCTCTCTGAAGCCAGGTAGTCTCAACGTATAAACCCTCAGAGGCCCGAAACTATGATAGGGGCAGCAACCTTAAAGAGGAAAGGGTCTAAACCATCTGACCCAGATGGATTTTTGGAATCAAGTTTAAGGAGCTTCTTTAGCACCTCAGACTCAGTGACTGCCTGCAGGGAGAAACTTTGTAGCGGGGCAGGGAAAAAAGAGGGAGGAGCATCGGGGCTAGTCACATTAGAAGGGGTGGGAGATGAGGAATTTTTGGCCGGGCAAGGAGCCATTGCTAAGTCAAATAGGAATCCTGATGAAGTGGTGATTAAAGGGCTCAGCCATGTGCTCCTTGTCAGTAACAACCACATCATCAACATTAAGGGACATGAGCAGCTGTGAGGTGGAGGGTTTATTCTCCAGGGGCCGGATTCACAAAACACTTCTTACACAAAAATTTAAGAAGCTTCTTAATTAAGAAAAAAAAAAAGAAGTTCGTAAGTGCAACTCCTCAACAATATCTTACAATTTTAAGATTTTCTTATGAACTCTTCAAATATCTTCTTGAGATGTGTGTTGTTAGGCAACCAATTTAGTTAGCTATCTAGCTAGCAATGGCATCATGTTAGCATATTTTGTACTGAGATTACTGTTCTAAAACATGTTCTTGGGTTTAAAATAATCAATACTGAAACTTTCAGATTAAGTTTGAGTGAATTAAACATGTTCAATTGCTTTCATGAGCTTTTTCTCTCATTGCCCTGAGTTTAAGACAAGGGTTTAGCTATCTTGGAATTAAGAACATTTCCAATAAATTTATTTTCAATAATCAAATTTCGAAGGAAAAACATAAGAAATAGCGCAAGAAAATTTCCCAGGTCTTTAACCGTTTTCCAGAACTTCTTGGGGTTAGACCCACAGAGAGAGAACTGCTCCTTAAAGTAACTAACTTTGGCCTTCTGGATAGCCCGAGTGCACTTATTTCTCATTTGCTTGAACGAGAGCCAGCCTGAGTATGTGTGTGCCGAGCCTTTCGCCAAATGGAATTCTTGAAGTGGAGTAACTTTTCCAGATCACGGTCGTACCAAGGGCTGAACCTGTTTTTAATTATAATTTTCTTTATAGGGGCGTGTTTGTTAACAATACCACTGAAAATATCAAAAAAGATGGTCCAGGTGTCTTCGTCAGAGGGGACCAAGCTGATTCTATACCAATTTACAGAGGCCAGGTCATGAAGGAAGGCTTGCTCATAAAAAAAAAAATTCAAGCGTCTTTGACAAATCAGGACAGGTCGTTTCGCTGAGCAGCCATTACGAACAGTGATCACTAAGGTCATTACAGAAAACACCAGACTGATACCTATCAGGATTATTTGTGAGGATAACATCAAGGAGAGTAGCCTTTTCTGGGTGTTTGGAGTCATACCTTGTGGGATTGGTAATAATCAGAGAAATATTTAGGGAGTCCCATTGCTTTAGAACTTGGTCAGGTGGTTTAAGCATGTCCCAGTTTAGGTCACCTAGCAGGACAAATTCAGACTTAGTGTAAGGGGAAAGGAGAGAGCTTAGGGCATTTAGGGTACAGGCCGGTGCTGATGGTGGAAGATAACACCCAGCAACAGTCAACAAAGAGCTATTTAAAAGTGTAATGCTTAAAACCAGAGATTTCAAATTATTTGGGGGACAGACTTGGTGGAGACAACCGAGCACTGAAAGTGTGCCTTGGTAAAGATTGCCACTCCACCACCTTTGGAATATCTGTCTTGCCGAAAAAGGTTATAACCAGAAAGGTTAACATCAGTGTACCTGTACAAGACAGGGGGAAACAGCTTAAAAAGTAAGATAAAGGTAGTTCAAGAGCGTTGAGATATTATATCTGCATTGTTGACTGAAAGAAACCAAAAGTGCTGTATCACAGTTCTGTGTTACTATACTGCGATAATAAACTGAAGATTACATGTTATCCTCTTACGGATCGGAACCCGTTACCGGGATCGATTTGACAACATCCGGGGAAATTGCAGAGAGTCAAATTCAAATTACAAAAATAGTCATATTAAACATTCATGAAAATACAAGTGTTGTACACCATTCAAAAGCTTAGAATCTTGGTAATCGAACCGCGTTGTCGGATTTACAATAGGCTTTACGGCAAAAGCAGAACATTCGATTGTCCGAGGACAGCACCCCACTTCCAACATATTATTCAAACCAGCACAGGCGTTACAAAATAAAAAATAGCGATAAAATAAATCACTTACCTTTGAAGATCTTCCTCTGTTTGCAATCCCAAGGGTCCCAGGAACACAAAGAATGGTTGTTTTGTTCGATAAAGTCCTTCTTTATATCCCAAAAGTCAGTTTCGTTGGCGCCATGCAGACAAAGAAATCCAAAAGGTTACCGGTAAAGTTTGTCCAAACAAGTCAAACGATGTTTCAAATTAATCCTCAGGTTGTCAAATATCTAAATGATAATATTTCAGATGGAGCCTGTTCAATAGGGAAGAGAAATAATGAAGAGCGTGCACTCATTCACGCCCAGCAAAACAGTAGTGTCCTTTTCATGAGCCACCTGGAAAGACTACAATTTCTTGTTCATTTTTCAAAAAACAAGCCTGAAACCATGTCTAAAGACTGTTGACATCTAGTGGAAGCCATATGAACTGCAATCTGGGAGATAATTCCCTGTATAGTCAATAGAAAGTCCATGGAAAGACAGTGACTTCAAAAAAGAAAAATTTCCGTATGGATTTTCCTGCCATATCAGTTCTTTTATACTCACATACATTATTTTAACAGTTTTATAAACTTCAGAGTGTTTTCTATTATATGCATATCCTAGCTTCTGGGCCTGAGTAAAAGGCAGTTTACTTTGGGCACGTCAGACAGACGTAATTCAGGATACTGCCCCCTAGCCCAGAGAGGTTATGTAAGATTACATATATTGTTAGTTCTTACCTGAGCAAATATAATCAGTATTTTTTCATAGTGTGAGGCTTTCTCTATGTGGATACTGTATGTGCGATCCCAAGCTGTATGTGCTGAAGCCAATTTATTTACTTATACCTTGTGCCAGCTGTTGGTTTCAGCACTTAGAGTATGGAAACAAGGAGGCTGTAGTAATAATATAATATATGCCATTTAGCAGACCCTTTTATCCAAAGCGACTTAGTCATGTGTGTACACATTTTACGTATGGGTGGTCCTGGGAATCGAACCCACTATCCTGGTGTTGCAAGTGCCATGCTCTACCAATTAAGATACACCAGTGCGTTCGGATGAGCCTTCATGTTGACGTCCCCTCCTCTCTCTCTCTCCCTGACAGCCCCAGTCTGGTAGCTTTAGTGATTGACAGTGAGGAGGAGGGGGTTCTGGTGAAGTCTCCCTTCTCTCCTCTTACCTATGACCCTCGTAGCAGTGGGGACGACACCTCCCCAGACCTCACCTGCACACGCACACACTCTGCCTCCTCAGCCGGTGACCCCACCCCCACAAAGGTACCAGGCAGAAGCTTTCTTGTCCACCTTCACACACAGAGACATAAAGAAATGTCATAGTTTCTCTCCTCCTCCTTTGACAATCTACTGACTATTCCACTCCAAAGGAGGTTGTAAGGACCAATATATTAGGGCCGACTGTAAATCTAAAATGTATATAGTTCCTCACCATTGTGTTGACCTAAGTGTTTGTGTTGTTTTATTTTTCCAGGATATGGACGACCAGAAGATCAGACACCGCTCCTACTCCTCTCCCAAGATCAGCCTGCTGTCCTCCCGCTTCTCCCGTGACACCTCAGCCCAGCCTGCGACATCTGACCTCAGCCCAGGTTAGTGTCTGTGGGACCTTTTACAGTTATTAAACCCCTCATTAAGAAACCCTTCCTGAGAACTTTCCCACTGGGCACACAATGGTTGAATCAACGTTGTTTCCACGTCATTTCAATGAAATTACATTAAACCAACCAGGAATAGATGTTGAATTGACGTCTGTGCCCGGTGGGTTATTACTCCGATTGGAATAAAGGTGACAGGGTTTTCTGAGAACATGATGATATTGATAGTCCCATCACTTCCAATGCCTTGTTCGTCTTTGTATGTTTGGTCCTGTCCTACGATATGTAGTAGCGGTCTTCAAAATGGATAAAAGGTCAAAAATACAGTTCTGATGAATGTTACAGCTGCATAAGGGAGTAAGACACTCAACTCTTTTTATTGACTGAATTATAGCACATAAAAAATTGTATAGTGAGAGACATAAAATCTATGGAATCCAGACATTTTGGTGTGACTTCAGGTATTCAATTGAATGTCAAATATACAGTGCCTTCGGAAAGTATTCAGATCCCTTGACTTTTTCCACATTGTGTTACGTTACAAGCTTATTCTAAAATAGATTGCATTGTTTTTCCCTCTCATCAATCTACACACAATACCCCATAATGACAGAGCAAAACAGTTTTTAGAAATATTAGCTAATTTATTAAAAATAAAAAACTGAAATCACAATTACATAAGTATTCAGACCCTTTACTCAGTACTTTGTTGAAGCACCTTTGGCAGCGATTACAGCATCGAGTCTTCTTGGGTATGACGCTACAAGCTTGGCACACTTTGGGGAGTTTCTCCCATTCTTCTCTGCAGATCCTCTCAAACTCTGTCAGGTTGGATGGAGAGCATTGCTGCACAGCTATTTGCAGGTTTCTCCATAGATGTTCGATCGGGTTCAAGTCCAGGCTCTGGCTGGGCCACTCAAGGACATTCAGAGACAAGTCCTGAAGCCACTCCTGTGTTGTCTTGGCTGTGTGCATAGGGTCGTTTTCCTGTTGGAAGGTGAACTGTCGCCCCAGTCAAGGATCTCTCTGTACTTTGCTCCGTTCATTTTTTCCTCAATCCTGACTAGTCTCCCAGTCCCTGCCGCTGAAAAATATCCCCACAGCATGATATTGCCTCCACCATGCTTCACTGTAGGGATGGTGCCAGGTTTCCTCCAGACGTGACGCTTGGCATTCAAGCCAAAGAGTTCAGTCTTCGTTACATCAGACCAGAGAATCTTGTTTCTCTTGGTCTGAGAGTCTTCAGGTGCCTTTTGGCAAACTCCAAGCGGGCTGTCATGTGCCTTTTACCATAAAGGCCTGATTGGTGGAGTGCTGCAGAGATGGTTGTCCTTCTGGAAGGTTCTTCCATCTCATCAGAGGAACGCTAGAGCTCTGTCAGAGTGACCATCGGATTTATGGTCACCTCCCTGACCAAGGCCCTTCTTCCCCGATTGCTCAGCTCTAGGAAGAGTCTTGGTTCCTAACTTCTTCCATTTAAGAATTATGGAGGCCACTGTGTTCTTGGGGACCTTCAATGCTGCAGAAATGTTTTTGTACCCTTCCCCAGATCTGTGCCTCGACACAATCCTGATTTAGATATTTGGATTTGTCTGTCTGCTTTCTTTTCTGAGTGGCGACTTTGTTTACATTATCAACTAATCAAACATCTACATTTTCTATCCCACGAAGGGAAACACTTACTGTAAGTAGACCATTTTCTCTTCTCTCTGTTCACGTAGTTGCCGTGTCAGTGCGTTTAATCCCCATCGATATATCAACTTTGATAAACACGTGGGCCAAAACCTTTTAGTCCCATGTCTATGAATTCCGACGATACCCCTGTCCTTTTGAGACATCGTTTCACACTTTTCCCCGATTAGTAAAGTCCAAGAGAAAAGGCGATTTGCGCAGGTAATTGTATGAATATTGTCAGTTAGTTGACAATTTGTTATCCACTTCTCAAACACAGCCAATTGAAAGCTGAACAGAGCTGGATTCTCAGGTGGGCGTGGCTTGAGCCGTGCTACTATATGACTAGGGCCCGTATCCACAAAGTGTCTGAGAGTAGGAGTGCTGATCCAGGATCTGTCCATATAAACTTATTCATTGTGATCTAAAAGGCAAAATCTGATCATCCTAGATCAGCACTCCTACTACGCTTTTTGGACACAGGCCCTGGATCGATCTTATCTGAGCTAGTCTCTCTCACTTCACTTATTTGGTTTGTCATGGGAGTTTGGCTGGTACAGGAAGCTGTAGGCCTACTGTCTGTTGTTGGATTATCATGCTCTCTGTGTCGTCACTAACTACCTGGAGCCACTTCAGTAGATAGTCAATACTGTTTTATGTAACTAACGAGGGACCTCTGACCTCATCCAATGGGTTTTGAGAAGGAGGCGAGAAGACAGGTCGCAAGGAATTAAGGAAATGCAATTGAGTTTCTCCCCCTACATGGCTCTGGTCACATCTTTGCCTCCCTCTGTTCCTTTGAGTGGCCTAGTGAGTGCTATGTCCACTCTACCCTGTAGATGGCGTGTTCCACAGTGTGAGCCACGGGCGGTGTCGCCTTCAGGCCCTCTCTCTGTCTAAATCTATGTCTCTACTCCACCCTGCTAGTAAGTACAGCTTCCCTTAGATCCTCTATCCTCCACCACTCGCTCTGTGCTAACACTAGGCATGGCAGACATGTGGCTACTGTTTGTGCGTCCGACGTGCAGGTGCATATGTATGTACAGTAGCAGTCAATAGTTTGGACACGTACTCATTCGAGGGTTTTTCTTTATTGTAGAATAATAGTGAAGACATCAAAACTATGAATCAACACATATGGAATCATGTAGTAACCAAAAAGGTGTTAAACAAATCAAAATATATTTTATAAGTAGCCACCCTATGCCTTGACGACAACTTTGCACACTCTTGGCATTCTCTCAACCAACTTCATGAGGTAGTCTCCTGGAATGCATTTCAGTTAACAGGTTAATTTGTGGAATTTCTTTCCTTCTTAATGCGTTTGAGCCAATCAGTTGTGTTATGACAAGGTAGGGGTGGTATACAGAAGATAGCTCTATTTGGTAAAAGACCAAGTCCATATTAGGGCAAGAACAGCTCAAATAAGCAAAGAGAAACGACAGTCCATAATTACTTCAAGACATGAAGGTCAGTCAATCCGGAATTTTTTCCCAGAACTTTCCTTTCCTGTGCAGTCGCAAAAACCATCAAGCGCTATGATGAGAATGGCTTTCATGAGGACCGCACCAGGAAAGGAAGACCCAGAGTTACCTCTGATGCAGAGGATAAGTTAATTAGAGTTAACTGCATCTCAGATTGCTGCCCAAATAAATGCTTTGCACAGTTCAAGCAACAGACATCTCAACATCAACTGTTCAGAGGAGACTGTGTGAATCAGGCCTTCATGGTCGAATTGCTGCAAAGAAACCCCTACTAAAGGACCAATAATAAGAAGAGACTTGCTTGGGCCAAGAAACGTGAGCAATTAGACCGGTGGAAATCTGTTTTCTGGTTCCAACTGCCGTGCAACCGCCGTGTCTTTGTGAGACGCAGAGTAGGTGAACGGATGATCTCCGCATGTGTGGTTCCCACCGTGAAGCATGGAGGTGTGATGGTGTGGGGGTGCTTTGCTGGTGACACTTTATTTAGCATTCTGCAATGATACGCCCTCCCATCTGGTTTGAGCTTAGTGGGACTATAATTTGTTTTTCAACAGGACAATGATCAAAACACACCTCCAGGCTGTGTAAGGGCTATTTGACCAATATAGAAAATAGGAAAAATAAAGAAAAACCCTTGAATGGGTAGGTGTGTCCAAACTTTTGACTGGTACTGTAGGTGTGCTTGTATGTCAGTGTTTATGTAGGGTGAGGGCATAGGTAAGTACATTGGCTGGCTAGGCTTTCCTGCCAAATCACAGTGTAAGCTCAGCATTTCTGGGTACTGGGTAGGGTGGGTTAGACTTGGTTGTGTTGATTGATTTTCATCCATAATGTTGCTCATGCTGTTTCATTTCACACAGAGGGTTCATGTTCTGTCTTGTCCTCCACAGAACGTAGAGAGTTCAGCCTATCAAAGCAACCTCAAGAAAAAAGGTATGTATCCACTGACGTAGTGTGTTTGTCTAAAGTGAGTCTGACATTTTTACAGTTCCATACAGTTTTCCCCTAATTCCCAGGCTCTCCAGCCTTCACCAAGACTACTTGGTTGGTTGCTGGGCGACCGAGGGCTGTCTCTTTGTCGTGGAGTTGCTGGTTGTCTTCATATCAAGACAAGGGGTGGCAGGTAGCTTAGTACTTAGAGAGGCTAGCCAGCAACCGGAGGGTTGCCAATTCAAATTCCGGGTCTGACTTGAAAAATCTGGCGGGAAGTGAGCTGGCAACCGGATGGTTGCTGATATCAAATCCTACATGCCGTTGTCCCCTTGAGTAAGGCACTTAAACCCCCACAATAACAACTCTTTGTTTAACTCCAGGCTTTGATTGTATAACTTTGTTAGTGTGCCACAGCTTGTAGGGCTGTTTTAACCCTGTGTCACAGGTAGTGGCGTAGAGATATGACACTTTTTTATCAGTACCCAAACTGTTTTTGTAGACTAAACTGTAAGCCCATTGTCCTCGGACAGTGTTTATTTATCAACGCAAATGTTGTCCAATGCAAATTTCAAATACAAGTACTGTGCTCAGATGAAGTTAGGCTAATGCACAGTAACTTTGTGACACAGTGAGTGTAGTAGGATTTACTGTATAGTATCCTTTGAGTAAAAGGCTCCAGCAAAAGAGGGTGACGGACAAAGAAAAGGCATCCTCATTATTTCCTGCTTCACTATGTCCTTCATTGGGATGAGATGCTACCGGGAACCATGCCAACTACCTTTGTCCTCCCTCCATTCAGGAGTTAAAATGTCCTGAATGCACACAGTCACAGCACTATAGCTCCCTCTAGAGTATGTTTCCTGTACCTGTCAGTCTGTACCAGACCTGTGTGTGCACGCATGTTAGTGTATGTGTGTGTTCATGTACTGTATGTGTGTGTAATGTGTGTGTGTGTTCCTAGGGAGTTAAAGTTCCGTAAGCGTGCCCAGTCTGCAGACGACGACGGCAGCGTTGAGCTGGCAGAGTCCCTCCAACACCTCACCCTCTCAGAGTTCCTCAAAGAGTATGTGGGCATCGCCCCCTTTCTGGGCTGACAGCCCTGGCCCTTCCTCTCCACTGGGCAGATAGCCCATAGCTTTTAACTCTACAGTAACTCCCCTGATCTGGAAGCCAGCCATCTAGTCCCTAGCTTCAGCCTCTAACCCGTTTTAAGCCAACCATTTTAACCCTAGAACTCCCCTGTGCGCATCGTGACATTTAACCTCTACATTTGTGCCCACAATGCTCTCTGCCTAGCATGGCATCAAAAATAACCTTTCGAGATCGCACTTGTATGCTGTTGATGTCAATGAATGAACCATGTTTGATTACCATACGTGTGCTGCACGTGTCTGTAACTACTACTGTGTAACCCTTAATTAACCCATAGTGCTCTACCACTGACCTCTGACTCAGAGTGAAAATGAATTGCTTTGCAACACTTGTAACTTGTGGCAAATGAGCTGCCACTAACTTTAAGTAGACGACACCTTAACATTGATGGAGTTTTGACCAGATTTCTGTTTGTCTAATTCTGTAATAAACATCTATGGTTGGCTTTGTGGTGCATGTGCTCCAACTGTACACTTGATCCAGCCTGGTATGACCGTCACAGGCTGATTTGAACTACTAACCAAATACCATGTTTACTATAAGGCTTGTTCTTTCATAAGTTGTATGCAGAGTTCATAAGTTTTTGTTTCCACGTGGCCTCATTAGCCAGGTTTCCATCCAATTGGTGGCAGATTTTCACTTGAATATTCTAAATTTCAACTCTACTGAACGTTTTGACACAAAACATGTTGAGTTATATAGCGTATGTGCCCACTCTGGTCTTTGCACGTGCGCTCAAGCCAACAACTTGCAGATACAGTGGGGCAAAAAAGTATTTAGTCAGCCACCAATTGTGCAAGTTCTCTCACTTAAAAAGATGAGAGAGGCCTGTAATTTTCATCATAGGTACACTTCAACTATGACAGACAAAATGAGGAAAAGAAATCCATAAAATCACATTGTAGGATGTTTTATGAATTTATTTGCAAATTATGGTGGAAAATAAGTATTTGGTCACATACAAACAAGCAAGATTTCTGGCTCTCACAGACCTGTAACTTCTTCTTTAAGAGGCTCCTCTGTCCTCCACTCGTTACCTGTATTAATGGCACCTGTTTGAACTTGTTATCAGTATAAAAGACACCTGTCCACAACCTCAAACAGTCACACTCCAAACTCCACTATGGCCAAGACCAAAGAGCTGTCAAAGGACACCAGAAACAAAATTGTAGACCTGCACCAGGTTGGGAAGACTGAATCTGCAATAGGTAAGCAGCTTGGTTTGAAGAAATCAGCTGTGGGAGCAATTATTAGGAAATGGAAGACATACAAGACCACTGATAATCTTCCTCGATCTGGGGCTCCACGCAAGATCTCACCCGTGGGGTCAAAATGATCACAAGAACGGTGAGCAAAAATCCCAGAACCACACGGGGACCTAGTGAATGACCTGCAGAGAGCTGGGACCAAAGTAACAAAGCCTACCATCAGTAACACACTCGCCGCCAGGGACTCAAATCCTGCAGTGCCAGACGTGTCCCCCTGCTTAAGCCAGTACATGTTCAGGCCCGTCTGAAGTTTGCTAGAGAGCATTTGGATGATCCAGATGAGGATTGGGAGAATGTCATATGGTCAGATGAAACCAAAATAGAACTTTTTGGTAAAAACTCAACTCGTCGTGTTTGGAGGACAAAGAATGCTGAGTTGCATCCAAAGAACACCATACCTACTGTGAAGCATGGGGGTGGAAACATCATGCTTTGGGGCTGTTTTTCTGCAAAGGGACCAGGACTGACTGATCCGTGTAAAGGAAAGAATGAATGGGGCCATGTATCGTGAGATTTTGAGTGAAAACCTCCTTCCATCAGCAAGGGCATTGAAGATGAAACGTGGCTGGGTCTTTCAGCATGACAATGATCCCAAACACACCACCCGGGCAACCAAGGAGTGGCTTCGTAAGAAGCATTTCAAGGTCCTGGAGTGGCCTAGCCAGTCTCCAGATCTCAACCCCATAGAAAATCTTTGGAGGGAGTTGAAAGTCCGTGTTGCCCAGCGACAGCCCCAAAACATCACTGCTCTAGAGGAGATCTGCATGGAGGAATGGGCCAAAACACCAGCAACAGTGTGTGAAAACCTTGTGAAGACTTACAGAAAACGTTTGACCTCTGTCATTGCCAACAAAGGGTATATAACAAAGTATTGAGATAAACTTTTGTTATTGACCAAATACTTATTTTCCACCATAATTTGCAAATAAATAAATTAAAAATCCTACAATGTGATTATCTGGATTTCTTTTTCTCATTTCGTCTGTCATAGTTGAAGTGTACCTATGATGAAAATTACAGGCCTCATCTTTTTAAGTTGGAGAACTTGCACAATTGGTGGCTGACTAAATACTTGTTTGCCCCACTGTACATGATGAGATTCCTGTTATGGGCAAAAGAGCAATATCCTTTTTAATTGTCAAACGGCAGAAAATAATCGATCATCCCGTCACCAGAATTAGACCCTCAATATCTATTGGAAAGGAGCATCAAGCTCATCACCGTGACCTTTCACCACCCTGTGAAGTTCATCATCACTTATTTCATCTGTAGTGAAAAGGTTGGATGGAAACTTGGTGAAATACTAAGTCAGAAAACTACTACTCTTAGAAACAACTGAGTAATAATTAATTTGAGATGACCAGGCAGAAATAAAGAAAGATCAGCAAATAAGACTGGTATGGATATTGTTTATAAAAACCTACACCATATGGAAAGTCACATATGATGCTGACCCCATTGTGTCTGAACAGAATTGAAGAAGAGGAGTGGGACAAGTACAACATCCCTTCCAAGGTGGCGTCAGAGAAATACAAAGTGATTCGTACCTTCAGCTTCCTCAAGAGCCGGATGTCGAGCACACGCAACAAGAACAAGGTAAACACTATTTGAACACTAATCGCGAGACTAGGTCAGCACTAATCTTGCCGCCAGACTTTACATTTAGAGCATGTGCCGTGTTCAGAGACGTACTCAACTAGGCTAAATAATCACAGACAGAATGTACACACCGACTGACTCACATGTAAATCTACAACGATCTACAGCTACAAGGACTGCATGGCATACCCAAAAAGGGCTGTAAAAACAATATGATTGACTGTCGTCACAAAAAAAGGTGTGCTGCTATTACCACTTAATTATCGGATACAAAATCCCATTATCAATCGACTTTGGGTCGTTGAAAAGCGCTATATAAATACCATGTATTATTATTATAATAATAATAATAATAATAATTATCATCATCATCCCAACCCTTCTCCTTGTACTATAGTATTCACATCAGGATCTGTGCTTCACGTGATGATAAGAAGCAGGAAATGTTTTGGGAAATAACTGTAACCCAAAACACCACTAAAACCCTTGTGTAGCTCCTTTCCTTTTAATCATAAACCCTTTGGTGGAGCCGCATTTACAAAACCCCCCAATGTGTTAACGCACTGCTTCGTCTCCTTCACAGCGGACTTTGACATGGGCTAAAATAAGGCAGGGATCCTTCTCACTCAAACTGCTTCAATTGGAGTCAGTGGACACGTGTGGCTATTTGTGGCTACTTCATAGTATAAGTAACCTGACTGATATTGCTTTAAGTCGAGTCGAGCCTATGCCTATGGTGTTGCAGTGTTACAATTACACAGTGTACTTTGATGGATTGTGGCTGAAGGGTTTGGATGTCGTCAGGGTTAGTTACAGTATACGCGTGTGCAATAACCAGCCTAGCCATGCCTCTGATGTTCACCCTTGTGAATCTACCTTGGTTTTCCAAGGGGAAGGAGAAGGAAAGGGAGAAAGACATGGACAGGCAGCAGAATGGACATCGCTTCTCCACGGGGTCCTGTGCTGGACCCACCGTCTGTCTGGTCTGTGACAAACCTGCTACTGGCAAGGACCTTCTGCACTGCTCTAGTAAGTAACCCAGTTAACTCAATCAATCCATCACTGCAAATGTATTCATGACAGCCTTTTTACATCAACAATTAACCAGCAGGAAATCAACTGATCAGTCAAAACAAACAACAATTTGTCGCTCAATGTTACAAACACGCAAGCATATCTCAGTGATCTGTACACCTCTGAACATTGTAACTGAATTGAAGAATATCACACATTTATGGATAATACAGTATATCAATGCATATCTCAAGGAAAATATACTGTATAGGCTTTTTTTGCATTCGACAATGATGATATAATTCCCAATGATGGGGCGGCAGGTAGCCCAGTGGTTAGAGCGTTGGGCCAGTAACCGAAAGGTTGCTAGATCGAATCCCCGAGCTGACAAGGTAAAAATCTGTCCTTCTGCCCCTGTTCCCCGGTAGGCCGTCAATGTAAATAAGAATTTGTTCTTAACTGACTTGCCTAGTTAAATAAAGTTTAAAATAAATATCTTTAATTCGCAATTATAGAATTTAATTAATATACGATCCTATTCTATTTCCAGTCTTTAGTTTTTTCTCTTTATGAACCTATCCCTCTCTCCCTAAGGTTGTACACTCATGGTCCATAAGGGTTGTAATGACTTTGCTCCCCCGTGTCTAAAGGTGAGTTTCAGCCTGGATACTTCTGCCCCGACCCACAACCACACACATAAACATAGAGATGGCTAAACTAGTCCAGTGACACATCTACTACTCATCTCTCTCTGTTGAACAAAGTGATCTAGTTGGAATGTTTGGTTGTCTGGTATCCTACTTTCCTTCCTTTTGTTAATCTTTGTTTTAAAACTATAGAAACGTGTGAAGAACCGAACGGCATCCCTCCCGCAGAGTGAGTGTTACATTGCAAAGTTCAAGGGTCACTGACTAAGGACCTTATTACTGATGAATGTGTTTGTTTTTTATGACTGTTTTTCTTTCTGCTTGCGTTTTGTATTTATATTTTGATGTGCGTATTTTCTGTAATTTATGTAATTCAGGGCTCATCTGTAAAAAAGACTTTGGTCTCAGTATGACTCCCTGATAAAAAGGTTTAAAGAATAAATAAAATAGAAATGTCACAGCTCTTTGTTGTCATCATGTGAAGCACACAGGAAGGAATGCTGAAACAGTAACATTCCTCCCCTCCCCTCCCTCCTTCATACTTCACAGTGCGAGACAGTCCCTCTTCATGTCTGATCGCCACCTCAGCCTCTCTACCTATGATGAGCCAGAGGGACAGGAGGGAAACAGCCTCCCTCCCCAAACCCCTCTCCAGGATAGTCCCCTCTGCCACTGACAGGTCAGCTAAGCATCCGCTCGCTCACTCCCTCACTCACTCACTCACTCACTCACTCACTCACTCACTCACTCACTCACTCACTCACTCACCACACACTCCCTCTCAGTATATTACAGTAAGCTTGTGATGAAGATTTTTGGGATGATGCTTATGTCGTTGACATACTGTCACTCTCCGAGCAGGCTTAGCGAGAGTCCGGAAGTGGAGTCTGACAGAAGATGGGGTCCTGGCCGATCAGAGGAGCTCCTACAGACCACGGAGTCGTCCTCCTCCACTGACTCCTCCCTCGCAGAAGGTACTGCAGGGACGGGAACCCAGAAGGGACAATTGGAAAAGTGATCATCTTAACGGTTAAAAGGGAAAAGTCACCATCATGTTCTTTTTGTCCCCCCTTTCGTCCTGTAGACTGTGTGGACACCGGTCTCCACAGCGACCTGGCTGCTGATGCTCTGGCCTACGAGGCTGAGTCTTGGAATCTGACGGTGGAACACAAGTTTTGTAAGAAGCAGGACAAACGGGTGGTCAAGAGACAGGACGTCATCTATGGTGAGCTAACGATGTACTCAGAACAGTTGAACCACCATATGTAACCTAACCCTGCTGTTTTGTAATACAGTTTTGAGTTATGAATGAGTTATGACTTATGAAATGTTACGGGCCGTAGCACAGGAATGTTTACGGTTTGTTATTATGGCATGTCCAAGGGATATGTTTGTCTAGAGGGACCTTTGTCATCTTTGAAATGTGGGTAGTTGGACTTGGGATCAGTTTGAGCAAGACGAGATCGCAGAATCGCAAAAATGTACACACAACGCGCGGTTATTTGGGATGCAAGAAGACTTGTAGATCTGCGATTCTGCGCAGTCCAACTGCAATGCAGTAGATTTCCAACACGCACTGTTTTTGTGTGTGTCCGTCCTCTCAGAGTTGATGCAGACAGAGATGCACCACCTCCAGACTCTGTGCATCATGGCTGAGGTCTTCCGGCGAGGGATGAGGGAGGAGGTCCAGCTGGACGCGGGAGCCGTGGGGCGTGTCTTCCCCTGTTTGGACGAACTCCTCCTCCTCCACCGCGACCTCTTCAACTCCATGAGGGAACGCCGCCACAGCTCCGCCCAGCCATACGGGAACAGGAACTACGTCGTAGAACGCATCGGAGACGTTCTGCTGCAACAGGTGCCCCCGTTAAAATGAAGTGCACAACAAGTAACAACAACTTTTCTGGAGTGGGGTCGGGACTGTACAGTATTGTACTTTCTGTCATACGGTCAGGAATCTGTGGAGACAGAATTAACTTACAACCCCTAAAATTACATGGAAGTGCCGATTCATTACAATGAATCGGCACTCCCACAAAACATGAATAAATACAGATATGTTTTTTTTGTGTGTGTCTGAAACATTGCCAACATCCACTCACTCTCTCCCATAATTCAGCCTTAATAGACATGACTGTGGTATTAATGTTCTGTGACTGATTGAGTACGTTGGCTCAATATGAGTGCCTGTATAACTTCTAATTTCTGGTGCAGTTTTCTGAAGAGAACGCAGAGAGGATGAAACAGGTGTATGGTGACTTTTGCAGCCATCACACTGAGGCAGTCACCTTCTTCAAAGAGCTACAGCAACACAACAAACGATTTCAGACCTTCATCAAGGTACGGGCTTGTCTGTTTATGACGCCTCTATAAGCCTCGAGTTACACTACATGGTCAAAAGTATGTGGACACCCCTTCAAATGACTGGATTTGGCTACTTCAGCCACACCGTTGCTGACAAGTGAATACAATTGAGCACACAGCCATGAAATCTCCTTAGACAAACATTGGCATTAGAATGGCCCGTACTGAAGAGCTAGGTGACTTTCAACGTGGCACCGTCATAGGATGCCACCTTTCCAACAAGTGAGTTCATCATATTTCTGCCCGGCTAAAGCTACCCCGGTCAACTGTAAGTGCTGTTATTGTGAAGAGGAAACGTCTAGGAGCAACAACAGCTTAGCCGCAAAGTGGTAGGCCACACAAGCTCACAGAACGGGACGGCCGAGTGCTGAAGTGCGTCTGTCCTCGAATGTAACACTCACTACCGAGTTCCAAACTGCCTCTGGAAGCAACGTCAGCACAAGAACTGTTCGTTGGGAGCTTCATGAAATGGGTTTCCGTGGCCGAGCAGCTGCACACAAGCCTAAGATCACCAATCGCAAAGTGTTGGCTGGAGTGGTGCAAAGCTCGCCGCCATTGGACTCTGGAGCAGTGGAAACACATTCTCTGGAGTGATGAATCACGCTTCACCATCTGGCAGTCCAATGGACACATCTGAGTTTGGCGGATGCCAAGAGAACGCTACCTTCCCCAATGCATAGTGCCAACTGTAAAATTTGGTGTAGGAGGAATAATGGTCTGGGGCTGTTTTTCATGGTTCGGGCTAGGCCTCTTAGTTCCAGTGAAGTGAAATCTTAACGCTACAGCATACAACATTCTAGACGATTCTGTGCGTATAACTTTGTGGTAGCAGTTTTGGGAAGGCCATTTCCCCCCTGTGCACAAAGCAAGGTCCATACGGAAATGGTTTGTTGAGATTGGTGTGGAAGAACTTGACTGGCCGACACAGAGCCCTGACCTCAACCCCATCGAACACCTTTGGGATGAATTGGAACTCCGACTGCGAACCAGGCCTAATCGCCAAACATAAGTGCCCGACCTGACTAATGCTCTTGTGGCTGAATGGAAGCAAGTCCCCGCAGCAATGTTCCAACATCCAGTGGAAAGCCTTCCCAGAAGAGTGGAGGCTGTTATAGCAGCAAAGGGGGGACCAACTCCATATTAATGCCGATGATTTTGGAATTAGATGTTTTCCGAGCAAGTGTCCACATACTTTGTAGTGTATCTTGAGAAGATATCTGGAGAAATGATCTGTCCTAACAAGTTAAATTATCTTAAATATTCCACTTGTGACTAATGACTCATTGTTGATTGTGTGTTTCTATAGCAACAAAGTAATAACTATTTGGTGCGGAGGAGAGAGATCCCAGAATGCATCTTGTTGGTGACCCAGAGGATAACTAAGTACCCTGTTCTGTTGGAGAGGATTCTACAGTACACCCAGGGTCGGTCTGTCTGCCTTTCTCTGCTCTGCTGTCCACTGCTGTTAGGATCAGATATATCAAATCGTGATAACACGACCAGGCCAGTTTTTTGTTGGACAGGTGGTTTTATCATACAGCTCAGCTATCCGTGATAATATACAGCAGTTACAATAACAGTTACAGTAAGATATTACATGAAACGTTTGTTGTGTTGTATTTGAAATGTAACTTCCATACTGATATGGGGCTCGTAACCAGATGTATAGTATTGATCCTACTACTTCATTGTGCCTGAATATTCTCTCTCTCTCGCTCTCTCTCTCTCTCTCTCTCTCTCTCTCAATCCCCCCTCTCTCTCCTCCCTCAATCCCCCCTCTCCCTCTTTCAGAGGACAGTGAGGAGCACAGGGACCTCTCCAGAGCTCTGGTTTTGATCAAGAAGGTGATCGCGGCTGTAGACCTGAGGGTCAGTGAGTTTGAGCAGGGTCAGAGGTTACAGGACGTCCTAAACCGGATGGACAACCGTAGTGCTGCCAAGCTGAAGAACGGACACACCTTTAGGAAGCAGGATGTTCTGGTGCCAGGCCGGACCCTCAAACACCAGGGCCTGTTACTGTGGAAGACCGCCACCGGACGACTCAAAGGTCTGAGGCACTGATCTATCAATCAATCAACCGATCAAGCAATACATGAATCAGTCAATCAATCAGTTTCACACTAATGATAATATTGATTAGGGACTACATTGTTCACAATTGTTTTGCTGTCTCCTATCTCTGCAGATGTCCTGGCTCTCCTTCTCACAGACACACTGATCTTCCTACAGGAGAAAGACCAGAAGTTCATATTCGCTGCTGTGGTATGTCTGTGAAATGGTCTTGTGACATTTGCTGTTTATGGAATAAGACAAAATAAACTCTACCGTTCAATTCAGTTTCTTTGGACTCAGTCTGATAGCTTTGGGCTGAGGCTCTCCATTTTATTATATCGGAGGGGTTGGGAGAAAAGCATCCTGGATGAAACTAATAAAGTATATCATATATGGGGGATTGAGACTCAAAAAGACATGTCAACGTCTACATCAGTGAGTGTTGGCCCCCTGTATTCATTCAATTTACTGATGCTCTCTCATCCTCCCATACTGTCTGTGCTCCTCAGGACCAGAAGCCCCCAGTGATCTCTCTGCAGAAGCTGATTGTCAGGGAGGTAGCCAATGAGGAGAGAGGGATGTTTCTGATCAGTGCATCGGCCGCGGGTCCAGAGATGTACGAGGTCCACACCTCCTCGAAAGACGAACGCAACACCTGGATGAGACACGTCCGAGAGGCTGTGGAGAGGTCAGTAAGGGGTGTGGGAAGGGTGTAAGTGTGCGGTTAGTGTGTGTGTGTGTGCATACATGTGTGTGAGTGAGTGTGTGTACGCTTATCGCTGTCTGCTTGTCTGTCTGTCTGTCCAGCTGTCCAGAGGACGAGGAGAAGAACACTGGCGAATCAGAGGAGGAGAGAAGAGTATCTGAAGCTAGAGCCCAGAAGAGACAAAAACTACAGGGTAATATGCTACTGTATATTCACAGCTTACTAATTAGTTTGTCTGCAATGATCCTTTCACTTTGATTAGGCCACATTTCTATAGTATTGTCAAGTAGTGTGTGTTTGTGGATTGTGGGTGCATGAAGTAACTGCACATTACCTTGTGTATCATTTCTATGTTGATTGTGTAATGCTGACTGTAAAGTGCTATTTGTGTATCACTGACTGCTTGATTCTGTGTGTCGATTGTACATGAATGGCTTAATGTTGCGTTTATCTAGCAGAGAGCCTGTCCAGTCAGGCCCATCAGATCTGTTCTAGTCTGGAGGACAAGCTACACATCTACTAATGAATGTTTCTTAATGAATCTTTCTTAATGACACTTTGTTAATGACAATTTATTCATGTGTTTATCTACCAGAGGGTCTGAGCAGTCAGGACCATCAGATTTGTTCTAGTCTGGAGGAGAAGCTACAGATATATGCTGAACTGTCTGCCCTGAGGGGCGGCACCCAGGAACCACACCCTGAGCCACGCTTACTGGTCCAGCCACACCCAGAGGAGGTGCCCCGGGCTGCAGTACTGCTCACTGCCGCGCTCCGAGAGGGTCAGACTATACACCACACATTTCCTGTTGTAGAGTGTCCAATGTCTTTGTCTGTCTGTGGGTCTTTTTGTCTACAGTAAACTCTCTTTCTCCCTCTCTAACCACCCATCTCTTCTCTCCTTCTCCAGCTGAGAACCTGAGGACCACTCTGTCCTCCAGGACCTGTTCTCCCTCCAGCCTCTGCAGCCCTCACAGGGACCCCCTGTCCCACCCTGTGTCCCCAGCCAACCCTCCTACCCCCATGGACACCCCCACAGACGGCGGAGCGTCACATGGGGACCCTGATACCAGGGACGGGGAGTGGTCAGCCTCCCAGGCCCTCACACTGCAGTCCCTGACTCAACCCCACACTGGGGACACTAATAATATCAACCTTAAGGTAGGTCTTCTATACAAGGTTTTGTTTTCTACCATAGATATTGAACTCGGGTCTCTGTAACTGTCAGTCTAACATGATAACACCAAGTGGCTCAAATACAAATGGGATTTGTAGTTGTAGCCATAAGCTTATTGTAGTCTTTAGCTGCTGAGGTATACTTCAGTCTGTGTTCATATTGGCCTTGGCTTCTCACCTTCCTCCACCTTCTTATGGTGGTGCAACATTGCTGGCCCAACAGTTGTTTAAATAATTTAACACCGTCTATTAGAATTTCATTTCAGCCTTAATGTGCTAAAGTATTAATATCTTAATAATACAGGAAAAGTCAATTTAGCTCTCAAATGTACCGTCTCATTAAAAATAGATGGATAATAATATCCCAATTTCCTCGGCCACATTTGTGCTACCGTTAGCATCTTGTCCTGGCTGTGAGGTGAATGACTACGATAAAAGAGAGTAATATTGACTGAATGTAATGTAGTGTATTGAGCAGGGGTACTCAATGCTTACCCCACGAGGTCCGGAGCCTGCTGGTTTTCTGTTCTACCTGATAATTACTTGCACACACCTGGTGTCCCAGGTCTAAATCAGTCCCTGATTAAAAGGGGAACAATGAAGCCAATTCCACGGCCCCAAGGTCCAGAGTTGAGTTTGCGAGGTATAGAACCTTCAAATTCAAATCTGGACCTTGAGGCCAGTTCCACTTCTTCTTTATTTTTGTATTCTTCCCCTCTAATCAGCGACCTGCTGGGACACCAGGTGTGCGCAATTAATTAACAGGTAAAACAGAAAAACAGTAGCACTCCAGACCGCATAGGGTAAGATTTGAATATCACTGGTATAGAGCAATGCAATGTACAGCACGTGTCAATCTCATTCCACGGGGGGCTGAGTGTCTGCGGGTTTTTGCTCCTCCCTTGGACTTGATTGATGAATTAAGGTCACTGATTAGTAAGGAACGCACTGGTTGTCTAGGTTTTAACTGAAAGGAAAAAACAAAAACCAGCAGACACTAGGGCCTCCATGGAATGAGTGACACCCCTGGTGTACAGATTCTGTGCACAGACACTACCAGACCACAAAGTGGCGCTATATACTTACATGACCACATAGACTTCTATGACAAATGGACTCTCTTTAGAAAATGTGCCATGTGATAAGAGGAGAAGATACTGTACTTTCACCACTACACTCTAGTCTAGTCTGGGAGTAAGACCGTATTGGCTGGCTTCAACTGATATGGGTATACAGTAGTAGTAGGAGACTAAAACTCCCTTGCCATCTACTGTAGAAGTGAACTGTTCATCTTCAGATACCAACACACTGAAATAGAACCAGGACATGTATTCCTTAACAGTTTTTCATAGAAGGAATATAATCTGTGAAGTGATTAAGTCATCTACAGTGGCTTGCGAAAGTATTCACCCCACTTGGCATTTTTCCTATTTTGTTGCCTTACAACCTGGACTTAAAATAGATTTTGGGGGGGGGGTTTGTATTGTATCATTTGATTTACACAACATGCCTACCACTTTGAAGATGCAAAATATCTTTTATTGCGAAACAAGCAAGCGTGGATAACTATTCACCACCCCCAAAGTAAATACTTTGTAGAGCCACCTTTTGCAGCAATTACAGCTGCAAGTCTCTTGGGGTATGTCTCTATAAGCTTTGCACATCTAGCCACTGGGATTTTTGCCCATTCTTCAAGGCAAAACTGCTCCAGCTCCTTCAAGTTGGATGGGTTCCGCTGGTGTACAGCAATATTTAAGTCATTCTCGATTGGAATGAGGTCTGGGTTTGACTAGGCCTTTCCAAGACATTTAAATGTTTCCCCTTAAACCACTCGAGATTTGCTTTAGCAATATGCTTAGGGTCATTGTCCTGCTGGAAGGTGAACCTCTCAAATCTCTGGAAGACTAAAACAGAAGAAAGAATTTCCCTGTATGTAGCACCATCCATCATTCCTTCAATTCTGACCAGTTTCCCAGTCCCTGCCGATGAAAAACATCCCCACAGCATGATGCTGCCACCCCCATGCTTCACTGTGGGGATGGTGTTCTCAGGGTGATGAGAGATGTTGGTTTTGCACCAGACACAGCGTTTTCCTTTATGCCAAAAAGCTCCATTTTAGTCTCATCTGACCAGAGTACCTTCTTCCATATGTTTGGGGAGTCTCCCACATGCCTTTTGGTGAACACCAAACGTGTTTGCTTATTTTCTTTAAGCAATGGCTTTTTTCTGGCCACTCTTCTGTAAAACCCAGCTCTGTGGAGTGTACAGCTTAAACTGGTCCTATGGACAGATACTCCAATCTCCGCTGTGGAGCTTTGCAGCTCCTTCAGGGTCATCTTTGGTCTCTTTGTTGCCTCTCTGATTAATGCCCTTTATGCCTGGTCTGTGAGTTGGCAGGTTTGTTGTGGTGCCATATTCTTTCAATTTTTTAATAATGGATTTAATGGTACTCCGTGGGATGTTCAAAGTTTCTGATATTTTTTTATAACCCAACCCTGATCTGTACTTCTCCACAACTTTGTCCCTGACCTGTTTGGAGAGCTCCTTGTTCTCATTGTGCCGCTTGCTTGGTGGTGTTCCTTGCTTAGTGGTGTTGCAGACTCTGGGGCCTTTCAGAACAGGTGTATATATACTGAGATCATGTGACAGATCATGTGACACTTAGAATGCACACAAGTGGACTTTATTTAACTAATTACGTGACTTCTGATTGGTTGCGCCAGATCTTATTTAGTGGCTTCATAGCGAAGGGGGAGAATACATTAGTTATTTTTTTCATTTCACTTCACCAATTTGGACTATTTTGTGTATGTTCATTACTTGGAATCCAAATAAAAATCAATTTCAATTATTGGTTGTAATGCAACAAAATAGTAAAAATGCAAAGGGGAATACTTTTGCAAGGCACTGTACCAACATGGGAGCCTGACTGTTAGTTGTGTGTTTAATGTCTTCTTCAATAACAGGTGGCTCAGAGTGTCCAGAGCTTGACCCAGTTACTCTACAGTCTGCAGGTGAGCTCATCACACACAAACACACAAACTCTCTCACACACACATGCATGCACGCACACACACACACTTTGTATCTATGTATCTATTTCAGTCACTCATTTCCATTTCCCACAAAGACCAATTGTGTTCTGAAAATAAAATATAATCTAAATGTATTTGTCACATGTAACGAACTGATGTAGACTTTACCGTGAAATGCTTGGTTACAAGCCCTTCCCAACTATGCAGAGTTAAAAAATTAAATAGTAACACTAGAGGAATAAAATACAGTACAGGGAGTACCAGTACCAGATCAATGTGCAGAGGTATGAGGTATTTGAGGTAGATATCTACATGAAGGCAGGGTAAAGTGACTTGACTTTAGCATAGATAACAATAAAGAACAGTGCAGCAACAAAAGTGTGAGTGTGCATGTGCGTGCGTGCGTGTGTGTGTGTGTGTGTGTGTGTGTGTGTGTGTGGGTTGCAAACCCCACCACTTTTTGCCCCAATTCGTCGGGGCATGGACTTTACAAGGTGTCGAAAGCGTTCCACAGGGATGCTGACCATGGTGACTCCAAAGCTTCCCACAGTTGTGTCAAGTTGGCTGGATGGCCTTTGGGTGGTGGACCATTATTGATACACACGGGAAACTGTTGTCCATTCACCCTCTGGATGGCACACCTTCTTAAACCTGTCTCCTCCCCTTCATCTACACTGATTGATTAAAGTGGATTTAACAAATGATATCAATAATGGATCATAGCTTTCACCTGGATTCACCTGGTCAGTCTATGTCATGGAAAGAGCAGGTGTTCTTAATGTTTGTATACTCAGTGTATATAAACTCAGCAAAAAAATAAACGTCCCTTTTTCAGGACCCTGTCTTTCAAAGATAATTCGTAAAAATCTAAATAACTTCCTTTTCTTCATTGTAAAGGGTTTAAACACTGTTTTCCCTGCTTGTTCAATGAACCATAAACAATTAATGAACATGCACCTGTGGAAAGATCGTTAAGACACTAACAGCTTCCGGACGGTAGGCAATTAAGGTCACAGTTATGAAAACTTAGGACACTAAAGATGCCTTTCTATTGACTCTGAAAAACACCAATAGAAAGATGCCCAGGGTCCCTGCTCATCTGCGTGAACGTGCCTTAGGCATGCTGCAAGGAGGCATGAGGACTGCAGATGTGGCCAGGGCAATAAATTGCAATGTCCGTACTGTGAGACGCCTATGACAGCGCTACAGGGAGACAGGAGGGACAGCTGATCGTCCTCGCAGTGGCAGACCACGTGTAACAACACCTGCACAGGATTGGTACATCCCAACATCACACCTGCGGGACAGGTACAGGATGGCAACAACAACTGCCCGAGTTACACCAGGTACGTACAATCCCTCCATCAGACTGTCCACAATAGGCTAAGAGAGGCTGGACTGAGGGCTTGTAGATTTAGGCCTGTTGTAAGGCAGAACCTTGCCAGACATCACCGGCAACAACGCCGCCTATGGGCACAAACCGCGTTTATCGTCAAAGGAATGAGCTTTACACCGATGCCTGTACTCTGGAGCGGGATCGATTTGGAGGTGGAGAGTCCGTCATGGTCTGGGGCGGTGTGTCACAGCATCATCGGACTGAGCTTGTTGTCATTGCAGGCAATCACGCACAGAACGAGCAATATGACTGATTTCCTGCAAGACAGGATTGTCAGTGTTCTGCCATGGTCAGCGAAGAGCCCGGATCTCAATCCCATTGAGCACGTCTGGGACCTGTTGGATCGGAGGGTGAGGGCTAGGGCCATTCTCCCCAGAAATGTCTGGGAACTTGCAGGTGCCTTGGTGGAAGAGTGGTGTAACATCTCACAGCAAGAACTGGCAAATCTGGTGCAGTCCATGAGGAGGAGATGCACTGCAGTACTTAATGCAGCTGGTGGCCACACCAGATACTGACTGTTACTTTTGATTTTGACCCCCCCCCTTTGTTCAGGGACACATTATTCAATTTCTGTTAGTCACATGCGTGTGGAACTTGTTCAGTTTATGTCTCAGTTGTTGAATCTTGTTATGTTCATACAAATTGTTACACATGTTAAGTTTGCTGAAAATAAACGCAGTTGACAGTGAGAGGATGTTTCTTTTTTTGCTGAGTTTAGTCTAGTGAGTGTGCGTAGTGCAAGATAGTCAGTGCAGATAGTTTGGGTACCATTAATTGACTATTTAGCAGTCTGGCTATTTAGCAGTCTTATGGCTTGGGAGTAGAAGCTGTCTCGGAGCCTGTAGGTCCGAGAGCCGATGCTCCGGTACAGGTTGCCGGACAGGAGCAGAGTGAACGGTCTATGGCTTGGGTGGCTGGAGTCTTTACGGGCCTTCCTCTGACACCGCCTGATATAAAGGTCCTGGATGGCAGGGAGCTCAGCCCAAGTGATGTAATAAGCTGTCCACACCACCCTCTGTAGTGCTTTGCAGTCAAGGGCAGTGCATTTGCCATACCATGCAGTGATGTAGCAAGTCAAGATGCCCTCGACAGGTGCAGCTGTAGAACTTTTTGAGGATCCGAGAGAGCCCATGCCAAATCTTTTCAGCCTCGTGAGTGGGAAGAGGCGCTGCCGTGCCCTCTTCACAACTGTGCGGGCATGTGTGGACCATGTTAAGTCCTTAGTGATATGGACGCCAAGGAACTTAAAGCTCTCGACCCCCTCTACAATAGCCTCGTCGATGTGGATTGGGGCGTGCTCAAGGTGAGGTTGTTGTCCTGGTACCACACTGCTAAGTCTCTGACCTCCTCCCTGTAGGCTAACTCATCGCTGTCATCAGCAAACTTGATAATGGTGTTGGAGTCACGCTTGGCCACACAGTCGTGGGTGAACAGGGAGTACAGGAACGGACTAAACACGCACCCCTGAGGGGCCCCAGTGTTGAGGATCAGCGTGGCAGATGTGTTGTTGCCTTCCCGTAACAGGAGGGAGATGTTCAGTCCCAGGATCCTTAGCTTAGTGCTGAGCTTTGTGGGCACTATGGTGTTGAACGCTGAGCTGTAGTCAATGAATAGCATGCTCACATAGGTGTTCCTTTTGTCCAGGTGGAAAAGGGCAGTGTGGAGTGCGATTGAGATTGCGTCATCTGTGGATCTCTTGGGGCAGTATGCGAATTGGAGTGGGTCTAGAGTTTCTGGCATGATGGTGTCAATGTGAGCCATGACCAGCCTTTCAAAGAACTTCATGGCTACAGAGGTGAGTGCTACGGGGTGGTAATCATTTAGGCAGGTTGCCTTCACTTTCTTGGGCACAGGGAAAATGGTGGTTTGTTTGAAACATGTTGGAATTACAGACTCGGCCAGCGTGAGGTTGAAAATGTCAGTGAAGACACTTGCCAGGAGCATATACCCATGTGGGTGATTGAAAGATGAACTAAGGTCCACACTCCAGTTGGTGGTGGTAATGCACCTTAAAGTTGGTTGCCAACCGCCATATAAAGTCCAAAGAAGAAGAAGAAGCCTGAAGGAGGAGAGAAACAAACTCGGTTTACCATTTTATCTGTGGGTTAATTGTCGGAGTAGACCTTGTGCATTTCAGGTAAAATAACAACCCAATGTTTATATTCCAGGACAAATTAACTAGCAACAGCAAGCTAACTAGCTAAATTGCCATGAGTGTTTAATGCTTTTCGACCTGTCCCCAAATTAATATAGTTGGTTCAGAGTTCGTTTTGATATTTCAACCTGCGTGTCCTGATCGCGTCCGGTGTGGGGGGACAAAATCAACATGTGCAGGCCGCACGCGCGTGAGCGGTCTGGTCAGCATGCTATATTCCTTCAAGCGAGCATAAAAGGCATTTAGCACGTTTGGGAGTTCTGGATCGCTGGGCAAATCATGGCTGGGTTTCCTTTTGTAATCCGTTATCGTCTGCAAGCACTGCCACATACGACGAGCATCGGCGCCAATGTAATAGGATTCCACCTTCCTCCTATATTGTCCTATTTTAGTGCCACACTCAGGTTTAAGGCTTAGTGTGTGTATGTGTATGCATGCTACTATGTGCAACTGCGTGTGTGTGTGTGTGCGTGCTTGCTATGTGCTACTGCTTGTGTGTGTGTGTTTATGCATGCTACTATGTGCTACAATGTGTGTGTGCGTGCTACTAGGTGCTACTGCATGTGTGCTTGTGTGTGTGTGTGTGTGTGTGCGTGCGCGTCTGGCTGCATAACAGCCTCTATGAACAGAGATAGAACAATCAACTGGATTGTCTGAATCTTGAACCGCCAGACAGTAAATAAGCGGCTGGAGAGAAGAAACCAATTACCCTATTCTAAGTGGAAGTAAGAACAGAGGAGAGGCTTTTATCTTGAACTGCACAGGGGAGAATGTAGATGGAGTCTATTCTGTTTGGTCTGTTACAGTGTGTGTTTATGTTAGTAGGTTAATGTGTGTGTTAATCTAACAACATGTAGCTAAGCCTTTCAAGTAAGTACACTCATGATCAATGTTAAACACAGTGTTGACTAACCCTTTTGGTATTCAAATCACCTGCTCCTATTGCCCCCATTCACCTTGGCTTGGAGCAACTCGTAGTCAGCGACAGTTGGACCAGTTTGGACTCGTTCAGTCAGCTAGTCAGCCAGCCAGCTACTCAGTTAGTTTACGTTATCGTCACATTTCCGTCTCCCCTCTACAGGCAGCGGTAACCATCCAAGACAGTTTCTACGAGGTACAGAAGCTCCTCCTCCGTGAGAGTGACCGCTCCGGCCCCTGCCCGCCGAGACCACATCCCCCGTGTCTCCAGGAGCAGGAGAAGCATCGTAACCAGGAGAAGCGCCGTGAGGAGTTGGCGGCGACGGTGCGGTTACAGGGTCAGCTGCGCCAGGTAGGGATGGCTAGCTCCGATTAGCTTTTGATTCACGTTTATCTATCTAGTATGCGATCATACCAATTATTCGATTTTTCTTGGAAAAATATAACTATATTTGGACCATTGATCCATTAATTGGCCCTAGAAACTATCAACCAGTTGATTTTAAAAAACAAATATATTCTGTTGAACTCATCCCTACCGCCAGGAGAGGCAGCAGTGGGAGAGGGAGTGCCAAGTGCGCCAAAGCCAACAGGGGGAGCTGGAGAGCAGGCTGGAGGAGAGGGAGAGACAGTGCCACCTGGAGACTGAGAGGCTGAAGCAGGAGTGGGAAGAGCTCGAAGAGCAGCTGGGAGAGTACCAGCAGAGCCTGGAGAGGCTGAGGGAGGGCCAGAGAAGCGTGGGGAAGGAGAGGGAGAGGCTGGAGACCCAGCAGAAGCTGCTGCAAAGCTGGAGACACAGCCGACAGAGGAGCCTGCCTGTCATGGTCATACCGCTGGATGGTCATCAGGTGTGTGTGAGGGGGTTAGTGTGTGTGAGTGATGATGGCTTCAGGTATCTCACAGAAGACCCCTTAGCCTGTAGCTACTAACCACTGCATGAGAGTGTGAATGAGAGATGTGGTTTCCATGTGTTCGATACCGTTCCATTCATTCCATTCCAGACATTACAATGAGCCCGTCCTCCTATAGCTCCTCTCAACAGCCTCCTCTGGTGTACGTTTACTGTAAGTGTGTGTATATGTGTGTGTGAACCAAGGGCATGTTTCACCCTGGGTTAGTAGTGCATTAATGAGAAGTGCCTTTCTCCCAGGACAAAGTATTGCCAGCAGCCAGAGCTACGGTGGCCCACTCAGTCAAACAGACAATTCAATCCAGCCCTTGATATATGACCTGTGGTAATGAGAGGAATTTCAGCGGCATCCGTCTCGGGGCTCAGCAGGTCCGTTCGCTAATAAACATCTTAATGATTGATGATAATTAAACCGCTGTGAATAAAAGCTCCAATTACAAAATATTTAAAAGCAGAGGCACTCGAACCCTGCAAACCAATCAATCCTCTACAGAAAAACTTTAATTATTCATATCGACACTTTGTTTGAAAAGCAAGTGGAGCGCGCCTGCAGTGAAATATGCCCCCGAGCTGAGAGGAGAGGCATAGAGAATGAGGGAGAGAGGAGAGGCAGGAAGAGAGGGAGAAGGGGAGAGACGGCAAAAGGAGAGAGAAAGAGAGAGAGGAGAATAAGGAGAAGTGTTCCTATACCCTGCCCTCTGCCTGCCTCTCTACAGGACATTGTATGCTAAAACCAATGACCTCATGAATGTAGAGTATTTACCCTCTAGGCCTCAGTGGGGTTGAGCTTGTGTTGTGATGTTCAGCAGGTGCTATGATTCAACGAGTACAGAGTGGAATTGAGGGGGTCTCATATGCGTCTCACTCTCCTCTTTCTCTCTCATTTACATACTTCTCTTCTGTATGCTATATCCAGGCTAGGTGTACTCCTGCCCCATTAATTTGATATGTGTCAAAGCTCAGGCATAATTAGCAGTCCACCACTAACATGCGTGACAGGAGTAGGGAGTCACTGCAGGCTTATCTATATGGAAGCAGTGCACTCTTGGGCTACGTCCCAAACAGCACCCTATTCCCTGTGGTCCCTGTTTAAAAGGTTGGGCACTATAAAGGGAATAGGGTGCAATTTGGGATCAGTATTAGTGTTTCCCTGCTGATCTGTATGGAGGTAGGGCTCACATTTAGCCCCAGGCAGAGGGTGAGATGGTCAGGGGGTCAGAGACAGATCCAGTGACTCATACCGACCCTCCCTCCTCAGATCCTCTCTGATGAGATGGCCTCTCTGGAAGGAGGATGGTGTTTACACCACCTTGGCAAGAAGAGGGAACCCAGCTCCACTGCAGCAGTGATCTGGATATTATTACTGTAAACATTATATGAATTGGTATACTTAACAGAAATCACACCGAAAATATGGATTACATCTCTCAAATATGATTTTGGATGATATTTCTGTTTTCGGATAAACTGTGGATAAACCATTATTGTAAAATAGCCACTGTGGCTACTTTACTATCCCAGATGTGCAGCAATGCTTATGCTGTTGACTCTAGCGAACTCTTTTCTTAGTGTACAATCAAATCAAATCAAACTTTATTTGCCACATGTGCCGAATACAACAAGTGTAGACTTTACTGTGAAATGCTGACTTACAAGCCCTTATCCAACAGTGCAGTTCAAGAAGAAGAAAATATTTACCAAGTAGGCTAAAATAAAAAGTCATAATAAAAAGTAACACAATAAGAATAACAATAATAAGGCTATATACAGGGGGCACCGGTACCGAGTCAGTGTGCAGGGGTACAGACTAGTTGAGGTAATCTGTACATGTAGGTGGGGGCGAAGTGGCTATGCATAGGTAACAAACAAACAGCGGGTAGCATTAGTGTACACGAGAGGATGGGGGGGGTTAATGTAAATTGTCCGGTGGCGATTTTTATGAATTGTTCAGCAGTCTAATGGCTTGGGGTAGAAGCTTTTGAGGAGCCTTTTGGTCCTAGACTTGGCGCTCCGGTACCGCTTGCCGTGCGGTAGCAGAGAAAACAGTCTATAACTTGGGTGACTGGAGTCTCTGACAATTTTATGGGCTTTCCTCTTTATTTTTTATTTATTTCACCTTTATTTAACCAGGTAGGCCAGTTGAGAACAAGTTCTAATTTACATCTGCGACCTGGCCAAGATAAAGCAAAGCAGTGCGCCAAAACAACAACACAGAGTTACACATAAACAAACGTACAGTCAATAACACAATAGAAAAATCAATGTACAGTGTGTGCAAATGTAGAACAGTAGGGAGGTAAGGCAATAAATAGGCCATAGAGGCAAAATAATAAAAATGTAGCATTAACACTGGAGTAATAGATGTGCAGATGATGATGTGCAAGTAGAGATACTGGGGTGCAAAAGAGCAAGAAGATAAATAACAATATGGGGAGGAGGTAGTTGGGTGTGCTATTTACAGATTGGCTGTGTACAGGTACAGTGATCGGTAAGCTGCTCTGACAGCTGATACTTAAAGTTAGAGAGGGAGATATGTCTCCAGCTTCAGTGATTTTTTTGCAATTCGTTCCAGTCATTGGCAGCAGAGAACTGAAAGGAAAGGTGGCCAAAGGAAGTGTTAGCTAGTGACCAGTGAAATATACCTGCTGGAGTGCGTGCTACGGGTGGGTGTTGCTATGGTGACCAGTGAGCTGAGATAAGGCGGGGCTTTACCTAGCATTGACTTATAGATTACCTGGCGCCAGTAGGTTTGGCCACGAATATGTAGCGAGGGCCAGCCAATGAAAGCATACAGGTCGCAGTGGTGGGTAGTATATGCGGCTTTGGTGACAAAATGGATGGCACTGTGATAGACTACATCCAGTTTTCCAGTGTTGGAGGCTATTTTGTAAATGACATCGCCGAAGTCAAGGATCGGTAGGATAGTCAGTTTTACGAGGGTATGTTTGGCAGCATGAGTGAAGGAGGCTTTGTTGCGAAATAGGAAGCCGATTCTAAATGTAATTTTGGATTGGAGATGCTTAATGTGAGTCTGGAAGGAGAGTTTATAGTCTAACCAGACACCTAGGTATTTGTAGTTATCCACATATTCTAAGTCAGAACCATCCAGAGTAGTGATGCTAGTCGGGCGGGCGGGTGTAGGCAGCAATCGGTTGAAGTGCATGCATTTGGTTTTACTAGCATTTAAAAGCAGTTGGAGGCCAGGGAAGGAGTGTTGTATGGCATTGAAGCTCGTTTGGAGGTTTGTTAACACAGTGTCCAAAGAAGGGCCAGATGTATACAGAATGGTGTCGTCTGCGTAGAGGTGGACCAGAGAATTGCCAGCAGCAAGAGCGACATCATTGATGTATACAGAGAAAGAGTCGGCCCGAGAATTGAACCCTGTGGCACCCCCATAGAGATTGTCAGAGGTCCGGACAACAGGCCCTCTGATTTGACACACTGAACTCTATCTGAGAAGTAGTTGGTGAACCAGTCATTTGAGAAACCAAGGCTATTGAGTCTGCCGATAATAATGCAGTGATTGACAGAGTTGAAAGCCTTGGCCAGGTCGATGAAGACGGCTGCACAGTACTGTCTTTTATCGATGGCGGTTATGATATCGTTTAGGACCTTGAGCGTGGCTGAGGTGCACCCATGACCAGCTCGGAAACCAGATTGCATAGTGGAGAAGGTAGGGTGGGATTCGAAATTGTCGGTGATCTGTTTGTTAACTTCTCTGGGAGCAGTGCATGAGGTGACCGTTTTGGAGAGTCTGGCGTGCCCAAAGTAAAATGCCTCCCATTTAGGCCCAGAAAATAGGATATGCATATATTTAGTACCATTGGATAGGAAACACTCTGAATTTTCCAAAACTTGTCTGTGAGTGAATCAGAACGCATATAGCAGGCAAAACCCTGAGGAATCTCTGTCCTGGAAAAAGTGATTTTGACACATTGCTCATTTGGGAACCCCTCCCTGTTGAAAATGACCATATATAGGCATATGAATGCAGTACACGTCGCTTCCTTATGATGTCAACAGCCTCGAGACGGTGTTTCCCTCCATTTTGGATGAATTTAGAGCAGAGAAAAACACCAAACAATGAAGACCCCTCGTTCTGAGAAAAGTTCCCGTGGCGCGCACACGAGAAGTCACGGAGTGTCTTTTGTAGCCTCGTTATTGATCAGTTTATATTCCGGCTGATTTATAATAGTAAATATACGTAAAAGTGTTCCTAAGGATACATTTAAAACTATGTTTGATTGTTCTTGGACAAGTTTATAGGTATAATTTGAGCGAGTTAGCGCCGCGTTTCATGGACTAGTGGAGGCTGTCGTTTCTGATTATAACGCGCGAACCAAATGGAGGATTTATGGATAAAAGACGTTACTTTTTCTAACAAAGAACCATGGATTGTCTTCGTTGGACACTTAGGATGACCTCAGCAGAAGTTCTTCAACAGGTAATTGATTTGTTTTCGCTGTGAAATGTGTTATGTGTGTGCCATGATGGCTAATCGATACATGGCTATTGGAAAAATATGTGAGGTGCTAGCCTCAAACAATGAAATGTGCTGCTTTACGTAAAGCCTTTTTGAAATCTGACAACGCTGTGATATTGCCAAGAAACATAGCTTTTGATGAGTATGGAACACTTGCATATTGGTGGATGTTTAATAATTCCATTTTGGGATTTTGAATTTGGCGCTTTAGATTTTCGCTGGTAGTGTCGGGACGAGCCCGCTAGCAACCCAGCAATCCCTGACTGGTTAACTTGGCTTTCGAAGATTTTAAAAAGGCAGGGCAGGATGGATATAGGTCTATAACAGTTTGGGTCTAAAGTGTCTCCCCCTTTGAAGAGGGGGATGACAGCGGCAGCTTTCCAATCTTTGGGGATCTCAGAATATACGAAAGAGAGTTTGAACAGGCTAGTAATTGGGGTTGCAACAATTTCGGTGGATAATTTTAGAAAGAGAGGGTCCAGATTGAAATAAATTCATTAAAAATCCTACAATGTGATTTTCTGGATTTTTTTTCCTCATTTTGTCTGTCATAGTTGAAGTGTACCTATGATGAAAATTACAGGCCTCTCTCATCTTTTTAAGTGAGAGAACTTGCACAATTGGTGGCTGACTAAATACTTTTTTGCCCCACTGTATATTGGTTCCTGACTTCCCTGAAAAGTTGCATATCACGGGGGCTATTCGATGCTAATGCAGAACGCCACAGGATGTTTTTGTGCTGGTCAAGGGCAGTCAAGTCTGGGGTGAACCAAGGGCTATATATTCTTAGTTCTACATTTTTTGATCGGGGCATGCTTATTTAAGATGATGATGAACGTTCTTTTAAAGAACAACCAGGCATCCTCTACTGACGGGATGAGGTCAATATCCTTCCAGGATACCCGGGCCAGGTCGATTAAAAAGGCCTGCTCGCTGAAATGTTTTAGGGAGTGTTTGACAGTGATGATGGGTGGTCGTTTGACCGCGGACCCATTACGGATGCAGGCAATGAGGCAGTGATCAATGAGATCCTGGTTGAAGACGGCAGAGGTGTATTTAGAGAGAAAATTGGTCAGGATGATATCTAAGAGGGTGCCCTTGGGTACGGATTTATGGTTGTACCTGGTAGGTTCCTTGATCATTTGTGTGAAATTCAAAATCTCTGCAATAGATTGCAAATCCGCCCCCTTTGGCAGTTCTATCTTGTCAGAAAATGTTGTAGTTGGGGATGGAAATTTCAGGATTTTTGGTGGCCTTCCTAAGCCAGGATTCAGACACAGCTAGGACATCAGGGTTGGCGGAGTATGCTAAAGCAGTGAATTCAGCAGATTCAGTAGTCGCTACTACGCTAGGCGAGCTGGAGACAGCGATTCAGACAGCCAGCGGACCGGGGCTAGCAGATGAGCCTTCAGCGACATCGCAACCGAAGAGCCTCTTGAAATCACCTCGGACTATTACGTTGGCAGACCAGTCGTGATGGATCGGCCGGGCTCCGTGTCGGCAGTAAAGCGTCCAGGCCAATTGGAAAAAGAGGTATTGTAGCCCACAAATTAGCTGGTGGACCTGTTCGGCATGCCGGGAGATAGCTCAAGGCTAACTGGTGCTTGCTTCGGGACAGAGACGTTAGCCAGGAGTAGCCACTCTGATTGCAGCTAGCTAGCTGCGATGATCCGGTGTAAAGGTTCAGAGCTTGTGCTAGGAATCCAGAGATGTGGTAGAGAAAAAACAGTCCCATATGCTCTGGGTTGATATCCCGCTGTGCAGACTGGCAGGTATTGACCGAGCTGAGGCTGGCTGTGGTCCGAATTAACGGTGAAGACCGCTATCAGTGGCTAGCTGAATACTAGCTGAATACTATCTAGTAGCTAGTTAGCTGGCTAGCTTCTGATGGAGGCTCCAGTTCTAAAGTATAAAAATAGCAGATCCGTACCACATTGGGTGAGGCGGGTTGCAGGAGAGTATATTCAGTCTGTTAATGGAAAGTGAGATTACAATATATACAAAATATATACAAACAAAAATGAGGAAAACGGTATATAACGACATCTTGGAATTTTACTGCCTATGACACCGCCTATTATATAGGTCCTGGATGGCAGGAAGCTTGGCTCCAGTGATGTACTGGGCCGTTCGCACTACCCTCTGTAGCGCCTTGCGGTCAGATGCCGAGCAGTTGCCATACCAGGCGGTGATGCAACCGGTCAGGATGCTCTCAATGGTGCAGCTGTTTAACCTTTTGAGGATCTGGGGACCCATGCCAAATCTTTTCAGTCTCCTGAATGGGAAAAGGTTTTGTCGTGCCCTCTTCACAACTGTCTTGGTATGTTTAGACCATGATAGTTCGTTGGTGATGTGGACACCAAGGAACTTGAAACTCTCGACTCGCTCCACTACAGCCCCGTCGATGTTAATGGGGGCCTGTTCGACATTCCTTTTTCTGTAGTCCACGATCAGCTCCTTTGTCTTGCTCACATTGAGGGAGAGGTTGTTGTCCTGGCACCACACTGCCAGTTCTCTGTCCTCCTCCCTATAGGCCGTCTCATCGTTGTCGGTGATCAGGCCTACCACTGTCGTCAGCAAACTTAATGATGATGTTGGAGTCATTTTTGGCCACGCAGTCATGGGTGAACAGGGAATACAGGAGGGGACTAAGCACACCTCTCTCTCCCGAGGGGCCCCAGTGTTAAGGATCAGCGTGGCAGACGTGTTGTTGCCTACTCTTTACCACCTGGGGGCGGCCCGTCAGGAAGTCCAGGATCTAGTTGCAGATGGATATGTTTAGTCCCAGAGTCCTTAGCTTAGTGATGAGCTTCGTGGGCACTATGGTGTTGAACGCTGAGCTGTAGTCGACGAACAGCATTCTCACATAGGTGTTGCTTTTGTCCAGGTGAGAAAGGGCGGTGTGGAGTGCGTTTGAGATTGGGTCATCTGTGGATCTGTTGGGGTGGTATGTGAATTGAAGTGGGAATAGGGTGTCCGGGAGGATGCTGTTGATGTGAGCCATGACCAGCCTTTCAAAGCACTTCATGGCTACAGACGTGAGTGCTACAGGGTGGTAATCATATAGGCAGGTTACCTTCGCTTCCTTGGGTACAGGGACAATGGTGGTCTGCTTGAAACATGCAGGTATTACAGGCTCGGTCAGGGAGAGGTTGAAAATGTCAGTGAAGACACTTGACAGTTGGTCCGCGCATGCTTTGAGTACATGTCCTGGTAATCTGTCTGGGCCAGCGGCTTTGTGAATGTTGACCTGTTTAATTAAAGGTTTTGTTCACATCGGCTACCGAGAGCGCTGGTGCTCTTGTGCATGCTTCAGTGTTGCTTGCCTCGAAGCAAGCATAAAAGGCATTTAGCTCGTCTGGTAGGCACACGTCACTGGGCAGCTCGCGTCTGGGTTTCCCTTTGTGGTTCGTAATAGTTTTCAAGCCCTGCCACATCCGACGAGCGTCAGAGCCGGTGTAGTAGAATTCAATCTTAATCCTGTATTGACGCTTTGCTTGTTTGATAGTTCGTCTGAGGGCATAGCGGGATTTCTTATAACCGTCCGGATTAGTCTCCCGCTCCTTGAAAGAGGCAGCTCTAACCTTTAGCTCGATGCGGATGTTGCCTGTAATCCATGGCTTCTGGTTGGGATATGTACGTACAGTCACTGTGGGGACGACGTCATCGATGCACTTATTGATGAAGCCGATGAATGAGGTGGTGTATTCCTCAATGCCATTGGATGAATCCTGGAACATATTACAGTCTGTGCTAGCAAAACAGTCCTGTAGTGTAGCATCTACGTCATCTGACCACTTCCGTATTGAGCGAGTCACTGGTACTTCCTGCTTTAGTTTTTGCTTGTAAGCAGGAATCAGGAGGATAGAATTGTGGTCAGATTTGCCAAATGGAGGGTGAGGGAGAGCTTTGTATGCGTCTCTGTGTGTGGAGTAAAGGTGGTCTAGGATTTTTTTAACCCCTGGTTGCACATGTGACATGCTGGTAAACATTTGGTAAAACTGATTTAAGTTTGCCTGCATTAAAGTCTCCGGCCACTAGGAGCGCCGCTTCTGGGTGAGCATTTTCTTCTTTGCTTGTGGCCTTATATAGTTGGCTGAGAGCAGTCTTAGTGCCAGCTTTGCTTTGTGGTGGTAAATAGATGGCTACGAATAATACCGATGACAACTCTCTTGGTAGATTGTGTGGTCGACAGCTTATCATAAGGTCTCTACCTCAGGCGAGCAATACCTCGAGACTTCTTTAATATTAGATATCGCGCACCAGCTGTTATTGACAAAAAGACACACAACCCCACCCCTCGTCTTATCAGAGGTAGCGTCTCTGTTCTGCCGGTGTATGGAAAATCCCTCCAGCTCTATATTGTCCGTTCCTTCATTCGGCCACGTCTTGGTGAAACATAAGATGTTACAGTTTTTAATGTCCCGTTGGCAGGATAATCTTAATAGTAGGTCATCAATTTTATTTTCTAACGATTGCACGTTAGCTAGAAGAATGGAAGGCATTGAGAGTTTACTCGCTCGCCTACGGATTCTCAGAAGGATCCCCAGTCTTTTCCGGCGTCTTTCCTTCACGCAAAAGGCGTGGATCTGGGCCTGTTCCAGTGAAAGCAGGATATCCTTCTCGTCAGACTCGTTAAAGGAAAAAGTTTCTTCCAGTCCGCGGATAAGTAATCGCTTTTCTGATGTCCAGAAGTTATTTTCGGTCATAAGAGACGGTAGCAGCAACATTATTTACACAATAACATAGTGTTGCATTAATGGTTTCCCTGTATGTTTATGTTCATGCTGTCATCATGGTCTGAGTTGTGTTAACATGGCATTCTTCTCCCTTATTCTCCTATAGGACTCACTTCCTGGTCAATCCGGCGTCCATCTTGACAACGCCGGCTCAGTGTTTGTCAACGAAGCAGCGTTCACCACGTCGAAGGTGCTTAACAACCGCCACGTGCACCACCACATGCAGCAGCACCAGAGAGGTGGGTCCCTGGGGTACGGGGATGACCCTCGAGCCCACAATAGCCTGAACACCCTACTGGCCCGCTCCAGCCAGAGACACATGCTCCAACCCCTCTCCATCTCCAAGGCTCCCACGCTCCACCCTGACACAAACACACCCCAGTTCTGGGCAGGGGGTGCCGGTGTCACTGGGTACCTCTACACAACCTCAGGTGGACAGGGGACAGAGCACACACCCAACAGTAAGCTCAGTAAAGTTGTGTGAATCCATGTCTGTTAACTACTTAGGGAGCAGCTAGCGCCCCACTCCCGACACTACCCGGTGAAATGTAAGGCGCCAAATTCAAAATCCAAAAGTTGAATTATTAAACATTCATCAATATACAAGTGTTGCATAGTCATCAAAAGCTCTTGGCAATATCACAGCGTTGTCAGATTTCAAAAAGGCTTTACGGCGAAAGCACAACATTTGATAATATAAAATCCCTTACCTTTCGAAGAACTTCTGCTGAGGGCTTCCCAAGTGTCCAACGAAGACATCCAATGGTTCTTTTGTTAGAAAAAGTAATTTATTATATCCATAAATCTCTGTTTAGTTGGCGCGTTATGTTCATAAAATACAGCATCCACTCGCCCATTGAACCGTGAAGAGAACACGTTCAACCTATACACTTGTCCAAGAACAAACAAACATAATTGATCATGTATCCTTAGGAACACTTTTATGTATATTTACTATAATATTTCAACCGGATTATAAACTGGACGATAGGAAAGGAAAAAACCACAGCGAGCGCGAGCCCGTGAACGCGCCTCCTCTTCTGTTTACATCCGATGACTAGTTCGAAATTCTTCTGCTATTACCATCCAGAGCAACCTAACATCACCAAACACTGTCTAGAGACTGTTGACATCCAGTGGAAGCAATAGGTACTGCAATCTTACTCCCATATATGTCTGTTTTCAATAGGGAGGGGTTCAAAATGAGGCAATGTGTCAAAAACACTTTTTCCAGGACAGAAATTCCTCTGGTTATATCAGTTCTGTTATTCTCACAGAATTTTTTTTAACACTCTTAGAAACTTCAGAGTGTTTCCTATCCAATAGTACTAATTATGTGCGTATCCTAGTTTCTGGACCTGAGTGGCAGGCCTTTTACTTTGGCCATGCCAGACTCTCCAAAACCGACACCTCTGCTGCCGCTCCCTAAGAAGTTAAAGATAATGTTTATTCTCTAATCCTAAATACAGGATGAATTCAGGCTTTCTCTGCTGAATTTGACTGATAACACGCAGGATGATATGATGGGATCTGTCATTGACTGCTAAATACCATATAACTACATGTGGCATCAGCAATATAACAGGCTCTTTTTCTCCTGTATCTTTCTCTCTCTGTCTGTCTGTTTGTGATAACACATGATATCATGAGTCCTACCTGCTACCTGTGAGAGAGTAAACACAACCTTTGTACCCACCGCACGCGCACACACACACACACACACACACGCATGAAAGCAAATGTAATTCAGCACACTACTGCATGCAGCTGTGGTGGTTGATGTATGACACACACATACACACACCCCACACACACACCTCCCATCCTCCTCAAGGCTGTCTCAGTTTCCGTAGAGATGTGAGGCCTTGTTTGTCCTTCTTTCCCAGTTAATCAGTGTCTCCTGGCAAAGAAACCTCCCTCAACCCTGACCCCCCCACTACCACATCCACCAGCCCAGCCCGGCCCCTTCTCGCCTAGGAGAGAGAAAAAAAATCTATGTTTTCTCTATCTGTCCCGCGTCTGGGGCCGGGGCGGACAACAGCGTGTGAATCACAGCTCAGAGCCCATGGCTGATGGGTTGGAACATTGATCTGAAAAATCTTTACAAAACTCATTACAGCACGATTTGTCATCGCAGGAGGAGGAGGAGGGGAGGAAGGGATGAGAGATGCACACACATATTAATCTGTCTGCGTCTATGTGTCTTACAGGTTTCAACTGTTATACCTCACTGGTGTAATGTACATGTACACTGATCTAAACTGAAAGTATTACTAGCTATAATGAGGGCCATGTGTTGAATATACACTAGAAGGGATGCTACTGTTTTAATGGCCTGTTTAATGGTTTTCGCTATAGTAAATATCAGTAAAACAGGCTGCTGCATTGTTTACTAAAGATTGTGACCAGAGCACGATCTCTCTCCATCGATCGCCTTATTATCCTCTACTGTTATTGACCACACACACACCGTAGAATCACAGTCTCTTGTCAATAAGACAGAGGTTTGAATACTTCTAACCCCATCTACCACAGGGCCTGAACCTACCTGACATCTTACCCACAATGCATCCCTTTGCGACCCCAGACATTCCCCATAATGCACTGCTCCTGTCCAGTTATAGATGTACAGTATGTTATCTGACAGTTCAGCAGGATTGACAGATGTTCAAATCAATCAAATAAAATGTTATTTTTCACATGCAACAGGTGTAGATTTCACCGTGAAATGCTTACTTACGAGCCCTTTCCCAACAATGCAGAGTTAAAAAGTAAGAAAAATTTAATAAAATAACAATAACAAGACTATATACAAGGAGTACCGGTACCGAGTCAATGTGCAGGGGCACGAGATAATTGAGGTAATATGTACTGTACATGTGGGCAGGGATAAAAGTGACTAGGTAATCAGGATAGATCATAAACAGAGTAGCAGCGGTGTACAGTATGTGAAGGGTGTGAAAGTGTGTGTGTGGGTGTAGAATCCAGTGAATGTGCATAGAGCCGGTGCAAGAAAGTTGGTGCAAATATAAACGGGGTCAATGCAAATAGTCAGGGTAGCCATTTGATTAACTGTTTAGCCTTTACGCTCCGGTATCGCTTGCCGTGCGGAAACAGAGAGAACATTCTATGACTTGGGTGGCTGGAGTCTTTGACAATTTTTAGGGCCTTCCTCTAACACCGCCTGGTATAGAGGTCCTGGATGGCAGGGAGCTCGGCCCAAGTGATGTACTTGGCCGGGCCGTACACACTACCCTCTGTAGCACCTTATGGTCGGATGCCAAGCAGTTGCCATACCAAGGGGTGATACAGCAAGTCAATATGCTCTCAATGATGCAGCTGTAGAACGTTTTGAGGATCTGAGGGCCCATGCCAAATCTTTTCAGCATCCTGAGGGGAGGAGGCATTGTCGTGCCCTCTTCACGACTGGTTTGGTCCACTACAGCCCCGTCCATGTGACTAACCGGTGCCCCCACACATTGACTCTGTACTGCTGCTATTTAATTATTTGTTACTTTTATTTTCTATTTTTTACTTATCTGTTTTTTACTTAACACTTATAAAAAAAAAATCTTAAACTTAAAGCATTGTTGGTTCTCTCTTCTGGGAAGACTTTCCGCTAAATGTTGACTTGGAACTTTGCTGCGGGGACTTAATACCATTCAGCTACAAGGGCATTAGTGAGGTTGAGCACTGATTTTCGGCGAGATCGGGCCTTGCTCGCAGTCGGCGTTCCAATTCATCCCAAAGGTGTTCGATGGGGTTGAGGTCAGGGTCTGTGCAGGCTAGTCAAGTTCTTCCACACTGATCTCGACAAAACATTTCTGTATGGACCTTGCTTTGTGCATCGGGGCATTGTCATGCTGAAACAGGAAAGGGCCTTCCCCAAACTGTTACCACAAAGTAGGAAGAACAGAGTCATCTAGAATGTTATTGTATGCTCTAGCGTTAAGATTTCCCTTCACTGGAACTAAGAGGTCTAGCCCGAACCATGAAAAACAGCCCCAGACCATTATTCCTCCTCCACCAAACTTTACAGTTGGCAGTATGCATTGTGGCAGGTAGCGTTCTCTTGACATCCGCCAAACTTTGATTTGTCTGTCGGACTGCCAGATGGTTAAGCGTGATTCATCACTCTCGCATGTCCATTGCTCCAGAGTCCAATGGCGGTGAGCTTTACACCCCTCCAGCCGATGCTTGGCATTGCGCATGGTGATATTATGCTCGTGTGCGGCTGCTCGGCCATGGAAACCAATTTCATTAAGCTTCCAACAAACAGTTATTGTGCTGACGTTGCTTCCAGAGGCAGTTTGGAACTCGGTAGTGAGTGTTGCAACCGAGGACAGATGATTTTTACACGCTTCAGCACTCGGTTGTCTCCTTCCGTGAGCTTGTGTTGCCTACCATTTCGCAGCTGAGCCGTTGTTGCTCCTAGACGTTTCTAGACATCACATCACAATAACAGCACTTACATTTGACTGGGGCAGCTCTTGCAGGACAGAAATTATACAAACTGACTTGTTGGAAAGGTGACATTCTATGACAGTGCCACGTTGAACGTCACTGAGCTCTTCAGTAAGACCATTCTAATGCCAATGTTTGTCTATGGAGATTGCATGGCTGTGTGCTTGAATTTATACACCTGTGAGCAACGGGTGTGGCTGAAATAGCCAAATCTACTAATTTGAAGGGTCTTATGTAGCAAAAGTAGAGACCCA
The DNA here is from genome assembly GCA_030435695.1 of Brachymystax lenok tsinlingensis. Classification (NCBI taxonomy): domain Eukaryota; kingdom Metazoa; phylum Chordata; class Actinopteri; order Salmoniformes; family Salmonidae; genus Brachymystax; species Brachymystax lenok. The sequence continues at coordinate 38,554,077 of CM059787.1, read as the reverse complement.
GAGCTACAAAATTGTATATCATACACTTCATTTTTGAGGAACAATGGGAAAGTAATTCTGCTTTCAAAGTTGATAAACTTGTAAACTTACTTTTGAGAAAATGGCCTTTGAATATTTTGGTATCTAGTGAAGAGCTCTTCTTTGTCTACACCCATTCAGCATCGTTCACGCTCTCTTAAGTTTTAGCCCCACCCATCTCCTTGCGTTCAGAGCGCACACTTGACGCTCTGGCTGATGATTTGTTTACCTCTGGATAACATGAAAACAGCCTAACTAGCTCTGCTGGCAACAATTTCATTATGCTTTTTTGCTGACGTTTACTGACACCGGCCATATTCAACGGGTGTTGTACACTTTAGCTTAAGGCATGTAGCTAGCTAGCCAGGTAAACAATGAACCTAGCTAGGTTAACAACGTGTAAGATCACACACGTCACGTAAGTTAGCTAACGAGCTAGCCAGCTAACATTAGCTAGTTAAACAACAATGAACATAGTGCCAAATCATGTCGTTACTACCCTGCATGAATCTGCTGGGAGCTAACCAACCAGGTTCAATGTTAGCTAGCTAACATTAGGCTCTAACTAGCAAAGCAAACGGCTCTGGGACACGAACGATAACGTCATACACGTAACGCTAGCTAGCTAACAGTACACTTTAGCTTGAAATGAAACCACTTTCTGTCAAAATTAGACACGTGTAATATCTGCGTTCGACAGGATTACCAACACAGACTGATGAGCTCAAATAGACAGATGCCTTCTAGATGGCAGACCAATCCAAACTCCTTTCTCAGCATGTCCAGCCCACTCATTATCTCAGCCAGTCATGGCTAGTGGGAAGGTTGCTGTGGCTTAACCAACAAAGCTTGTAATTTAACTATTTTATTTGTATTTACAGATGCCATACAAGTTTGTTATTAAGGCAAATGAAAGTTCACAAGTTCCAGAAGGCATTTCTGCTTAAAAACGCATTTTGATTAAAAAAAAACATTCAAATGGCTCTCCTGTGAAGTCGTGACTTGCGCCATACGCCTAGTTTCCTGACACGGGTCACATATAAAACGATACAATATACTTACAGTGAAGCCGCTCGACCATCTACATCACATTAGTCATCTAACAGAATCCCATCCACATACTTTTGCATATACAGTGTATCTCACCTTCTTACCTTCTATTGATCTCATAGACGGTATAAGATCTAACCACAATACATAATTCATTACTATTTAATGCATTGTATTTGGTGGTATACTGTATTAGTGCACTCTGAGTCTGTATACAATCCCACATTAAAGGACTCTCACATCCCACAACTGGAATAGTTTCCAGGAAACCAATATCTCACCTTGAATATTTTTTATTTAACGTTTATTTAACTAGTATTGGTTCCAAAAAAAAGGTATTATTTCAGATGGAAATCCTCTATCCTCCGTATCTTGCTCAGAGCTATCAGAAGTTTGATCCTATTTCTCATCCTTACATCCAGGTGTGGACTGTTCTGCTCCCTCACACAGGGCCTTTCCTCTCTCAGGATTTCCATAATGTCCTCCTGCACAGTGATAATGGAGAAACTGGAAAGATTGAATTTCCTGAAATGACTTTTGATCCAATGATTCCAATCAGATATTCTCACCTCGCCTAGCTGTTGAATAACTATGGCCTTTTGATAATAAGTAGTGTACCAGAATACTAGTTTGCTTCTGAAAAGAAAGATGAGATAAAAGCTATGAAGATCAATGCTCACTATGATGGTGTAGTGAGTTACTGTACTGGACCCATAGAAATTAGAATCTCATTGAAGTTCTGTGAGTGTACCTTAGTGTGAAGATCCTGATTCACTGGCCTTTTAATGAATGACAAGCCTCCTGACATTACACTTGGTGTTAAATTCATTCAAAATATCCCATTGCATTTTATGTCACTGATCTGAACAGTAATCCCCTTCCATTGCATTTCCAAAATGGCCTCCATTTCTTGTAGCCTTCCGATCAGTCTGACCCATGTCCCTGTGATGAGTGTAGTGACTAGTGAGAAAGTCTGTCATATGGCTTTACAGTACAGCCCCGTCTATCAGAACCCAGTAAAATGCCTAAGATCATGGCTAACAGTGGCACGCACACACACGCACCAGTGGTATTTAGACAGTCTGACACATTCTGGGGCGGCAGGTAGCCTAGTGGTTAGAGCGTTGGGCCAGTAACTAAAAGGTTGTTGGATCGAATCCCCTAGCTGACAAGGTCAAAATCTGTTGTTCTGCACCTGAACAAGGCAGTTAACTCACTGTTCCCCGGTAGGCCGTCATTGTAAATAAGAATTTGTTCTTAACTGACTTGCCTAGTTAAATAAAGGTTCAATTAAAATAAAACAATTCCTGTGGGAACACAATAAGGCGATTTGTAGACCCCACCATCTTTTACCACAGCCACAACAGCACACCTGCTCTACTGCTAGACAGTATCCACCCCTCTGGACGTAACTCACCCCACCTAATGGTCTAATGGTCGAACACTTCCTTCACTCACTCCAAGGCCATGGCTATGCACCTGTCCTACGAATGTACACACACACAAGCACACAATTGAGTGTGCACGTACATGCACACACACACATGCATGCACGCCACAGGTTGTTGGTGGCACCTTAATTGGGGAGGACGGGCTCGTGGTAATGGCTGGAGCGGAATAGGTGGAATGGTGTCAAATACATCAAACATCGCTCCGTTCCAGACATTATTATGAGCTGTCCTCCTGTTAGAAGCCTCCTGTGATGCACGCATCAACACAAACACAGAGACACACACACTCTCCCTCCTTCCTTATTCTGAGGGACCCGTCTGGCCTTGCAGGTGTCATTTTTGTTCCTAATGATAATGATGACAGTGCCAAAATGACAACAGTCGGTGAAACTCTTAAGTAAAAGAGAAAAGAGAAGTTATCAATAGCTGAACTGAGGCTGTGTTATTCATTGAATCTCTTGTGCTGGGAGGAAACAGGACACTACTGCATGCAGCTGCAGTGGTTGATCTATGACACACACACCCACACACACAGCTGTGGTGGTTTATGTATAACACACACACCCCACACACACCCACACACACAGCTGCGGTGGTTGATGCATGTAGTTAGAGAGGAGATGGATGAGGCTGAACAATTTTAGGATGAACTCATTATAGTGGGCAGTCAGCCGGGTCCATCCTGATGGGCTATTTATCTAGCTAGCTGTTCTATTATTTTTATATTTTCTTTCCTGTTTGGTTTCTCTTCATCCCTCTTTCTCCTTTGTCGTTCCCTCCTTCCCTTCTCTCCTCTGGCTCTGTTGTGTTTCGTTTTAAAGTTATTATTTGTTCATGTCTGACTGTTGTATGTGAGAGAGATAGTTGAAGGTCCAATGCAGCCATTTTTATCTCAATATCAAATAATTTCTGGATAACAATGAAATACCTTTTTGATTGTTTTTCAATTAAAATGGTACAACATAAACCAAAAAAGCTTAAGCAAGAATTTTGGTAGGACTAGTGCTACGCGATTAACTAAAATGTTGGTTATTTTTTGTTTTTTTAAATAACTAATTGACCGACGTCGGTTCAAATTATTTCAATTCCATTTGTTCCAGTTTTTTTCTGTGAGCTCAATGCGCACCTTGCACTGCAGTCTCTCTAGAGATAAATCAGATCATGCCCGAACTGTGCAATGTAGTAGGGATTTTCCAACAGATGTTCTACATAGTTTAGGGCATACAACTTTATAATTAACTAAAATGACCATAATCCATTGCGCGGCTACTTGTCTGGTCTGTGTTTCTTTCGCCTCATGTCCACCAGATGCATGAAACTCTTTGGGTTCTGGCTGAAGTCAATCATTGTCAATGGAGAAGTCCGCAACGCTACGTTGGGGGTGACGCACTAGGCTGCCGGACGTAACCGGGAGACCCATGAGGCGGCGCATAATTGGCCCAGCGTCATCTGGGTTAGGGGAGGGTTTCGCCGGCCGGGATGTCCTTGTCCCATCGAGCTCTAGCGATTCCTTGTGGCGGGCCTGGCGCCTGCAAGCTGACTTCGGTCGCCAGTTGTACGTTGTTTCCTCCGACACATTGGTGCGGCTGGCTTCTGGGTTAAGCGAGCAGTGTGTCATGAATCAATGTTCTACACTGCTTCTTAACACACTGTTCGCTTAACCCGGAAGCCAGCCTCATCAATATGTCGGAGGAAACACCGTACAACTGGCGACCTAAGTCTGCTTCTTGACACACAAGGTCGTGTTTCGGAGGACGCATGGCTCTCGATCTTCGCCTCTCCCAAGTCCGTACTGGAGTTGCAGCTAAGGGACAAGACTGTTAACTACCAAATGGATATCATGATATTGGGGAGAAAAAGGGGTAAAAGTACAAAAAAGTAAAGTACGTTGAATGGTTAATAAGTGATAAGCAGTTACAGCATTCAACCCCAAATATTCTAACCGAAACTGACTTCAAAAAGCACTAATCGCTCAGCACTAGCTAGGACTGTCTGGGAGTGGTCTGAGTGGGGAGGAGAAAACTGAAAACTAGCTGTTCTTGACAGAGAGGTTCGGAACTCTCTTTTCTATCGGTCTATTAACTAATTTACCACTTGGTGATGTCACCAGGCAGGCCCAAAGTCCATGAAAATAAAGAAGAGCCGCACACTCTAGGAGCTCAGATGCAAAAAAGATTTTATGTCCACTGTTTCGACAGGCAAGCTGTCTTCATCAGGGTATAATCTTCATCAGGGTATAAGGCCCAAACTCCATCCCACCAATTTCAGGTGGTCTTTTCAAACTGCTCTTACACTAATAGGGCATAATAATCATTTTTACAATTTCACAGTATTATTCCAATCTCATCTTATATATACAGTGGGGGAAAAAAGTATTTAGTCAGCCACCAATTGTGCAAGTTCTCTCACTTAAAAAGATGAGAGAGGCCTGTAATTTTCATCATAGGTACACTTCAACTATGACAGACAAAATGAGGGAAAAAAATCCAGAAAATCACATTGTAGGATTTTTTATGAATTTATTTGCAAATTATGGTGGAAAATAAGTATTTGGTCACATACAAACAAGCAGGATTTCTGGCTCTCACAGACCTGTAACTTCTTCTTTAAGAGGCTCCTCTGTCCTCCACTCATTACCTGTATTAATGGCACCTGTTTGAACTCAGTATAAAAGACACCTGTCCACAACCTCAAACAGTCACACTCCAAACGCCACTATGGCCAAGACCAAAGAGCTGTCAAAGGACACCAGAAACAAAATTGTAGACCTGCACCAGGTTGGGAAGACTGAATCTGCAATAGGTAAGCAGCTTGGTTTGAAGAAATCAACTGTGGGAGCAATTATTAGGAAATGGAAGACATACAAGACCACTGATAATCTTCCTTGATCTGGGGCTCCACGCAAGATCTCACCCGTGGGGTCAAAATGATCACAAGAACGGTGAGCAAAAATCCCAGAACCACACAGGGGACCTAGTGAATGACCTGCAGAGAGCTGGGACCAAAGTAACAAAGCCTACCATCAGTAACACACTCGCCAGGGACTCAAATCCTGCAGTGCCAGACGTGTCCCCCTGCTTAAGCCAGTACATGTTCAGGCAAGTCTAAAGTTTGCTAGAGAGCATTTGGATGATCCAGATGAGGATTGGGAGAATGTCAGATGAAACCAAAATAGAACCTTTTGGTAAAAACTCAACTCGTCGTGTTTGGAGGACAAAGAATGCTGAGTTGCATCCAAAGAACACCATACCTACTGTGAAGCATGGGGTGGAAACATCATGCTTTGGGGCTGTTTTTCTGCAAAGGGACCAGGACGACTGATCCGTGTAAAGGAAAGAATGAATGGGGCCATGTATCGTGAGATTTTGAGTGAAAACCTCCTTCCATCAGCAAGGGCATTGAAGATGAAACGTGGCTGGGTCTTTCAGCATGACAATGATCCCAAACACACCACCCGGCAACGAAGGAGTGGCTTCAGAAGAAGCATTTCAAGGTCCTGGAGTGGCCTAGCCAGTCTCCAGATCTCAACCCCATAGAAAATCTTTGGAGGGAGTTGAAAGTCCGTGTTGCCCAGCGACAGCCCCAAAACATCACTGCTCTACAGGAGATCTGCATGGAGGAATGGGCCAAAATACCAGCAACAGTGTGTGAAAACCTTGTGAAGACTTACAGAAAACGTTTGACCTCTGTCATTGCCAACAAAGGGTATATAACAAAGTATTGAGATAAACTTTTGTTATTGACCAAATACTTATTTTCCACCATAATTTGCAAATAAATTCATAAAAAATCCTACAATGTGATTTTCTGGATTTTTTTTTCCTCATTTTGTCTGTCATAGTTGAAGTGTACCTATGATGAAAATTACAGGCCTCTCTCATCTTTTTAAGTGAGAGAACTTGCACAATTGGTGGCTGACTAAATACTTTTTTTCCCCACTGTATATGTTAAGTTAGAATATCTATATTCCACTTGCTAACGTTTTAGCATTTGTGGCACAAATCCCATTCAAGTCATGGGACCGATATTAGCATTCTTCGCAGTATGTTCAAATCATCTTTAAGTAACTTTTTTTTTTTTTGCTTCACAATTCATTGTAGATCATTTTGTGTCATTTTGCAATATGTGTCATTTTGTAATGTGGGTGAATTATCCTTTTAATATTAATGAATATAAACATAATGTATTTATACCCATACAGATATAAACACACACAGCTATGTGAGGGAGACGTGGTCGTCGACGGCAACTGTGGCTGGACAGTATCAGGGTGTACCTCACCATGGCGACCACCTTATGGTCCTCTCCTCCTTGGTCCCCCTGGAGACTGATAGTGGGGATGGGCAGGAGGGGGGAGAGGAGAACATTGTGTACCTCTGAGGCTGGACAGACAGACCTTAAACCCTCTGGTTCAAATCCAGGACTCAAAAGACTTGATATGAATTTAGGAAAGCTCAGAATCACAGGCTGGATCGACTTTGATGGCTCAGACTGGACAGTAAATAGCTAGGCCAGGTTTAAAGACGAACCAGATCTGGCACATATAAAGTAATCTCCAGTCCCCATCATGCTTTGCCTCTCTGCCCTCTGTGTTCTGTGCCAGGTGCCCTCCATATGTGTCTCCAAGTGTTGTCTGTGAGAGAGACTTTTATACTGCTATATGTATATATTTGTCCATAAATGTACTGTGTGTGTATCCGTCTCTGTTTAGAGTTCATTTCCAGGGCTGCCACCGGGCCTTTGTGCCTGAGGCCCTCCATTGACCTAATACATTTCTCTGTTTCCCCTGCCCAACCCTACTGCAGTGCCTTCCCCGTCTTTCCTCACCCCTGTATCAGTCTCCATCTCTTTGTTTCCCTGGCCCACACTGCCCTAAGTCTGCTTCAGTCTACCTCTCTCTGTCGCTCCCTTGTCCTTTAGTCCCCATCTCTCCAGCACTATTTATTAGGCTCTCCCCAAATTAAACGGAGTCTACTCTGTTTCCACAGGGGACAAAGAGAGAGCAGAGGGTCTGATATCACTAGAAAGGCTGAATCTCTCCAGTCGGTCAGTGGTTGATTGTCTAGTGACGGAATAAACTGCTGCTCGCACATTCATCAAGCGAGCAGGATGCGGGAAACACATTTGATGTGAAGGATGAGGTGAAATGCTATGGTCAGAATGGATTTGGTGTGTTTCTCAGACTGTCTGACTCTGGCTATGCCTTTGTTTTTATCTGAAGGACTTGTGGTTTTAGGAATAATGTTGTGACCGTAGCAATCCATCAATGATACAGTAGAGTACACTGCACTACTACCGCCTATATGAAGTGCAGATTTTATTAGGGTCAACTGCATAACGTGGTCAAAAACCATAGGGCAGAAACATTCCTATACTGTATGTTCAATGAACTTTGAAGTATTACATCTGTGACAGAGTGCACTCTATATGTAAACAATACTTTGGATGTGAATGATACCAAATATGTACAAATTTGATTTGTTCTTTATGATGATTATTATTTTTTTACATTGTTTTCATCAAGGCACATATTTCATAGCACATTGTTTCTTATAATTGGTGTTCAGTCATTTTAGGGTTTTGTCTGACATATAGTTACTATATTAGCAAAGCCTACGTGTCAGTAGTAGTTGGGTAGTCAGCCTGGTATCAGTTTATATGCACCACATTGTGATGCATCACGTCTTTTTAGCAAAAGCGTCACAATATGATGCATGGCAATGATATTGTATATGGGGTAGTAAGCTATGGTGGAAGGATGACTGATGAAGTTAATCTTGTAAGCACTTAAGAGGTGACCTTGCTTTTTACTAAGAGCTATACCATTGCACTTGAATATTCATGTTCTACTTTAGTGCCAATATGTTTTGTTTTTTAATGACCATTGGCGTGTCCTGAAAGTCAGGCTTTAGCTGTCCTACAGCCACCATTAAAAACACAAATAAAAATGTAACATTAGACCTAAAGGACATTGCAGGGTGTGTCCTGAATGGTAAACTATTCCCTATATAGTGCACTAACTTTGACCATGGCCCGTGGGGCTCTGGTCAAAAGAAGTGAAAAATATAGAGAATACTGTGCCATTTGGAAGTCAGCCGTAGGAGCTAGTTATACACAAGGGTATTGTAATAGGTAGCTTCATCTACGTACATATAAAACAGCACAATGGTTATGTTCAGATGTTGTTGTCAATACTATGTGATACAGTCGATTTACTTTTATGTGTATATTTCACTGCCTTCATTTATTTATAATAGATGAGCTTTATCGCTGTTTTATAGTACTCCTTGTGTTGGGTTATGTTATGTTGTAAGTTGGATTTGGCTGTAGTGCATTATAACACGGACATATGGTTATGCACATTTTATCTTGTTTACATCATTTCTCTGTATTAGATATCTTGGAATATAAATGCAACTTATTTATATGTGTTTGATGTTTTTATTGTTATTATACAGCTTCTTCTGAATCAGAATGTAACAGGAGGTAAAACCATAAAAATAGGTTGAGAATTCATTCAAATCCTATGGGTAAAACCACCAAACTGACAACCCTTTCAATTCAGTACACTGTCACACTACCTCAGTCAAGTTGACTTGACTGAGAGAGTTCTGTATACCCGTCAGTGGTTTGAACGTGCCTGTTATTGGAATATGTTATATGGGGATAGATGGTGTTCAGCTGGCCCAGTCATCCGCCCCATACAGACACGTACAAACACAGACACCTTGATGAATCGACACACAGGTGCCAGAGGTGACAGGTGGCAAGCCAGCAGGTGCATGAAAGTCATCGCTTCACTCTCTGGCTCTAAGGTTAGTATGACATGCCTGCCCGTCTCCCTAAACATGAATAAGATATACAACAGCCCTCTACCTCGCCCCCCCCCTCACCTCTCTCTCTACCCCTCCCTCTCCCTATAATCTCTCCTGGGAGTGAAGTTGGAGAGTAGTAGAAGAGGACTTATCTTTTTGCTGACCTTGATAGGTTTGTTTAGTCCCAGTGTTTGATCTCCTTCTATTCTCCAGGTAGCCTCTTTCGAGTTTCCACTGTTTCCATTACCCTTATTTCCCAATAGCCAGCTCTGCAGCTCAAACTGAGATTAGTCTTTGCAATATCAGCGCTTTGAGCCTCTGGTGGCATACCTAGTCTAATTGGATTTGCGTGGGTGCGTGCGGCATAGGATTGTTGTACTGTATCAGTATGTTGAAGCTGGAGCAGAAAGCGAGAGTAGGTTGAAAATAAAAATGTTCCTTTGTTTTAGTTTAACTCTCCAGAACCTTCACAAAGGGAGTCGCTTCCGGGTGTTACCATGGCAACCTGGCAGGGGCTGCCCAAGGGAGCGTGTGTGTGCACAAGTATGTGTGTGTGTGTTCACTAGAGCAGCATGCTGGTCTGAATAAAGATGAGCTCTCAATGGGGGACTGACACAAACACACACAATGGAAATATCAAAGGGAATACATTGTTAGCTGGTAACTGGTGAGACTAAAGTTGCTAGTGGCAATACAGTATCTGACAGTCTGACAGTTAGGTTTCTGATGGATTAGCTACTGTAGCATTACAGCGTCATGATAATATGAACAGAAATATAAACCCAACATGTAAAGTGTTGGTCCCATGTTTCATGAGCTGAAATAAAAGATCCCAGAAAATTGCCATACGCACAAAAAGCGTATTTCTCTCAAATTCTGTGCAAAAATGTGTTTACATCCCTGTTAGTGAGTATTTCTCCTTTGCCAAGATAGTCCATCTGCCTGACAGGTGTGGCATATCAAGGAACTGGTTAAACACCATGATCATTACACAGGTGCACCTTGTGTTGAGGTCAAAAGGCCACTCTAAAATGTACAGTTTTGTAACACAACATAATGCCACAGCGTGCAGTTGGCATGCTGACTGCAGCAATGTCCACCAGAGCTGTTGCCAGATAATTGAATGTTAATTTCTCTACCATAAGTTGCCTCAAGTCATTTTAGAGAATTTGGCAGTACGTCCAACCAGCCTCACAACGGCAGACCACATGTATGGCTTCATGTGGGCGAGCGGTTTGCTGATGTCAACGTTGTGAACAGAGTGCCCCATGGTGGCGGTGGGGTTAAGGTATGGGCAGGCATAAGCTACGGACAACGAACACAATTTAATTTTATTGACGGCAATTTGAATGCACAGAGATACCGTGATGAGATCCTGAGGCCCATTGTCGTGCCATTCATCTGCCGCCATCCCCTCACGTTTCAGCATGATAATGCACGGCCCCATGTTGCAAGGATCTGTACACAATTCCTGTAAGCTAAAAATGTCCCAGTTCCCTGGCCTTCATACTCACCAGACATGTCACCCATTGAGCATGTTTTGGATTCTCTGGATTGCCGTGTACAACAGCATGTGTTCCAGTCCCCGCCAATGTCCAGCACCTTTGCACAGCTATTGAAGAGGAGTGGGCTTTGCACAGCTATTGAAGAGGAGTGGGACAACATTCCACAGGCTACAATCAACAGCCTGATCAACTTTATGTGAAGAAGATGTGTTGCGCTTAGGGCTGTTACGGTTACCATATTACGGCCACACCAGCGGTCACGAGTCATGACTGCGTTTTGTCACGTTAACTAGGCTTCTCCAAGCTCTGATGCTGCTGATGGTCATTAGTAGCCTACTAAACGTGGTAACTGCCTGGTACTATTGTCCCTCTAATCACTGACATCAATGCAAATGTAATCGAAAATCAAACACTCCCTCAGAAATTTGAGAAAATATCCTTTCTATTGTATTCAGCTCTGTTAAATTGTATTCTTCATGCTATAAAATAATGCCTCTGAATTCTAATCAAATCTTGTCTGCTAAATGAACTAGTGTAGCCCACATCCATATGGCATAGCCAGATCGGACCCTAACATAAGGACAACTCAGAGTATGCTATTCTGTTCTTCTGAAATAGATAGTTTTTCATATCATGTTTCTTTAGACCTGTCTAAAATAAGTAATGGATTTATTGTGATGGTGTAGGCTATATTAAATGGATTTATTACACTTTTTAAAATGTAGATGTTCCAAAGGTCTGCATCAGTGGCTTGTAGGATATGCATGGAAGCCAGGAGATGCTAAATGTGTTTATGTTAACTAACGGTCAATTACCGTGAATTCGGCAGTGACTTGCTTGACAATCACCGGCTGACAAAATGTCATGACAGCCACAGCCTTCGGCGCGCTTCACGAGGCAAAAGGGGGTCACACCAAATACTGACCGGTTTTCTGTTTCATGCCGCTACCTTTTATGACCAGCCGATGCATATCTTTATTTCCAGTCATGTGAAATCCATAGATTAGGGCCTAATTAATTATTTCCTTATATGAACTGTAACTCTAAAATCTGTTACATTTGTTTGTTTATACACTATATATACATATGGACACCCCTTCAAATTTGTGGATTCGGCTATTTCAGCAACCCCCGTTGCTGACAGGTGTATAAAATCGAGCACATAGCTATGCGATCTCCATAGACAAACATTGGCAGCAGAATGACCTTACTGAAGAGCTCAGTGACTTTCAACGTCGCACCATCATAGGATGCCTCCTTTCCAACAAGTCAGTTCGTCAAATTTCTGCCCTGCTAGAGCTACCCCAGTCAACTGTAAGGGCTGTTATTGTGAAAGGGGAAATGTCTAGGAGCAACAACGGCTCAGCCATAAAGTGGTAGGTACCTCAGGCTCACAGAACGGGACCGCCGAGTGCTGAAGCGCATTGCACGTACAAATCGTCTTTCCTCGGTTGCAACACTCACTACCGAGTTCCAAACTGTCTCTGGAAGCAACGTCAGCAGAAGAACTGTTCGTCGGGAGCTTTATGAAATGGGTTTCCATGGCAGAGCAGGCACACACAAGCCTAAGATCACCATGCGCAATGCCAAGTTCCGGCTGGAGTGGTGTAAAGCTCGCCGCCATTGGACTCTGGAGTGATGAATCACGCTTCACCTTCTGGCAGTCCGACGGACAAATCTAGGTTTGGCGGATGCAGCAAATGGGGACCAACTCCATATTAATGCCCATGATTTTGGAAGGAGATCTTTGATGAGCAGGTGTCCACATACTTTTGGTCATGTAGTGTATTTTTGTTCAGTATAGATGGCATGACCAAGTGAAAAGTAAATAGTTTTGTTCTTTCGATATGAATAATCATGAATCATAAAGTTGATGATAATCATTAGCAATTGGAAGTCATTGTGCTAACACTAGTTATCTTTGGCTCACGAAACTACCTCTAACTTCCTTCACACTGGACACAGAGACATACAAATGGTATCTACGAGTTCCTCTGACTCTGGGGAAGTAGATAATTGCCAGAATCCCAAAGTATCCCTTTAAGTTACGGAGACACTAACTCCGGTATGTATCACCTCTCCTTGACTCGTCCTTTCTGTGTGTTTTACCGACCCTTTAACAGGTTACAGATTCACAGAGGAGGTGAGAACAACAATAAAGAGAGAAAATAATAACACTAGGGGCGAGAACGTTTAAACGTTAAGATTTAAATTAAATTGGGATCGTTAACTTTGAGAAAAATCCCTACTTCTTTTCTCACAAAATTAAAATCACAGCTCAGTTATCACAAAACTACCACTAACAGGTCCTGATCATCATCGTAAAAGGGAAAAATGTAACAAATACCTAACAAAACAATGCTGTAAAAATTCTTTGGGGTTGCTGTATTGCAGGAGTGAGAGCAAGCAAGCATGGAGCGGGGTAAGGGGGTGTGTGTCTGTGAGTGACGATAGATAATAATCAAGTCGACAGGCGCTGGTCGACTAACTTAGCGGTGCGTGTGTAAAACAGTGGGGAAGCCAAGACAGAAAAAAAGCCACATTAACAACCTTTGTATTTGCGCTATAACCTGTTAGTTCATAATGTATGCTGGGGCTCCTGAGTGGTGTAGTGGTCTAAGGCACAGCATCTCAGTGCTTGAGGCGTCACTACAGACACTCTGGTTCAAATCCAGGCTGTAACACAACTGGCCGTGATTGGGAGTCCCATAGGGCGGCGCACAATTGGCCCAGCGTCGTCCAGGTTTGGCCGGGGTAGGCCGTCATTGTAAATAAGAATTTATTTTTGAGCAGACAGCATCAGATAGATGGGCTACACAGAGTGAGACAGAGGGGCGCTATTTTGCACGCTCGGATGCTTTCTCTAGTGAGATACATTCAGCCTCTTGCGAATTGAAAGAAAATTATGAAACACAGAGGCGAAAGATGCAATATTTTATGTATTTTTCTTCTTTTCTTGGTACATTTTTGGGGAAGCCTGACTTCCCTTGGCATTGATGAATACACAACACTGCTAACTTATTGCTAGATATTTATCATCTCATCTAATTACACATAGTACATGTCTTGACAGAATCAAACCGAGAGAAGCTAGTTAAGCTATCTACCTAGTGTTAGCTAGGCTAATTGAGACTACATAACTTTAACTGTGTGCTTTCTCAACAACATTCAGATTATTAAGTAGCAGCTGACCTGTTGGCTCTTGGTGTTGTAACCTGACCTTTTTTAATTCCATCTTCCATTGATTAGCCTAGATATCTCCCAATAACTTGCCACACGGAGTCTCTAGCTCCTATGACTGTAGCCTAGTGCGTTTTGATGTCTTGTGATTGGACGACAACAAGAAGTTACACACGCCACTCTTGTGAAAAGCAAGAGCAGCAGCAGCATAAATGATCAAATGTTTTTTCTCTCTCTGCAGGAAGTGTGATGTAGACCATCTGCGTTGTGAATTCACGTGGAATTGTATACATTTTTCTTATTGTTTTAACAGAAAAACTATAAAATTGGCCGTTAAGAAAAATGATCCATTTGTCACTTCCCTACTTCTGTGTCATCTGCCCCAGAGGAACGTGGAGTGTGTGCGGGTGTGAATGCATGCGTGTGTGCTCTGTGTGTGCGTGCGTTCACAACCGCGGAGTGTTGAGAATGCAGAGTGCTTATGCCCTCCCCATGGGGAACTGTAATGATTTCTGTGGGCGTTTGGAATAAAGCTGTCCAGACCAAATATAAATAACAACCATTAAAACACATCCAGCTGAGGAGGGATTTTATTGGAGATACCAACAGTATACAGCATTTATGCAACTTATTGGATTCCTCTCTGGCTGATATATGGTGATAGACTAGCCTCGGGATAACTACAGTCTAGTGTGTTTGGCATCAAAACAAGCTTTATGGGAGGAAAAGCAACTTTAGGTGTAACAATTTTTTTCTCATTTATTTTTTATTTTGTTTTAAGACTTCCACAAACTAGTTTTCCCCGGGTCGGGAATATGAGAACATTAGTTGCCATTACTTAGATCTATGACTGAGCAGGGATGCAGCCATGAGTTGGCATTGGAGGGCATAGGCCCACCCACTTGGCAGCCAAGCCCACCCACTGGGGAGCCAGGCCCAGCCAATCAGAATGAGTTTTTCCCCACAAAATGACTTTATTACAGACAGAAATACTCCTCTGTATCCATCCCCCCCCGAAGGTGAAGAAGCCTGATGTGGAGGTCCTGGGCTGGCGTGGCTACACATGGTCTGCAGTTGTGAGGCCGGTTGGACGTACTTCCAAATTCTATAAAACAACATTGGAGGCAGCTTATGGTAGAGAAATTAACATTTAATTCTCTGGCAACAGCTCTGGTGGACATTCCTGCAGTCAGCATACCAATTGCACGCTCCCACAAAACTTGAGACGTGTTGTGTTGTGTGACAAAACTGCACATTTTAAAGTGGCTTTTTATTGTACCCAGCATAAGGTGCACCTGTGTAATGATTATGCTGTTTAATCAGCCTCTTGATAAGCCACGCCTGTCATGTGGATGTAAACAAATTTGTGCACAACATTTGAGAGAAATACGCTTTTTATGCGTGTGGAATATTTCACGGATTTTTTATTTCAGCTCATGAAACATGGGACCAACACTTTACATGTTGCATATATATTTTTGTTCAGTGTATATGTATGCCTCCAGACAAGCAGTCAGTATTTGTAGTTGTTGAATTCTATTTTAATCGCAAATCAAGTAATAATATGACAAATAAGCGAGGGATGTTATGTTAAAGGCCCAGTGCAGTCAAAACATGCTGTGTTTTATATATATTTCCACACTGAGGTTTTAATAATACCGGGAAATTTTGAAAATTATGATAATGCCCTTTTAGTGTAAAAGCTGTTTGAAATTACTACTCTGACTGTCCTACCAAAATTCTTGCTTAGGAAGCTATGTTGTTTCTTCTTCACAATTTTAATTGAAAAGAATCACAGTAAGGTACTTAATTGTTACCCAAAAATGATTTGATAGAGATCAAAATATCTGCATTGGACATTTAACCCTCTCATCTTGACCTCTGACCTATAGGCTTTAAAGTGGCTCAAATGTGCCCCCCTTTAACACACATATTGTCCCCAGCTGTATCAAGGTGGAGTGTATGCAGGAATCTTTGTCCATAAACACTGTAATACAGACACATTTGGTAGCTTTGATGCCATAAAGGAAAACATTCTCAAAGCTATGGCTATGTAACGACAAATTCTGTTGCGGAACAGATCCCAGAGGGATCCCCCTTTTCACGCACACACACGCGCGCACACACAGACAGACACAAACACACACCTTTGTTTCCGATGCCCCTCTTTCATGTCAGGTCTCAACTCTCAACGTTGTGTGATGGACCTGTGTTGGACGTCATCACATTTAGAAGCTGTCACACAGGATTAGATTGAAAGGGTGAAACATGATTTGCCAAAGCTTCATCCATCGAGCGTCATGTCAAGGGGTTAGCGGGGGTGTCGTCCCCGTGTTGTGTGCTGAGTTGCACGTGTGACAGCCTAAGACTTGATCACACACAAAAGCATGTTCCCACTCGCTGCTCTCTTACAGAAAGATCCAACTTCAAAAGACCATAATGGAGATGTTTTGTTGTTGATCTTTTTGAATAGAAGAAGAGGATTGTTAATTCCTCTTATTGGTTAAGATGACAGTATGTCTGAAAAGGCTTTGAGCGCATGGATAATCCACAGAGGTGCGGAACACCAGAGGATATACCCTGGGTTCGCTTTGGTTTGACGTGAGTCACCGCAAATGACTGACATATACTGTACCTGTGAACATATTTTTAACCTGACAATTATATCTGGTACTGTCCCCAAGGGTTGGAAGGCGGCCCATGTACTCCCCCCTTCACAATGGTGGTGACCTATTTTTTTACTTCCTTGCCTAGCTAAAATATTAGAATACTTTATTAATTCTCAGCTAAGATCTTTCTTATCTTAAATGTATTCTAAATGTTGAGTTTTAGACCAGGTCATAGCACTGTCTCTGCTGTGTCCCTAGTTATAAATGATGTGCTTAACTGTAAGGATAAAAGGCAACATTGTGCTGCTCTCTTCATAGACCTGTCAAATGCTTTCAACACTGTTGACCACTCATTGCAAATTCAGAGGCTTTACTCAATTGGCCTAGACCAGGCTGCATGTAACTGGTTAAAAAATTACTTGACAGATGGAATTCAGTGTGTGTCTACTGATGGTGTTAAATCAGGTTTCCTTGATATTACGAAAGGTGTCCCGCAGGGGTCGATTCTGTGTCCTTTTCTGCACTTTTTACTGCTTACATGCCTGGAAAGAATTGAAACCTGGACTTGAATGCCAATGATACTGTTGTGTATGCTATTGCCCCCATGGTTGACCAGGCTCAATCTGAACTGCAGTCTGCCTTCATTGTATTGCAGAAAAACTGTATTAAACTGAAATGAGTATTGAATGCAGGTAAAACTAAGTATATGTTGTTCTCTAGAGCGCATAAAAATAACTGATTTAAGCATATGTACCTTGGATGGTCCATATTGATTGTGTCCCTGCTTATAAAAATATTTGTAGCTGAGAATAAAAATGGGCTTCTATAAAACAAAAATAGGCCCTGCCTCTCGCTAAATAGTAGAAGGTACATTATTCAGTCTACATTCTGATCGGTCCTAGACTGAACGCAGCTGCCACTTCATTAAAGTCGTTAGATGCAGTTTGTCACAGCGCTCTGCCCTTTATTACGGGCAACAATTTTAGTACTCATCAATGCATTCTCTACCAGAAAGTTGGTTGGCCCTCTTTGAAATCAAGTAAGTTACTACATTTCTTGCACCTTATTTGTGGAATCAGCTCCTGGAATTAAATGTGTTGTTTTGATGCCTCTAGGCCAATTCAGAAAGCTGATTGAAAACCTTTTTACGGATGAATGTGTTTGTTTGTTATGACTGTGTTTTTCTTTCTGCTTGCATTTTGTATTTAAATTTTGATGTGCGTATTTTCTGTAATTTATGTAATTCAGGGCTCATCTGTAAAAGAGACCTTGGTCTCAGTATGACTTCCTCATAAAATAAAGGTTAAATAAATGAATCAATAAAAAAAAAAACAGCCTCTTTATCCTCCATCCTCACATCTCCTTTTTCTCCTGCTCTCTGCCGTTTTTCCTATCCTGTCCTTCTCTTTCTCTCCCTTCATCATCCTCCTCCGTCCCCCTCCACCTGTGAGGTGTCCAGGCTTTAAGTCTTTATAATCCTCTGAAGCCTCATCACCACCACCCCAGCCAGAACTGTGATCTTTCCCAACAGCACCCAGTCACTCTCAGCCTTAACAATGTTCTAGCTTCCAAGTAATGAACCAATGGTTGACATTCTGGTGCTCAGAGAGAGAGGGATTATCTGCTATCTGCAATCGTCTCAGTATTGGTGGGGTCGGGCTGTGTGTTTACCACTGTTTTGTGTTCCCACTACTGTGATCGTGCTGGCTAGTTTTCAGACATCTCCACAGGCAATAGATAGGGATAGTTTGGGATTTTGGAGAGCCAGATAAACTCGTGGATACCATTTTTATGTCTCTTCGTTCAGTATGAAGGAAGTTAGAGGTAGTTTCGCGAGCCAATGCTAACTGTTAGCACAATTACCGGAAGCCTACTCCCAGTTACACTGAGTATCCCAAACATTAGGAACACCTTCCTAATACTAAACGATACCACTTTGCCCTCAGAACAGCCTCAATTGGGCAGGGCATGGACTCTACAAGGTGTCGAAAGCTTCCCACAGGGATGCTGACCCATGTTGACTCCAATGCTTTTGTTGTGAAAGTTGGCTGGATGTTCTTTGGGTGGTGAACCATTCTTGATACACACGGGAAACTGTTGAGTGTGAAAAACCCAGCAGCGTTGCAGTTCTTGACACAAACCGGTGCGCCTGGCACTTACCGCATTCAAAGGCATTTAAATCTTTTGTCTTGCCCATTCACCCTCTGAATGGTACACACACAATGAATGTCTCAATTGTCTCAAACCTTAGAAATCCTTCTTTAACCTGTCTCCTCTCATTAATCTACACTGATTTGAAGTGGATTTAATAAGGGATCATAGCTTTCGCCAGGATTCACCTGGTCAGTATGTCATGGAAAGAGCAGGTGTTCTTAATGTTTTGTATACTCAGTGTACTTCTAGTCATTGAGCTAATGCCAGTTAGCAATTGCGCTAACGCTAGTTAGCAATTTCCTTTGAACTGCACACAGAGACATAAAAATGGTATCCATGAGTTCATCTGACTGGGGAAGAAGTTGAAGGGCTTCATTGCCAAAGTCACAAACTATCCCTTTATGCATTGTTAAAACTTAACACCTGTGCTCTTAAGCCCTCAGCATCACCAGACATGTCTGTCAGTGTAACAAGCAGCTTGCATGCAGTCAGATAGATAGACCGATAGACGAGCTAGGACACTCAGCCGTAGAGCATCTGTTTGACAGATGGAGAATAAGGATTGAATAAGGGGGACAGGGGAGAATAAGAGTCCTATTTCACTAGATGACCAGGGACGGCGTGACAGTTGTGGCCAGTGAAGGGACTGAACCATCTTCTCTGATGACGTGGTGTTTCTGTAGTTTGTCCCCTTGGAGCACACTCCCTATCCCCCAGCTGTCATCGGCCCTATCATCATCCCGCTCTGTGCCAATGGACTCACAGAATAAGTTTTATTTGTCACGTGCCAAATACAACAGGTATTACCGTCAAATGCTTACTTATGAGCCCTTACCAATAATGCAGAGTTTAAAAAAGTAAGTAAGAAAGATGTGCTAAGTAATCACAAAAACACAATAAAATGACAATATCGGGGCTGTATACAAGGGGTACTGGTACCGAGACTAACCCGTACCCCTGCATATTGACAAGGTAATTTATGTAATATGTACATGTAGGTAGAGGTAAAGTGACTATGCATAGATAATAAACAGAGTAGCAGCAGCATATGTGAAGAGTGTAAGGGAATATGTGTGTGTGTGGCATCAATATGCATGTGTATGTCGGAGTGTCAGTGTAGTAAGTGTTAGTGTTTTGTTAGAGTCCAGTGAGTGTACATCGAGCCTGTGTACATCGATAATTTATTAGACTGTGATTTAAATACTTGCATGGCTCACAACTTCCTCCAGCTAAATGAAGACCAGACCCAGGTACTTATTGTTGGAGCCATGGGCAATAAAGATAAAACACCAGATAAAAAACTTAGGTGTTATTTTAGAATCTGAACTCAATTTCTAATCACACATTTACTCCTGAGGTGCTGACCTGTTGTACAACCACTGTGATGTATTATTATCTGACCCTGCTGGTAATCTATGACCGTTTGAACATCTTGGCCATGTTCTGTTATAATCTCAACCCGGCACAGCCAGAAGAGGACTAGCCACCCCTCAGAGCCTGGTTCCTCTCTAGGTTTCTTCCTAGGTTCCAGCCTTTCTAGGGAATTTTTCCTAGCCACCGTGCTTCTACATCTGCATTGCTTGCTGTTTGGGGTTGTAGGCTGGGTTTCTGTACAGCACTTTGTGACATCGGCTGATGTAAAAAGGGCTTTATAAATACATTTGATTGATTGATTGACATTAGGAATGGAACCAAAATAGCTTTTTACCACCTGAGGAACATTGCCACTGTTTCTCTCTCAGGCTGATACAGAGAGACTCATCCATGCTTTTATTACAAGCAGGCTTGACTACTGTAATGCTGCCTATCTGGTCTATCCAAGAAAGCCATTGGTCAACTGAAAAACATACAGAATGCTGCAGCTTGGATACTGACCAGACAGAGAGCACACATTACACTGGTTTTAAGGTCTCTGCACTGGCTGCCTGTGAGTTTTAGCATTACTTTTAAGATTATTCTATTGGTTTTTAAATCAATCCACAATTGTGTACCCAAATACGTCAGACATGCTTTTAAGTTATGTACCCAGTAGGAACCCTCAGGTCCTCTGGCACTGGCCTTTGAACTGTCCCAAAGCCTAGTACCGAGAGGCAGCCTTTAGTTATTATGCCCCAGCCTCTGGAATAGCCTGCCAGAGAACCTGAGGGGGGCTGAAACAGTGGATGTACTGTATTTAAAAGAGATCTTAAAATATACCTTTTTCTATTTGCTTTATCTTGGGGTGCTTTTTAGTCATTCATTTTTTTGTTATTCTTGTATTTTTTATCCTCTTATGTTTATTGTGTAGTAAATAGTTCTGTTTTTATTTTAATTGTTTTTATAAAAAAAAAAAAATGGTGTGAAAGACATTGCATTGCATTCCAATGTCTGAAATGTGCTGTATAAATAAAGCTTGATTTGATTTGATCTGTGCAAGAGATTCAGTGCAAATAATAATAATAAAATAAGGGGGTTTAATGCTAAAGGTCCAGATAGCCATTTAATTTACTGTTCAGCAGTATTATGGCTTGGGGGTGAAAGCTGTTAAGGAGCCTTTTGGTCCCAGACTTGGCGCTCCGGTACCGCTTCCGTGCGTTAGCAGAGAGAACAGTCTATGACTTGGGTGGCTCGAGTCTTTGACAATTCTTAGGGGCTTCCTCTGACCACCTGGTATAGAGGTCTAGGGTGGCAGGAAGAGAGTGAGAGTGTACATTTCAACACAGGGGGTGGGGTGTGTGTGTGTGTGTGTGTGTTAGAGAGAGTGAGGTTTTAGCTTTAGGTGTGTATGTACCTGTCCAGTACGCATTAACAGTTTTGTGTGTGATTGAGTACATGTATACACGTGTGACCTTACCCATTCAAGTGTGGGTTTCACAAGTTTCAGTGCTCTCCCCCCTTGGTTTCCTCCCTATTAGCAGGGTTGGGTCTCTACCAACAGCCTCCCAGGTGGTATCCGTCAACAGCTTGCGTGTCGTGTAATAGTGCTGGCCCTCATAGCTTAGAGCTCACTCATTAAGGTGGGTGAAAACAAGGTCAGTCCACACCTCCATCCGCCTCAACACACACACACCTCCATCCACCTCAGAACACAGAGGAAGTGGCAATAACAGCTTTCAGGGGTCATCTACTGTTAGTCACGACACAGCACAGCAGCCGTGCAGCACAACAGTTCTGTATTACTTGCAACTATAACACCGCTCTGTCATCACTGGGGAAGGTTGTGGTTTTTGTTAGGTTTAGGATTGGAGTTAGGTTTATGTCTACGTAGGATTGGAGTTAGGTTTAGGTTTAGCGTTGGAGGGTTAGGGTTATTTTAACGTCTGTTAACTATCCATATGGGACTCTCCAGATAAAGTGTTCGATTTATTCGTTTATTCGTTTTCATATCAAGAAAAACACTTAAACACATCCAGATATAATCCAATGAATAGAGGGAAATCAGACAGAGCTTACTCTTGTTTCTGACAGCATAATAAACAGTACCATATGGGAAGTCCATAATTCTCCTAAATTATTTCCAGGAAAAACGGGCTATAGTTTATCCCCTAATAATCTCGCATCAATAAACAGCTGTTAGCTTTGACCTGCTCTGCTCCGGGAATCAGGGAGAAGGATACCCCTTGTTTGTTGTCTTTCCAACATCCAGTTCCCATCCTGAGGAAAGGAAACATATGTGAACGACAAACCTCATCTCATTCCTTAACACTGTTCATGTACGGTTGAGTGGATCTCTCATTGGTTCTGAGATGCAGTAGAGTAGAGGTGGGAATGTTTGAGCATGCTCAAAGTTGTGCGCAAACAATCAGAATTTGGACACTCTTGGTTATTTAGAGTACTGTTTGACTAGCTACTCTATTCTAGTCATAATCATGTCACAGAATTAATAAGAAATGCTTTGACAAGGTTATGGTAAACACAGTCACATTGTCAAAGACGCAGAGTGACAACACACCTCAACATCGACAGACAAACCTACTGAGGGAGTGGGCACTCAACTTCGATCTGTCAGCGACGTAGACATGGATAACGTAACATATTCACACTACTACATGTAGCATGTAACCCCTACACTGGTTGTAAAAACACTGGCCCTGCTGGCAATGTTACAATATCCACAGTAGCATGGGCCATCCCACGAATAGAGTACATTTTGTGTTATGTAACTTGGTAAAATCAAAATATATATTCATTTCACCTAATTTTTATATTCTGTCATAAAGGGCACATGTTCAACTTCATAAAAACATGTTTTCACATCTCAAGTAAAAACGTTCCATTAAAGTAACAGGGTTGACCGTAACCGGGTTGAGATTGTTATTTCAAATACTTGTTTCGATGGCTCACAACAGGGGGTTTGTATCATTTGATTTACACAACATGCCTACCACTTTGAAGAAGTACAGGTCATGGTTGGGTTATAAAAAAATATCTGAAACTTTTAACATCCCACGGAGCACCATTAAATCCATTATTAATTTTTTTTTTTAAATATGGCACCACAACAAACCTGCCAAGAGAGGGCCGCCCACCAAAACTCACAGACCAGGCAAGGAGGGCATTAATCAGAGGCAACAAAGAGACCAAAGATAACCCTGAAGGAGCTGCAAAGCTCCATAGCGGAGATTGAAGTATCTGTCCATAGGACCACTTTAAGCCGTACACTCCACAGAGCTGGGCTTTACAGAAGAGTGGCCAGAAAAAAATAAGCAAACAGGTTTGGTGTTCGCCAAAAGGCATGTGGGAGACTCCCCAAACATATGGAAGAAAGTACTCTGGTCAGAGGAGACTAAGATTGAGCTTTTTGGCCATAAAGGAAAACACTATGTCTGGCGCAAACCCAACTCCTCTCATCACCCCGAGATCACCATCCCCACAGTGAAGCATGGTGGTTGCAGCATAATGCTGTGGGGATGTTTCTCATCGGCAGAGACTGGGAAACTGGTCAGAATTGAAGGAATAATGGATGGCGCTAAATACAGGGAAATTCTTTAGGGAAACCTGTTTCAGTCTTCCAGAAATTTGAGACTGGGACGGAGGTTCACCTTCCAGCATGACAATGACCCTAAGCATACTGCTAAAGCAACACTTGAGTGGTTTCAGGGGAAATATTTAAATGTCTTGGAATGGCCTAGTCAAAGCCCAGACCTCAATCCAATTGAGAATCTGTGGTATGACTTAAATATTGCTGTACACCAGCAAAACCCATCCAACTTGAAGGAGCTGGAGCAGTTTTGCCTTGAAGAATGGGCAAAAATCCCAGTGGCTAGATGTGCCAAGCTTATAGAGACATACCCCAAGAGACTTGCAGCTGTAATTGCTGCAAAAGGTGGCTCTACAAAGTATTGACTTTCGGGGGGTGAATAGTTACGCACGCTCAAGTTTTCAGTTTTTTTGTCTTCTTTCTTGTTTGTTTCACAATAAAAAATATTTTGCATCTTCCAAGTGGTAGGCATGTTGTGTAAATCAAATGATACAAACCCCCCCAAACATTTTTTAATTCCAGGTTGTAAGGCAATAAAATAGAAAAAATGCCAAGGGGGATGAATACTTTCGCAAGCCACTCTATGCGACTTCTGAAGTTAATTGGTTGCACCAGATCTTATTTAGGGGCTTCATTGCAAAGTGGGTGAATACATATGCACGCACCACTTTTCAGTCCAAATAAAAATCCATTTAAATTACAGGTTTTATTGCAACTAAATAGTAAAAACGCCAAATTTGGTGGAATTCTTTTGCAAGGCACTGTAAAGTAAGTGAACTAAATGATTATTGCCCCATAGCACTCACTTCTGTCATCATGAAGTGCTTTGAGAGGCTAGTCAAGGACTATATCTCCTCCACCTTACCTGACACCCTAGACCCTCAACAATTTGCATACCGCCCCAACAGATCCACGGACGATGCAATCGCCATTGCACTACACACTACCCTATCCCACCTGGACAAGAGGAATACCTATATGAGAACGCTGTTCATCGACTACAGCTCAGCTTTCCACACCATAGTTCCCCACAATCTCGTCACTAAGCTCAGGGCCCTGGGTCTGAACTCATCCCTTTGCAACTGGGTGGTCCTGGACTTCCTGTCGGCCGACCCCAGGTGGGGAGGCTAGGCAAAAACTCTTCCGTCACGCTGATCCTCAACACGGGTGCCCACCAGGGCTGTGTGCTTAGCCCCCTCCTGTACTCTGTGTTCACCAAGGTGGTGCAGACCTGTTGCACCCTATATAATCCCCGATTATTATTTGAACATCTTGAAGGACGATCTGGCCTTAACGGCAAGGTACTCTTATAATCTCCACGTGGCAGAGCCAGAAGAGGACTGGCCACCCCTCAGAGCCTAGGTTCCTGCCTAACCAGGGAGTTTTTCCTAGCCATCGTGCTTCTACATCTGCATTGCTTGCTCTTTGGGGTTTTAGGCTGGATTTCTGTATAAGCACTTTATAAATCTATTTGATTGAACATTTTATTGACTGCGTGGTCACGCACGTTTGCTGACAACACGACAGTGGTGGGACTGATCACCAACAACAACGAGACAGCCTACAAGGAGGAGGTTTGAGCCCTGGCGGAGTGGTGCCAGGACAATAACCTTGTCCTCAACGTCAACAAAACCGAGCTGATCGTGGAGTACAGGAGACAGATCAGAGAGTACGCCCCCATCCACATCGACAGAGCCACAATGGGGAGGTTGAAAAGCTTCAAGTTGCTCTGTGTGCACATCACTGAAGACCTGAAATGGTCCCATCACATTGACACCGTGGTGAAGAACGCACAACAAGGCGGCTGAAGAAATTTGGCATGGCCCTCACAAACTTCTACAGATGCACCATTGAAAGCATTCGGTCGGGCTGCATCACCGCCTGGTATGGCAACTGTCGTCAACCGCATGGGTCTTCAGAGGGTGGTGCGATCAGCCCAACGCACCATTGGGGGCACACTGCCTACCCTCCGGTACATATACAGCACTCGGTGTTGAAGGAAGGCCAAGAAGGACCTCAGCCACCCGGGCCACGGACTGTTCACTCTGCTACCATCTGGCAGACAGTACAAGTGCATCAAAGCCAAGGTTATTATAGTTTTGTGTTTCTATATTTGTTTTTATTTCTAATAATTTTTAGATTTTTATTTTGAATTCAGTTTATTTTCAGGTAGGTTGCAGGACTGATTTCCTAGTTTTATTTAGATTTAGATGTAGTTTTTATATTATTTAGTTTTAGTGTTATGGGCAGAAAGCATGCATGGGTGGCTAGGAGCCATTTGGGTTGTATATTTTTTGTTTAATTTTTATGAGAAATCACTTCTTTCAACTGGGGGGCAGTAATACATAAGGCGATGGGTCAGATCATATATTAGGTTAGCCCTTCTCATGACTCATTCCACATCCCATTTGGTTAGCTGAGGTGATTTGGTCAAGTGTGAAACAAGCAATCCTTGATTGCCATACGGTTTTGGAAACCTTGAACACTCAACATGATTATCATCCAAAAATACATCTTTACAAATATAAAAGATACACTTACTGTTAGCTATTTTACCACACATTTTCACTGAACAGCCTCAAGCCAAAAATATTTTCCCTCCGAGTTACCATTAGCTCAGGAAGTGCAACACAAAACACCTCGTGGGAATCTGTGTTAAAACGGCGCACAGTAAGTGTATCTTTTGTATTTGTAAAATCATTTTGGGTTGATATGAACGTAGAATTTCTGAGCTTTCCAAAATCATATTGCATGTTGTGACAATTAATAGTTAGTAAATAGCATTGGGAAAGCTGTACAAATTGGCCCTGCTGTGGTCAATTGTTCAAATGAGAACCCTATGGCTGTATGACCTTGGGTTCTCAAAAGCTCAGGTGAGGTTAGGTTTAAATGATGAAGTCAGTTTCAATGTGACTTGGATTTAAAAGGAAAAGCTCAGCGACTGGTGCAAAACACATGGTGGAAGGAAACTCTCTTAACCATGTTTACATCAATCCATTGCTTTTTAACTTTAGTAGTACATGTAAGAAGAATCAAGTTTGCTACCTAGATGTTTTTTTCCCTGTTAGCTAGGCCTTTTCTAAAAACATCCAGAAATTGATAACCGTATTACTTTTTTGCCTACATTTGGAAAAATAACTTAAACTGAACATAATTTGATGGGTTTTATTTTATTTTAGTTAGTTTTGGAGTCAAAGTTAATCGTTTCAATATAGTTTGTTTTTCAATCAGGTTTGTAAATTATAATTTTTTCAGTTTACTAAGTTGTTTTTTCATCTTTAGTTTTAGTTTCAATTTTTGTTTACTATAATAACCTTAATTTACAGCACCCGGTGTCACAGGAAGGCCAGACAATCATCAAGAACCTCAGCCACCTGAGCCACAGCCTGTTCACCCTGCTACCATCTAGAAGGCCAGGTCAGTACAGGTGCATCAAAGCTGGGATCAAGAGACTGAAAAACAGCTTTAATCTCAAGGCCATCAGACTGTTAAATAGTCACCACTAACCGGCCACCACCCAGTACCCTGCACCCTGCACTTTAGTCACTGTCATTAGCCGGCTACCACCCGGTACTCAACCCTGTACCTTAGAGACTGCTCACCTATGTACAAAGTCATGGAACACTGGTCATTTTAATAATGTTTACATACTGTTTTACCCATATGGATATACTGTATTTTAGTCAAGGCCTATCATATTTAACTATTGTTGTATACATTATTATATCCTACATATTCTACAGATATACTGCACATTCTATCCATATACTGTCCATAATATCTAGAGATCCTATCATATACAGTGCCTTCAGAAAGTATTCATACCCCTTGTCTTATTCCACATTTTGTTGTGTTACAGCCTGAATTCAAAATTGATTAAACATATATTTTCTAACCCATCTACACACAATACTCTATAATGACAAAGTAAAAACATGTTTTAGAAATTTTTGCAAATGTATTGAAAATTAAATACAGGAATAACTCATTTACATAAGTATTCATACCCCTGAGTCAATACATGTTAGATTTACCTTTTGGCAGCGATTACAGCTGTGAGGCTTTCTGGGTAAGTCTCTAAGAGCTTCGCACAACTGGAATGTGCAAAATGTACACACATTATTATTTTCAAAATTCTTCAAGCTCTGTCAAGTTGGTTGTTGATCATTGCTCACATCCATTTTCATGTCTTGCCATAGATTGATTTTCAAGCCGATTTAAATCCAAACTGTAACTAGGCCACTCAGGAACATTCAATGCCATCTTGGTAACAACTCCAGTGTTAATTTGGCCTTGTGTTTTAGGTTATTGTCCTTCTGAAAGGTGAATTTGTCTCCCAGTGTCTGTTGGAAAGCAGACTGAACCAGGTTTTGTTCTAGGACTTTGCCTGTGCCTTGTGCTATTCTGTTTATTTTTATTGTAAACAAATTCCCATGCTTGAAAATATGAAGAGTGGTACTCCGTGATGTGTTTTGTTGGATTTGCCCCAAACATAACACTTTGTAAGAAAAAACAAAAGGTTTTCCGACACATGCATGAACACACAGAGGTTTTACATGGATTTTTCACATGTATGGGTGAAATACTGTTATTATCCTCACATGTGGAATTGCAAATTCTGTTACTTAGCCTACCTGAGTATAACAATTCAAGTGCATTTGGACATGTGGGAAGATGGAACAAATCACGTGAATAAATATAGTGAAGAAATTGACATGAGTCAGACACGTGTTTTTTTTGCATGTTTATAAGTTTCACATGTGATTTTGGAGCTGGCCGGATTAGAACCTGATGCAGGTGTTGAATAAAGAGAAACAATACATAAAAAAAATGTACTGTTCTTGTGTAATTTATATCTAAAGCCTATATTGAGGTTTTTCTTTCATTCTTTTCAGGCTATCTGGCCAGTAACCAGGCCAGAAACAAAGCCATATTACAGCCTATTTGTTGTGATAATTGCGATGTTTGCTCTATAACCTGTTAGTTCATATGCCTTGCCACCATGATACAGTGCATTGGCCTAAGGGCCGAGACAATAAGAAGACACAGTGACAGAATAAATTAAACCACATGATCATAAAACTGTCTGGTGAAGTCCACAAAGTGTATTGCATGTAACAAACAGTTACATGACCTACAGCATGATCAGACAAGTTAATGTTTCAGACATTTTTGGACTATTAAACAACTATTGATTTAGAACCAAGGAGAGTTACTGCAAGTTGCGAAGAAAACAGGGGCTACCTCCACTATTCCAGCACAATTTCAACTTCAAAATCAAATCACCTATGCTTAGAAAAAACATGTTGACTCACCCTACTTGTAGAGAAACGCCAATGCCATCCTCCTCTCTTTCATGACTCTGTCATATAGTACACGCTATTAGTTTTAGTTGTCCTAGGATACCTGGATAAAATGCTTGCTCAATAGCCTAACTTCCTTTCATGGGCGTTGATGTGCCAGGCCAGCTAGTTAACATTAGTCTACTACATCTAGCTACATATTGAACTTCCATCCTCTCAGGCCAGGGCCACAAGGTATGAATTTATGGTTAGATCATTATAATCATTGGCCAGTATGGAGAATTATGTAAAACCACAAGTCCAAATCCCTATCTCCATCCATGGTTAATTTAGGAAAGGGCCAATTTCAGCTAGCTAGCTAGCCACCAGAGGACGATACAATGAGATTCAATAATTCCATTTTTTTCTGTAAATGACGTGTGCTTTTGATGTGATGTGATTGGGGTGTTGTTGCACCAGGATCATTCACAGTTGAGCTCACTAAGTTTAGCTTTAGTTTTTATTCGTTTTTATTTATTATTATGAATGCTCTCTGGCTTCCCTTGCATTCAATGCTACGGGTGGCAACAATGTCATACTCTTTTTGACCAGACAGCATCAGACAGATAGCCTAAACATTCTGAGACAGAGGGATACTGTTTTGCTCGCTTGGATGCTCTCTCCGGTGAGATACATTCAGCCTCTTGCGAATTGAAGTAAAATTATGAAAACACAGGCTTCCCTTGGCATCCATGAATGCACGTCACTGTACCTGGAATTACTGAGTAAACCTATAAGATTTAGGGCCTAACTGTATGCACGCCAAATAGCATACATGCCAATTGCCAAATGCTTTTGGGAATTTGCAGAAAAGTTCATGTTGATCCACTGAGGCAAAAAGGACAATATCGGAGTTTAATTCAATAAGAGAAAAGCTGCAAAATGGACAGTTGAAAATAAAGCGAAGGGACGGCCATAAAACTAATGTTCGGGAAAGATTTGTTGAATTGGTAAAAGAGGATGATAGCAGTGCTGGCTATGCTACAGTATGTTTGATAATTGTGAGTCGCTATACAAATTTGACAGTGACAAGAGGAGACTTCAAAAAGGCCTATAGAAACTGAAATCTGGACACTGACTGTGGGTCTATAACCTCTCACATAACCTTAATAGTAACTTCTGCAGAATTATACCTTTCTTGCAGTAAAATGATACACCAAATGTATAAATTTGTTTAACAGGGGTGGATAAATATGATTTCCTTCTTTCAGCATCTTGAGAGAATGTCAATGCGCAGTTAGGGTCATCTGTAAAGATGCTATCTTTATCAGCATAATAAAAGCTGAAAGTATTTCAACTACATTAAATATGCATCCAAACCGCACTGAAATATTATTAGAATCATGTTGGGTAATTTTCACATCTTTCTGTTTCCTTACAACCGGTGAAATTGTATGGATGACCAAACCTGCCATAATTAGATTGTGTTTATAAATGGATAAATAAATGAATAAATAAAGGAATCCACACATTATTAAATGAATGAGCAAGGAAATACAAAAAATACTGACTAAAATGTATGAATTTTCTCTACATATCTGTATTTATTTATCTATGTATTATCAAATTATTCAAACTTTAATAGATGTTATTCATTTATATATTTCTTTATTTCTGTATTTCTTCCTCCAATATCAAATCAAACGTTATTTGTCACATGCACCAAATACAACAGGTGTAGACCTTACAGTGAAATGCTTACTCATAAGCCCTTAACCAACAATGCTTTAAGAAGTTTTAATAAAATAATAATAATAATAATAAATGTTAAATATAAAATAGATAAGTAAAAAATTGAAAATAAAAGTAACTAATAATTAGACAGCAGCAGTAAAAAAACAATAGCGAGTCTATATACAGGGGGAACCGGTACAGAGTCAATGTGCAAGGGCACTGGTTATTTGAGGTAATTGACGTAATATGTGCATGTAGGTAGAGTTAAAGTGACTATGCATAGATAATAAACAGAGCGTAGCAGCAGTGTAAAAGAGGGGTCTGGGTAGCCCTTTGATTAGCTGTTCAAGAGTCTTATGGTTTGAGGGTAGAAGACGTTAAGAAGCCTTTTGGACCTAGAGTTGGTGCTCCGGTACCACTTGCCGTGCGGTAACAGAGAGAAAAGTCCATGACTAGGGTGGCTGGAGTCTTTGACAATTTTTAGGGTGGTGTTGGAGTTGAGCCTGGCCATGCAGTCATGAGTGAACAGGGAGTACAGGAGGGGACTGAGCACGCACCCCTGAGGGGAGGCCCCCGTGTTGAGGATCAGCGTGGCGGGTGTGTTGTTACCTACCCTTACCACCTGGGGGCGGCCCGTCAGGAAGTCCAGGATCCAGTTGCAGACGGAGGTGTTGAGTCCCAGGGTCCTTAACTTAGTGATGAGCTTTGAGGGCACTATGGTGTTGAACGCTGAGCTGTAGTCAATGAACAGCATTCTCACATAGGTGTTCCTTTTGTCCAGGTGGGAAAGGGCAGTGTTGAGGGCAATAGAGATTGCATCAGCTGCGGATCTGTTGTGGCGGTATGCAAATTGGAGTGGGTCTAGGGTTTCTGGGATAATGGTGTTGATGTGAGCCATGACCAGCCTTTCAAAGCACTTCATGGCTACCGGCGTGAATGCCATGGGTCGATTGTCATTTAGCCAGATTACCTTAGTGTTCTTGGGCACAGGGACTATGGTGGTCTGCTTGAAACATGTTGGTATTACAGACTCAGTCAGGGACAGGTTGAAAATGTCAAGGAAGACACTTGCCAGTTGGTCAGTGCATGCTCGGTATACCTGTCCTGGTAATCCGTTTGGTCCTGTGGCCTTGTGATTGTTGACCTGTTTAACGGTCCTACTCACATCGGCTTTGGAGAGTGTGATCACACAGTCGACCGGAACAGCTGATGCTCTCATGCATGCTTCAGTGTTACTTGCCTCAAAGCGAGCATAGAAGTAATTTAGCTCGTCTGGTAGGCTCGTGTCACTGGGCAGTTCGCGGCTGTGCTTCCCTTTGTAGATGGTAGTAGTTTGCAAGCCCTGCCACATCTGACGAGCATCAGAGCTGGTGTAGTAAGATTCAATCTTAGTCCTGTATTGACGCTTTGCCTGTTTGATGGTTCGTCGGAGGGCATAGTGGGATTTCTTATAAGCTTCTGGGTTAGAGTCGGCTCCTTGAAAGCGGCAGCTCTAGCCTTTAGCTCAGTGCGGACGTTGCCTGTAATCTATGGCTTCTGGTTGGGGTACGTACGGTCACTGTGGGGACGGCGTCATCGATGCACTTATTGATGAAGCCAGTAACTGATGTGATGAACTCTTCAATGCCATCAGAAGAATCCCGGAACATATTCCAGTCTGTGCTAGCAAAGCAGTCCTGTTGCTTAGCTTCATCTGACCACTTTCTTATTGACCAAGTCACTGGTGCTTCCTGCTTTATTTTTTGCAATGTGAGCAGGAATCAGGAGGATAGAATTATGTTCAGATTTGCCAAATGGAGGGCATTGGAGAGCTTTGTATGCGTCTCTGTGTGTGGAGTAAAGGTGGTCGAGAGTTTATTTCCCTCTGGTTGCACATTTAACATGCTGGTAGAAATGAGGTAAAATGGATTTGAGTTTCCCTGCATTAAAGTCCTCGGCCACTAGGAGTGCCGCCTCTGGATGAGTGGTTTCCTGTTAGCTTATGGCCGTATACAGCTCATTGAGTGTGGTCTTAGTGCCAGCATCAATTTGTGGTAAATAGTGTGGTTAACAGATTATCATGAAATACTCTACCTCAGGCAAGCAAAACCTCGAGACTTCCTTAGATTTCATGCATCAGCTGTTGATTACAAATATACATAGACCCACACCCCTTGTCTTACCAGAGGCCGCTGTTCTATCCTGCCGAAATTGCATAAAACCCACCAGCTGTATGTTATTCATGTCGTCGTTCAGCCATGACCCGGTGAAACATAAGATATTACAGTTTTGAATGTACCGTTGGTAGGATATACGTCATCATAGTTTGTCTATTTTCTTATCGCTTGATTATATGTTGGCTAATAGGACCGATGGTAAAGGTAGATTACCCTCTCGGCTCGGATCCTTAGAAGGCATCCGGACCTTCGTCCCCGATACCTCCATTTCTTTCTCCTGTGAATGACAGGGATGAGGGCCTTGTCGGGCATCTGAAGTAAATCCTTCCCGTTCGACTCGTTGAGGAAGAAGTATTCCTCTAGTACGAGGTGAGTAATCGCTGTCCTGATATCTAGAATCTCTTTTCGGTCATAAGACAGGTTGGCAGAAACGTTATGTAAAAAATAAGTTGCGAAAAAAACACTCAATAGCAGAATTTATTACGGGATCGTAAATGGCAGCCATCTCCTTCGGCGCCATTCTTCCAACCTTCACCTCAGACTGCGGTGAAGGTTCACCTTCCAACAGGACAACAACCCTAAGCACCCAGCCATGACAACGCAGGAGTGGCTTTGGGACAAGTCTCTGAATGTCCTCGAGTGGCCCAGCCACAGCCCAGACTGGAACCTGATCAAACATCTCTGGAGAGACATGAAAATAGCTGTGCAGTGAGAAAAATGGGAGAAACTCCCCAAATACAGGTGTGCCAAGCTTATAGAGTCGTCCCCAAGAAGACTTGAGGCTGTAATCGATGCCAAAGGTGCTTCTACAAAGTACAGAGTAAAGGGTCTGAATACTTATGTAACTGTAATATTTCAGTTTGATTTTTTTTATACATTTGCTAAAATGTATAAAAACCTGATTTTACTTTGTTATTATGGTGTATTGTGTGTAGACTGATCAGGGGGAAAAAACTATGAATTTTAGAATAATGCTGTAATGTAACAAAATGTGGAAAAAGTCAAGGGGCCTGAATACTTTCCAATTGCACTGAAAGTACTTTACACCACTGCAGTTGACTAACACATTGAAAGCTTGGGACTGTAAGGTTATATCTGCAAAAAGATGATTGGCTTAAAAGTGCAGAGGTTTGAATGGTGTCAGGAATTTGTATTGTGTATTCTTTTGAACTTATCAACATGCATGGGGGTATTCGTGACCCGTTTCAGGAAACTAGGCGTATGTCGCTGGTCACTACTTCACAGGAGAGCAGTTTGAATATAAACTTTTTTTTAATCAAAATGTGTTTTTTGGGAGTAATGCCTTCTCGAACAAGTGAACTTCTATGTGCCTTAATAACAAACTTGTATGCCATCTGTAAATACAAATAACATTGCTACAGTGGGGCAAAAAAGTATTTAGTCAGCCACCAATTGTGCAAGTTCTCCAACTTAAAAAGATGAGAGAGGCCTGTAATTTTCATCATAGGTACACTTCAACTATGACAGACGAAATGAGAAAAAGAAATCCAGAAAATCACATTGTAGGATTTTTTATTTATTTATTTGCAAATTATGGTGGTATTTGGTCAATAACAAAAGTTTATCTCAATACTTTGTTATATACCCTTTGTTGGCAATGACAGAGGTCAAACGTTTTCTGTAAGTCTTCACAAGGTTTTCACACACTGTTGCTGGTATTTTGGCCCATTCCTCCATGCAGATCTCCTCTAGAGCAGTGATGTTTTGGGGCTGTCGCTGGGCAACACGGACTTTCAACTCCCTCCAAAGATTTTCTATGGGGTTGAGATCTGGAGACTGGCTAGGCCACTCCAGGACCTTGAAATGCTTCTTACGGCCACTCCTTCGTTGCCCAGGCGGTGTGTTTGGGATCATTGTCATGCTGAAAGACCCAGCCACGTTTCATCTTCAATGCCCTTGCTGATGGAAGGAGGTTTTCACTCAAAATCTCACGATACATGGCCCCATTCATTCTTTCCTTTACACGGATCAGTCGTCCTGGTCCCTTTGCAGAAAACAGCCCCAAAGCATGATGTTTCCACCCCATGCTTCACAGTAGGTATGGTGTTCTTTGGATGCAACTCAGCATTCTTTGTCCCCCAAACACGATTTAGTTGAGTTTTTACCAAAAAGTTCTATTTTGGTTTCATCTGACCATATGACATTCTCCCAATCCTCATCTGGATCATCCAAATGCTCTCTAGCAAACTTCAGACGGGCCTGAACATGTACTGGCTTAAGCAGGGGGACACGTCTGGCACTGCAGGATTTGAGTCCCTGGCGGCGTAGTGTGTTACTGATGGTAGGCTTTGTTACTTTGGTCCCAGCTCTCTGCAGGTCATTCACTAGGTCCCCCGTGTGGTTCTGGGATTTTTGCTCACCGTTCTTGTGATCATTTTGACCCCACGGTGAGATCTTGCGTGGAGCCCCAGATCGAGGAAGATTATCAGTGGTCTTGTATGTCTTCCATTTCCTAATAATTGCTCCCACAGTTGATTTCTTCAAACCAAGCTGCTTACCTATTGCAGATTGAGTCTTCCCAACCTGGTGCAGGTCTACAATTTTGTTTCTGGTGTCCTTTGACAGCTCTTTGGTCTTGGCCATAGTGGAGTTTGGAGTGTGACTGTTTGAGGTGTCTTTTATACTGATAACAAGTTCAAACAGGTGCCATTAATACAGGTAACAAGTGGAGGACAGAGGACCCTCTTAAAGAAGAAGTTACAGGTCTGTGAGAGCCAGAAATCTTGCTTGTTTGTATGTGACCAAATACTTATTTTCCACCATAATTTGCAAATAAATTCATTAAATATCCTACAATGTGATTTTCTGGATTTTTTTCCCTCATTTTGTCTGTCATAGTTGAGGTGTACCTATGATGAAAATTACAGGCCTCTCTCATGTTTTTAAGTGAGAGAACTTGCACAATTGGTGCTTTTACACCTGCATTGCTTGCTGTTTGGAGTTTTAGGCTGGGTTTCTGTACAGCACTCTGTGACATCAGCTGATGTAAGGGGGGCTTTATAAATAAATTTGATTGAAATTTGATTGATTGACTAAATACTTTTTTGCCCCACTGTAAATCACGAAACTAGTTGGTTTAACCATATCAAAAGAAACCAACCAAACCAGCCATGATTGGCTGAGATAACGAGTGGGCTGGACATGCCGAGAGATTGGTCTTCCATATAGCACGCATCTCTCTATTTGAGCTGGTCAGCATGTCTAGGTAATCCTGTCTAACGCTGCTTTACATTTTTTTTATTGTGTATTAAAACTGCATAAGTGTTGCTCTCCACTTTCTGAAGGACCGAGTTTTGAAATCAGTGGAATTTGAGTATGATAGCTAAGGAGATGGAGAAAACACCTGTCTCCGGATTACATCTTCAAACTAAGGGCAAACATGGCATCCAACAGGAGACACGTCCATCTATGAATGATGTATACAGTAAGATAGTCTAACTATCTACATTTTCAGATATGACACGTTTCTAATTTTGACAGAAAGAGCTATTTGCTTGGCTAGCTATAGCCTAATGTTAGCTAGCTAACATTATTTTCTTAATGCAATTGCAGACAGAAGTTGACAACAGGAACATAGCACACATGTTTCCGAGTAAGTTCTGCAAAATAGAAAAGGGTTCCGAGTTGTTTTATTATGCCTGCAGTCGTATATCTTAGTGATGTCACCGCCCACATCATTACCTTCTACTCATGAGACCAAACCCATGCCTACACAACTATACAAACAAAGAATTTCAGTGTTATCTAAAAGCTCAGCAGTAAATGTCCACTCCCCAAGTTGATTTATAGTGGAATGTCTGACTAGTTTCTTATCTCTTACACTCCCCTGCAGAGTTCTGTCTCACAGTCACACATTTCTCAGATCGTTTCTTTATAAGAGGCAGATACTAGAAAAAACTGTGGAACAATATTAAACCTCATAATGTATATATATATTGTTAATCTGTAGTCTAGGACCCTGTAAATGTAAGGGGAAGGGTCTTATAACCCCTCCCCTTCTATTAATACAGCATATGCATAATCAATTATTATAATACATCAAACATTTGGTACAGCCCCTATCATGACCCCAAGGTGAACCCCCGACACTAGCTATAACCTAATGTTAGCTAGCTAACATTGAACCTGGTTGATTAGCTACCTGCAGATTCATGCAGGGTAGTAACGTCATGAGTTGGGATTATGGTTCATTGTTTACCTAGCGAGCTACATGTCTTAACAAAGTAACCATATGCAAGTAACCATTTCGGGTGCGTTCGTAAATTCTGTCTGGCCATCTACTCTGATTTCAGAGCACTCTCGTCTGAGTATGCCAGAGCGTAGAATAACTGGTGAATTTACGAACGCTCAACACCCGTTGAATATGGCCGGTGTCAGTAAACGTCGGCAAAAAGCGTAATTAAATTGTTGCCAGTTACAGTCACCAATGCTCTGGATAACATGAAATTAGCCTAGCCAGCTCTGCTACGGTGAGTAAAATGGTCAGAGTGGGGTGTTCTCTCATTATGTGTTTGGAAGTAGCTAGCAAGCTAGCCAATGTTAGACAGTTATTTTGGGTGCTTGACTGCCGTTGTGAGGTCAGAACGCTCGGATCAACCCTACTCATCGGCCAGAGAGTCTGGTGTGCGCTCTGAATGCTCCGAGAGCGACACGTTTTGAATTTACGAACTGACAATCTGACAACACAGTTGCAGTCACCAACGCTCTGGAAGCTGTTCTGTTCATTTGTGTCTGGAAGTAGCTAGCAAGTTAGCTTGGGTGCTTGACTTCTGTTGTTAGTACAGAACGCTCGGGGGAGCTAAAGTTTAAGAGGGTATGAACGATGCTGAATGGGTGTAGACAAAGTGCTCTCCAGTAGTAGTACCAAAAGATTCAAAGGCCATTTTCTAAAAAAAAGTTTGTCAACTTTCAAAGCAAAATTACTTTCCCATTGTTCCTCAACTGTAGTGTATGATATACCATTTTGTAGTCTCTACTTTAATCCAATGTAAAAAAACTCAATTTTGCTACATAAGATCAATTTGAGCCAGTCGGTCACATTTAGAGTACTCTGTAGGTAGAGACCATTGAACAGAACAAGGCTGTCAATAACTCACTTTGGACAACCTTATAGTCCCAAGCTCTCGAAATAGCCTGCCAAAATGTTGGAAATAAGAAAGAAATCCTGCACCCCTGTCAAAAAAACTAATCTGCCATCTCTGTCTGTAGCCTACAGCGCATTTATTTGTGGCTTAGGGTCATGTGCAGGCTTCAGATTTTCACATATAGTCGGGCGGTTGCGTTATTAGCAATTGTGGACAGGTGCGGGTGAGCTAGCAGAACCCGAGAAGCCAATGTCTTGACCATTAGACCAAGACAGCCAACACTGGGTTTCTCTTCAAATGTTTATTTATTATACATTTCTCTCAATCTCAGAATATTGACTATTCAACTCAAAATAGGTCTGTCAAAAGTTTAAACATTTTATTGCGATAATCGCAAGATTTTCTGTGAATAATCACGATTAATCTCAAATTCAGAATTTGACCAAACTGAGCTGTACTTTAAAAAATGTTTACTTAAAAAGCATGATGTTTTGATTTTGACCAAAGCAATGTTTTGCAAAATCTGGTAAATTCATAAAGCACACTTTCTTTAACATCAATGCCATCACATTGTTGTTTTTATCTGTATAGATTAGGTATTTGTAATGTTTTCAGACAATGCGATTAATCACCCAAAACAATGGGTGCATTAAAATTACATAAGTAATCTCGAGTTAATTCAAAATCATCTCTTTGTATAAAAGTATCTGCTTACATTCATTGCAAAAGCAAACACATTCACACATTTTCAAATACCTTAAAATCCCTTTTAGGTCAGCGTATTAAATGTAACAAATACCAATGGACAGCTAACAATAACAGAAGCTAAAAATTGCTAACTAGGACAAAATGGAAGGCTAGCTATCACATATCACTAAGCTAGCTAGCGGTTATTTCGACCAATCGATACAAATTTGATAAAAAATAACCTAAAATTCATATCATTAGAGTGGTTCATGTGTACACATGTAAATATAGTCAATATGAACCCTCGTTTGTAAAAATACAACCATTCAAGAGCCAAAACATTTATAACAGAAGGAAAATCCAATGAAATGCCATCTTGTTCTCATTGACTTGCATATGAAAGTGAGTTAGCTAGCTAGCTACTTAGATGTTCCTATTTACATGTGTATCCAAGCTAACACATTTTTCACTTGGTCAAAACAATTAAATTATACATCAAAATGACCAGAAAAGTCAACACAGTTTAGTTAATCATGTTATCTCTAGATTTAGAAAATGTAACCATGCATACATAGTACTCTGTTCCTTTCACTGGGCTTCTTCCAACGGTCATGAACGGTCATGGACCAATGTACGAGCGTCTGCTAAATGACTAAATGTAAATGTATATCAATGCCCTGGAAGATTACAAT
Organism: Brachymystax lenok tsinlingensis; assembly: GCA_030435695.1. Taxonomy (NCBI): domain Eukaryota; kingdom Metazoa; phylum Chordata; class Actinopteri; order Salmoniformes; family Salmonidae; genus Brachymystax; species Brachymystax lenok. Next base: position 38,514,679 of record CM059787.1, on the reverse strand, counting down.
AATAATGGAATGGATGGCTCTGAATAATAATTTTGGAAAAATGATTTAAGAAATAATTATTTTTAACACACTTGACATATTATACTCAGGTAGGCTATGCAACCTTTTTACAGAATGACATTATAGAATTTGAAATTCCACATGTGGAAACATTGCTACTGCAACATGTTAACACCACCTTTTCATGTGTGGGGAGAATAACACTAATTAATCCGTGAACGTGCAATTTCACATGTGAAAGTGAGATTTTCATGTGGAGTTTTCTTACATGTGAAACTGCAAATGTGATTTCCAAATGTGATCGTTTTTCACATGTGAAATTGCAATTTCCGTCCTCACATGTAAAAAGCTGGTGTTAACAAGTGACGTCTAAATTGAATCCATGTGAAAATATGGTGAAAAGAGACAAGGGTGCTCTCATACAGTACATATTCCACTGCCTTAGTGTTACTGACTCAATGTTACTCATTTACCCTGCTGCTTTAGTATTACTCATTTACCAATGCAATGTCCCAAGCCAATGCAAAGTGCCTCGTTATACAATGCCTCGTTACACAATCCACCTCAGAGCTGTTGTGATGACTCAGAAAGCTGAGTAACCCCTTCATTTCCTGACTGTCACTGTTACTGTGTGGGGGCAAGAGGGTGCTTTAAGCTGTGGTCGGAGGGAGGGAGGGAGGGAGGAGGGAGGGAGAGAGAGAGAGAGAGAGAGAGAGAGAGAGAGAGAACAAGTGAAGAACAAACACAACTGTAAATACAACCCATATTTATGTGTATTTATTTCCCCCTTTGTACTTTAACTATTTGCACATTGTTACAACACTGTATATTTGAAATGTCTCTATTATTTTGGAACTTTTGTGAGTGTAATGTTTACTGTTAAATTTGTATTGTTTATTTCACTTTTGTTTATTATCAATTTCACTTGCTTTGGCAATGTAAACATGTTCCCCATGCCAATAAAGCCCATTGAATTGAGAGAGAGAGAGAGAGCATGCAGATTTCTGGTAAAATATCCTCTGTGTGCACCAAATAATGCATGCAGAGCTGAATTAGGCCAATAGCCGCTTATGATCAAAATCCAGAACTGCAACCACCTAAAAGGTTCACCTACAGAGAGATGAACCTGGAGAAGAGTCCCCTAAGCAAGCTGGTCCTGGAGCTCTGTTCACAAACGCATCCCACAGAGCCCCAGGACAGCAACACAATTAGACCCAACCAAATCATGAGAAAACAAAAACATAATTACTTGACACATTGGAAAGAATTAACACAAAAAAATGCTATTTGGCCCTAAATAGAGAGTACACAGTGGCAGAATACCTGACCACTGTGACTGACCCAAAATGAAGGAAATCTTTGACTATGTACAGACTCAGTGAGTATAGCCTTGCTATTGAGAGAGGCCGCCGTAAGCAGACCTGGCTCTCAAGAGAAGACAGGCTATGTGCACACTGCCCACAAAATGAGTTGGAAACTAAACTGCACTACCTAACCTCCTGCCAAATGTATGACCATATTAGAGACACATATTTATCCTTAGATTACACAGACCCACAAAAATTTCAAAAACAAATCCAATTTTGATAAACTCCCATATCTATTGGGTGAAATACCACAGTGTGCCATCACAGCAGCAAGATTTGTGGGCAACCAGTGAAGAACAAACACCATTGTAAATACAACCCATATTTACGTTGATCTATTTTCCCTTTTGTACTATTTGGACATATTTACAACACTGTATATAGCCATAATATGACATTTAAAATGTCTCTATTCCTTTGGAACTTTTGTGAGTTTAATGTTTACAAAACATTTTTTATTGTTTATTTCACTTCTGTTTAATTATCTATTTCACTTGCTTTGGCAATGTAAAATATGTTTCCCATGCCAATAAAGCCCATGAGAGAGAGAGAGAGAGAGAGAGAGAGAGAGAGAGAGAGAGAGAGAGAGAGAGAGAGAGAGAGAGAGAGAGAGAGAGAGAGAGAGAGAGAGAGAGAGAGAGAGAGAGAGAGAGAGAGAGAGAGAGAGAGAGAGAGAGAGAGAGAGAGAGAGAGAGAGAGAGAAATGTCAAACCCCACAAAGCACACAGACACTCCACAGCTGTTCTGGCGCGGCCAAACACAAAGACACACAGACAGACCGTGGGGGGATACAACTGTACCAGGGTCAGGGGAAGAGGTTGGGTTGGGGGAGCTAAATCATCACCAGAGGGGTGGGAATGAGGTGGGAGGGAGAGAGGGGGTGGGGGTTAGCACAGGCTTGGAAAGACTTGGCAAGGGTATTCCTGGTGTCCACATGATCCGGTGTAACTCGTTGACTTTGTGTTCACTTCACACTTGTCTGTGTGTCTACATGTGTGCGTGTGTGTCTACATGTGCATGTTTGTGTTTGTATGTGTAGGGGGGTGCGTGTCTACTTATGTGTGTTTGTGAGTGTGAGTATGTATATGGAGAGAGAGGCGTATAAGACGTCACTCGCTTTGGGATGAAACTCTGGAATGTAGAACCCTGTTGTGATATTTCATTTAGCATGATATGTTTAGTTTGGTATGGTTACATAAGACAGACGTACAGAATAATACCAAATGCTCTGAGACCAGGTGTTCTACCTTCCAACATGTGACAGGAACTGTGTTTGTTTGTGTACTTTCCTATATGTCTAAAGGCATCGGGGTCTGAATACTTATGTAAATAAGGTATTTTTTTTATTTAAAAAATGTATACATTGGCAAAAATGTCTAAACGTGTTAATGCTTTGTCATTGTGGAGTATTGTGTGTAGATTGATGATGGAAAAAAACAATTGAATCTATTTTAGAATAAGGCTGGAAAAAGTACTTTCTGAATGCACTGTATGACCAAATTACAAATTACACGTACCCCCTAGATTTGATTGACGCACCGGTGCATCAACCAGCTAAGTTACATAACAAAAAAATCCCCATCAAAATGTCAGTTTAAACTAGAAATCGTTTTTTTTTTGCATTGGATGCGTCTCAATCCACCACATCCGCCAGTGTTGCACTTCCCGCATCTGCGGTGAATGGTGACAGAGCTGGAGTGGTGTTTGTCAGACCATGAGACATCCTGAAATTGGCCTTCTCACAAAAACGTTGAGGTGTAGGCTATACTAAAGTCCCATATGCAAAAGGTTATAACAAGGAGGACACTATCTGGTGTGAATGTGTGCAACGTATTCTAGCCTATATCAACACCATTTTTGGACACGAGAGCCTAATATGTATTTAAACCGACGTTAGGCTATCGTGTCCAAAAATGGTGTTGATATAGACTAGCCCAGGTAATAACATGTCCATGACATTGAAAATAGCTTTATTGTTGATCTGAATGGTCTATATAGGCTAGGCCAGTCAGTTAATAGCATGTGTTACAGAATTGACAGGAAAGTACAATCAGTGTCTTTTATTGCATCGGCTTTGTGAAGCCAACAGAAGGCCAGGCTTCACCTCAGTGGATTCCTGGAGTAGCTTGGTGAACCTGGCTAGACCAGTCAATATACACTTTGTTACACGTGTGACAAGGTAGGCTAGATAATGATTATGACAACTTTTTAGCCGTAATATACATTTAGGCAAGTGTACATGTCCATTCAGCCTCATATGCTTAGATTTTATTAGGCCCTAGCAGTATGTTTGTGAAGAAGGCTGAAGAAAGTCGTAGGCCTAGCTCCTTATGAAATTCGTTCTTAATTTTCTTTTTTTAAGGTGATGACTACACTTTCCTTCTCAACACAATACCACAATAAATGTCCACATGTCAAAGGAAAGATTCTGACCCCACGGGGGATTCAAACTTAAATTGCAAGTGATGAACAGTGGAGACCCGTCATTCAGCCTGCTATTCAGTGGAGTGGCTGTGTGGTCCCAAGTCTGGGATTAAGGGTCTCTTTTCCAAGCTTAAAATGATAAACGTTCAACATTGTCCATGCTGTCAATGAAGAATTATTTGTGCTGCAATCAAAACAACTGTTAACTCGGAACTGCAAAATCTGACTTCAGTGAGTTCAAGACAACTGGGAACTCGTGGAAAAAAACAGCTCCGACTGAAAAAATATCCAATTAGGAATTGTAAATCGGGATCTTGGGCCTCTTTCTAGAGCGACGACCTGAAGATCACTGACGTCATCATGATTCAACCGTGTTTTTTTCCAGAGTTCCCAGTTGACTTGAAAGCACCACAAATCCAGATAACGCCAGACCTTGATGACAAATTTTGATGAGAAAATTTGCCCACGCCACCTTCCTGTTCAAGTGAGCACAGCACAACAAGGTGAGTCCAAAAATGTATTGTATGCTGCTGCATAAATGATGTAATATGCCAGGGAGATATGCATACTGTAGCTAAGTAATACTAAGTGTATATTGTATAGTAAGCTGTTAGTAGCCCATGTGCCTCACCCTAATAATTTGGTCTATTTTCCCCTCTTAATTTCGTCTACTGTTCTGACTCGGGGGTGCACATGTAGCCTATAGCCTGTTTTAGAGAAATGTAATCATTGAATATTGTAAGAGCTTTCATTGTCTGCTTATATGCCCCCTTTATTTATCCTACAGTTCTGATTTGGTGTACAGGGAGAACACTCTAAGAACGGCCCATGTTCTGTATTCTGTCGATGTACAAAAGTGCTGAACAAATAGTTATATTGACTACGTCTGTCCTAGCTCGCTCATTAATGTCTTAATCGAAATTACGGATTGCCTCTTATCTGCTTGTCGTCCCCTTATGCCATGGTTTGTACATCTCAATTGTCAGTAGAAACCACATTTGTTTAAGCAAGTGTCACGACTTCCGCCGAAGTCGGTTCCTCCTTGTTCGGGCGACGTTCAGCGTCACCGGCCTTTTAGCCATCGCCGATCCACCTTTCATTTTCCATTTGTTTTGTCTTGTTTTCCCACACACCTGGTTTTCATTTTCTCTCATTACTGTTGTCTATTTAACCCTTTGTTTCCCCGATGTCTGTGTGGGTAATTTTTTGTTGACATGCCGGTTTACGCCGGATTTGTTGGTTTTCACCCGTGCTTTGTGACAGCCGGTACTATTACGTGTATTTTGTACTTTGCTGCCTTACATGGTTTTGGGCATTTATTTTGTGAAGCGGTTGCGTTCTGTAATGTTAACATTGCCGGAGTAAAGTACTTAGTCCACTCATCTCTGCTCTCCTATACCTGACTTACCTACACCAGCTACACCCACCGCATGACAGCAAGTCAGCCATATCAGCTATGTTTTTTTAAAGGTAGTAAATGAGGCTGAATGAACTGTGACGCTGCCAGACAAGGCTCTGCTGATAGCCATGTGTAGCAGTGGTAAGGTGTTGGGACTGCTGTTGGGACTCTGCTTATTGGACAGCTTTATGTAGGCCCGAACAGTTTGTGGGCACTGTTTGTCACTGTTAGAGTGCAATTAATGTATTGTTTAGTGTTGTGTAGTGGCTTTGCTGGCATGCATCACACTTATTTTTTTTTAAATTTGCCCCACCAAGATTGACATGCTAAAATCGCCACTGGTCAGGAAACATGCATCTTACGTTGTGAGCTACTTGTCCAGACACATTTTGGCATATGATGCAGTTAATTTCAATATCAGAACGTTGGATCATGTCCAACTATGTGACAGAATTTGTTAACGAATATAATTATCTGAGAAGAGCTAGAAGCTAGCAATTTTAGACCAATGGTTTAAACCATGGTCTAAGGAAAAGATCACAAATATGCCAACAGGGTTTGGAAAAATCCCACACTGGCCCTGAGAGAATAACAGACATTTTCTGGTCTCCAATGTGGCTTTGTTTAATGGGCTCTACAGTATCTATTTACACTTCTCACTGATGTATTTCAGGTTCTGTTTAAGAGCCAACACAATACAGGAAAATACAGTACCTGCCTCTTCAGTATAAACCGAATATTCAAGAATCAAACCCACAACTATAGTGTTGTAAGCACTATACTTCAATCAACTGAGCTACAATAACCACACATCTATGTTATGACAAACACATCTGCAGAGACAGGGTCTATGGTGGATTAAGTGGTGGTGATTTGGTGTGTTGACTGTGTCAAAACAACTTTTTGGTACACAGCATTCCAATCGTCCTGCTATGTCTGCTTCCGTAACTAATTTCACCTGTATTCCTACACTTTGAACTTAAAAATAGACTCAAGAAAAACAATTACATTTCTTGAGGTTGTCAGTTCAAATCACAAGTGGTGTCAAATTTTAGCTGAACAGCGATAACACATGAAATTGCATATTTGAAAATGTAATCACATGTGAAGTGTTCCAAAAACACATTTTCACATGTGAAATGTCATATATTTACTGTCAATCGCAATACACTTGGGTACTTTTTGGTCCGTCCTGCAAATTAACTTGGCATGACTCACTTGCAATTGCATTTAAACTTGTAGGATACTTTAGATGCGCTTATGGTACAAACTGAGACGTTTTGAAAATAGTGGAAAGAACTTTTAATCTATTTCTACAGCTGAACTGTATTTTGTCAGTAAATATACCACAACCTGTATTCAGGAAGTACACAGAAATTCCAATTCTAATTCAATACAGGAAAATAAGGAATTAGGTTTACTTTTTGAATTGACTGGAATTTACAATGGAATTGACCTTAACATTGGTTAGTACACTAGGGAAGCAACCACACCTGGGATGTTAGATGATAGCAACCTGAATTTCTGCTACATTACAAGCTCTGTGGCCATGACAAAAATCAGCTAAAGATTTATTTGTTTGCGCATCATTGGGTGAGTCAGTGAAACTGTAAAGCTTTTTTAAGACTATAATTTACCCCTCATATTGAAGAATATGTATGTCTCCACACACCGGGGACTAGGCTGTTGATGGATTCAAGAAGAGGTTGTTTTTATTGATCCCAGATTCTCAGTTTGTCAGTGTCAAAAAAGCCAGTTTTTTTCGCTCATTTTTGTGGTATTAAAAAAGGGTATGCTAAAGTCTCCGGTCATATAAAATGACAGAAGAATTGACACTGACAAACAGAATCTGAGATTGTTAAAAGCGACCTTGTCTTGAATCCATCAAGAGCTTAGAACTAGGTGTGTGGAGACACACATAGAGTGCATTTGGAAAGTATTCTGACACCTTGACTTTTTCCACGTTCTGTTACGTTACAACCTTATTCTAAAATGGACGAAATCGTTTTTTTCCCCTCATCAATCTACACACTACCCCATAATGACAAGGCAAAAACAGGTTTTTAGACATTTATGTAAATATTTTTTTTGTAAAAAAATTAAACGGAAAGATTTTACTTATTTTACATAAGTATTCAGACCCTTTACGCAGTACTTTGTTGAAGCACCTTTTGCAGCAATTAAAGGCTTGAGTCTTCTTGGGTAGGATGCTACAAGCTTGGCACACCAGTATTTGCACACCCATTCTTCTCTGCAGATATCATCAAGCTCTGTCAGGTTGGATGGGGAGCGTCGCTGCACAGCTATTTTCAGGCCTCTCCAGAGATGTTCGATCGGGTTCAAGTCCAGGCTCTGGCTAGGCCATTCAAGGACATTCAGAGACTTGTCCCGAAGCCACTCCTGCATTGTCTTGGCTGTGTGCTTAGGGTCGTTGTCCTGTTGGAAGGTGAACCTTCGCCCCAGTCTGAGGTCCTGAGCGCTCTGGAGCAGATTTTCATCAATGATCTCGATGTGCTCCCTCGACCCTGACTAGTCTCCCAGTCCCTGCTGCTAAAAAACATCCCCACATGCTGTTGTGCCAGGTTTCCTCTAGACATGATTCTTTGCATTCAGACCAAAGAGTTCAATCATAGTTTCATCAGACCAAAGAATCTTGTTTCTCATGGTCTGAGAGTCCTTTAGGTGCCTTTTGGCAAACTCCAAGCTGGCTGTCATGTTCCTTTTACTGAGGAGTGGCTTCTGTCTGGCCACTCTACCACAAAGGCCTGATTGGTGGAGTGCTGCAGAGATGGTTCTCCCAGAGGAACTCTGGAGCTCTGTCAGAGTGACCATTGGGGTCTTGGTCACCTCCATGACCAAGGCCCTTCTTTTCCAATAGCTTAATTTGGCCGGGCGGCCAGCTCTAGGAAGTGTCTTGGTAGTTCCAAACTTCTTCCACTTAAGAATGATGGAGGCCACTGTGTTCTTCGGGAACTTCAATGCTACAGATTTTTTGTATCCTTCCCCCGGATCTGTGCCTCGTCACAATTCTGTTTCGGCATCCTACGAACAAGTCCCTCGACCTCATGGCTTGGTTTCTGCGCTGACATGCACTGTCAAAAAAAATATTGACTCAATTTTAGAATAAGACTGGAACGTAACAAAATGTGGAAAATGTCAAGAGTTCTGAATACTTTCTGAATGCACTGTATTCTTCAATATGAGGAGGAAATTATAGTTCTAAGAAAGCTTTCCAGTTTCACTGACTCACCCAATGATGGACAGCTCACACAACCGTTGATGGCCGATGCGCTCATGCCAAAAGTCTATCTCTCTCTTGTTTTACTCTGTAAAACAATGCTGTTCGCGCAATAGGCCTATTTGGAAGTTGATATCATATTTTGGTAGCCTCTACAGACAGATTAGAGTTTTCTGTTTTCAACAGGAGCTATTTGCTTTCCAACCTGTGTTTTCCCACAATTGTATTTGAAATATTGCCAAATGCCTTTTTTGTCTGCATGCTGTTCACGGACTGATTTACCGCACATTCCAGACTGTAGGTTATGCAGCTAGGCAATTAAAAAAAAGCTATTGCTTCTCTGTGGCTAAATGTTAAGCCTACTGCTGTCTAGTATTCTTAATAATTTCATTTTTTTCTTACATGGTACTGGTCGGTACTTTTTAGGGTACATCTAGTATAATGGTAATTTCTTGTACCCAATATATTAAATAAAAAGCTGTGGGAGGTGGTTATTTACCAGTTGTGAAGTTGTCAATACTAGTTGGATGCATATTCATAGATTGCGTTTCAGAAATAATGTTTTGTTACATTTAATTGCCGAAAATGCTGTTATCGAAGTAATTTCCTTAGTTGGTGATGTCAGAGGTCAGCATGTGGGAGAGGTCAGTTCTCAGGGATAGTAGACTAGTAACTACCAGTTGGAGGGCCGTTCAAATGGATTTTGCCCTGTTGTTTGTGGTAAATATCCACTTCCCACTTGGTTATGCAGCAGTAGGTACAATCATTACTGCACTTTAAAATGTCAGTGGCGGTTTGGGGGCATGGTCTAAAATATATTGTATTTGTGCCAACCGTCACAGTGAATGTTGCACCATTTTAACTGGTTTTATCGTTATGTTGCAAAAAAGTTAAGCACTTCCAATGAAATTGTCAATTCTATAATCTTTGTAAGTACTTCAGTCAATTGAGTGCTGCACTGTGACTGACAGCTTGTTCACAGGAAGTTAGTGTTTAAATTTCAGTAAATTACTGTTAACAAGTTACAAGTGGGTTATAGTGAACTTCAAAGTAACTTATGTGGCTAAACCATCACACTCACCTGATGGTTTGGCAGTGAATTAAGTATTTCAATGACATAGTGACTAGCTATAAATAAAATATCATCTAGTGCTTTACATTACATGCACTTAAATAATATTTTATCAAGGCTGCAGAACTGACATTGTAGAATGTCAATGTTATATGAACACATATTAACTGGGATAACATTCCGCTCATGGGAGACCAAAAGGAGCTAGCGGAAAGCCACGCCTAGAATAAGCCACACCTCCAATCTCCTGATAGGATACCGCGGTAAAAGTATGCTGCCAATCAGCAAGTGATGTGCATGATGTCAACAGAAGAGTCAGTGAAGGCAGAGTAGGTTACTGGCAACATTGCTTTTGGCAGCAAGCAATGTTCCTTTGAAAATACACTGCTCAAAAAAATAAAGGGAACACTTAAACAACACAATGTAACTCCAAGTCAATCACACTTCTGTGAAATCAAACTGTCCACTTAGGAAGCAACACTGATTGACAATAAATTTCACATGCTGTTGTGCAAATGGAATAGACAACAGGTGGAAATTATAGGCAATTAGCAAGACACCCCCAATAAAGGAGTGGTTCTGAAGGTGGTGACTGTCACGATTCTCTACTGAACGGACAGACCAAGACGCAGCGATGTAGCCAGAATACATGATTTAATTATAATACACGGGACAGAACGAAAACAAAACAAAGAAACGATGAACAAGACGAGAGCCCTAACGCTAAATGCTAAACTATACACACAAAGAGAACTAAACCTAACCACGACGGAAGAACCTAACTAAACCTCGAACGGAGAAACCTAACTAGACAAGAACCTGATGAACCTAACATAATCATGACATGAACATACAATAACCCACGAAACTAAGGTGCAATTCCCAAACATATAAATGGTTCCCAATTAGAGACAACGAGACTCAGCTGCCTCTAATTGGGAGCCATTAACCCAACATAGAACTAGACACCATAGAACTGTGAAAACCCCTAAACCAAAATGAACCCAAAGCGCTCTAGCCTGTAAACCCAGGCCTGGGCGTTACAGTACTCCAAAGGCGCGGACTCGGACGCCCCCAAAAATCTGTGGGGGATCTAGGTGGGTTCCTTTTGTCCCCAGGTGGGGCTCCGTGCTGGCCGTGCTGGTCTGATGTCACGCACCGGAGGCCCTGGACCCTTTCTTGGAACTCTGGTGCGTGGAGCAGAAGCTGGCCCTACCGGACTCGTGATGCTCACTGGGACTCTGGTGCGTGGAGCAGGAACTGGCAGTACTGGACTTGTGATGCTCACTGGAACTCTGGTGCGTGGAGCAGGAACTGGTCGTACTGGACTTGTGATGCTCACTGGAACTCTGGTGCGTGAGCAGGAACTGGCAGTACCGGACTCCGCGGATGCTCCACTGGGACTCTGGTGCGTGGAGCAGGAACTGGTCGTACTGGACTCGTGATGCTCACTGGAACTCTGGTGCGTGGAGCAGGAACTGGCAGTACCGGACTCATGATGCTCACTGGGACTCTGGTGCGTGGAGCAGGAACTGGTCGTACTGGACTCGTGATGCTCACTGGAACTCTGGTGCGTGGAGCAGGAACTGGCAGTACCGGACTCATGATGCTCACTGGGACTCCATGCGTGGAGCAGGAACTGGTCGTGCTGGACTCGTGATGCTCACTGGACCTCTGGTGCGTGGAGCAGGAACTGGCAGTACTGGACTTGTGATGCTCACTGGAACTCTGGTGCGTGGAGGAGGAACAGGCCGAACTGGGCTGACGCGCACTCTGGTGCGAGAGCGAACAGGCCGAACTGGGCTCGGACGCGCACTCTGGTGCGGGAGCGGGAACAGGCCGAACTGGGCTTCGGACGCGCACTCTGAGTGGGAGCGGGAACAGGCCGAACTGGGCTCGGGACGCCGCACTCTGGTGCGCGCGGGAGCGGGAACAGGCCGAACTGGGCTCTCTGAGCGCACGGGAGCTTGGTGCGCCGGGCAGGACAGGGCGTGCTGGACTCTCTGAGCGCACAGGGAACTTGGTCGCCGGAGCCGGGACAGGACGCGGCGTTGGACTCTCTGAGCGCACAGGGAACTTTGCGCGGGCCGGGACAGGGCGTGCTGGACTCTCTGAGCGCACGGGAGCTGGAGTGCGCCAGGACAGGACGTGCTGGACTCCCTGAGCGCATGCGAGGAGCTGGGCGCGCGAGCCGACAGGACGTGTTGGACTCTCTAAGCGCACGGGAGCTGGGTGCGCGGAGCCGATGGTGACAGGCGTGTAGAAACAACTACACTGGACTGGGATCTTGGGCACGAACAGGGATCTTGAACGGAACAGGGATCTTGGAACGCTGAACAGGGATCTTGGAACGCGAACAGGGATCTTGGAACGCCGGAACAGGGATCTTGGAACGTGGAACAGGGATCTTGGAACGTGGAACAGGGATCTTGGAACGTGGAACAGGGATCTTGGAACGTGGAACAGGATCTTGGGCGTGGAACCGGGACTGGGCGTGTAGAAACCTCCACCGGACCTGGGACCTGTCGGAGAGCCGATACTCCAGCTAGCTCACTAACCCTGGCCTCACGGTGAGTGGAGCTGGAATCTCTCGGACTGGGCTGTGGATGCGTGCCGGAGATTCTGCCCGTGGGACCACAGGATAGCTTGGTCCCAAAGGCGCACTGGAGGCCTGGCTCGCAGAGCTGGCACCACTCTCCCAGGTAGCACACAGACCTCGGCCCGACCCATGAGTGGCGCTGGGATCTCTCGCACTGGGCTCTGACACGCACGAGACACCGCACACGGAACTGGAGCAGGATATCCGGGTCCCAGGAGACGTGCCGACTTGTAGCCGCAGCGATGGCACCACTCTTTCTGGCTGCACCCTTATTTTCCCCGACTGATGAGTGGAGCGGAATCACTGCACCGGCCTCTGAATCCTATAGGGAAACCGTGCGCAACACTGCATAGCACGGCCTCCTTCGCTAAGCACGCTCTCCCCTACGCTCTCCATAAAGCACAGAGGTTGGCTCAGAGTCCCTCCTGAACCGCCAACCCCTCGTGTGCCCCCCCCAAAAGTTTCTTGGGGCTGCCTTACGGGCTTCGCGTGCCAGGCGAGTTCCAATGAACTTTCTCCCGGGGTCCATACGTATAAGTCCTCATAGCTCCCACGCTCAGTCCTGCACACCTGCGCTGCTCCTTTCCCAAGAGCTAAGCTCCCGGGTCTCGCTGCTTGGTCTTTTGTTGGTGGGTTATTCTGTCACGATTCTCTGCTGAACGGACAGACCAAGACGCTGCGATGTAGCCAGAATACATGATTTAATTATAATACACGGACAGAACGAAACAAACAAAGAAACGATGAACAAGACGAGAGCCCTAACGCTAAATGCTAAACCTATACACAAAGAGAACTAAACCTAACCACGACGGAAGAACCTAACTAAACTCGAACGGAGAAACCTAACTAGACAAGAACCTGATGAACCTAACATAATCATGACATGAACATACAATAACCCACGAAACTAAGGTGCAATTCCCAAACATATAAATGGTTCCCAATTAGAGACAACGAGACTCAGCTGCTTTCTAATTGGGGAGCCATTAACCCAACATAGAACTAGACACCATAGAACTGTGAAAACCCCTAAACCAAAATGAACCCAAAACGCTCTAGCCTGTAAACCCAGGCCTGGGCGTTACAGTGACCACAGACCACTTCTCAGTTCCTATGCTTCCTGGCTGATGTTTTGGTCACTTTTGAATGCTGGCGGTGCTTTCATTCTAGTGGTAGCATGAGACGGAGTCTACAACCCACACAAGTGGCTCAGGTAGTGCAGCTCATCCAGGATGGCACATCAATGCGAGCTGTGGCAAGAAGGTTTGCTGTGTCTGTCAGCATAGTGTCCAGAGCATGGAGGCGCTACCAGGAGACAGGCCAGTACATCAGGAGGACGTGGAGGAGGCCGTGGGAGGGCAACAACCCAGCAGCAGGACCACTACCTCCGCCTTTGTGCAAGGAGGAGCACTGCCAGAGCCCTGCAAAATGACCTCCAGCAGGCCACAAATGTGCATGTGTCTGCTCAAACAGTCAGAAACAGACTCCATGAGGGTGGTATGAGGGCCCAACGTCCACAGGTGGGGGTTGTGCTTACAGCCCAACACCGTGCAGGACGTTTGGCATTTGCCAGAGAACACCAAGATTGGCAAATTCGCCACTGGCGCCCTGTGCTCTTCACAGATGAAAGCAGGTTCACACTGAGCACGTGACAGACGTGACAGAGTCTGGAGACGCCGTGGAGAACGTTCTGCTGCCTGCAACATCCTCCAGCATGACCGGTTTGGCGGTGGGTCAGTCATGGTGTGGGGTGGCATTTCTTTGGGGTGCCGCACAGCCCTCCATGTGCTCGCCAGAGGTAGCCTGACCGCCATTAGGTACCGAGATGAGATCCTCAGACCCCTTGTGAGACCATATGCTGGTGCGGTTGGCCCTGGGTTCCTCCTAATGCAAGACAATGCTAGACCTCATGTGGCTGGAGTGTGTCAGCAGTTCCTGCAAGAGGAAGGCATTGATGCTAAGGACTGGCCCGCCCGTTCCCCAGACCTGAATCCAATTGAGCACATCTGGGACATCATGTCTCGCTCCATCCACCAACGCCACGTTGCACCACAGACTGTCCAGGAGTTGGCGGATGCTTTAGTCCAGGTCTGGGAGGAGATCCCTCAGGAGACCATCCGCCACCTCATCAGGAGCATGCCCAGGCGTTGTAGGGAGGTCATTCAGGCACGTGGAGGCCACACACACTACTGAGCCTCATTTTGACTTGTTTTAAGGACATTTTGAGTGTGACTCCAAATCCAGACCTCCATGGGTTGATAAATTTGATTTCCATTGATAATTGTAGTGTGATTTTGTTGTCAGCACATTCAACTATGTAAAGAAAAAAGTATTTAATAAGATTATTTCATTCATTCAGATCTATGATGTGTTATTTTAGTGTTCCCTTTATTTTTTTGAGCAGTGTATTTGGGCACAGGTCATGAAACTAGAATGTTGTGAGAATTTTGTGCAACTTCCGGCGAGCGTTTACAGTGAACACTGAAAGCCTTACAGCTTTTGATTTCTATGATATAGCTTACAGTAGTCTATATGTGGTGTTCAATGCAGGACTACATTGCATTAGACTTTTAAAAACATTTTTACATTATGAAGGGCTTGATATTAATTAATATTGTTTTACTTGGTCTGTAACACCATGGGGCCAAATAGGTGACTGTGCATTGCATTGTATTGTTGTATGATGCAAGAAACCACTTTACAAAATAAAATGTTTTATTATTACCATACAGAGAATTAGACAATGTAGGCTACCCCTCTGTCTATTGTCTTATTTGCATATTCAAGCTTGTCTCAAAATACAACACTGACCCTTTTTACCTGACTGACTTTTCAAAGACAGCTTGAAATGTAGCCTACACGTTTTGTGCTCTTGTAGGAAGCAGTAACTCCCTATTGCTGATATATACTTAACTATAACTGGTCTAATAACTCGCTAACTAGCAAAGAATGTCAACAAATGTGCACATGCACGGTACTGCGCTCTGATCTGAAAAAGCGCGTTCACTTGCCGGTGATGGGAAGACTGCTCCAGGGCTATGGAATTCTACTCTTTTCTCTCTACTCTTTTCTACTCTACTCGTTTCTCGTGCTGGCTCTGCCTACAACAAAATCACAGACTCAATCTTGCAAAGTTACATTTGTTTTGGTTTGTTGCATTCAAAAGGGACTGATAATGTTGATTTGATCACAGAAAAACTTGTATCTCTATAGTGGAAACAAATGGGGCAAACTCAGTAAAGCTCAATCTCTTGCGTCTATGCGCTGTTCAACACAGCACTCTTGGAGGAGGGGCACGGCACACGCGCGCAGTTTAAAAGGAACATTGGCAAATCAAATCAAATTGTATTTGTCACTTGCACCGAACAGGTGTAGACCTTACCATGACATGCTTACAAGCCCTTAACCAACAATGCAGATCAAGAAATAAAATATTAAGTGAATAAACTAAAGTAAAAAAAATCTAATCAATCAAAAAGTAACACAATAAACGTACATAACAATAACGATGCATCATAATTAAGCGAGTAGCAGCAGTGTAAAAGGGTGTCAATGTAAATAGTCCGGGTGTCCATTTGATTAGATGTTCAGCAGTCTTATGGCTTGGGAATAGAAGCTGATAAGGAGCTTTTTGGTCCTAGACTTGGCGCTCCGGTACCGCTGACCGTGTGGTAGAACAGAGAACAGTCTATGACTTGGGTGACTGGAGTCTTTGAATTTTTTTGGGGCCTTCCTCTGACACCGCCTAGTATATAGGTCCAGGATGTCAGGAAGCTTGGCCCCAGTGATGTACTGGGCTACACGCACTACCCTCTGTAGTGCATTATGGTCAGATGCCAAGCAGTTGCCATGCCAGGCGGTGATGCAACCGGTGAGGATGCTCTCGATGGTGCAGCTGTAGAACTTTTTGAGGATCTGGGGACCCATGCCAAATCTTTTCAGTCTCCTGAGAGGGAAAAGTTGTTGTCGTGCCCTCTTCACAACTGTCTTGGTGTGTTTGGACCATGACAGTTTGTTGGTGATGTGGACACCAAGGAACTTGAAAGTCTTGACCCGCTCCACTTCAGTCCTGTCGATGTTAATGGGGGCCTGTTCGGCCATCCTGTTCGTGTCATCAGCAACGCCATGCAGTTGTGGGTGAACAGGGAGTACAGGAGGGGATTAAGCAAGCATCCCTGAGGGGCACCAGTGTTGAGGATCAGCATGGCAGATGTGCTGATGCCTACCATTACCATCTGGGGGAGGACCGTCAGGAAGTCCAGGATCCAGTTGCAGAGGGAGGTGTTTAGTCCCAGGGTCCTTAGCTTAGTGATGAGCTTTGTGGGCACTATGATGTTGAACGCTGAGCTGTAGTCAATGACCACCATTCCAACATAGGTGTTCCTTTTGTCCAGGGATAGGGCAGTGTGGAGTGCGATTGAGATTGCGTCGTCTGTGGATCTGTTGGTGTGGTATGCGAGTTGGAGTGGGTCTACGGTTTCTGGCATGATGGTGTTGACGTGAGCCATGACCAGCCTTTCAAAGCACTTCATGCTACAGACGTGAGTGTGGTAATCATATAGTCAGGTTACCTTCGCTTTCTTGGGCACAGGGACTATGGTGGTCTGTTTGAAACATGTAGGTATTACAGACTCGGCCAGGGAGAGGCTGAAAATGTCAGTGAAGACACTTGCTAGTGTGATCACACAGTTGTCCGGAACAGCTGATGCTCTCATGCATGCTTCAGTGTTACTTGCCTACTTGCCTCAAAGCAAGCATAGAAGTAATTTAGCTCATCTGTTAGGCTCGTGTCACTTCTCTTTGTAGTCTGTAATAGTTTTCAAGCCCTGCCACATCCGACGAGCATCGGAGCCGAAGTAGTACAATTAAATCTTAGTCCTGTATTGACACTTTGCCTGTCTGATGGTTCATCGGAAGGGATAGTGGGATTTCTTATAAGTGTCCGGATTAGTGTCCTGCTCCTTGAATAAGGTGTACAACTATGTTTCGAAAAAGTTGCCAAAAAAGGCATGCGCTGTTTCTTGCCTTACTGCAAACAATCTGGGCATCATTCACAAGTGATAATATATCATTCACAAGTGATAGGCTAATATTGTCACCCATCAGACTATTCTTGATTTTATCTTTAGATATACAAAATAATATATGTGCAAAATTTGTTTTGATTTAGAATGGACCATTATCATGCACCTGTCTCGAAACAGGGGCAGGGGGAAAAATACATGTCATCTATATGCTTAAATAGAGAGTGGAGGACGCTTTTCCCGTGGTTCATTTTCATGCCAGCCAGGTAGGCTATACTCCTGTTGTAAAGAGAAGCAATGTGCTTAATATTAGGAAAGTTGAGAAATAAATATAGTAGGCCTAGCCTACTGATGGGATCCTCCTCTTTTTAATAGAGGCGATCAAAACTCTGTTTTCTTACACAATTGCATAGCCTATAGAAATATTGCACAACATGAGCAGATGGGGTCTTGTGAAGTTTTTGACTAATGACCATCAGCAACATCAGAGCTTGGAGAAACCTAGTTACCGTGACTGTGGTCATGACTCGTGACCGACGGTGTGGCAGTAATATGTTCACCGTAACAGCTCTAATCACTTGTTGAAATGTTGCATTCCAATGTTGTCACATTTATTTAATATGTTGTCACTTGTTATCACATTAACTAAACATTAAATCACGTGATCACACGATGTCTATGAAGGGTTCTGCCTAGAAATGTCTATGACAGGTTCTACCGAGAACCATTTTGTCTTTAGACGGTTCTTCCTAGAACCCTCTATGAACGGTTCCACCAGCCTTATTAGGCTTTAAAATGTTATTATTTATGACAATACATTACATATATCATAAAGCCTTTCTTTGATGGCCTAGTTATACCCTAACACAGTGGTGTTAGGAATCTCCTAGTTTACAGGCCACATCCAGTCTGCAAGTCACATTATGCTGGCTTGCAAAGTGATGTGTAATTCCTATTGGAATCCAGCCAGAGTTTGGTTATCCAATTGTTTATCACCCTCAACCTGCATTCTAAATGACTGCCAGGGTAAGGAAGATTGAGTTCTGAGACTATCTCAATCATCCAAACTGGAACAACCATCTCAGTAACGTGTGCAATAAATCCAACAGATTGGATTAGTTTAGAACTGTATGCTACTTATCTTTGTTTAGCATAAAATGACTTATCCACAAATATTACAGTTAAACAAACAATTCAGAAAATATCCCTGCAATAGAGCATGCTGGGAAATTGTATATATGGTTCTATGTATAACCCTTCTTGTCTTCCACAGAACCCTTCTTGCTTTCCAAAGAATAATCAAAGCACCCCTTCTTCCCAAAAACGGTTCTTAGGACGTTAAAGGTTCTAGGTAGAACCTTTTGCCTTACAAAGAACCTTGGTCTTCCAAAAAAAAAATCTGATCTAAACAGTTCTTGGTAGAACCCTATCCCACCGCAAAGAACCCTTTTGGAACCCTTTTTTTTGAAGAGTGTACTACTTTCCACTGGACTGGCCAGATCAACATTAGAACATTTACAGAAAATCCATTATTATAATTCTTTCATTATTCCACTGTTTATACAGTCCCAAAAGGTTTTGCATGTCAGCAGTCAAGTTATAAAGACATTTGACTTTCAAGAAGCAAGGTGTCACCGTCTACATCATCATTGGTATTTTTTTCAACAGTAGACTAATGAAAAAATTACAAAAATATTGTTTTTTTGTGGATTTTCCCTTTAAGCAGACCTGAAGAGCACAAATATTTATAATCTGTTAGGCGAAATATTGCAGTGTGCAATCACAGTAGCAAGATTTGTGGCCCATTGCCATGAGAAAAGAGCAACCAGTGGAGCTCAAACAACATTGTAAATACAACCTATATTTATTTGTTTATTTATTTTCCCTTTTATACTTCAACTATTTCCATACTGTACATCGCCAATAATATAACATTTGAAATGTCTATACTCTTTTAAAACTTTTGTGAGTGTAATTTTTATTGTTTGTTTATTACCCTTTGGTTTGTTGTCTATTACATTTGCGTTAGCAATGTAAACCTGTTTCCCATGCCAATAAAACCCTTTGAATTACATTGATAGACGGAGAGGTCAAGAGAGAAAAAGAGAGAAAAGCATAGAAGAAGTCCTTTTCGATTGTCTCTCCTCCGTCCTCTGGGTAACTACACCCTACATCTGTTCCTTACATGACATATTTTCCACCGGGACAATATTTTTAAAAGTGTGTGTGTGTGTGGGGGTTACTAAGCCAACACCGAGTTGATATGCAGGGGTACGAGGTAATTGAGGTAGATATGTACGTAACAGGATTGATAATAAATAGTAACAGCAGCATATGTGATGACTCAAAAGAGTATAGCAAAAAGGATCAATGCAGATAGTAACCTGTTAAGGATTAGCCTCTTTTTCTTGTTAATTCACCTGAAATGACATACCCAAATCTAACTGCCTGTAGCTCAGGCCCTGAAGCAAGGATATGCATATTCTTGGTACCATTTGAAAGGAAACACTTTGAAGTTTATGGAAATGTGAAAGGAATGTAGTAGAATATAACACAATAGATCTGGTAAAAGATTATACAAAGAAAAAACCAACCGTTCTTTTGTATTGTTTTTGTACCATCATCTTTAAAATGCAAGAGAAAGGCCATAATGTATTATTCCAGCCCAGGTGCAATTTAGATTTTGGCCATTAGATGGCATTAGTGTATGTGCAAAGTTTTATAATGATCCAATGAACCATTGCATTTCTGTTCAGAATTTTGTATCAAGTCTGCCCAAATGTACCTAATTTCTTTAACTACTTTTCATGTTCAAAATTGTGCACTCTCCTCAAACAATAGCATGGTATTCTTTCACTGTAATAGCTACTGTAAATTGGACAGTGCAGTTAGATTAACAAGAATTTAAGATTTCTGCCAATATCAGATATGTATATGTCCTGGGAAATGTTTTTGTGACTTACAACCTCATGCTAATTGCATTAGCCTACGTTAGCTCAACCATCCCGTTGAAGGGACACCAATCCCGAAGAAGTTTTAACCAATAGCTACCCGGACTTACTATTTAGCAGTCTTTTGGCTTGGGGGTGGAAGCCGTTCAGGGTCCTGTTGGTTCCAGACTTTGTGCATCGGTACCGCGCATGCAGTAGCAGAGAGAACCGTCTATGAAACTTCTGCATATGTTCTGCATTCCATAATAATTCAAATAGGCTACAACTTGTAATACGTTAGCCTGCATTTTTTATTTGATCTATTTGGTATTATTTTCACAAGTACATGGTGATTTTTCAAAACTCTTAGTACAAAACACTGTTTTCACATTAGGCAATACACTTGCCCTACCCAATAAAATCGACTAAACATCACATGACCATAATTTCTATCCCATGTGCTATCAAATGTGTAATCATTGAAGACATCTTTGACAATGTACTACTCAAATGAAAGAAACAATGTATAGCAGGCACTAGTTTGTATCAAATCTGTCTTGAGCATTTGGCCATTGGTTCCCATCGAAATCGCAGTAAATATCTTAATTGTTCAAGCACCTGGGGAAAAAGATTTTGGCATGGCCAACCGAAGCCTGTCATAGGTCTGGATTGAAATCATTGCATGCCTCATCCATGGCCTGAAGGAGGGTGGCAATCATACATATTCATCCTGTATTGTAATTGTGTACTATATCTTACAGCATTGTGTTGTACTTACGTATTGTCGTGGTCCTGTAAGTAACTCAGTTCAACACCAGAGTTGTGAGTACGATTCCCACTGGGTTCACAAACCAAAATGTGTGGACTGTTGTCCCTTTGGATAATAGTGTCTTCTACTGCATATCATAATACTGTATTGGCCAATGCAATAAGAAAAACACAGCAACTTCATTTTGGACAAAGGTTTACTGTATGCGTTTCTTTCTTGTTTGGAATTTCTTGATTATTTACATAATGGTATTGTACTGATGTTGTCTTATTGCACTGTAGGAGCTTGAAACACAAGCATTTCCCTGCACGTGTTCTAACATCTGCTAATCTGTGTACGCGACCAATAAACTTTGATTTGTTACATTGATTTGTCATTATCAGTACTATGTAGTAAAATCATATCTTCATCATCATAGTAGTACATTTGAGTAAATACCATACTAACTGTAACAATGTGCGCTGAGAGCTTGGAAGCAAGGTCAGGGAGTGAGTGTTTTAATAAATAAACACAACACAAAAATAAGAAACACGAACAACACACAGAACTGACACAAGAACAGAAACAATGACACCTGGGGAAGGAACCAAAGGAGTGACATATATAAGGAAGGTAATCAGGGAAGTGATGAAGTCCAGGTGAGTCTGATGACGGCAGGTGCGCGTTAACGATGGTGCCGGCCATAACGAGCAGCCCGGCGACCTAGAGGCCAGAGAGGGAGCACACGTGACACTAACACTGAAGTGAAAGTTATAACTATATGTTGGTATTACTTGACGGTGGCTTTGATAGTGGCTCATTTTCATCACAATACAAAAAAAAATTGTGTTCTTTTTTAAAAGTCTGGTCATATAATTGTGGGGCGGCAGGTAGCCTAGTGGTTAGAGCGTTGGACTAGTAACTGAAAGGTTGCAAGATGGAATCCCGAGCTGACAAGGTAAAAATCTGTGTTCTGCCCCTGAACAAGGCAGTTAACCCACTGTTCCTAGGCCGTCATTGAAAATAAGAATTTGTTCTTAACTGACTTAGTGGGCGAATATGGATAGTGGGCGAATATGCTATTCTCATGCTTAAATTCAAGGTCAGAATACACGGAGAGAGAAAAGTGCATAAAAAGGAAATTAAGTTCCATTTATGCACGCTTAACTCGGGTCGGAATTCCCCCTAACTGAAACTTTTCTATGAACCTGGCCATTGCAAGTCCACAATATACTTTTAACACCGAGTTGCTTCTTTCTATGTGAAGTCCTGTCCAATCAGAAAGCATTCTTTCTATGTGATCCAATCACTGAGCAGTTTCTCTCTTTGCGCTCCAATCACGAAGCAAAAAATAAAGCTGATTAGAACAAGAGCAATTACTATTGCGCAACAACAGCACACAAAAAAACAGGCCAAACGATACTTCATAGGGTTGTAGTAATGAATGCAATCTAAATGTTATGGAGTACAGGGTTTCATATGCGTAATGGATAGGGGTGTTGAGGAGCCTATTTTGTTTTGTGGTTAAGGCATATTAATCATTATTAAGCAAGGTTCGAATGCTTTCCCAATACGCTGAGGTGATTTAACCTCATCTGGGGACAGTGAGTATATAACTGGACTGGGGTTTGTTGCTGCTGGCTGACTGCTGCTTTACATAATGAATCACTTACTCAATGTGGCTGTGTGTGCATTTGTGTATGCGTGTGAGCGTATGCGTTGCTGGACGCCCAGTGACTTCAGGGTTACCAGGAGGTGGTAGTGTTA
Organism: Brachymystax lenok tsinlingensis; assembly: GCA_030435695.1. Taxonomy (NCBI): domain Eukaryota; kingdom Metazoa; phylum Chordata; class Actinopteri; order Salmoniformes; family Salmonidae; genus Brachymystax; species Brachymystax lenok. The sequence continues at coordinate 38,492,108 of CM059787.1, read as the reverse complement.
GGATCAGCATTCAGTTGTTTACGGCCAATCTCAAGGACATACACACACTCACACACGAGTGCATACACAGCAAATTCTCCAGTGTACGGGTCCACACTTTTGAGTGTTAAATTAACACTGTACGTAGTGTTGAGCTGTTAAACTAGTCAGTGTTAGGGAATTAATGTAGTATTACCTCACATAACTTTTGTAACACTTGGAAGTCTATGTAGTTTACGTCAATGGTGTCGCATAATAACGCATCATAGTACTTCTTACCATTACACCAAGACATTCAAATCACTTGACAAGGTTATTCCGTGTTGGGTTATGGACATTACATTAATATTTACAAGTCTTAATTACCACATGCTTTTATGTCTGCATTTATAAAAACATGCAGAAAAATTTTGGTAACATAACCACATATCACTTAAACTGGTACAACACTTCCACTCACGGGTGGCCCCCCCAAAAAAATAGCCACGGCCCCACTAGGCCACACCTCAAATACAATTGTCCAGGATGCCTTTTCAGTGAATTATACAGTCGTGGCCAAAAGTTTTGAATGACACAAATATTAATTTCCACAAAGTTTGCTGCTTCAGTGTCTTTAGATATTTTTGTCAGATGTTACTATGGAATACTGAAGTATAATTACAAGCCTTTCATAAGTGTCAAAGACTTTATTGACAATTACATGAAGTTGATGCAAAGAGTCAATATTTGCAGTGTTGACCCACCCTTCTTTTTCAAGACCTTTGCAATCCGCCGTGGCATGCTGTCAATTAACTTCTGGGCCACATCCTGACTGATGGCAGCCCATTCTTTCATAATCAAAGCTTGGAGTTTGTCAGAATTTGTGGGTTTTTGTTTGTCCACCCGCCTCTTGAGGATTGACCACAAGTTCTCAATGGGATTAAGGTCTGGGGAGTTTCCTGCCATGGACCCAAAATATTGATGTTTTGTTCCCCGAGCCACTTAGTTATCACTTTTACCTCATGGCAAGGTGCTCCATCATGCTGGAAAAGGCACTGTTCATCACCAAACTGTTCCTGGATGGTTGGGAGAAGTTGCTCTCTGAGGATGTGTTGGTACCGTTCTTTATTCATGGATGTGTTCTTAGGCAAAATTGTGAGTGAGCCCACTCCCTTGGCTGAGAAGCAACCCCACACATGAATGGTCTCAGGATGCTTGGTGATCACTAATGGTAGCGAAGACAAGGTGATCGTAGCGATCACCTTGTCTTCTCTGGACAAGCTTTTTTCCGGATGCCCCAAACAACCGGAAAGGGGATTCATCAGAGAAAATGACTTTACCCCAGTCCTCAGCAGTCCAATCCCTGTACCTTTTGCAGAATATCAGTCTGTCCCTGATATTTTTCCTGGAGAGAATTGGCTTCTTTGCTGCCCTTCTTGACACCAGGCCATCCTCCAAAAGACTTTGCCTCACTGTGCTTGCAGATGCACTCACACCTGCCTGCTGCCATTCCTGAGCAAGCTCTGTACTGGTGGTGCCCCGATCCCGCAGCTGAATCAATTTTAGGTGACGGTCCTGGCACTTGCTGGACTTTCTTGGGCGCCCTGAAGCCTTCTTCACAACAATTGAACCGCTCTCCTTGAAGTTCTTTAGGATCCAATAAATGGTTGATTTAGGTGCAATCTTACTGGCAGCAATATCCTTGCCTGTGAAGCCCTTTTTGTGCAAAGCAATGATGACGGCACGTGTTTCCTTGCAGGTAACCATGTTTGACAGAGGAAGAACAATGATTCCAAGCACGACCCTCCTTTTGAAGCTTCCAGTCTGTTATTCGAACTCAATCAGCATGACAGAGTGATCTCCAGCCTTGTCCTCATCAACACTCACACTTGTGTTAATGAGAGAATCACTGGCATGATGTCAGCTGGTCCTTTTGTGGCAGGGCTGAAATGCAGTGGAAATGTTTTTTTGGGGATTCAGTTCCCAAAACTTTGCAATTAATTGCAATTCATCTAATCACTCTTCATGACATTCTGGAGTATATGCAAATTGCCATCATACAAACTGAGGCAGCAGACTTTGTGAAAATTCATATTTGTGTCATTCTCAAAACTTTTGGCCACGACTGTAGAGTTACTGCCCATGACTACATTTGTTAAAGACAAAGACATGGTTGTTGAATTCGTTCATTTTCATTCCTGTGAACTTCACCAAGTGAGTTCCGACTGTAGGCGAATGTTATCATTAAACTGTTTGACTATACATTACATATATCATAAGGCTCACTGTACAAGTTTTGCCCTAAACACAGTGGCATTAGGAATATTCTGGTTTTACAGGCTACATCAGAGCTGCAAGGCACATTGTGCTTGATTGCAAAGTGATGTGTGAATCCTAGCCAGAGTTAGGACTTGCAAAAACTGGAATTTTATTCACCCACAACCTGTAATAATAATGAGTGTCAGGATTTGGTACATTGATAAAAGAGAATACAGTACCTAAACTATTTAAACTAGGACAACTGTTTCAGTAACGGGTGCAATAAATCTAAGTTACTGATTGGATGTACGTTATTTATCTTTGTGTAGCATAAGATTAATCAATCAATTAATGTACATGCAAAAATACAGATATTAAAAACAACCCTAAAAATATCTCCCTGCTCTAAAGCATGCTGGGAAATATGATAATGATGGGCTGGGTTTTGATGGGAATATTTTACTTTCCACAGAGTAAAACTGACACAATCACTTTCACACTCAACACTGGTTATTAACACCAACACTAGTGTTATTTTTCTCTACTGAGTGTTAATTTCACTCCTGAATCAACACCTGAAATGTTACACTTAAAAATCAACACTAGGTAACCCTGGACAATTTGCTGTGCACAAACATACCATCCTTTCACTCTCCAACCGTAAATGATAGTTCTTTTGCCATCTTCTCATTATATTTGCCCCCCTGTGAGTGTGTGTTTATTTTAGATTTTGTGTCACTGGCCTACACACAATACTCCATAATGTTGAATTATGTAAAAAGATGTAAAATAAATGTAAAAAGAAAAGCTGACATGTTTTGAGTGAATAAGTATAAGTATTATTGAATAAGTATTCAATAACTTTGTTATGGCAGCCTACATATGTTCAGGAGTAAAAATCTGCTTAACAAGTAATAATAAATTGCATGGACTCACTCTGTGTTCAATAATAGTGTTTAACATAATTTTTAATAACCACCTAATCTCTGTACCCCACACACAATTATCTGTAAGGTCCGTCAGTCGAACAGTGAATTTAGAAAACGTATTCAACCACAAAGACCAGGGAGGTTTTCCAATGCCTCGTAAAGAAGAGCACCAATTGGGAAAAACTATAAAGCAGACATTGAATTTCCCTTTGAGCATGGTGAAGTTTTTAATTACACTTTGGATGGTGTATCAATACACCCAGTCACTACAACGATACAGGCGTCCTTCCTAACTGTTGCTGTGTGTATGCCAGGGTTACCCACAAAACAAAGGAGATGATCGTGGACTTCAGGAAACAGGAGAGGGAGCACCCCCCTATCCACATCGACGGGACAGTAGTGGAGAAGGTGGAAAGTTTTAAATTCCTTGGCGTACACATCACGGACAAACTGAAATGGTCCACCCACACAGACAGCGTGGTGAAGAAGGCGCAACAGCGCCTCTTCAACCTCAGGAGGCTGAAGAAATTTGGCTTGTCACCAAAAACACTCACAAACTTCTACAGATGCACAATCGAGAGCATCCTGTCGGGCTGTATCACCGCCTGGTACGGCAACTGCTCCTCCCACAACCGTAAGGCTCTCCAGAGGGTAGTGAGGACTGCACAACGCATCACCGGGGGTAAACTACCTGCCCTCCAGGACACCTACACCACCCGATGTCACAGGAAGGCCAAAAAAGATAATCAAGGACAACAACCACCCGAGCCACTGCCTGTTCACCCCGCTATCATCCAGAAGGCGAGGTCAGTACAGGTGCATCAAAGCTGGGACCGAGAGACTGAAAAACAGCTTCTATCTCAAGGCCATCAGACTGTTAAACAGCCATCACTAACATTGAGTGGCTGCTGCCAACATACTGACTTAAATCTCTAGCCACTTTTAATAATAGGAATTGGATGTAACAAATGTTTCACTAGCCACTTTAAACAATTTTGTATATAATGTTTACATATCCGACATTACTCATATCAAATGTATACACTGTACTCTAAACCATCTACTGAATCTTGCCTATGCCGTTCGGCCATCGACTCAAATCTCTAGCCACTTTAATAATTAAAATTGGATGAAATAAATGTATCACTAGCCACTTTAAACGATGCCATTTATATAATGTTTACATATCCTACATTACTCATCTCATATGTATATACTATACTCCATACCATCTACTGCATCTTGCCTATGCCGGTCAGCCATCGCTCATCCATATATTTATATGTGCATACTTGTATTCATTCCTTTACTCTTGTGTGTATAAGGTAGTTGTTTCGAATTTGTTAGATTACTTGTTAGATAATACTGCATGGTCGGAACTCGAAGCACAAGCATTTCGCTACACTTGCATTAACATCTGCTAACCATGTGTATGTGACAAATAACATTTGATCTGCTGGAGAGGATGGAAACCGCTTAGGGATTTCACCATGAGGCAAATGGTGACTTTAAAAACAGATACAGAGTTTAACGGCTGTGATGGAGAAAACTGAGGATAGATCAAGAACATTGTGATTACTCCACAATACTTACCTGAATGACAGAGTGAAAAGTAGGACACCTTTACAGAAAAAAAAGCTTCCAAAACATGCATCCTGTTTGCAATAAGGTACTAAAGTAAACAGAAAAAAAATTAACTTCATGTCTTGAACACAAAGCGCTATTTTTGATGCAAATTCAACACAACACGTGACTGAGTACCACTCTTCATATTTTCAAACATGTTGCTGAATGCATCATGTTATGGTTATGCTTGTCGTCGGCAAGGACTTGGCTGTTTTTTAGCGTAGGCAAAAACCTGGTACCGTCTGCTTTCCAACATACACTGGGAGAAAAATTCACATTTCAGCAGGACAATAACCTAAAACGCAAGGCCAAATGTGCACTGGAGTTGATTACCAAGATGATGCTGAATGTGCCTGAGTGGCCTAGTTACAGTTTTGACTCAAATTGACTTGAAAATCTATGGCAAGACTGAAAAATGGCTGTCTAGCACTGATCATCAACCACCTTGAAAGAGCTTAAATGTTTTTTAAATGAATAATGCTGAAATATTGTATAATCCAGGTGTGAAAATCTCTTAAAGACTTACCCAGATATACTCACAGCTATAATCGCTGCCAAAGGTGATTCAGGGGTGTGAATACTTATGTAAATTAGATATTTCTATATTGCGTTCAATACATTTGCTAACATTTCTAAAAACTAATTTTCACTTCATCATTATGGGGAATCTTGTGTAGACGGGTGAGAGAGAAAAAAAATATTTAATCCATTTTGAATTCCGGCTGTAACATCCCAAAAAATGTGGATTAAGTCAAGGGGTATAAATACTTTCTGAAGGCACTGCAGGTTTATGTTTACATGTGATTATACAAAATGTGTATGTACAGAAACCTAAATACGCTTGGTGTTTCCAATAATAGGTGTTTGTGTGAATGTGAGCATCCTTATTTGTGTGTGCATGTATGTGTGTCTGTGTGTGTGGGTGCATGTGTGTGAGTGTGCGTGTGCGTACATGCATGAGTGTGTGCACTTGCCCTTGTATGTACAGAACACAGCAAATTGGCCAGTGTTACCTAGTGTTGATTTTTAAGTGTAACATTTCTAGTGTTGATTCAGGAGTGAAATGAACTCTCTAAGAGTGAAATTAACACTCAGTGGTGTAAAATATCCACAGTGTTGGTGTTAATAACCAGTGTTGAGTGTGAAAGTGTGATTGTGTCTGTTTTACTCTGTGGAAAGTAAAATGTTCCCATCAAAACCCTGCCCATCATTATCATATTTCCCAGCATGCTTTACTGCTGTGAGATTTTTTTGGGATTGTTTTTTTATATCTGTTTTTGCATGTACAGTGATTAATTGATTCATCTTATGCTACACAAAGATAAATAATGTTCATCCAATCATTTACTTACATTTATTGCACCCGTTACTGAAACGGTTGTTCTAGTTTAAATAGTTTAGGTAGTCTCTTTTATTAATACACTTAACCCTAACACTCATTCTGATTACAGGTTGTAGGTGAATAAAAGTGCCAGTCATTGGATGTCCTAATTCTGGCTGGATTCACACATCACTTTACAAGCCAGTACAATTTGATATGTAGGTCTGATGTGGTCTGTTAAACCAGGCAATTCATAACACAACTGTGTTAGGGTAAAACTTGTGCATCAAAGTAAGCCTTATAATATATGTAATGTATGGTAAAATAAATAAAATTTTGTTGTCACATACTGTACACGTGATTAGCAGGTGTTATAGCGTGTGTAGCTAAATGCTTGTGCTTCTAGCTCCGACTGCAGTAATTTATAACAAATTACACAACACACACAAATCTAAGTAGGAATGAATTAAGACTATATACATATATGGACGAGCGATGTCAGAGCGGAATTGACTAAGAATAGTATAGAATACAGTATATACATATGCGATGAGTAATGCAAGATATGTAAACATTATTAAGTGACTAAGATACCGTAGAATGATAGAAAACAGTATATACATATGAGATGAGCAATGCAGGATATTTAAACATTAGTAAGTGACTAAGATACCGTAGAATAGTATAGAATACAGTATATACATATGAGGTGAGTAATGCCAGATATGTCAACATTATTAAAGTGACTAGTGTTCTATTCCTTAAAGTGGCCAGTGATTTCTAGTCTATGCCTATTGGCAGCAGCCTCTAATGTGCTAGTGATGTCTGTCTAACAGTCTGATGGCCTTGAGATAGAACAGTTTATTTGATAACATTTGCCCCTTTAGGAACTCACTTGGTGAAGTCCACAGGACTTAAAATGAATTAATTCAACAACCATGTCTTTGTCACAAAAAAATATAGTCATGGGCGATAACTATAATTCACTCAAAAGACATCCCGGAAAAATGTATTTGGGGTGTGGCTTAGTGGGGGCGTGGCTTATTGGGGGCGTGGCTATTTTTTGGTGGGGGCCACCTGTGAGTGGAAGTGTTGTACCAGTTTAAGTGGTATATGGTTGTGTTAATTAAGTATGAACATGTCTTTATAAATGCTTACATAAGAGTATGTGGAAATAAATACTTGTAAATGTTATTTAATGTCCTTAACCTATCACTGAATAACCTTGTCAAGCAATATGAATGTATTGGTGTGAGGATTAGAAGTACTATATGATGTGTTATTGCATAACACAATTGATGTCAACTTCATACTGTACACTTCATAGTGTTAAAAAAAAGTTTTATGAGGTAATATTATATTAATTATCTAACACTGACTAGTTTAACAGCTTCATCACTTAGCACAGTGTTAATTTAACACTCAAAAGTGTGGACCCGTATAGACACTGGCTCAGTGTTAAATTGAACACTGTCAGTGTTGATTTAACACTGGAGAATTTGCTGTGTGCAGAAATGTAATTACATCAGTTTGAAAGGAGCCATCAATATTTCTCCCTTCCCAACAGTCAGCAGTAGGGGTTAGGTTGTGTGTAGGTTGCAATTTCTGATGGCACGCAGCTAAACATATTTCAAAGAAACCTTTTTTTACATTTTAAATAAGTGGACAAACCCAATTTACCAGTGACACTGACTGTGGGGATAGGAGAGTAGGATTTCCAATTAGAGAGACACTGTTCTGTTCAAGCACCATTACAACAACAAACATGGCCCACTCCCAGATCCATCCCAGGGACCAGGCGGTAAAGGTCCTGCCACGAGACCCCCACGGACCCGTTGTAACAGAAAATGCCAATTAACAAGCGAATGTTTGGTAATTACAAATCCAGATGAATGAGTTATTTCTTTCATGACTTATTTTTGATTCATTAAAGCTGTTTGTTATGTCCCCTAGTTTACTGAGGTAGAAAATCCTGATTAATATGGGTAGTTCCTGTGAATTGGTGGAGTGCAGGTGTGAATTACTGTCCTTGCTGTGTATGAATCTTGGAAATGTGATAAATGAGACAACCAAGAGACAGGGTTTATTCTCTTCATTTCCATTTAATTGAAACCAAATTAAATAAACCGAACACCCAATTGTTTTCATGTTGATAATATAAAAGGCCCGTGCTGGATCGGGCTGGTGCATGCAGGGTAATTACGGGCAGAGCATCGTGAGCTATGAGGTCTTCGTGACACAAACCCAAAGATCAGCCTGATATTTCCCTATTACCCCGGACTCTACGGCACGCCAACCCTGTCACTCGCCCCTTGGCCCACAATCCATCATGCCCAATGGGATCGGCCTCCTCTCCCTCCTGGTGGGAGAAGCTATAGGCTCCCAAGTGGCGCAGTGGTCTAAGGCACTGCATCTCAGTGCAAGAGGCATCACTACAGTCCCTGGTTAGAATCCAGGCTGTATCACATCGGACCGTGATTGGGAGTCCCATAGGGCGGCGCACAATTGGCCCAGTGTTGTCTGGGTTTGGCCGGGGTAGGCCATAATAGTAAATAAGAATTTGTTCTTAACTGACTTGCCTAGTTAAATAAAGATTAAATCAATAAAATATAGGAGGAATGGCTCACTCATTGTGATGGCTTGAATGAGATCAAACATATGGAAACCACATGTTTGATTCCTTTCCAATGAGCCCATCTTCTTATGGCTCTTCCCACCAGCCCCCATTGCCCACCACTCCCAAAGACGCGCCACCACTGAACCCATCACCGGCTGACTCCTGAAATTAATTGCATTTCTCTATAAACAAGGCTTCCTGTTAAGAGGTTGGTAACTGGCTATAAGCCCATAGCAATGGGGGTGATAGGGGAGGCACGTTGATAAATGGGTGTTGCGTGTCCCCACGGCTCTCACTGCCCTTGCAGGTTGGGAGGGAAATTTAATACACACAGAGAGAGACAGAAAGAGACAGAGAGAGAGAGAGAGAGCGAGAGAGAGAGAGGAAAATACATCATATTAATCACAAGTTGATGATGCAAACGACAAATCCTTGAGTGTAACCAGCACAGTCCACTTGGTTATTTAATTAAACACTTTAGTTATTTCAGCTCTGCTAAGCTAAACATTATTAAACAAAATAAAACTGATCTGAAAACCAATGGGATAGGGTAAAATAATTTGCCTGGAAACACCAGTCAGATGCAGTAGCGGTGCTTGGGTAAAGTCAATGGGGAAAAAAAGCCATATTACCACATATTTGTTGTGATAACTGTGTTGTTTGCTCTATAACCGGTTAGTCCATATGCCTTGTGACCGTGATATATACCTAAGGCTGAGACAAAGTGGCAGAATAAATTCAACCACACCTTTGTTTCATCACAAAACCGGAGAGCAACCTCTGTCCGGTGAAGTCCACAAAGCATATTGCATGTAACAAGCAGTTACATGACCTGCAGCATGGTCAAGAAAGTTCATGTTTCCGAAATGTTCAGACTACTAAACAACTATTGATTTAGAATCACAGAGAGTTACTGCAACTTGCAAAGAAAACAGGAGCTGCCTCCACTATTCCAGCACCATTTCAACATCATCAAATCACCTATGCTTAGTCTAATACAATGACAACTAAAAGATACCAAAAACAAGTTAGTCCAATCAAAGTAAACTAAATATGATGTGGCTGTCCACGATTCTGATTTGTGTGTGTGTGTGTGTGTGTTCGTGCAAGTAGAAAAAACATACTTGAAGAGAAATGCCAATGCCATCTTCCTCTCTTTCATGTTGACGAAATGGTCTATGACTGTAATACAGTACACGCTTACATTTTTTGTTGTCCTAGACTACCTGGATAAAATGCTTACTCGCTAGCCTAACTTCCTTTCATGGGCAATGTTAGCTAGTTAATATTAGCCTTCTACATTTAGCAACATATTGAACTTCCATCCTCTCAGTCCAGGGGCACAATGTATTTTATGGTCGGATCAGAATCGCCTATATAATCATTGGTCTGTACAGAGAATTAAGTAAAACCACAAGTCCAAATCCCTATCTCCATTCATGGTTAATTTAGGAAAGGGACTATTTTAGATAGCTAGCTAACCACCAGAGGACAAAAACACAACGAGATGTTTCTATCAATGACATATTTCTCTGTTATAGGAGCAAAGCCAAATCCAAACTAGCTTCCCTTGACACTTTCTTTTGGTGCGCCAGGACCATTTATAGCTGAGCTCACTCAGTTTAGTTCAACGCTGATTGGCTATTTTATACTTTTTTTATCAAGGGAGGCCAAATGCTCGCTGGCTTCCCTTGCATTCAATGCTACGTGCGGCAACAATGTCATACTCTCTATGACCAGTCCGCATCAGATACATGGCCTGCACATACAGAGACAGAGGGGCACTGTTTCGCTCACTCTGATGATTTCTCTGGTGAGATACATTCAGGCTCTTGCAAATTGAAAGAACTTCATGAAATCACAGAGACAAAAGAGTCACAAATGACTAAGTCATAAATCATGGTCATTGCACTAGAGTAAAATTGGCCAATGCAGTGTTTAATACCAATGTTAAAGGTATTTCTTTACAGTACTGTACCAACCTTACCTGTCAAACCAACCAGGACAGACAAGGTGACTGAGCTTATTTCCCAGAAACAGTCAACTCTCTGCGGGTCATACAGGGAAGAGGAGGAAGCATACCTAACTACCGCTGTGAAACAACAGAGTATGAAGAATCCAGGACAGAAGAAATATAAAAACAACCAAGCAACCTCCAAGGTCAGCATTCTAACACTCTTTACTCTGGACAATATCTGTAAAAGGTTACCATCATATTAGCCTATCAGATCTTTAAAGCTGCTCTTTTTTCAAAAGGATAATTCCTCAGCTTTCAGCCCAGCCTCAGAGGCTTTGCTGGTTGAATGACACTCCTTCATAATTCTCTCTTCTCCTTATCACAACCAGCTTAACCCTACGACCTTGTTCAGAAAGTATTTACACCCCCTGACCTTTTCCACATTTTCTGGTGTGACAGCCTGAATTTTATATTGATTACATTTAGATGATGTGTCATTGGCCTACACACAATACCCCATAATGTCAAAGTGTTATTATGTTTAAGTAAATTTGGTCATTCATTTAACATAAAAATATAAATATGTATAAATATAATATTAAATAACTCAACTCTTACCCTTCTTTTGACCCAGAAGTATTTGTGTTACAATTAAAACTATTAAATTAAGGAAGTTATTGAGCTCTAGTGTCAAAATGTCCTTCAGTGTAACTGTCCGGGTTAAAATTCTAATTTGCAAAAATATAAATGAACACCCATGGCATAATTGTATTAGTGTTTGCAACAATATATAGAATAATGGGCGTTATACTGTATAAAAAAACTAAAAAAAACTTGAATAACTTTTGTCTGGACTTTTGCGCTTCATCAATGTCATTCAGTATAACAAAGATAAAAAGCCATTTTAAAGCATATCACATGATGTTAATCATGTGACAGTGTGTGACATCACAAAGAAGACCCATTGAAGAACCTCTATCAATGTAATGAGGTTAGTAAATCTCTCTGAAATATTTGATGATTTCACCTTTTCAACCTCTAGTAACCTTTGTAACAAAAACGCATGTCCTTCAGTACAACACAGAAAACATACGTTTAATGTTATTATTTTATAAAAAGCTATTTTAAATAAGGATAATCTTTAAAGGGCAAGGTCATTACTTTATATAGGTGTTAAAGGAACTGCCTGTTAAATATGTTTATGTATGAAATCCGTCCTTCAGTATCACGTTTTTGTCCTTCACCACAACAAAAGTTTCATGTTATACCACAATGTCACCTGTTATGCTGAATGACATTAGCAGTGGTAGGCTTGATCCCCAACAACAACGAGACGGCCTACAGGGAGGAGGTGAGGGCCCTCGGAGTTTGGTGTCAGGAAAATAACCTCTCACTCAATGTCAACAAAACTAAGGAGACGATCGTGGACTTCAGGAAACAGCAGAGGGAGCACCCCCCTATCCACATCGATGGGACAGTAGTGGAGAAGGTGGAAAGTTTTAAGTTCCTCTGCGTACACATCACGGACAAACTGAAATGGTCCACCCACACAGACAGCGTGGTGAAGAAGGCGCAACAGCGCCTCTTCAACCTCAGGAGGCTGAAGAAATTTGGCTTGTCACCAAAAACACTCACAAACTTCTACAGATGCACAATCGAGAGCATCCTGTCGGGCTGTATCACCGCCTGGTACGGCAACTGCTCCGCCCACAACCGTAAGGCTTTCCAGAGGGTAGTGAGGACTGCACAACGCATCACGGGGGTAAACTACCTGCCCTCCAGGACACCAACAACCACCCAATGTCACAGGAAGGCCAAAAAGATCATCAGGGACAACAACCACCCGAGCCACTGCCTGTTCACCCCGCTATCATCCAGAAGGCGAGGTCAGTACAGGTGCATCAAAGCTGGGACCGAGAGACTGAAAAACAGCTTCTATCTCAAGGCCATCAGACTGTTAAACAGACATCACTAACATTGAGTGGCTGCTGCCAACATACTGACTTAAATCTCTAGTCACTTTAAATAATTGAAAATTGGATGTAACAAATGTATCTCTAGCCACTTTAAACAATTTTTTATATAATGTTTACATATCCGACATTACTCATCTCATATGTATACACTGTACTCTATACCATCTACTGAATCTTGCCTATGCCGTTCGGCCATTGACTCAAATCTCTAGCCACTTTAAGAATTAAAAAGTGGATGTAATAAATGTATCACTAGCCACTTTAATCGATGCCACTTATATAATGTTTACATATCCGACATTACTCATCTCATATGTATATACTGTACTCTATACCATCTACTGCATCATGCCTATGCCGGTCAGCCATCGCTCATCCATATATTCATATGTACATACTCGTATTCATTCCTTTACACTTGTGTGTATAAGGTAGTTGTTGTGAAATTGTTAGATTACTTGTTAGATAATACTGCATGGTCGGAACTAGAAGCACACGCATTTCGCTACACTCACATTAACATCTGCTAACCATGTGTATGTGACAAATAAAATTAAGATTTGTTATCCCATGTTTTCACTAATTTATAACATTTAATCATGCAATTCATATTTATTTGTTGTATGAATACTGAATATTATCATTTTAAAAGAAGTTAAACTATTTTATGGCATTTTAAGGTATTTCAAGGCACATTGTCTTTATACTGTAGATGCCGTTGTCTAATAAGGAGAGGGCTGCACGGCACAGACAAAAGATTAACGCAGATCCAGTTGCTAGGGAGGAAAACTAGCCAGAAGAAAAACAAGGTATTGTTTTCATGGTTTCATGCTACTGTCAGCAACAGAATAATATCTAATAGGATATAAAGCTGGGTGGATAACACTTAACATTAAGTTGCACTATTACACTGTAGTTAATGTTTTATTGCATAACTGATAACTGATGGATTATATTAGTTAATATAATTTTACACACACACACAATTATAGATAAAAAAAAGGATTATGAATTATATCAGTTAATAGCTGCTTCACATTTGAGGCACTTTATGAAAAATCGAGACTGTACAAGTTTGAATTGAAGTAGTTTGATGGGCATTTTATGTAGCTATTTTGTGTAGGTATCTTGAAATTGCATTTGTGTACCTGCAGTTTAACTGGCTGCACCAAGTTGAGCAGTGACGAAACCTAAAAGACACACTTAAAGAACATGAGGTTGTAATCCACATGGACTTTTCTGAAAATTATATGTGTCAGCTGCATACAAAGGTTCAGGCTTTTCATTTTGGGGGCAGCCGTAAGCAGGCAACTATACAAACAAGAGTTGTGTACACATCACAGGAATGCCAATCCTATGCCTCCATTTCAGAGTCCCTCCAGCATGACGAGCGTGCAATGTGGGCTCATCTGAAGCCAGTCTTGGATGATATGAAGGAAAAGAAAACATCCCTGACCACTGCATGAGTGATGGCCCTGCCACGTAAATATAGAAATAAAAATAATTTCTACCTCCCATGGAAAAGGTGCACCTGATGGGTTTGGTGGTTCTGTAAAACGTTGTGCAGATGAGTTTGTCAAAAAGGGCAGTGACCTCCAAAGCCCAAAGGTGCTCTACACCATGCTGGAGAAAACGCAGTCAAGCGTAAAGTACTTCTGGATTGCTGAGGATGAGATTAACCGATTTGATGAAGCAGTTCCAAATGAGTTGCCAGCTGTCAAATGAACTTTAAAAATCCACCAGATCATCGCAAAGGAACCTGGAAAGATCCACCATTGGGAGGTCAATCAAGTTTCAAATGTATTTATAAAGCCCTTCTTACATCAGCTGATGTCACAGAGTGCCGTACAGAAACCCAGCCTAAAACCCCAAACAGCAAGCAATGCAGTGGTTAGGAAAAACTCCCTAGGAAGAAACCTAGAGAGGAACCAGGCTATGAGGGGTGGCCAGTCCTCTTCTGGCTGTGCTGGGTGCAGATTATAACAGAACATGGCCAAGATTTTAAAATGTTCATAGATGACCAGCAGGGTCAAATAATAATAATCACAGTGGTTGTCGAAGGTGCAACAGGTCAGCACCTCAGGAGTAAATGTCAGTTGGCTTTTCATAGCCGATCATTCATCACTCATAGCCGATCACCGATCATTCTCTACCGCTGTCTCTAGAGAGTTGAAAACAGCAGGTCTGGGACAGGTAGCATGTCTGGTGAACAGGTCAGGGTTCCATAGCCACAGGCAGAACAGTTGAAACTGGAGCAGCAGCACGGCCAGGTGGACTGGGGATATCAAGGAGTCATCAGGCCAGGTAGTCCTGAGGAATGGTCCTAAGGCTCAGGTCCTCCGAGAGAGAGAAAGAGAGAAAAAGAGAGTGCGAATTAGAGAGAGCATACTAGAATTCACACAGGACACCGGATAAGAGAGGAGAAATACTCCAGAAATAACAGACTGACCCTAGCCCCCCGACACATAAACTACTGCAGCATATATACTGGAGGCTGAGACAGGAGGGGCTAGGGTCAGTCTGTTATATCTGGAGTATTTCTCCTATCTTATCCGGTGTCCTGTGTGAATTTAAGTATGCTCTCTCTAATTCTCTCTCTCTTTTTCTCTCTTTCTGTCACGTCCAGGCCAGAGTTTTAGGCTGGCGTGTTTAGGTTTCGTTTTTGGTGAAGGGTTTTTTGAGTTCTAGGTGTTCTATTTCTATGTTGGGGTAATGGTTCCCAATTAGGGGCAGCTGAGTGTCGTTTCCTCTAATTGGGAACCATATATATGTTTGGGGTTTTCATTAGGAGTTTGTGGGTTATTGTTTGAGCATAGCTTGTTTTATGTTTAGTTGTGGGCAGCGTCACGGTCTTCGTTTTGTTGTTTTGTCCCAGTTACGTTTGTAATAAAAATGTATACTGGAAGCATCGCTGCGTCTTGGTCTGTCACTTCAGAGGATCGTGACACTTTCTTTCTTGCTGCTTCTGCAGAGCTGGACTTTCAGAACCAAAATGCAGAAACAGAAGACAGCCTGTCCATGACGATGAAACCACCAGAGGACTTAAAAGGAATTTGTAAATTTGATTACCAGCCGTTTGTCGGCCAAGTTCTGAAGGTTGTGGGAGAGGAGATGGAAATCAGTTGCATGCAATAAGCAGCTGCAAGAAAGAATTCATTTGCATGGCCCCAAGTTAAGGACATTACATACTACTTCAAGTCAGATGTCCAAGCAGTAATCTCCGAACCAGAGCTGTTTACTACAAAACAAAGGAATTCAAAACTCCAACTCTGACTGGGAAAAGTTTACAGAGCTTTATTAGTCCAAATTCCAAGTTACACACCAGTTAGGCTACAGAATACTACATAGGCCTGCACAAGAAAATTACATACACAAGCGATCTAAAAATATGTTATTGAATGATGAGTTCAGTTTGAGAACGTTGATGAGTTCCATTTGATGTTCAGACAATGGGTTTGATTAATATTCTGATGTTGGTGGAATTATTTTTTATGCATTTTCTTTCAAATGCCTGATGTCACGTAATGTCATGATATTACTTTGAGAAAGATATCCACTGTTTCATGATGATTTTAAGCAAAACTAAAAGAAATTGCACAATGTTTATGGAATGTTTTTTAATTAATGCTTTGTTTGAAATGTTCAATGCTGATTTAATCCTACGTGAATTAAATTGTACCTCGTGTCAGTTAATCTATGCTGCATAGTAAAACCATGTTTTTATGTGTGTGGCGTATGGGTCATTTTCTCTCTCTCTCTCTAGTATGGAAGTGATCTAAGTTCAGCTAGCCTGCACATTTTAA
This sequence comes from Brachymystax lenok tsinlingensis, assembly GCA_030435695.1. Classification (NCBI taxonomy): domain Eukaryota; kingdom Metazoa; phylum Chordata; class Actinopteri; order Salmoniformes; family Salmonidae; genus Brachymystax; species Brachymystax lenok. Next base: position 38,475,662 of record CM059787.1, on the reverse strand, counting down.
ACATCTTATCCTGTTTTTTTACACAGTTTTATAACAAAAAAAATGGCTAAAAGAAAAATAATATTGCTGCTACTAATAGTAGTTCATAGGATCATTATTGTTATTGCTGAAGGAATCACATTTAATACAAATTTGTGGGCCGTGGTGATATGTGTCATTCAGGGTAACAAAATATTGTCATACAGTATAACACCGGTATTTTATATTAAAATACAAATACAATTGACTCAGAGACAAAACAAATCTCAAAGGATGAAGTGAAAGATGTTTTCATAGATAGTTAAAAAAAATTCAGAGTAAGGTGTACATTTTTTAAAAAATGTTTGAGTTGTACCTGTGACACATCAAATATGTGGTATTCAGAATAAAATATTTTTTTCTGTTATATTGCTGCCAGTCTAAGCATGGATATATTTCTGCCAGTCTAAGCATGGATTATGAAAACACTTAGTGTTATACTGAATGACATTTTACTTACTTCATATGAATCACAATAAAAATGAATTATTTGCATTATTGAATGTAACTAATATAAGGGCATAGGTGACACTCCAATGAACATAAAAAATACTTAGGGAATTGTAATTGCTGTTTTATTTTTTTGCTACTTTTAAAACCTTATACGTCTTTGACCCAGATGCGAAAAAAAAGGACATTCAGGCATTCACACCCAGTCACTACAAAGATAAAGGTGTCCTTCCTAACTCAGTTGTCAGAGAAGAAGGAAACCGCTCAGGGATTTCAACATGAGGCCAATGGTGACTTTAAAACAGTTACAGTGTTTAATGGCTGTGATAGGAGAAATCTGAGGATAGATCAACAACTTTGTAGTTACTCCACAAAACTAACGTAATTGACAGAGTGAAATGAAAGAAGCCTGTACAGAATAAAAATATTCCAAAACATGCATCCTGTTTGCAACAAGGCAATAACATGCAGACCAAACGGGCTCTGCACATGCATCCGTATGTTGATTTTGTCTATTCCCACCAGACATGACACGCAGGTTAAAATACCAAAACCGAATGTTAACCAATGATATTAATTTGGGGACAGGTCGAAACATATATGAAACATTCATGGACATTTAGCTAGCTTCCTGTTGCTAGCTAATTTGTTCTGGGAGATAAACATTGGGTTGTTATTTTACCTGAAATGCATGCAGTGTGGTCCTTTTTTTTTGCTGGATCTTTGTAGAATTCTGACCCATTTTGAGTCACACAAAATCATGTGTTCTCTACTCAGACAATTAATCCACAGATAAAAGGGGAAACAGTTAGTTTTTAGTTCGGTTAATCTATTAACCTCACCCATGTGGGTTAGTATGCTCCTAAGGTTAATCTCTCCTTGTTCAGTCTTCTTATTTTTTATATGACAGTTGGCAACCAACTTTAAGGTGCATTACAGTCACCAACTGGACATGAGTGTGGACCTCGTTCATCTTTCAATCACCCATGTGGGTTAGTATGCTCCTAAAAACCAATGAGTAGATGGGAGAGGCATTATATTTTATGACCTTGCTACACACACTCCCATTGACGCGTGTAAGCAGTTTGTATTAAATGATTGAATAATATGTGAACATTAATTTTGCAACGCTCGCACACGCAACACCACCGTTTTGTCAGCATGTAAAGTAATACTGCAAAACATGTGGCAAAGCAATTTACCTTTTGCCCTGAATAAAAAGTGTATTTTGTATATCCAAAACAACACATTACAGAGTAACACTCTCCATATTTTCAAGCATAGTGGTGGCTGCATCATGTTATGGGTATGCTTATAATTGTTAAGGACTAGGGAGTTTTTTAGGATAAAAAAATGTATGGAAGGGAGCTAAGCACAGGCAAAATCCTAGAGGAAATCCTAGAGGAAAACTGTCTTTCCATCAGACACTGGGAGATGAATTCACCTTTCAGCAGGACAATAACCTAAAACACAAGGCCAAATGTACACTGGAGTCGCTTACCAAGAAGACAGTGAATGTTCCTGAGATACAATTGTGACATAAATCTGCTTGAAAATCTATGGCAAGATCAGATCAACAACCAATTTGACAGAGCTTGAAGAATTTTGAAAATAATAATGGGCAAATGTTGCACAATCCAGTTGTGGAAAGCTCTTAAAGACTTACCCAGAAAGACTCACAGCTGTAATCGCTACCACAGGTGTTTCTACAAAGTATTGACTCAGGGCTGTGAATACTTACAGTACCAGTCTAAAGTTTGGACACACCTACTCATTCAAGGGTTTCTCTTTATTTTTTTACTATTTTCTACACTGTAGAATAATAGTGAAGACATCAAAACTATGAAATAACACATATGGAATCATGTAGTAAACAAAAATGAGTTAAACAAATATATATATTTTTTGATCTGCCCTGATCTGTTTCACCTGTCTTTGTGCTTGTCTCGTCTCCCCTCCAGGTGTCGCCATCTTCCCCATTATCCCCTGTGTATTTGTACCTGTGTTCTCTGTTTGTCTGTTGCCTGTTCGTTTTGTTTCGTCAAGCCTACCAGCATTTTTCCCTCTTATCCTGTCTCTCTATTTGTTCCTGTTTCCTAGTTTTCACGGTGTTGACCTTTCTGCCTGCCCTGACCCTGAGCCTGCCTGCCGTTCTGTAACTTTGCCCCACTACTCTGGATTACCGACCTCTGCCTGACCTGACCCTGAGCCCGCCTGCTGTTCTGGTGCCTTACACCCTCTCTGGATTATTGACCCCTGCCTGCCTTGACCTATCGTTTGCCTGCCTCTGTTGTAATAAACATTGTCACTTCGACAGTCTGCATTTGGGTCTTACCTTAAATGTGATAATATTTGAGATTCTTCAAAGTAGCCACCCTTTACCTTGATGACAGCTTTGCACACTCTTGGCATTCTCTCAACCAGCTTCACCTGGAATGCTTTTCCAACAGTCTATGTATGTATATAGGTGTATTATATATACCTCACATGCAACCTGTACTAAGACTATGTCATTTGTATATAAACAAAACCTATCAAAATGAATAGTATCCTGTTCCACAAAGATAATGACTAAACCAATGTGCAAACAAGTATTATGAGTTTAGCTGACTAATATCAAGAAATGGTCATGAGAAGCGAATATCAATGCAAGTAGCCTATTGTAGGATGAACGAGTTCCATAATACAAGAGGTGAAATAATAAGTTACAAGGCATTACTGGCATTAACCAGGCATTATTCTAGGCATAACATTGTTCTTGTTGTGAGAAAAAGCATGAACAAAACAGGCCTACTCAGGCCATGGACCTAGTAGCCTAGTCACTTTACCCTGCCTTCATGTACATGCAGTATCTTCCATAAAGTATCTTGTACCGCTACACGTTTATCTGGTACTGGTACTCCCTGTATATAGCTTCATTCTTCTGTATTTTATTTTATTCCTTTCGTGTTAGTTACTATGTTTTATAATTATATATATTTTTTACTCTGCATTATTGGGAAAGGTTCGTAAGCAAGCATTTCATTGAAAAGTCTACACCAGTTGTATTCGGCGCATGTGATTAATAATATTTGATTTGATTGGAAGAGGAACATTTTCACACTGCATTTTCCTTAATGTGAAAGCAGGGCAAAAGAGATGACATTTAAACCCATCCGAAGGTGTGACTTAAAAAAAAGAAACAGACCACCACTGACCAATCAAACCATCCCAAGTTACAGTAACTTAGCCCAACCTTCCCATGAAACGTAAACACTACAGCACCTCTGCTTCTCAGAGGAGTGACAAGATTGGGGGGATTGCTGACAAACACAAAATAATACTTGCATACTGTGTTGATAAGAGTCAGGTCGGGGGCTGGGCCGCCATTACACAGGCACCTTGTAAAGGCGTCTGCATGCTTCCCAGCCGAAACAGTTTGGAAGAGTTTGTGCATATATTATGATGACATTTTGTAATGTTTTTGTTCATTTTGGAATTCGGTGAGGGTATAGAATTTTTTTTTCTGGATGCAAGCCGAAGTCTGGAGCCGAAGTCCATGCCCCTTCGTCGGTGATTGGTGAATAGTAGGGATTGTTCAATAAAGTCTTTGTTGTCATTCAATGAGATGGCTCATTTTCATGCACAATTTTTCATTAAGAAATACTGCACCAAACATCTTAGTTAGATAAAAATTGCGTAACTAAGATCTCCTCTGCAAAAGATTTCTTGAGTTATCTTAGGTTAATTTGAACTATTTTGAAGAAGTGTATAGTGTCCACCTCATCTCAAAATGGACAAACAGTACTATTGCCGCTTTTTTCTTGTTTTTAAGCTCAGATCATTAAAAGGAGTATGCGACAGCATGAAGCATGCTGTCGCCTTAAGGCAGTCTCCAACCCTCTCCTCTGTGATGTGATGATGTCATATCATATCACCCATAGAGATACATATTTCCATGACATTATGATGTCCTCATTGTCTTGAAAGACACGGAAAGCATGGATGAAATCATAGGTCAACTAGTCATCTTCTATCTGCTTGTTGTGCCATTTCTTCATAAGGTTGACCAACTCATTTGTTACAGATTAATGTTGTCTTGCTGTTAATTCACCATGAAACCAAACCTATATTGCACTGAATCATTTTCCTGCAGTATATGCCCTTATTTACTGGAAATCTGATAGTGAGGCCATGGATTTAAATTTAGTTGGTCTTACTGTAAAGAAGTGACATTATAAAATATGGTTCAGATTATACATTCTGTTATAAAAGTATTTGGGCTGGCTGTAAACCAAACAAAGCAGCCCACAGCAGACATAACACTTAATATCAAAGCCATGCACGTTATGTAATTTGACACCAAGTATCTAAGAATGGCTATTTTATTTTTTACGAGTCCTAATGCTGTAAATGTTTTAGAGAGCATCAGAGAATTCATCTTGTTATTACAGTAGAACCTTAACTCAAAGCGTTCATTTTGAAGCTCATTCCCTGTTGGAATTACATAGGCTTTTTATGAGCTGCCCTCTCTGACACCACTGATAAATAAAAAGATCCACTTGCCTATTGCATCTGACCCAACTAACCCACGGAGCACAAGATGGCAGGGATTTCATGTACCTACTCAGACCCTAGGTCAGTGGACAGAATTAAGTTGTCAGAGGACTAATACACCAACACAACACTAATACAACAGAGGAATTAAATAGATAAATCTCTGATCCGAACTTGTCCATGAGAATTAAAGATGCTCCCAGCCTCACCCCTCACCCATTAAAATACTGGTCTTTATAATAACAGTCGCTGCGAAAATAACAGTCGCACCAATAATATCCTTTCACTGGTTGTCGAGTACTATGCCTGTCTGATGAGTAAACGTCCTGTTTAACGCGGAACGAGGGAGAGTTTGGTTTGTTGTTTTGGAAAGTTTGTTGTTTTTAAAGTTTATTGAAAAGTTTCTTAGTAGATAGCTAACTTTTGAGTTTTGCGACAGTTGGCATCAGTTGCTGGGACTGCTACTCTGTCCAGTGATCCTGCCGACCAAGGCCGGGTCTGAGGAGCTACTTGGCGTAGCAGCTTGCCTAGCTGCTAGCTAGCTGCCTATCAAGCTAGTAGGGTTTTCTTGAGGGCTTGAACGCAGCCGGCGACGAGGTTAGTCATTGTGGCTGGGACAGTGGATTGTCTTCGGTTTGTGGCTGTCTAAGATCCCTGCTGTTTGTTGTTGTCTGGAACTGAGAGGAGTAACAGCATAATCTACATTGCTAGTTACCATGACAAAGACCGAAGCCGACGGGAGTAATGTTGAGGACAGTGGTGTCTCTCTTTCACAGGTGAAGGATCTTTTAAACAAACAAAAAGTGTTCTACAATGAGTTCTTACAACAACAAGAAAATAGCTTCAAGTGTTTTGTCCAAATACTGGTAGAGTCAACTAATAAAATAATGGACGACCTGACCAGAGAGGTCCATGACCTGAAGAACAGTTTGCAGTTCACCCAGGGTCAGCTCGACGAGTTGAAACAGGAGAACAGCAAGATGACAACAATCTGCAAGTCATTGAGAGGACATCAGTTCTGTGTGTAAATCAATGATAACAATGACGGAGAAATCAGCTTGTCTCGAGGGACAATCAAGGCGGAACAACATGCTTGTGGACCGAATTGCAGAATCTCTACATCAAATGATATGTTATTTGTTGCGTGCGCATTTTGGACACACCTACTCATTCAGGGGTTTTTGTTTATTTTTACTATTTTCTACATTGTAGAATAATAGTGAAGATATCAAAACTATGAACTAGCACATATGGAATCATGTGGTAACCAAAAGAGTGTTCACTACTTAGGGAGCAGTGGGGCGCTAAACATTCATCAATATACAAGTGTTGCATAGTCATCAAAAGCTCTGATTCTTGGCAATATCACAGCGTTGTCAGATTTCAAAAAGGCTTTACGGCGAAAGCACAACATTTGATTGTTTGAGGATTGCCGCTCTCATATTTTTTGCATTAGCATAAATCCATAACCAACGCGGGTCTCTTACCTTTCGAAGAACTTCTGCTGAGGGCTTCCCAAGTGTCCAACGAAGACATCCAATGGTTCTTTTGTTAGAAAAAGTCATTTATTATATCCATAAATCTCAGTTTGGTTGGCGCGTTATGTTCATAAAATACAGCGTCCACTCGCCCATTGAACCGTGAAGAGAACGCGTTCAACCTATACCTATACACTTGTCCAAGAACAATCAAACATCATTGATAATGTATCCTTAGGAAGACTTTTATGTATATTTACTATAACATTTCAACCGGATTATAAACTGGATGATAGGAAAGGAAAAAACCACAGCGCTCGCGAGCCCGTGAACGCGCCTCCTCTTCTGTTTACATCCTGTGACTAGTTCGAAATTCTTCTTCTATTACCATCCAGAGCAACCTAACATCACCAAACACTGTCTAGAGACTGTTGACATCCAGTGGAAGCAATAGGTACTACAATCTTACTCCCAGATATGGCTGTTTTCAATAGGGAGAGGTTCAAAATGAGGCAATGTGTCAAAAACACTTTTTCCAGGACAGAAATTCCTCGGGTTTTTGCCTGCTATATCAGTTCTGTTATACTCACAAACAATATTTTAACTGTTTTAGAAACTTCAGAGTGTTTCCTATCCAATAATTATGTGCATATCTTATTTTCTGGGCCTGAGTGGCAGGCCTTTTACTTTGGGCATGCCAGACTCTCCAAAACCGACACCTCAGCTGCAGCTCCCTAAGAAGTTAAACAAATCAAAATATATTTTATATTTGAGATTCTTCAAAGTAGCCACCCTTTGCCTTGATGACAGCTTTGCACACTATTGGCATTCTCTCAACCAACTTCACCTGGAATGCTTTTCCAACAGTGTTAAAGGAGTTCCCACATATGCTGAGCATTTGTTGGCTGATTTTCCTTCACTCTGCGGAACAACTCATCTGATGCAGCACTCCATCACTCTCCTTCTTGGTCAAACAGCCCTTACACAGCCTGGAGGTTTGTTGGGTCATTGTCCAGTTGAAAAACAAATGATAGTCCCACTAAGAGCAAACCAGATGGGATGACGTATCGCTGCAGAATTCTGTGGTAGCCATGCTAATTTAGTGTGCCTTGAATTATAAATAAATCACAGATAGTTTCACCAGAAAAGCACCCCCACACCATCACAGCTCCTCCTCCATGCTTCACGGTGGGAACCACACAAATTTTAATTCATCAGACCAACGGGCAGATATCCACCGGTCCAATGTCCATTGCTTGTGTAACTTGGCCCAAGCAAGTCTTTTCTTCTTATTGTGTGTCCTTTAGTAGTGGTTTCTTTGCAGCAATTCGACCATGAAGGCCTGATTCACGTAGTCTCCTCTGAACAGTTGATGTTGAGATGTGTCTGTTACTTATCTCTGTGAAATATTTATTTGGGCTGCAACTTCTGAGGCTGGTAACTCTAATTATCTTATCCTCTGCAGCAGAGGTAACTCTGGGTCTTCCTTTCCTGTGGCGGTCGTCATGAGAGCCAGTTTCATCATAGCGCTTGCTGGTTTTTATGACTGCACTTGAGGAAACTTTCAAAGTTCTTGAAATTTTGAGGATTGACTGACATAATGTCTTAAAGTAATGATGGACTGTCGTTTCTCTTTGCTTCTTGCTATAATATGGACTTGGTCTTTTACCAAATAGGGCTGTCTTCTGTATACCACCCCTACCTTGTCACAACACAACTGATTGGCTCAAACGCATTAAGAAGGAAAGAAATTCCACAAATTAACTTTTAACAAGGCACACATGTTAATTGAAATGCATTCCAGGTGACTACCTCCTGAAGCTGGTTGAGAGAATGCCAAGAGTTTGCAAAGCTGTCATCAAGGCAAAGGGTGACTACTTTGAAGAATCTGAAATGTACAGTATAATACATTTTGATTTGTTTAACACTTTTTGGGTTATTGCTTGATTCCATATGTGTTATTTCATAGTTTTGATGTCTTCACTATTATTCTAAATGCAGAAAATAGTCAACATAAAGAAAAACCCTTGAATGAGTTGGTGTGTCCAAACTTTTGACTGATACTGTACATAGGTAGAGGGAAAAGTGACTATGCGTAGATAATAAAACAGCAAGTAGCAGCAGCGTTAAAATAGGGGGTCAATGCAAATAGTCCGGGTAGCCATTTGATTAGCTGTTCAGCAGTCTTGTGGCTTTGGGGTAGAGGCAGTTAAGAAGCCTTTTGGACCTAGACTTGGCGCTCCGATACCGCTTGCCATGTGGTATCAGAGAGAACAGTACATGACTACGGTGGCTGGAGTCTTTGGACATTTTTGACACCGCCTGGTATAGAGGTACTGGATGGCAGAAAGCTTGGCCCCAGTGATCTACTGGGCTGTACGCACTACCCTCTAGTACCTTGTGGTCGGAAGCCGAGCAGTTGCCATACCAGGCAGTGATGCAACCAGTCAGGATGTTCTCGATGGTGCAGCTGTAGAACCTTTTGAGGATCTGTGGACCCATGACAAATAGGCATTGTCGTGTCCTGTTCACGACTGTCTAGGTGTGTTTGGACCATGATAGTCTGTTGGTGATATGGACACCAAGGAACTTGAAGCTCTCAACCTGCTCCACTACAGCCCCGTCGAAGAGACTGTGGGCGTACTCGGCCCTCCTTTTCCTATAGTCCACGAGCATCTCCTTTGTCTTGATCACGTTGAGGGAGAGGTTGTTGTCCTGGCAACACACTGCCAGGTCTCTGACCACCTCCCTGTAGGCTGTCTTATCGTTGTCAGTGATCAGGCCTACCCCCCGTTGTGTCGTCGGCAAACTTAATGATGGTGTTGAAGTCGTACTTGGCCACACATTCATGGTTGAACAGGGAGTACAGGAGGGGACTAAGAATGCACCCCTGAGTTGCCCCTGAGTTGAAGTTCAGCGTGGCAGATGTGTTGTTGCCTACCCTTACCACCTGGGGGCGGCCTGTCAGGAAGTCCAGGATCCAGTTGCAGAGGGAGGTGTTTAGTCCCAGGGTCCTTAGGTTGGTGATGAGCTTTGAGGGCACTATGGTGTTGAACGCTGAGCTGTAGTCAATGAACAGCATTCTCACATAGGTGTTCCTTTTGTCCAGGTGGGAAAGGGCAGTGTGGATTGCAACAGAGATTGTGTCATCTGTGGATCTGTTGGGACAGTATGCAAATTGGAGTGGGTCTAGGTTTTCTGGGGTGATGGTGTTGATGTGAGCCATGACCAGCCTTTCAAAGCACTTCATGGGCACAGACGAGAGTTCTATGTGTTGGTAGTCATTTAGGCAGGTTACCTTGGTGTTCTTGGGCTCAGGAACTATGGTCTACTTGAAACATGTAAGTATTACAGAATCGACCATGGACAGGTTGAAATTGTCTGTGAGGACACATGCCAGTTGGTCAGAGCAAGTTCAGAGTACACGTCTTGGTAATCCGTCTGGCCCTGCGGCCTTGTGAATGTTGACCTGTTCAAAGGTCATACTCACATCGGCTACGGCAAGCGTGATCACACAGTCGCCTGGAACAGCCGTTGCTCTCATGCAAGCTTCAGTGTTGCTTTCCTCGAAACATGCATAGAAATAATTTACCTCGTCTGGTAGGTTTGTGTCACAGGGCAGCTTGCGCCTGGGCTTCCCTTTGTAGTCCGTAATAGTTTGCAAGCCATGCCACATTCGACGAGCGTTGGAGCTGGTGTAGTAGGATTCAATCTTAGTCCTGTATTTATGCTTTGCCTGTTTGATGGTTCCTCTGAGGGTATAGCGGGATTTCTTATAAGCATCTGAGTTAGAGTCCCAATCCTTGAAAGCGGCAGCTCTACCCTTTAGCTCAGTGCGGATGTTGCCTGTAATGCATGAGACCTGGATGGAGTCTGAAGATGGACCATTGGAAGATTGAGGTGGAGCGCGCCTCCGCCCCAGGTGACAGACCCAGGCCGATAGTGGTCAAGGTCCTGAGGTTAAAGGACAAGGTAACTGTTCTGGAAAGAGCCAAGATCTTGAGAGAAATGTATATCTTCCTCAACAAGGACTATCCTGAAGCTCTGCGCCACAAAAGGAAAACACTTTTCCCAGCCATGAAAGCTGTCAGAGCGTGTGGGGATATTACTTACATCCGCTATGACAGGCTCATTGTCCACCCTCCCTCCCAGAAGCCTGGAAGGGATGAGCGAGCCAAGCCTATGGGTTCATAGCTTCAACCCCGCAGCACACACTTACACACACACACTGATTAATGGACAGCTGAATGTATATTTTTTTCTCTTGCTTTGTTTGCTCTTTTCCATATTATGTCTATCTCTGATTAGCTACCCAGTAAAGGGCTGAGAATCGCTCATATTAATATATGTAGCCTTAGAAATAAGGTTCATGAAATCAAAAACTTTCTAACATCAGATAACATTCATAGATTAGCCATTTATGAGACTCACTTAGATAATTCATTTGATGATACAGCAGTAGCAATACAAGTATAAAACATCTATAGAAGAGACAGAAATGCTTATGGGGAAGTGTTGCTGTATATATTCAGTGCTGTATACCTGTAATGCTTAGAGAAGATCTTGTGTCAAGTTTTATTGAAGTGTTGTGGTTGCAGGTTCACTTGGCACATCTAAAGCCTTTTCTTTTGGGTTGTTGCTGTGGGGCACCAAGTGCTAACGGTCAGTAACTAAATAATATGTGTGAAATGCCTGATAGTGAATGTGTTGTGAACAGAGAGGTCTGATTTCTTGGGGACCTGACTATTGACTGGTTTTCACCAAGCTTCTCACTTTAATTAACCAGTGCGTGTACTCTTTTTCAGGTCATTATTCAATTCAATATTATACCAGGGCGTTTACAAACAGTACTGGTAAAATATCATCTGCATGTATCGACATTTTTTTACTAATATTGTAGAACTTTGTTCTAAAGCTTCATCCGTACCCATTGGATGCAGTGCATTTGGAAGGTATTCAGACCCCTTGACTTTTTTCACATTTTGTTACGGTACAACCTTATTCTACAACGGATTAAATAATTTTCCCCCTCATCAATCTACACACAAAACCCCATAATGACAAAGTAAAAAACATTTACATAAGTATTCAGACCCTTTACTCAGTACTTTGTTGAAGCACCTTTGGCAGCGATTACAGCTTTGAGTCTTCTTGGGCATGACGCTACAAGCTTGGCACACTTGTTTTTGGGGAGTTTCTCACATTCTTCTCTGCAGATCCTCTCAAGCTCTATCAGCTTGGATGGTGAGCATCGCTGCAGAGCTATTTTCAGGTCTCTCCAGAGATGTTCAATCGGGTTCAAGTCCGGGCTCTGTCTGGGCCACTCAAGGACATTCACAGACTTGTCCTGCAGCCACTCCTGCGGTGTCTTGGCTGTGTGCTTTTGGTCGTTGTCCTGTCTGAGGTCCTGAGTGCTCTGGAGCAGGTTTTCATAAAGGATCTCTCTGTACTTTGCTCCGTTCATCTTTCCCTCGATCCTGACTAGTCTCCCAGTCCCTGCCGCTGAAAAACATCCCCACAGCATAATGCTGCCACCACCATTCTTCACTGTAGGGATGGTGCCAGGTTTCCTCCAGACGTGACGCTTGGCATTCAGGCCAAAGAGTTCAATCTTGGTTTCATCAGACCAGAGAATCTTGTTAGGTGCCTTTTGGCAAACTCCAAGTGGGCTGTCATGTGCCTTTTACTGAGGAGTGGCTTCCGTCTGGTGAGCCTACCATAAAGGCCTGATTGGTGGAGTGCTGCAGAGTTGGTTGTCCTTCTGGAAGGTTCTCTCATATCTACAGAGGAGCTCTTTCAGATTGACCATCGGGTTCTTGGTCACCTCCAAGACCAAGGCCCTTCTCCCCCGATTGCTCAGTTTGGCCGGGAAGCCAGCTCTAGGAAGAGTCTTGGTGATTCTTAATTTCTTACATTGAAGAATGATGGATTCCACTGTGTTTTTGGGTACCCTTCCCCAGATCTGTGCCTAGACACAATGCTGTCTTGGAGCCCTACGGACAATTACTTTGACTTCATGACTTTTGTTTTGCTCTGACATGCACTGTGAACTGTAGGACTTTATATAGACAGGTGAGTGCTTTTCCAAATCATGTCCAATCAATTGTATTTACCACAAGGGGACTCCAATCAAGTTGTAGAAACATCTCAAGGATGATCAATGGAAACAGGATGCACCTGAGATCAATTTCGAGTCTCATGGCAAAGGGTCTGAATACTTATGTAAATAAGGTATTTCTGTTTTAAAAAATGTAATACCTTTGGAGAAAAAAAATAAAACCTGTTTTCGCTTTGTCATTATGGGGTATTGTGTGTAGATTGATAAAAGAAAAGTTTAATACATTTTAGAATAAGGCTGTAACGTCAAAAAAAAATGAAAAAGGGAAGGGGTCTGAATACTTTCCGAATGCACTCTATAGTGCATTCGAAATGCTGGGCCTAAAATAGTGTATAAAATATCTTACAAAATATTTTTCTGTGACATGTGGATGATGTTAAAAAAATTGTTGGTCTAATGTGGTTAATAAGGAGTGTCCAGACACTGCACTTGATGAATTTATGACATTGCTTCTTCCAATTATTGATAAACATGCACCCGTTAAGAAACTGACTGTTAGAACTGTTAAGGTTCCATGGATTGATGAGGAATTGAAAAACTGTATGTTTGAAAGAGATGGGGCTAATAAGTCTGGCTGCACATCTGAGTGTCTGACTTACTGCAAATTGAGAAATTATGTGACTAAACTCAACAAAAAGAAACCAAGATCAATGACATAAATAATGATGGGAAAACATCTTTGGACTACTTCAAATGAAATTATGGGCAGAAAGACAAATTCAAGTCCGTCTTTCATCGAATCATATGGCTTATTCATCCCAAAACCATTTGAAGTTGCCAATTATTTTAATGATTACTTCATTGGCTAAGTGGGCAAACTTGGCAATGACAACAATGAACAGTGAGCCATCGTATGCATGCATAAAAAAACTAATAATGAAAGAAAAGCATTGCAAGTTTTCATTTTGTAATGTTAGTGTGGGAGAGGTGGAATAATGGTGCAATAATGACAAACCTCCTGGCATTAACAACTTAGATGGAAAGCTACTGAGGATGATTGGTTGAAAGAAATTGATAATAAGAAGATTGTGGGAGCTGTACTGTTAGATTTCAGTGCAGCCTTTGATGTTGTTGACCATCACCTGTTGTTGAAAAAATGCATGCTTTATGCTTTTCAACCTCTGCCATATCGTGGATTCAGAGCTATCTATCTAATAGAACTCAAAGGGTTTTCTTTAATGGAAGCTTCTCTAATGTCAAACATGTAAAGTGTGGTGTACTGCCCTCTACTCTTTTCTATTTTTACCAATGACCTGCTTCTAAACAAAGCATGTGTCCATCTATGATGATTCAACTGTATACGCATCAGCAACAACAGCTAATGAAGTCACTGAAACTCTTAACAAAGAGTTGCAGTCTGTTTTGGAATGGGTGGCCAGTAATAAATTGGTCCTGAACATATCTAAAACTAAGAGCATTGTATTTGGTACAAATCCTTCCATAAGTTCTAGACCTCAGCTGAATCTGGTAATGAATGGTGTGGCTGTTGATCAAGTTGAGAAGACTAAATTGCTTGGTGTTACCTTAGATTGTAAACTGTCATTGTCAAAACATAGATTCAATGGTTGTAAAGATGGGGAGAGGTCTGTCCATAATAAAGAGAGTCTCTGCTTTTTTGACACCGCTCGCCGAGAAGCAAGTCCTGCAGGCTCAAGTTTTGTCATATCTTGAAAATTGTCCGGTCAAGTGCTGCAAGGAAAGACCTAGTTAAGCTGCAGCTGGCCCAGAACAGAGCAGCACGTCTTTCTCTTCATTGTAATCAGAGGGCTGATATAAATACTAAGCATGCCAGTCTCTCTTGGCTAAGAGTTGAGGAGAGACTGAATGCATCACTTCTTTTTATAAGAAACATTAATGTGTTGAAAATTCCAAATTGTTTGTTGAAAATTCCAAATTGTTTGCATAGTGAACTTACACACAGCTCTAACACACACACATGCCACCGGGGGTCTTTTCACAGTCCCCAAATCCAGAACAAATTCAACAGTTGAAGTTGGAAGTTTACATACACCTTAGCCAAATACAGTTAAACTCAGTTTTTCACAATTCCTGACATTTAATCCTAGTAAAGATTCTCTGTCTTAGGTCAGTTAGGATCACCACTTTATTTTAAGAACGTCAAATGTCAGAATAATAGTACAGAGAATTATTTATTTCAGCTTTTATTTATTTCATCACTTTCCCAGTGGGTCAGAAGTTTACATACACTCAATTAGTATTTGGTAGCATTGCCTTTAAACTTGGGTCAAACATTTCGGGTAGCCTTCCACAAGCTTCCCACAATAAATTAGGAGAATTTTGGCCCATTCCTCCTGACAGAGCTGGTGTAACTGGGTCAGGGTTGTAGGCCTCCTTGCTCGCACACGCTTTTTCAGTTCTGCCCACACATTTTTTATAGGATTGAGGTCAGGGCTTTGTGATGGCCACTCCAATACCTTGACTTTGTTGTCCTTAACTCATTTTGCCACAACTTTGGAAGTATGCTTGGGGTCATTGTCCATTTGGAAGACCCATTTACGACCAAGCTTTAACTTCCTGACTGATGTCTAGAGATGTTGCTCAATATATCCACATACTTTTCCTCCTCATGATGCCATCTATTTTGTGAAGTGCACCAGTCCCTCAGCAGCAAAGCACTCTCACAACATGATGCTGCAACCCCCGTGCTTCACGGTTGGGATGGTGTTCTTCGGCTTGCAAGCCTCTACCTTTTTCCTCCAAACATAACAATGGTCATTATGGCCAAACAGTTCTATTTTTGTTTCATCAGACCAGAGGACATTTCTCAAAAAGTACAATCTTTGTCCCCATGTGAAGTTGCAAACTGTAGTCTGGCCTTTTTATGGCGGTTTTGGAGCTGTGGCTTTTTCCTTGCTGAGCGGCCTTTCAGGTTATGTCGATATAGGACTCGTTTTACTGTGGATATAGACACTTTTGTACCTGTTTCCTCCAGCATCTTCACAAGGTCCTTTGCTGTTGTTCTGGGATTGATTTGCACTTTTCGCACCAAAGAACATTCATCTCTAGGAGACAGAATGCGTCTCCTTCCTGAGCGGTATGACGGCTGTGTGATCCCATGGTGTTTATACTTGCATAATATTGTTTGTACAGATGAAAGTGGTACCTTCAGGCATTTGGAAATTGCTCCCAAGGATGAACCAGACTTGTGGAGGTCTACAATCTTTTTTCTGAGGTCTTGGCTGATTTCTTTTGATTTTCCCATAATGTCAAGCAAAGAGGCACTGAGTTTGAAGATAGGCCTTGAAATACATCCACAGGTACACCTCCAATTGACTCAAATTATGTCAATTAGCCTATCAGAAGCTTCTAAAGCCATGACTTAATTTTCTGTAATTTTCCAAGCTGTTTAAAGGCACAGTCAACTTAGTGTATGTAAACTTCTGACCCACTGGAATTGTGATACAGTGAATTATAAGTGAAATAATCTGTCTGTAAACAATTGTTGGAAAAATTACTTGTGTCATGCACAAAGTATATGTCCTAACCGACTTGCCAAAACTATAGTTTGTTAACAAGACATTTCTGGAGTGGTTGAAAAACTAGTTTTAATGACTCCAACCTAAGTGTATGTAAACTTCCGACTTCAACTGTAGATCCATTATTGCATGGAATTCCGTTCCATCTCATATTGCTCAAATGAACAGCAAACCTGGTTTAAAAAAAAACAGATAAAGCAACACCTCACGGCACAACGTTCTCTCCCCTATTTGACCTAGATAGTTTGTGTGTATGTATTGATATGTACAGTAGGCCACGTGTGCCTTTAAAAATATATATATATTGATGTAGTTCTGTCCTTGAGCTGTTCTTGCCTATTAATGTTCTGTATTATGTTTCATGTTTTGTGTGGACCCCAGGAAGAGTAGCTGCTGCTTTTGCAACAGCTAATGGGGATCCTAATAAAATACCAAATACCTTGATAGAGACCTTCTTTAGATTCAGCAATGCTGCGGGTCAAGTGTGGTAAAACCCCCAGGAGACACATACAAATGGTTGGAGTGTTCTTAAGTTGTGCAATCAGCTCGGTTTCCATTCACCTGCTGTTCTTGCCCTCTCCTACTGCCATACTGTGTCTTTACCCAGCCAATCCTTCTGCATGTGGGCAAACTGTGAGTCACTATGCCCTGACCAGGCAAAACATTGGTTAGCATACAATATGTAGCTACAACCAATCCTATGAGCAAATTCTCGAATGATATGCAACTGCGTACGTATGCAGACACACACAAAAAAAAATTGTTGTGTTCTGTCATAGTGCCGATACAGAAGTGTGGGTGGTTATTGCTGTTTGATGTGGGCGGTAGGTTGCCTAGTGGTTTGAGCGTTGGGCCAGTAACTGAAAGGTTGCTGGTTGGAATTCCTTGAGCAAGGAACTTAACCTTAATTACTCCTGTAAGTTTCTCTGGATAAGAGCGAAATTTTACGTTTGGGATTGTACTTTTTAATTTTTTCAGATCAACAACAGTCCATGGCATTTGTTCATTTGTGAACCAGACTGACTGGGAGCAATCATGTAGAACTGTTTTTCCGGCACAGTACTTAATGAGTATACCCAGCTTTACTGTAGCTACGGGAAGTAACACAAATAAATGCACACAAAACACTACTCTCTATCTTCATTTATACGCAATACACACACATAATCACATAATGCATATCATTCTTCAGTCGAGAATCGCTTGAAAACTCCAAGGCCATGAGTACCTTTTGGCATGAGATACTGCAGTAATTGTAGCCTGTAAACTTAAGGAGGAGGAGGAGGAGTAGGAGAAAGTAGCTATGAATTGCAATAATTCTTGAGAAAAGTGAGTTTTGCATGTCCTTTTTACATTAATAGGAGATTATTAATGGAAACATATTTTCCATAACATTATTGAACTCAATCAAAGGAAATCTTATTCTTCATCATGGAATGAGTTTTGTAGTGCGTTCTCTAGTGAAGGATTATGGATGATAGAGAGAGTTCACAGAAGAATTTATCCTTGGGTGACATGAACATTCCTCTCAACATTCCTAAAACGTAGTACAGTACATCATGGAGAATACATGTATCTCCTTACTTGTTGGTACACAACATGACAGTACAAGTCACGCTATGCCACCCAGAACATAAACCGAAGGGAGGGAAATAAAAAAGTGAACATGGAAATTCAATGGACAAAGAGAGTCTTGTATCAGGACGATCCCACAAGCTGTCAAAACAGTTTTGATCAATGATCTGTAACATTGTGAAACCCTCTGCGTTTGGCAGATATACTGTTATTGGGAGATAGATAACGCACATACACTGAGTGTACAAAACAACCTGTTCTTTCCATGACCGACTGACCAGGTGAACCCAGGTGAAAGCTATGATCCCTTATTGATGTCATCTGTTAAATCCACTTCAATCAGTGTAGATGAAGGGGAGTAGACCGGTTAAAGAAGGATTTGTAAGCCGTGAGACAATTGAGACATGGATTGTGCATATGTGTCATTCAGAAAGTGAATGGGCAAGACAAAAGATTTAAGTGCCTATGAACGGGGTATGGTAGTAGGTGAGTGTGTCAAGAACTGCAACGCTGCTGGGTCACGTTCAACAGTTTCCTGTGTGTATCAAAAATGGCTGTTCTGAGGGCGAAAGGGGGTGCAACTCAATATTAGGAACGTGTTCCTAATGTGTTGTACATTCAGTGTATCTCTTTTAGCTAACAGAGGACAGCTATTGAGTTACAGTGAAGGCAGGATCACATTCCTCAATATTTAACCAGAGTGGTGAATACTGTACCTTGAGGTTACGGCAATGTTCTGCATGCCAACCATTCACGTTACTGACTTTCCTTTCAGACTCTGCAGTACCTACACTCCTAGAAAAAAAGGTGCTATCTAGAACCTAAAAGGGTTCTTCGGCTGTCCCCATAGGAGAACCCTTTGAAGAACCCTTTTTTTTGTTCCAGGTAGAACCCTTTCCACAGAGCGTTCTACCTTGAACCCAATAGGGTTCTCCTCTGGGGACAGCCGAAGAACTGTTTTGGAACCCTTTTCTAAGAGTGTAACATGGGAAGCAGTGCAGAGGTAACCAGTTGAAAGGCACTAACGCACACACACCACAAACACTGCGACATGAAAGCAAATTTAATTGAATCAGATCCACTTTAGCTGACATCCGCATAGTTGATGTTTTGACGGTGTCGTCAGAAGTGGAACGTTAGAGCTGTCAAATCCACAAGCTGCTCCTGGCATTTATACCTAAAGTAGACATTGCCATTGGCTGCACGGAGTTGCATTAAGAGAAATCCCATGCAGCCTTGTTTACAAGTTTGAACACTGGAATGCTAGATATAATCTACACCTCAATTAGACTGATAGAAATACTCATTTTGTTTGATGATTTAAAATTTGAGCGTAATTATTTCAATATAGTCTACACTTTCTCGTTCTGAACTTCTAACGCAAGTGGGGCGGGTGTGGCTTTGTGATAATGATCGCAAGAGCAGCTGCTCACCGATTGGACGCCTCCAAAGCAGTTCCGCCAAAACGTCCGCTATGCGGGTGTCTGCTGTCGGCAGTTAACGCTTGATCTGATTGAATCTAGGCCCAAATTCAAACAACCTCATAGTGTAATTTCTCTCTCCTGAGAGTCCTAGTTACATGCCTGCAGGTACGTTTTTGATCTATTATTCTTGAATATTGTTATGTTGTTGGGACTTTGTGAAGAACCGATTGAGGATTGTTGTTGTGACATTCCGTCTAAAGCCTCTAACATTGTGTTCTCTTCTCCAGAGGAAAGAGTATGCAGATCAGAGGGGTTCTGGTGTGCTGGTGTTTTTAGTAGGCCACAGGAGCTCTGTGAGAAAACCTGGCCTGGCTGGCTCTGGTCTGGTCTGGATGGTTTATAACAAGACCTGATCTATGGAGTTTATTGGTGTTTGTGTTGTGATCTTTATGTTGTGTTGTGATACTAATGATGTTTCTGTGTGTCTGGCTTATGTGTTTTCATTTCCTGTTCCCTCTGGGAAGCAGTCCCCACTTCACTGGGAGAGACTGGATAGACTAAGAGAGAACAGTAATTCACACACCTAGACTCCCTCCCTGATGTTCAGAGAGTGAGCCTGAACCAGCTGAAACAAACAGGAATAAAATCAGCTCCTTATTGGTATGCAATGAGAGGTGTGTGTGCATGTTTGGCTGCCTGCCTGCCTGCCTGCATTTGTCCATGTGTGTGTCTGCGTGTGTCCCTGTCTAAGGGTGTGAGTGTGCAGGTTACTAACTGAACAATCAGGGCCATTCAACCATTTCAACAACCGAGGCTCTATTCCCCTGATCTCTAACCTCTTTCACCTTGTCTGTCTATCTGTTATTTAGTGGCTGTTACACTACAGGGCTGGGGAGGACAGCCTAACACCCGCCAGGAGAATGCTAATGAGCGCTAGTAGCTAGAAGCTATTAGCCCTTTCTATTGTTTATTGTTTCAGGCTACACAAAGGCAAAAAGGGCTCTAGCCTCTTTTGATATAATTAAGTGATCAAATCTATCATCAAAGTATGATAATGAAGAATAGAGAAGTATGCAGAAATCCGCAGACCCACACACACACATGTACGCAACCACAGGCACACACAAATAGACAATTAAGGTTAGCCTAGGGCTGGGTTGGCTGCCACCTGATTGTGTGCCTCTATTTCTCTATCCTCTGGTTTGATATACAGCAGTTGAAATGGGTGCAAACTCCACGTCGTGGAGCAGGGCAATAAAGTTATTGCACTATTTCATCCCAACGCCAGCCTCAGCAAATGAAATAGATTTATCTTTAAATCAGTGACTTATAGATCTCTAGCGTGAGTCATCACAACAACCTGAGGCTGAGGTATCTCCATCTCCCAGCTCATACATTTATGTTCTGTTACTATTGTGGACTTCGTCCCAAATGCCACACTATTTCAAATACGTTTGACCAGAGCCCTATGGGCTGGTGAATTCGCTGTCATAAATATGACGAAAGGGTTGAAAAGGTATTACTATAATGACTTACTTATTAATTCAGTTATTTAACTTGACAACTCCACAGTGCTTGATTGCATTTCAAATCATGAATGACTCGTATACTGTGTGATGAAATGAACTAATGAATGATTAATAAAGTAGCCTTTGTAACTACTGAAATATAGGTCTGAGTAAGTTACGGTATTAAGACTAAACAGCAACTGCTATCCAACGCGGGAGAAAGCGCATTTGCTATAAAATAACACTATTGTTATTAGTGCTGCACCCATTTTTCTTACATAATATAACCATATACAATTTCAGTAGCACGTCTTAAGAGTGATGGACTGGGCCATCCCCACAGCCTCCACAATGGATTAGTCCACTGAAACAGGCACGAATCAAACAGGTGCCTTGTACACCAACAGCCTATCGACCAAACAATCGACCAGTCGACTAAATGGGGTCAGCCCTAAATCAATGGAAAATCAAATCAAATCAAATTGTATTGGTCACATACACATATTTAGCAGATGTTATTGTGGGTGGGGCGAAATTCTTGTGTTCCTACTGTAGCTCCAACACTGCAGTAGTATCTAAAAGTGCAGTAGTATCTAAAAACGTTTCACAACAATACACACAAATCTGAAAGTAGAAGAATGGAATGAAGAAATATATAAATATTAGAGTGAGCAATGTGGAGTGGCATTGACTAAAATACAGTAGAATAGAATACAGTATATACATATGAGATGAGTAAAGCAGAATGTAAACGTTATTTAAACATTATTAAAGTGACTAGTTTTCCATTATTAAAGTGGCAAGTGATTCCAAGTCTATGTAAATAGGGCAGCAGCCTCTAAGGTGCAGGGCTGCGTAATCAGTTGGAAGCTGGCTAGTAATAACTATTAACAGTCTGATGGCTCGATAGAATCTGTTTTTCAGTCTCTTGGTCCCAGCTTTGATGCACCTGTACTGACCTCACCTTCTGGATGATAGCGGGGTGAACAGGATGTGACTTGGGTGGTTGATGTCCTTGATTATATTTTTGGCCTTCCTGTGACATCGGGTTCTGTAGGTGTCCTGGAGGGCAAGTAGTTTGCCCTCGGTGATGCGAGCCAAATTGCAAGCCAAATTTCTTCAGCCTCCTGACAATGTTTCACTGTCATGCCTTCAATCTAAATAAGTAGGTGTATTGAAATAGAATGTGATACCACAGTCCAATGATTCCTACCTGAACAGTGACTCCTACTGGTATATGAGGGGTAATGTACTTCAGTGAGAACGAGTCTAACATCCAGATGCCTGCCTCTTTGTACTCTGATAAGCTTTGGAAACAAGCTGTGCTTCAGCTGCGCTATCATGTCAACACATTGATCAGCTTCCATACTCATTCGCGTAGACAAACTAATTAACTATTAATAGTTGAAATTAACTCCTCTAACTTTTCTTACACAAGCATTTGGAGTGAGGTTGGGTTTATGTAAGCTACATTGCCGAACAAAAGACACCATCATTGTAGAAAAATAGTGAAGATATCAGAACTACGAAATAACACATATGGAATCATGTAGTAACCAAAAAAGTGTTACACAAATCAAAACATATTATATATTTTAGATTTTTTTTTCTACAAAGTAGCCACCCTTTGCCTTGATGGCACCTTTGCACACTCTTGGCATTCTCTAAACCAGCTTCACCTGGAATGCTTTTCCAACAGTCTTAAAGGAGTTCCCACATATGCTGAGCACTTTTTGGCTGCTTTTCCTCCACTCTTTCGGTCAGGTCATCTGATGCAGCACTCCATCACTCTCATTCTTGGTCAAATAGCCCTTACACAGTCTGGAGGTGTGTTGGGTCATTGTCCTGTTGGGGAAAAAAATGATAGTCCCACTAAGTGCAAACCAGATGGGATGACGTTTCACTGCAGAATGCTGTGGTAGCCATTCTGGTTAAGTGTGCCTTGAATTCTAAATAAATCACTGACAGTGTCAACAGCAAAGCACCCCCACACCATCACACCTCCTCCTCCATGCTTCACGGTGCGAACCACACATGAGGAGATCATCCGTTCACCTACTCTGCATCTCACAAAGACACTCGGTTGGAACCAGAAATCTCAAATTTGGACTCATCAGACCAAAGGACAGATTTCCACCTGTCTAATGTCCATTGCTCGTGTTTCTTGGCCCAAGAAAGTCTCTTATTTTTGTTGGTGTCCTTTAGTAGTGGTTTATTTGCAGAAATTCGACTATGAAGGCTTGATTCACGCAGTCTCTTCTGAACAATTGATGTTGAGATGTGTCTGTTATTTAAACTCTGTGAAGCATTTATTTGGGCTGCCATTTCTGAGGCTGGTAACTACAATTAACTTATCCTCCGCAGCAGATGTAACTCTGGGTCTTCCTTTCCTGTGGCGGTCCTCATGAGAGCCAGTTTCATCGTAGCGCTTGATGGTTTTTGCGACTGCACTTGAAGAAACCTTCAAAGTTCTTGACATTTTCCATATTGACTGACCTTCATGTCTTAAAGTAATGATGGACTGTCATTTCTCTTTGCTTATTTCAGCTGTTCTTGCCATAAAATGGACATGGTCTTTTACCAAATAGGGTTATCTTCTGTATACCACCCCTACCTTGTCACAACACAACTCATTGGCTCAAACCCATTAAAAAGGAAAGAAATTCCACAAATTAACTTTTAACAAGGCACACCTGTTAATTGAAATGCATTCCAGGTAACTACATCATGAAGCTGGTTGAGAGAATGCCAAGAGTGTGCAAAGCTGTCATCAAGGAAAAGGGTGGCTACTTTGAAAAATCTTAAATATAAAATATATTTTGGCTTGTTTAACACTTATTTGGTTATTGCATGATTCCATATGTGTTTTTTCATAGTTTTGACGTCTTTGACGTCTACAATGTAGAAAATAGTAAAAATAAAGAAAACCCTTGAATGAGTAGGTGTGTCCAAACTTTTGAGGTACTGTATATAACGCAACATTTTTGGTTCGAAAAACCATCAATAGAGTTGAAAATATGATGGAAACCCATTTAACTTGTGTGTTTATTTGGTAAATGGGAATTTACTTCATCATGCACAGCCTTTCATCTGCAACAAGTCAATTTGATGGAAACACGTCTGGTGGGAAAATGCTTGCATATTGTCTTTATGCGGATCTTAGTAAAAAAAAAAAAATCAACTTTATTTAACAAGGCAAGTCAGTTAAGAACAAATTCTTATTTACAATGACGGCCTTGGAACAATGGGTTAACTGCTTTGTTCACAACAGATTTTTACCTTGTCAGCTCAGGGATTTGATCTAGCAACCTTTCGGTTACTGGCCTAACACTCTAACCACTAGGCTACCTGCATGAAAATCTGTCACCAATAGGATGGAAACCTAGCTATACTCTAGGTCGACCACCAATTTGACAGAGCTAGACAAATTTTGAAAATAACAATGGGTAAATATTGTACAATCCAGCTCCTCATTTGTCAACATTGTGTAGAAACTTTTCTAAAATACTACTTACGAACGGAATTTAGAACGGTCGTTGGCATGGGTAAGGTGTGATTTATCAAACAATCCTACAAGCGTCGTATGCACACTGGGAGGAGATAACCATTGATAACTACCAATTGTTATGAGCCTCAGTCCTCGTGCACGACCATGGCTGTCTGCATTTCCATACGCGCCTAATGCCATACCACTGAAATAGAGGTTATTGTGTCAGAGATTCAGTACAACCAAAAGGTTTTATTTGGCTCGCTCAGTTGTGGCTTGACCAGAAAAATAAAAACTTAGCTTCATAGACAGGACCATTATGACAATTCAAGTCGCTTTAGTAAATGCAAATATACTGCAAATGAGTAGGCAACACACCAATAAGCCATACTCAACAGCTCCCTCCTATAGGCGTATAGACCAACATTGCTGTTCTTCAGAATGAACGAGTCTTGCGTTCCACTTTGCCACCTTCTAACCACATTCAGCAGTGTCTTTTGTGCATCACATAACCTATCACCTACACATAAAGAGTGGAAGCCTTTTCTGTTCACACTGTTGAAAACGTTTTGGGATGGTGATTTTCTGGTGATGTGGGTGCCGTCTATTGCTCTGTTCATATTTGGGAACCCATTGATAGCATCATGGCAAAGAAACACCTCTTGACTTGTTGTATGTGTTACTGCTTGTTTTGCAGCTTGTGCCACATCTTCAAACAGAGCAAGATCAGACATCACTCATTCAATTTCCCATTATCTCAGTCAAGAATGGTTTCACTTTCACACGTACTTCTCATTTAACAAATTAATGTATTTTATATGGATTATTATTGTAACAAATGCACTGATGTGTTCAAATTTTAAAGCATGTCAAGAATTCAGAATGGAAATACATTCTAAAAATGATTTAATTATTACTCTCACATTTTCACACATTTTCAACATACACTGAGTGTACAAAACATTAAAACAATTTCCTAATATTGAGTTTCACCCCCTTTTTACTGTAAATAAGGTCACTTGTTAAATCCACTTCAATCAGTGGAGGAGACGGGTTAAAGAAGGATTTTTAAGCCTTGAGACATGGATTGTGCCATTCAGAGCATGAATGGGCAATACAGGTATTCCTAATGTTTTGTAGACTCAGTTCGTATTGTGAATAGATTTTTTTTAATGGTTCTAAGTGGAACTATGAACGTATTCATAGTTCTGATGTTTATGTTGAAAATAGATTGATTTAACAACTTGTTAGTCAGGGTAAGTCAATGTATTTAAGTTGAAGTTTTACCCTAAAGAGATCAAAATGAGATGAAAACAGTACTGCTTGACACATTTTTTTAAATCCAATGTATTTTTCACTGTGATTCCACGTCACAGTACGTTGACAAATTACTTTGAAACAACATTCATTTAACCAGTATGTGCCCAGTGGGTAAGAGTTGAAATGCTGTTTCAGTAAACCACATGGGAACACCGACCACAATGTGCCATAACAAAACAACAGGAAGGAAAAGTTGCAGACCTTGTTCATATCAGACTGTCCTCCCTTGGTTTCACCATCATAAACCTTCCCTGAAATCTAGACAGCCCTCTAAAATTGAAGAGGGGGGTTAAAGAAAAACAATAAACAAACACTGTAAACATTTGTCTCTGTCAGCAGGGCAATGACTCTTTGTCTTGATCAAGATCTGAGAAAACCATAAAAAATACCCATCAAAACATTGTCAGAAATTGTGTACCATCTTCACCATAAGCAAAACCAGTACTAAAGTTTTTTTTCCTTTACATTTGTCAAATTCTACTGACATCTTGGAAACAAGAGCCCTCTACCTGAGCTTGTCCTTGTCCTGATAAAGACAAGAAGACAGGAGTGGAGCAGGAAAGATGAGGGGAAGGGGAAGAGAGACAGGGAGAGAGACCGAGAGAGAGACAGAGACAAAGAGGGCTCTTCTATAACTATGTTTGTCTGACATCCCTAACCTCCAGTCCCCTTATAGTAAAGGGACAAGTCTGTTTTTGTAGGGCTGCATACTTTAAGCCTGTCACCCCCTCTCCCTGACGGCTCCTCAGAAGGCAGCTCTGCTATTCAATTTCTCCTGTAATATGAATACGGGGGGGAAATGCAATTTCCCAAGCCTTTTCATATGTCATCTCTGTCATGTATGAAGGTGAAGACACAGCCCGTCTTGTTATAATGACTCCCACAAAACTCATTTTCCCGGTACAGTACAAGAGACAGGGGAGTGTAGCCTATAGTAATATCATATTACCTGAAGCACACACAGGGCCGGCTCTAGCCTTTTTGGGGCCCTAACACAGATGTGGTTGGGGGCCCACTAAAATGTTTTGCCGGAAGGTGGTGGGCCCCCAACCAAATCTGTGTTCTCTCCACCCTCTTGACGGTGGAGAGAACATTTAAAGTTCATTTCTGGGCCTCCCGAGTGGTGCAGCAGTCTAAGGCACTGCATCGCAGTGGTTCCTCCTTTAAAAGTTGCGAGCTTGCACCGCGGGACTAAGAGGTACCCAGCGTCATGGCTTCGTTGCTCCAGACCACCACAAGGGGGAGTTAGAGCACTCATTAAGCATTTGGGTCCCAAGGTTTTTATATGACCAATCACATCGAGTGGTTCCAATGCCAAATTTTGAAGCGAGCTACCCTTGCCTTGTGGCGTTCTTCAACAAATATGGCTGACAAAACATTACGGTGGAACCAGATGTAAGTTGCTATAACGTCATAACAAGTCAAGCAAAAAATGTACAATTGAGAGGACTATGTTAGTTAATGGAGAGACAAACGTGCATATTTTATTGTCATAAAGTTAATTTACGAAAATCGCTATTTAGCAAGTTATCTGACTAGCTAACATTAGCCAGCTAGCCAGTGTTACGAGAATTAATTTGTCATTTGTGTTGTTTATTGTTTTAGGGACTCCTGAGAAAGCCAGCAAACCAGGCTGTCGTCTTGGTAAACAGTGGATCTAAGGAATCTATCTAGCTAAAGCATTTACTGCAAATTGAATGTACAATTGTGTAAGCTTGCCTTGCAATGCAGCTGAAGTAACATGGCTAGCTAACTATTTACTTGCTTACTGTGTATTGGAGGACAAAAATAACTGTATGCCTATGGATGTGTAGCTAGCTACAGTATGTATCCGATCTGTGTATGGACCCTAAAACGTTAGGTTCTGAACTAATATTCATACCAATCTATGAACTTCAGCTATCATAGATGTTGTATCAACTTCAAGTCTGAATGGCATTAATGAAGCCTATGGATTGAGTAGAATATAATAACTTTATTGTGCGAAGGATGCAAGTCCTACTTACATGTACTGTAGTTATTACCACAAATGAGATCCCCCACATTGTAGCCTGTACATTGAATATATTCACTGATCATGTACTCTTCCTTGGCAAATAAAGGTGCGGTTCAGGTATGAATCTCTGAGACATTCTTTTTCAGTCATATCAAACTCCATTATTTGAATGATGCTGTGTCCGCATGTATGTATTACAATTATACACTTCAACAGTGTTGTACCACTCCTGCTCCTGGGACATCAATGATTACACATTGTAACTATACAATAGACTAGAATCATGATTGATTTGTAATTCATATATACATAAAAAAATATATGCATATCTACAGTTGAAGTCGGAAGTTTACATACACCTTAGCCAAACACATTTAAACTCAGTTTTTCACAATTCCTGACATTTAATCCTAGTAAAAATTCCCTGTCTTAGGTCAGTTAGGATCACCACTTTATTTTAAGAACGTCAAATGTCAGAATAATCGTAGAGAGAATGATTTATTTCAGCTTTTATTTCTTTCATCACTTTCCCAGTGTCACGTCCAGGCCTGAGAAGACAGGCTGGCGTGTTTTGTTTTGGTGTAGGGTTTTTTCTGTTCTAGGTTCTCTATTTCTATGTTGGGGTAATGGTTCCCAATTAGAGGCAGCTGAGTGTCGTTACCTCTAATTGGGAACCATATATATGTTTGTAGTTTTCACTAGGGGTTTGTGGGTTATTGTTTGGTCATAACTTTGTTTTGTGTGACAGGTTATGGGCAACGTTACGGTCGTCGTTTGTTTTGTTGTTTTTGTCCCAGTTACGTTGGTAAATAAAAGATGTATACTGGATGCCTCGCTGCGCCTTGGTCTGTCTGTCACGGAGATCGTGACACCCAGTGGGTCTGAAGTTTACATACACTCAATTAGTATTTGGTAGCATTGCCTTTAAATTGTTTAACTTGAGTCAAACGTTTCAGGTAGCCTTCCACAAGCTTCCCACAATAAGTTGGGTCAATTTTGGCCCATTCCTCCTGACAGAGCTGGTGTAACTGAGTCAGCTTTGTAGGCCTCCTTGCTCGCACATGCTTTTTAATTTCTGCCCACACATTTTCTATAGGATTGAGGTCAGTGCTTTGTGATGACCACTCCAATACCTTGGCTTTGTTGTCCTTAAGCCATTTTGTCACAACTTTGGAAGTATGCTTGGGGTCATTGTCCATTTGGAAGACCCGTTTGCGAACAAGCTTTAACTTCCTGACTGATGTCTTGAGATGTTGCTTCAATATATCCACATACTTTTCCTGCCTCATGATGCCATCTATTTTGTGAAGTGCACCAGTCCCTCCTGTAGCAAAGCACTCTCACAACATGATGCTGCCACCCCCGTGCTTCACGGTTGGGATGGTGTTCTTCGGCTTGCAAGCCTCCCCATTCTTCCTCCAAACATAACGATGGTCATTACGGTCAAACAGCTCTATTTTTGTTTCATCAGACCAGAGGACATTTCTCCAAAAAGTACGATCTTTGTCCCCATGTGAACTTGCAAACTGTAGTCTGCCGTTTTTATGGCGGTTTTGGAGCAGTGGCTTCATCCTTGCTGAGCGGCCTTTCAGTTTATGTCGATATAGGACTCGTTTTACTGTGGATATAGATACTTTTGTACCTGTTTCCTCCAGCATCTTCGCAAGGTCCTTTGCTGTTGTTCTGGGATTGATTTTCACTTTTCGCAAAAAAAGTATGTTCATCTCTAGGAGACAGAACGTGTCCCCTTCCTCAAATCAAATCAAATTTTATTTGTCACATACACATGGTTAGCAGATGTTAATGTGAGTGTAGCAAAATGCTTGTGCTTCTAGTTCCGACCATGCAGTAGTATCTAACAAGTAATTTAACAATTTCACAACAACTACCTTATACACACAAGTGTAAAGGAATGAATACGAGTATGTACATATAAATATATGGATGAGCGATGGCCGAACGGCATAGGCAGTATGATGGCTGCGTGGTCCCATGGTGTTTATACTTGCATACTATTGTTTGTAGAGATGAACGTGGTACCTTCAGGCGTTTGGAAATTGCTCCCAAGGATGATCCAGACTTGTGGATTTCTACACAAAGAGGCACTGAGTTTGAAGGTAGGCCTTGAAATACATCCACAGGTACTCCTCCAATTGACTCAAATTATGTAAATTAGCCTATCAGAAGCTTCTAAATCCATGACATAATTTTCTGGAATTTTCCAAGCTGTTTAAAGGGACAGTCAACTTAGTGTGTGTAAACTTCTGACCAACCGGAATTGTGATACAGTGAATTCTAAGTGAAAAAATATGTCTGTAAACAATTGTTGGAAAAATTACGTGTCATGCAGAACGTAGATATCCTAACCGACTTGCCAAACCTATAGTTTGTTAACAAGAAATTTGTGGAGTGGTTGAAAAATTTGTTTTAATGACTCCAACGTAAGTGTATGTAAACTTCCGACTTCAACTGTAACTCCCTTCATCTGCATTAATCTGAGGACACAGGATAGTATTTCAATGAGATACTTAATTTCAACCAGTGGAGGATGTGAAACACTTTATTGAAAGAAGTTAATTATCCAGGTGTTATAAATACATAAATGCATTATAATTATGATAATTATAATATTATAAATACACGTTCAATCTGTACTTCAATGTACATATGGTGTGCATTATAATACGAGGAAGAAAGAGGAGGTGGGGAGAGAGGTGTAGAAGACAGAAAGGGAAAGAGGTAAGAACAGCGGCAGACAGCATAGGATTCATGAATTACAATGCTACCCTAGTGTTCATCACAATTGAGGTGTCTCCTAACCAGCCTTGGGCCCCCAGTTGGCGCGAAGGTTATCTTAAGAGCGGGTGAGGTGGCGATGACGGGACTGGCTTCCTCTCTGACATCAAAACATACCTGCAGACAAGTAACAAAGGGATAGAGAGAGAGCATGAGCATTGTTTTTTTTATTCTAACACGGTCAGTCATCTTAAATCAGGAAGTGAAATGCAAAACTGACATTGGATCATTAACTCTTGGACTACTACATCTCTGTCTGTATTTCAATGTAAAGCATCTCTTTAATAATACTTCCTGTTGACCCGACCAAGTGACATCTCAACTATGATCGTGCTGTGCCCTCTGTGTCAGCCAGTTCAGATGCGGGAGGGGTTCACCCAAACAGCTGATATAACCTAGAGGATTTAGGGAGAAGGGGTTGAGGGATGAAGTGAAGAAGAGAGACTGTTATTGTGTGTGTGTGGTCTCACCTGGTGTCCACACTAAGTGGCTACAGAGTACTTTATGCTGAAAAACAGACACATGAGGACAAACAATAGAAGATAATGTCAATAGAAGATACTGTATGTGATGCAGACACCTATCGGAGTGTTCCTGAAACATTTAAATATAGAGGGCTATGTGTCTCACCACTTGGTTATTGCAAGGCTAACCCCCAGGGAAATCATGACTTGGCAGCAACTGATAGTCCAGTGAAAATGGCTGTGTTTATGTGGTGTAAATCTGAACATTTGCTTTAAGGGTTTTTTAATTAATGCATGTGAAACAGGTTCCATGTACAACAAGACAGGCAGTGATGGAGAAAAAGAACACAGAACAGTTTAATTACCTCTAGTTATGGACACTTTTGTCAGCAATAAAGCTTCCACGGCCTGTTCCTCAGACAGTGAACATCTGGCAATATCTACATTTGACCTCTTGGTCAGCTCGCTCTCTGAAAGTAAAGAAAACAGCTTATTTTTTTATAGATATGAAAACAATAACTGTCATTTTTAGGATACATCAATACAGCCCAGTGCTGCTCACCTGAGATGCCATCTTTGTAGGTGTCCACTTTGACTTCCTTGGTGTCGGTAAAGAAGTTGCTTTCAGAACAATTGTGTAACAGTTTTGCTTCCATCCCTCTCCTCGCCCCTACCTGAGCTCGAACCAGGGACCCTCTGCACACATAGGCAACAGCCACCCTCGAAGCATCATTACCCATTGCTCCTCAAAAGCCGCGGCCCTTGCAGAGCAAGGGGAACAACTACTTCAAGGTCTCAGAGCGAGTGACATCACAGATTGAAACGCTATTAGCGCGCACCCCGCTAACTAGCTAGCCATTTCACACCGGTTACACCCGACTTGAAAAAATATCTAAATATACACATTGCGAGATATTTGGCAAAATAGAAAACAATGGGAAGACCGCAGAGTTCCAATATTACTTTTGTTGTTTACATTTTATTGTTTACATTTTAACTATAAAAAACGTGTGCAGGCCTCATTGCCAACAATAGCGAAGCAGGCATTGTGATGTTGAACAATAAGCTGGGAATAGAACGTCTGTAGGGCGAGTTGGTGCCACGGTGCTCAATAGAACTAATAGGAGCTGGCAGGGTGAAAAATGCACTAAAATAAGGCCTGTTTTTTTCACGATTACTTAAAACGATGGCAAGCAGCTGGGAAATATGGGCATATTATGAAACTGGGTTCCACGGCAGAGGCAATGAACTAGTTTTTATCAGAAAAGAATGTTTCATGTGTCCAGCCTACTATCTACACGGATTTCAGAGCACTCTCGTCTGAGTGTACCAGAGCGCAGAATAATTACTTGATGAATAAGGTCGACCATTTGGAAAACTACGGGTAGGCAAAACCCCTTGTTATCGAACGGGCACACAGGTCACTCGCCCCTCGCCCATCCCCTGATCAGAACCCACGACCCTTCCTCATTCGGTTCCTGAGGTACCAGGACAGAGAGTAAAAAAAAAAGCGTAATTAAATTGTTTCCAGCAGCACATTTACAGTCACCAACACTCCGGTTAACGCGAAAACTGCCTTACCAGCTCTGCTAGGGCGAGTAAAATGGTCAGAGTGGTCTCATTTGTGTCTGAAAGTAGCTAGCCAACGTTAGCTTGGGTGCTTGACTGCCGTTGTAAGGCCTGAACGTCCAGTGTGCGCTCCAAGAGTGAAACGGTCTGAATTTACAAACTGATAATTTTTCTCTGAATGGAAACACCATAATATTAATCAAATTAATTAATCCACATTTCTTAAAATCAACCCCATATACTATGTTATTACAAAAAGGTTTTACATTCTCTGGTAATGCCAATATGGAATAGAACAGGAACATAAGAATGGCTGAGAATTAACTGACGTGCCACAGAATGCTGCAGCAGCACGCAGTATGACGCAACTTTTAAAGGAGGAACCACTGTAGAAGCATTACTACAGACCTGGGTTCATTCCCGAGCTGTGCCACAACCGGCCGTGGTCGGAAGCCAATAGGACGGTACACAATTGACCCAGCGTTGTCCAGGTTAGGGGAAGGTTTGGCTAATGAGGCTTTACTTGGCTCATCGCACTCCAGCGACTCCTTGTGGCAGGAAGGGTGCCAGCATGCTGACCCCGGTCGCCAGTTGAATGGTGTTTCCTCCGATGCATTGGTGCGGCTGGCTTCCAGGTTAAGTTGGAGTGTGTTAAGGAGCGTGGTTTGCGAGTCACGTGATGCAGCGAAGCTAGTAAGAAGCGTGACAGAGATCTCCTGATAATCTTTAACAAACTTATCCTAAAACTTGATAACTTCATCCATACTTATTACTACATTGTAGCCAAGAGTGGTGATATGCCTACAAGACAAAAAAAGGCAAGGGAAGCACCGAAACAGACCAAGAAACGACGGAGAAAGAACCTCTGACCATAGACTCCTTGGAAACCCAAGATGGCACCATGTCACCTCAGGAAGAAGCTAGGCTGGCTCACATCCTAAAAATCATCAAATAAGCAATGACTCCCTAACAACACAATTTAACTTGAAAACAGCTGAGTTCAGCTGCTCCATCTCAGCACAGTTGGCTGAAATAAAAAACTCCATCTTAGGTTTGACAACAACTATCAACACGCTAGGATCACGAATGGAAGAAGCTGAAGAGCGCATCAGCACTGCTGAGGACAAGCCAGAGGGAATGGGGACAGAACTACAGAAACTGATGAAAAAAAAGGAATACCTGATGAATAAGGTCGACCATTTGGAAAACTACGGGTAGGCAAAACCCCTTGTTATCGAACGGGCACACAGGTCACTCGCCCCTCGCCCATCCCCTGATCAGAACCCACGACCCTTCCTCATTCGGTTCCTGAGGTACCAGGACAGAGAGAAAGTTCTCAGAACAGCGACCAAACATTTCAAGGAGAAAGGAGTTATCCTACACAATGGGGAAGCGATTAAGTTCTTTCCAGACATGAGTCCCAGGATGGTCAAACGCAGGAAGGAATTCAACCAGGTGAAAAAATTACTTACTTCCAAGAACATTCCCTTTACGCTGCTTCAACCTGCAACGATGAAAATCATCCATGGCGGACAGAGAAGATTCTTCAAAACGCCCAAAGAAGTCGCAACTTTTCTCCACGGACTGCAGGCCACCGGCTCAGGACATGGTTGAATAGATAACGGACTGGGTTAATTTCACTGCTACCTGTGCTGTGTCCCACTAGCATGCCATATTACTTGCATAACCGATAGGACTGCTTTGGTGGATTAACCGATAGTTTACTGACAGATCAATGAGGTAAGATCCCAAAACCCATGGAAACAAACATTTTCGTTTTTTCCAGAGTGACATTGTTTTTAAATTGTTATTTGGGACAGGCATGCTCCTCAGAGGCGTCAATATTACTATTTGTTAGACCTTTTATATGGCTAATCCATGACGTTTTATATTTTTATTTTTACTCCCGGACATGGTAACGTTAGGTGTGTTGGGATCAGAACACCCGCTATTGGTTTTTCTACATTTGTTGATTTACTGGGCTCGAGCTCCAGGTTCACGTTTGCCTTCATGTTAGAATTTAGGAATTGCGATGCTGGGAGTGTTGCTCCACTACAGGTGGGATTTGTGCTGGGCGTGTTCAAGAACAGGAGGGGAATTGTTTGTTTTTATTACTTTATATTCCGGTACTGTTTGGTGAGAGACCTTCGCTTTATAATATGTGTTTGACTACAGGCTCACCGAAAATAGGCAATAGAATATCCCACACCCTTATTGGACATACTTCTGACATTTGCATTCATGTGAACAATATGGCTAAGATAGTAAATCAAACGAAAATTTAACGAAAACGAGTCCTTATGTACTTGAAAAAGCTAAAGACTGATGTTGCATTTATACAAGAAACACATCTAACGTGGGCAGAACATACAACGTTAAAGAGGGAATGGGTAGGACAGGTCTTTGCCTTTTCATATAACACAAAGACACAGGGAGTAGCTGTGTTGATTAATAAGAATTTACCCTTCTGTGTTACGAAAATATTTTTTTATCCACCGGGACGTTATGTAGTGGTCCATGACAGAATGCATTCTGAATGTTGGACCTTGCTTATTGTATATGCACCTAATTATGATGATTCCATTTTTATTCAAGATATATTCCTCAAGGTAGCGGAATATCAGGGAACAGTCTTAGTTGGGGGCGACTTTAATTTTTGTCTGTATAAGATTCAGGATAGATCCTCAACTAAAGCAACCTCAGTGACTAAGTCAACCAAATGCACTCTATCATTTATGAAAGACTTAAATTTGAAAGATATGGAAACAGCTCCACCCCCAAGATAGGGATTACTCATTCTACTCCTGCCCGCATAACTCTCATACCCGGATTGATTATTTTCTCATATCAGCCCAGGTAACCCATAGAGTTGTGGAAACTGAGTAGTTATCCAGAACTATCTCAGATCATTCTCCCATCACACTTTCTGTTTGGATGCCAGATGGAGTTCAAGGGACTTACCGATGGCGCCTAAACCCAACTCTTTTGAAATAGGCAGAATTTTGTGAATTTATCAGAGACCAAATTACGTTTTGCTGTGAAACAAACTGTCCGTCCTCTCCCAATAGTTTTGTACTCTGGGATACATTATAGGCCTTAGGGGTCAAATAATTTCTTATACCAAAGGTGTTAAAAAGAAATGCACTGCTGAATTGAATGAAATAGAGAATGAAATCCTATTACTACAAAAAGAACACCAAAAATCTGACTCTAAAGAAACATACCGCTCATTGGTGAATAAAAAACTAAAATATAATACCCTAAGCACTTACAAAACTGAAAAGGCTATTCTTAGAACTAGGCAAAGATAGTGTGAACGGGGGAGAAAACACAAATGCTTGGCCTGGCAGATAAAAGCTGATGAGAATTCGAGAACCATCAACTCTATTGAAACACAGAACGGTCAAGTGTCTCACAACCCGGAAGAGATGAATGATTCATTTACACAATACTATTCTAAGTTATACACTTCTGGTGGAACGGAACCAGCAACGATAGACACATTTCTTTCCACTATTGAACTACCTCACACAGCAAGACCAAAACGAACTAGATCGCCCCTTTACAAAAACAGAAATCGAAAAGGTAATTTCCACTCTACAATCCAGCAAATCACCAGGAGACGATGGCTTTCCCCCCAGAGTTTTATAAGGAGTTTAAGGATTTGCTTATTCTTCTCTTGATGGATGTTCTAAATGTAGCTGGTGAGACGCAGAGTCTACCGGACTCCTTTTCCACGGCTATTATAACAATTATACATTAAAAAAGAAAGATCCTATACAATGCTCTACGAACTTGCTCCTCAATGCCGATTATAAATAGATTTCTAAGGCGATGGCTAATAGATTAGGACAATATTTGCCAAGCCTGACTAACACCGATCAAACAGGCTTTATACAGAAAAGATCCTCGACCAATAATTTGCCCAGGTTATTCAACGTAGTTCATGGCCAGTGTGAGGAGCAATCCTAGTATAGCAGTATCTCTAGATGCTGAAAAGGCCTTTGATAGTCTGGAGTGGCCATACCTATTCAAGGTACTTGCTAAATTTAACCTTGGTCCTTCGTTTGTCAACTGGGTTAAGACTTTATACTATAAACCGCAAGCCAAGATCACCACTAATGGCATGATGTCAGCCACATTCCCACTCTTTAGAGGTAGTAGACAGGGCTGTTCACTTTCCCCACTCCTTTTTGTGCTAGCCGTAGAACCCCTGGCGGAGGCCATAAGAACCGATCCTGACATAAAGTGCTTTCAGGTGGGCCAGATAACGCATAAGATCTCATTGTTCGCAGACAACATTATTTTGATGTATATATTTTTATCATTATCCATATCCCTACCTGAGAGTTTCTTTAAGTCCTTTAACAAGACCACAAGGCAATTTGTATGGAACCGTAAAACCCCAAGGGTGAGTCTGGACAAATTAATGTGGGATTGTAGTCTAGGAGGTCTCCGTCTACCAAATATCAAGATGCATTACTGGGCAGCGCAAATGAGATTCATTTCATTCCTATTTCAAACTGAACCAGCCCCTTCTTGGACTCAGATGGAAATGTTTGCTCTTAATGAAGACGTTGGGAGTAATATTATCTACAAGTGGAACCCCAAGACTATATCAACAAAAACAAGCAATCCCTATACCATCAATTTAGTAAGATCTCGGTATGGAATTCGTAAGTTATTTGGTCTGAAACAAGACTTGTCACTCAAAACACCCCTGTGGCAAAACAGACTCCTGCCAATGATCTTGGATAGAAAAATCTTTCAACAATGGCATGAGAAGGGAATAACGCATTTAGAACATTGTTATATAGATGGGATGCTTATGTCATTTGAGCAACAAAAAAAAGAAATACAGTTATCCAATGTTACGTTCCCCAGTTTCTGTGTTGTGGGTTTGTGTATATGTACGTGTATATTTCAGGAAATGGCTTCCTGGAATCCCCCCAAGCAGCTGATTGGTCTGCCCCCATTGCCGATTGGAGCTCTGATCCCGCCCTCTCGTTAGGGGGATACAGCTGTCGGCAATTACAGACTCCTTCTGCAGCTTTATAAGCCAGTGTTCCTTTGTTAGAAAGAGAGAGCTTCTTGGTATGTCCTGTGTTGGTTGTTGGTCTGAATAAGTTTTCGTAAAGTATTTTGTAGCCGGTCCTGCTGATGTATGTGTATTGATTATTGAAATTGTTTGCTTACAGTTGTAATTATTCTGTTTTTGTTCCCAGGGGGGAAGGGGAAGGCACCTTGCGAGTGCTTAGGCAAGAGGCCTGCGGGCATAGGTAGGTAGGTAGGTAGGTAAGGTAGGAGAAGGGGCTCTTTAACTTTAACTTTCTTTGCTTTGGTTCCGTCCAGCCCCTTTTCCCCAAATTACTGTGTGAAGGAAATAAATTCCCTGTAAACGGTAATATTTCTCTGCCTTTGTCATCCTTACCTGCAGTCACATACCTCTTTCACTCCACAGGGAGTGGGTCATGTTTCGGAGGACTCATGCCTCCACCTTCACCTTTCCTGAGCCCATTGGGGAGTTGCAGCGATGAGACAAGATCGAAAATTGGGGAGAAAAAGGGGGTAAAAAATATATATACAGTTGAAGTCGGAAGTTTACATACACTTTGGTTGGAGTCATTAAAACTCGTTTTTCAACTACTCCACAAATGTATTGTTAACAAACTATAGTTTTGGCAAGTCGGTCAGGACATCTACTTTGTGCATAACACAAGTAATTTTTTCGACAATTGTTTACGGACAGATTATTTCACTTATAATTCAACGTATCACAATTCCAGTTTACGTACACTAAGTTGACTGTGCCTTTAAACAGCTTGGAAAATTCCAGAAAATTATGTCATGGCTTTAGAAGCTTCTGATAGGCTAATTGACATATTTTGAGTCAATTGGAGGTGTACCTATGGATGTATTTCAAGGCCTTCCTTCAAACTCAGTGCCTCTTTGATTGACATCATGGGAAAATCAAAAAAATCAGCCAAGACCTCAGAAAAATTGTAGACCTCCACAAGTCTGGTTCATCCTTAGGAGCAATTTCCAAACGCCTGAAGGTGCCACGTTAATCTGTACAAACAATAGT
Organism: Brachymystax lenok tsinlingensis; assembly: GCA_030435695.1. Lineage (NCBI taxonomy): Eukaryota > Metazoa > Chordata > Actinopteri > Salmoniformes > Salmonidae > Brachymystax > Brachymystax lenok. The sequence goes on along the minus strand of CM059787.1, from coordinate 38,437,341 downwards.
ACGCAAGTATAAACACCAATGGACCACGCAGCCATCATACCTCTCAGGAAGGAGACACGTTCTGTCTTCTAGAAATGAACGTGCTTCGGTGCGAAAAGTGCAAATCAATCCCAGAACAACAGCAAAGGACCTTGTGAAGATGCTGGAGGAAACAGGTACAAAAGTATCTATATCCACAGTAAAACGAGTCCTATATCGACATAACCTGAAAGGCCGCTCAGCAAGGAAGAAGCCACTGCTCCAAACCGCCATAAAAAGGCCAGACTAAGGCCAGTTTGCAACTGCACACGGGGACAAAGATCGGACTTTTTGGAGAAATGTCCTCTGGTCTGATGAAACAAAAATAGAACTGTTTGGCCATAATGACCATCATTACGTTTGGAGGAAAAAGGGGGAAGCTTGCAAGCTGAAGAACACCAACCCAACATGAGGAGGAAAATTAAGTGGATATATTGAAGCAACATCTCAAGACATCAGTCAGGAAGTTAAAACTTGGTCGCAAATGGGTCTTCCAAATGGACAATGACCCCAAGCATACTTCCAAAGTTGTGGCAAAATGGCTTAAGGACAACAAAGTCAAGGTATTGGAGTGGCCATCACAAAGCGCTGACCTCAATCCTATAGAAAATCTGTGGACAGAAATGAAAAATTGTGTTCGAGCCAGGAGGCCTACAAAGCTGACTCAGTTACACCAGCTCTGTCAGGAGGAATGGGCCAAATTTCTCCCAACTTATTGTGGGAAGCTTGTGGAAGGCTACCTGAAACGTTTGACCCCCAAGTTAAACAATTTAAAGGCAATGCTACCAAATACTAATTGAGTGTATGCAAACTTCTGACCCACTGGGAATGTGATGAAGGAAATAAAAGCTGAAATAAATCGTTCTCTACTATTATTCTGATATTTGACATTCTTAAAATAAAGTGGTGATCCTAACTGACCTAAGACAGGGAATTTTTACTAGGATTAAATGTCAGGAATTGTGAAAAACTGAGTTTAAATGTATTTGGCTAACTTCCGACTTCAACTGTATAATAATACTAAAAATATATACATTTCCTGCATTCTACCCATTTTGTCATGAGGTGGAGAGATATTTTAGAAGTTTTAAAGGTAATTTCTTACAATTCTTCACATTCTGCAATGACATGCCATGTTTATGATCTGAGTGAGAATGACTAACAAAATCAACATCGGCCCGCTAGAGGTCAGGGCCCCTGGGCACACCTTGCGTATTCGGCCATGATTACTACAAGTTTAGATTGCTAACTAGACTACTAATCTAAAAATTGTTAGCTGACATGGTTAATTGAGTGACTGACATAACAAGAGAAAAACTGCTGATGCACAACCAAAAATCTAAATTGCACCTGGTGTATTCTACTATTCTTACTCACAGTAGTAAGTTGAGACAACGACTGTGCACTAAGCAACCGCTTATGTCGCTTATGCCTGAAACCGGCCATGAGCACACTAGAATATCTTTAGTGCTGTACATTATCTGCTATTACCCGTTATTCCCCTAGCTTCAATAACAGAAGCTCGTCAATCAAATCAAATGTATTTATAAATCCCTTTTTACATCAGCAGATGTCACAAAGTGCTTTTACAGAAACCCAGCCTAAAACCCCAAACAGCAAGCAATGCAGATGTAGAAGCGTGGTGGCTAGGAAAAACTCCCTACAAAGGCAGAAACCGAGGAAGAAACCTAGAGTGGAACCAGTACTCTTCTGGCTGTGCCGGGTGGAGATTATAAGAGTACATGGCCATTAAGGCCAGATTGTTCTTCAAGATGTTAAAACATTTATAGATGACCAGCAGTGGTTGTAATAATAATCACAGTGATTGTAGAGGGTGCAACGGGTCAGCACCTCAGGAGTAAATGTCAGTAAACTTTTCATAGCTGAGTATTCAGTTGTAAGGCAACAAAATAGGAAAAATGCCAAGGGGGGTGAATACTTTCGCAAGCCACTATATTTCATGGCGGCATCCCCTTTGCGGACGTAATGCACCCTAAAGAAATCCATGCCTTTTTTGGCCCGGAGTGCTCCGTTGTGCCCTTCTCCCTGGGTGTGCTGTGCAATCCAAAGCGTCTCTCACTCACACAGCTCTCCGTCATGTGATTGGGTCTTTCTCACAGGCTACAAGTTAAGACAGACACATCGGGGACACAACTGTGTGCGTCCTTATCCAATTCCAAGGTGCATATTGAAGATATTGGATGAACTGTCCACATTTACTTTTCGCCAGCCAACAAGATGATAAGGCCTAACAAACAGCAAAAGCACTAGCCTATGTCAATCTACTATCCCCCTTGGTACAAAAGTGAACCTATTCTATTCTGTGCCATAAACAAGTATTCCATACAGTCTGGGACAGTTGTGGGATGCGATAGATCCCAAATTAATACGACCACTAGCATAAAATAAAAAAAATTATGCAACGTGGCTGACACAACAGATCAGAATGTTTAGCTTAAAGTTTTGAGAAACTATTAGGCTATTTCTTCACATTATAAGCGCAGCAATGCGCACATGGTAGTAGGCTATAACCGCGAATTTTCCATTAGTGGAAAACACCATTATCAAAAGTGACCGCAAATTCAATTATGCATGTAATGCATTTATTATAAAGGTGCATTTGTATGGTGAAAATAATCTTCCCCAAACTTGAAAGTCACGCGCTGTTTAGATATGCCAGTTAGGCTCTACACCCCTTGTAAAGCAGATTAATGTGCTTAATTTAATTTAAATTACATTTTTTATTTAACTGCAAATTTTATTTGGCCTATGGTCTAGTCTACATGAAGTGTGAGACTATGATTTGAAGTCGCAAAAAAAGGCACTGTTTCTTATGCTGGGCATCATTCACAAGTGATAACATATCATTCACAAGTGATAGGCTAATATTGTCACCCATCAGACTATTCTTGATTTAATCTTGTCTTTATATATATGAAATAATATATGTGTGACATTTGTTATGATTTAGAAAGGACCATTATCATGCACCTGTATCGAAACAGGGGCAGCGGGAAAAAATACATGTATGCCCTTAAATAGCGAATGGAGTACGCTTTTCCCCAGTGGTTTATTTTCATGCCAGCCAGGTAGGCTTTACTCCTGTTGTAAATATAAGCAATGGGCTTATTATTAGGGAAGTTGAGAAATAAATATAGTAGGCCTAGCCTATAGAAAGCTGATGGGAAGCTCCTCTTTTTATTAGAGGCCATCACTCTGTTTTCTCCCGCAATTGCAAAGCCTATAGAAATGTTGTGCAAAGATGAGCTCATGGGCTCTCATGAAGTGTTTGATTAGATTTTCGAATACATTTGCATTGATGTCAGAGGGATTAGAGGGACAACAGAGTGCTGAGTACCAGGCAGTTTGGTAGGCTACTAATGACCAGCAGCAGCATCAGAGCTTGGAGAAGCCTAATTACCGTGACTGTCATGTGGAATTTAACTGCCTTCAAGACTCGTGACTGCCGGTGTGGCGGTAATATGGTCACCGCACCAGCCCTAGATAAGACAGGAGAATTTCACCAGACAGGACAGACTGACAAAACCCCCTGGCACATAAACTATTGCAGCATAGATACTGGAGGTTGAGATGGGGGGATCGGGGCACACTGTGGCCCCATCCGAAGAAACCCCCTGACAGGGCCAACAGAACAGGGCCAACCAGGCAGGATATAACCCCACCCACTTTGCCAAATCACAGCCCCCACACCTCTAGAGGGATATCAACAGACCACCAACTTACTACCCTGAGACATTTATTACTGTACACTACAGCATATCTATAGGTCTCCACACAGCTTATTTTCACCAAGAGAAGGACTCTGGCTTTAATAAAGGACCCTGCTTTGAGAGGAGGACTATGACTGTGAGTGTCAAAAACAGATAGATCATAGCCACTGATGGCCTCTATGGGGAAATTATAAAGATACATTTAGAGCAAATTTAAATGCAATTCATGGATGGACCTCTCATGGAGGAATGCTAGGCCCTCACTACATACCTTTCTCCTCCACACCCATTGTACTGTCCTTTACCATAGTATAATCGTATACACTTAAAAAGCACTGCTTTACCTGGGCCTTCCTCACATCAAGGTCTGAATAGGGGAGTAGCTCTGATGCGAAGCGAGGTAATTTAGAGGTAATCAACTCCATTTGACACTACGGCCCGGCAACCACCAATCTATATCAACACAACGCCATGGCAACCAGCAACCATCCCAGTCACCTTGGTAATAACACTCTGCTCTTCTTATCCCTTACCCTGTCTTGTATTATTGGCTGTCTTGTTTCTTCCACAGCATCCCATAAATAAACACACCAACTGCAAATACTATAAACACAGGGATAAAGACACTTGCTGTGCAAATACTGTGGAGACTTTTTCATTTACATATACAAATATACATTGACCAACTACAACCCCATGCAGCATAACAACGTATCGTGTTGATCTTTCAAAAAACTACCGTATCACATCAACATGAAGGTTTGATCTCCATAGAAATTATATAATGTGAGATACAGTACAAAGGTGCCTCAGCGCATAGGTTGGGGAATATGTATGAGTCACTTACCAACAGAAATGTCATTCTAGCTTTTGGAATTTTACAAGAAGTTCACACAGTAACACAATAAAATATAATCAAAATCGGCCATAAGCAACAGGGAAGCCTCTGGCAGTGAAATTTGAATCTGTTTAAATTCAATAAAACAGCTGGTAAACAACACATCAAAGTTTGTTTTTATGGTATTGGTGAGGATCCAGCAAGTGTTATATGTTTTCCGCTTGTTAAAAAACCCTGCGTTGGTAGAGAGAGTGTGTGTGTGTGTGTGTGTGTGTGTGTGTGATTCATGCTGTATAGGTTTCCATTGTGTGGGATGGAGACCAGGTCCTCTAGGCCTTTTTCTTCCTAAACACATATACACACACGTGCACAACCACACATAGACACTTCTAATACTTCAATGTTTCTCATTCAAACTTTAACATTCACTTCTATTCCAGAAGCACAAAGGAGAAAAAATAAAGAGTAACCAGTTATGGAAAAAGTAGTCCGTTTGAGAAACGTTTTTAAAGGCCCAGTTTTTAATTAAAGGGGGGAGGGGTTCTACTAAGCTAACATGTGGAATTGTTTGTTTTAAGATGGCCATACCAAGGATCATTTAGCTATTTGATTTAGAATTTTGAAAACAAATGTTTGATGAAACATTGAATTTGGCCTTACTGTTGATAGAAACATATTGAATAAAACAGACATTTATCAAAAGGAAGTTTGTTTTAAAGTGTCTGTCCTATATCTGAGAGATATAAGAAAGATCAGGAAATATATATACAAATATATATATATTTGACCCATATTTAACTATTTAACATAAAAAACGTACCAGGCTACCTTCAGACGAGCAAAACCACCGATATGTACGTGTTCGTGAGAGTCTCACCTTTCCATAGAGGGGTCATATTAGTGTGTAGCCCAAACGGTTTAGATGCTACAGATAGAAGTTGGCAGATCGACAAAATGCATATGCCCTTATATGGGCATTTTCATAAGGGAGGGGTTCTAAATGAGGCAATCTGTCAAAACCACTTTTGCCAGGACAGAAATTCCTCTGGGTTTTGCCTGCCATATCCGTTCTGTTATACTCACAGACAAAATGTTAACACTTTTAGAAAATTCGGAGTGTTTCCTATCCAATGGTACTAAATATGTGCATATCCTATTTTCTGGGCCTGAATGGGAGGCATTTTACTTTGGGCACGCCAGGCTCTCCAAAACAGTCACCTTGTGCGCTGCTCCCTAAGAAGTTAAACAGCCACCACTAACATTGAGTGGCTGCTGCCAACATACTGACTTAAATCTCTAGCCACTTTAAATAATAGGATTGGATGTAACAAATGTCTCACTAGCCACTTTAAACAATTTTGTATATAATGTTTACATATCCGACATTCCTCATCTCATATGTATATACTGTACTCCATACCATCTACTGCATCTTGCCTACGCCGGTCATCCATCGCTCATCCATATATTTATATGTACTCATATTCATTCCTTTACTCTTGTGTGTATAAGGTAGTTGTTGTGAATTTGTTAGATTACTTGTTAGATACTACTGAATGGTCGGAACTAGAAGCACAAGCATTTCGCTACACTCGCATTAACATCTGCTAACCATGTGTATGTGACAAATACAATTTGATTTGATTCCAAACTTCCTGACGGGCCGCTCCCAGGTGGTAAGGGTAGGCAACAACACATTTGCCACGCTGATCCTCAACACTTGGGCCCCTCAGGGGTGCGTGCTTAGTTCCCTCCTGTACTCCCTGTTCACCCACGACTGTGTGGCCAAGCACGACTCCAACACCGTCATTAAGTTTGCTGACGACACAACAGTGGTAGGCCTGATCACCGACAACAATGAGACAGCCTATAGGGAGGAGGTCAGAGACCTGGCAGTGTGGTGCCAGGACAACAACCTCTCTCTCAATGTGAGCAAGACAATGGAGCTGATCTTAGACTATAGGAAAAGGAGGGCCGAACAGGCCCCCATTAACATCGACAGGTCTGAAGTGGAGCGGGTAGAGAGTTTCAAGTTCCTTGGTGTCCACATCACCAACAAACTATCATGGACCAAACACACCAAGACAGTTGTGAAGAGGGCACAACAACACGTTTTCCTCCTCGGGAGACTGAAAAGATTTGGCATGGGTCCCCAGATCCTCAAAAAGTTCAACAGCTGCACCATTGAAAGAATTTTGACCAGTTGCATTACTGCCTGGTATGACAACTGCTCTGCATCTTACTGGAAGGCGCTACAGAGGGTAGTGCGTACGGCCCAGTACATCACTGGGGACAAGCTTCCTGACATCCAGGACCTATATACTAGGTGGTGTCAGAGGATGGCCCAAAAAAACAAAATTAATCAAATGGCCACCCGGACTATTTACATTGAACCCTCCCCTTTGTTTTTACACTGCTGCTACTTGCTGTTTATTATTTATGCATAGTCACTTAACAAATTACCTCGATTAACCTGTACCACCGCACATTGACTCGGTACTGGTACACCCTGTATATAGTCTCGTTATTGTCATCCATTTGTGTGTATTAGGTAGTTGTTGTGGAATTCTTAGATTACTTGTTAGATATTACTGCACTGTCAGAAATAGAAGCATAAGCATTTCGCTACGCTCGCATTAACATCTGCTAACTATGTGTATGTGACCAATAAAAATGTATTTGATGTACATTTCTTGTGTTACCTTTTGATAGATTTTTTACTTTAGTTTATTTAGTGAACATTTTATTAACTCTATTTCTTGAACTGCATTGTTGGTTTAGCATTTCACGGTAAGGTGAGGTGAACCTGTTGTATTCGGCTCATGTGACAAATAACATTTGATTTGATTTGAATTGTTACCCAGAAATGATTTGACATTGAGATAAAAACGGCTGCATTGGACCTTTAAATTATCTGGTTTCCAACTTGAAATTCCGACTATAGAATCTTACCATATAGGGGTAATTAGAAAAGAGAAGCAGCAGGTCAGCAGCCAGTGAGGCAGACACCAAACTATTGTAACCCCTGTCACGTCTTGGCACGAGTCTCTTGTTAGCGTGAGACAAGTGTTTAAAAAAAGGGCTCCTATGCTGCGGTCGCGTCCTCTAATTGATGAGGACAAGGTGGTAATTGACACATTGTGTGTGTTGCGTGCATGTGTGTGTAGCGGTAATTGACAAATTGTGTCTGAATTTACACTTCACTGCTCTACAGGGGTCTGTCATTTGTGTTGTTCAGGTGAGCAGGGGTCTGTCGTGTGTCGGGGTGTCAGGAGCGGGTGACTGGGGTATCATCCCATGTGCCCTCTCCCCCTCTACACTCCTCTGTGAAGGCAGGCCATTCTCCCATTGAGAGCAGGGCACTGGCATCCCGTTTTAATTAGAACAACAGGCCAGAGAGAGACAACCATGGCAGAATGGACTATGCATACCTTTCTCTCGCTGTCTGACTGCATGGACACACATTCATATGCTCCCACACATGTACATACAAACCCACCCAGTGAAACAGATGCCTGTAATCCTGTCCTGTTGAAATGCTTTGACTGCAGTTCAATTAAAACTCCTAAATAAAAACAGGGGATATTTCTGCTGTTTGGAGGTCATTTAGGGAAAAAAAGAGGGTGTGTTTATTGTCGGCACTCCTGCACCTCTATAAAAATTTATGTTTTAAATACTGACTCCATATTTCCTTATTAAAATAACACTTCATTGTTATGTGTTGTGGTTTTCTTGGAGGCAGAATAGGTCTATGCAGTAATGTGGCAACCTATAAAAAATTTGAAACATGTATTTTAATTTTTATGAAGTAATGAAATTATTTCATTACAACTCATTTTAATCCACACAATATCCTTGATACACTGCATCTTTTTTTGCTACAATTTTCAGTAACAAAATAATAGAATCTGTACTCATAAGAATCAGACCACACAAATAGGACACGTGAAAGGAAAATGAAATGGAAAAGGTGATACCTAGTCAGTTGTACAATTGAATGCATTCAACTGAAATGTGTCTTCCGCATTTAACCCAACCCCTCTAAATCAGAGAGGTGCGGGGGGCTGCCACATTCATGAAAATTTGATCTCTGAGAAGTTAATCTTGCGACACCTGAAACAACAAACAAAATCTCCCCAAAATGTTAAAAGCAATGATGTTTGGTTTATATCTTGATTACAACAACCCCTCAACACCAGCCAACAACATAACTGTTTAAACAGGTCCCAGATCAGGAAGCACTTGGCTAACACAACCTATTCTCCCCTGGACACACACACACGCTCACACAGAATGATCCAAGTTCTGTTTTTGTTCAAATGACTCCACATTGATTCAACATTGTGAACAAACTGTTTGTTGGCAGATGATACTTGCTCTCTTTGTTTTGTGTTCTGGCTGGATGCTAACAGCTTAACTTGCTAATTTCCCTCATGCAGACACCCACGGCGAAGACCCGAGTAGGCGTCCGCTCACAATGCCGCAGTCATTCAGACATCTCTGGGATGGATGCAATGGCTCTTTCATCCTCTCCTGTAGCCAAACACTTTGGCCCAGTGCTTGTTTTGGCATCACACCTCTGTTGGGGAAACAAAGCTAGGCATTGTAAATTCAGCCTTCTCCTTTTTCCACTCTCTATTTCTCTCATTTTCTCTCCTCTCTCTCTCTCTTTCTCTCTCTTTCTGGCTCTGTTGCAGTTTGTTTCCTCATCCCATAGCTCATTCACAACAATCCAACACAAGTAGAGTTTTGTTTTGATTAAAGTAAAAAGGAAATACTTCCATCGATCTGTGTTTTTATGTTGAGGCTTTCACAAAGACGACTTTATTCATGTGCATGAAGACAAATCAGTGTACTGTATCAACATCTGCAACAAATAACATTTAATAGAACCCTTAACAAAGCTAACTGAAGATCCCTATGAGGAGAATCTCTCTTTCAAAACCATGAAGAACTGTATTCCTACAGCTGTAAGATTAAGTCCTATAGGTTGGTTATTTATTAGTTAAAGCCTATTGGAACATATCCCCTCCGCCCACATACTCATCAATCATAACCATCTGTCTCTTACCTAACAGTGTGAAAACAGAAACGTAGAGAGAGTATCACGTCAGTGTTGAAAGAGATTGCTTTGGTGCATTTTCCACGTCTTAGTACAAAACATTAAACAGATGATCAAACAGGCAGTGGTTTCAAAACTATAAACCCAATTTAAATTGACTTAGTACAACACACATTTCTCTTTTGCAAGATAATCCATCCACCTGACAGGTGTGGCATAACAATAAGCTGATTGAACAGCATAATCATTACACAGGTGCACCTTGTGCTGAGGACAATAAAAGCCACCCTAAAATATGTAGTTTTGTCACACAACATAATGCCACAAATGTCTGAAGTTTTAAGGGGGCATGCATTTGGCATGCTGACTGCAGGAATGTCCAAAGAGCTGTTGCCAGATAATTTAATGTTCATTTCTCCAGTGGTGGAAAAAGTACCCAATTGTCATACTTGAGTAAAAGTAAAGATACCTTAATATAAAATGACTCAAATAATAGTGAAAGTCACACAGTAAAATACTTCTTCAGTAAAAGTCTAAATGTATTTTCAAAAATATACTTAAGTATCAAAAGTAAAAGTGTAAATCATTTCTAATTCCTTATACTAGGCAAACCAGACAGCACGATTTTCTTTTTTTTTTTTTAATTTACGAATAGTCAGTGGCACACTCCAACACTCAGACATAATTTATAAATTAAGCATTTGTGTTTAGTGAGTGCGTCAAATCAGATGCAGTAGGGAGGAGCAGGGATGTTCACTTGATAAGTGCGTGAATTGGACAATTTTCCTGTCCTGTTAAGCAGTTAAAATGTAACGGGTACTTTTGTGTGTCAGGGAAAATGTATGGAGTAAAAAGTACATTATTTCCTATAAGAATGTAGTGGAGTAAAAGTAAAAGTTGTCAAAAATATCAATAGTGAAGTACAGATACCCAAAACATTGACTTAAGTAGTACTTTAAAGTATTTTTACTTAAGTACTTTACACCACTGCATTTCTTTACCATATACCGCCTCCAACGTCGTTTTAGAGAATTTGGCAGTACAGTGGCTTGCGAAATTTGGCATTTTTCCTATTTTGTTGCCTTACAACCTGGAATATTATTTTTTTATCATCTGATTTACCCAAATGCCTACCACTTTGAAGAGAAATAAGACAAAAAAAATGAAAACTTGAGAGTACATAACTATTCACGCCCCAAGTCAACACTTTGTAGAGACACTTTTTGCAGCAATTACAGCTGCAAGTCTCTTGGGGTATGTCTCTATAAACTTGGCACATCTAGCCACTGAGATTTTTGCCCATTCTTCAAGGCAAAACTGCTCAAACTCCTTCAAGTTGGATGAGTTCCGCTGGTGTACAGCAATCTAAGTCATACCACAGATTCTCAATTGGATTGAGGTCTGGTCTTTGACTAGGCCATTCCAAGACATTTAAATGTGTCCCCTTAAACCACTCGAGTATTGCATTAGCAGTATGCTTAGGGTCATTGTCCTGCTGGAAAGTGAACCTCCGTCCCAGTGTCAAATCTCTGGAAGACTGAAACAGGTTTCCCTCAAGAATTTCCCTGTATTTAGCGCCATCCATAATTACTACAATTTTGGCCATTTTCCCAGTCCCTGCCAATAAAAAAACATGGAGTTGATAGGTGTTGAGAGGTTTTTGGTTTGTGCCAGACATAGCGTTTTCCTTTATGGCCAAAAAGCTCCATTTTAGTCTCATCTGACCAGAGTACCTTCTTCAATCCTTTTTTGCAAACACCACATGTTTGCTTATTTTTTTCTTTAAGCAATGGCTTTTTTCTGTCCACTCTTCTATAAAGCCCAGCTCTGTGGAGTGTACGGCTTAAAGTGGTCCTATGGACAGATACTCCAATCTCCGCTGTGGAGCTTTGCAGCTCCTTCAGGGTTATCTTTGGTCTCTTTGTTGCTTCTCTGATTATTGCCCTCCTTGCTCCTTGGTTTGTTGTGGTGCCATATTCTTTCAATTTTTTAAGAATGGGATGTTCAAAGTTTCTGATATTTTTTTATAACCCAACCCTGATCTGTACTTCTCCACAACTTTGTTCCTGACCTTTTTGGAGAGCTCCTTTGTCTTCATGGTGCCGCTTGCTTGGTGGTGCCCCTTGCTTAGTGGTGCTGCATACTCTGGCCTTTCAGAACAGGTGTATATATACTAAGATCATGTGACAGATCATGTGACACTTAGAATGCACACAGGTGGACTTTAATTAATTATGTGACTTCTGAAGGTAATAGGTTGCACCAGATCTTATTTAGGGGGATTCATAGCAAAGGGGGTGAATACATATGCACGCACCACTTTTTTTTTTTTTTTTAAACAATTACTTTTTTTTCACTTCACTAATTTGGACTATTTTGTGTATGTCCATTACATGAAATCCAAATAAAAATAAGTATACATTTCAGGTTGTATTGCAGAAAAATATGAAAAAACGCCAAGGGGGATGAATACTTTTGCAAAGCACTGTACGTCCAACCGGCCTCACAACCACAGGCCACGTGTAACCACACCAGCCCAGGACCTCCACATCCAGCTCCTTCACCTGCTGTATCATCTGAGACCAGCCACCCGGACAGCTGATGAAACTGAGGATTATTTCTGTCTGTAATAAAGCCTTTTGTGGTGAAAAACTCATTCTGATTGTCTGGGCCTGACTCCCCAGTGGATGGGCCTGGCTCCCAAGTGGGTGGGTCTATGCTCTCTCAGGCCCACCCATGGCTACGCTCCTGCCCAGTCATTTGAAATCCATAGATTTCAATACATTTATTTGAATTGACTAAAATCTATGAAAATATATGGTTGTTTGGTGAAGATGTCTCCAAACAAAATGACTGCACAATAAAAGTTTTGGATAGTTTTTTGGAGGATAAAAGTTCTGCTCTTATTCACCTGAGGAGAATTCAAATATAATTAGATTTCTGCCTCTTTATCCTTCTTAAACACTTTTAATGAGACCAAATCCTTGTATGTTGTGCCCTGACTGCTGGCTGGCATGAGTTATGATTTAATATTTTAAGTATTTTATTAGGATCCCCATTAGCTGCTACTCTTCCTGGGGTCCAAACAAGAAGAAAACAACACATCACAACAAAACAATAGTCTCCATCATTACAAATGTACAATATAAAATGTACAATATTAGATCAATGCAATATTACAATGCATGGGTGTTTGTAGAGTGTGTAGGTGTGTGTGTTTCTCTTCACAGTCCGTGTTGTGCCGTGAGGTGTTGTTTTATTTGTTTCTTTAATCAGATTTTACTGCTAGCTTGAGTTACTTGATGTGGAAGAGAGTTCCATGTAGTCAAGGCTCTATGTACTGTAATACTGTGCGTTTCCCAGCCTCTGTTCTGGACTTAGGGATTGTGAAGAGACCCCTGGTGGCATGTCTTGTGGGATATGTATGGGTGTCTGAGCTGTGTCTTAGCTGTTTGAACAGACAGTTTGGTGCTTTCAACACGTCTATACCTCTCACAAAGACAAGTAGTGATGCAGTCAATCTCTCCTCTACTTTGAGCCAGAAGAGATTGACATGCATGTTCTTGATATTAGCCCTCTTTGTACATTTTTAAGGGCCAGTCGTGCTGCTCTGTTCTGGGCTAACTGGAATTTGTCTATGTCCTTCTTTGCAACATTTGATCATATACAGTGCATGCGGAAAGTATCCAGACCCATTCATTTTTTCCACATTTCCTTATGTTAACGCCTTATTCAAAAATGTATTAAATAAAAAAAGTCCTCATCAATCTGCACACAATGCCCCATAATTACAAAGCGAAAACAGGTTTTTAGATTTTTTTTGCCAATGTATTTAATATAAAAAACAGAAATACACTACCGTTCAAAAGTTTGGGGTCACTTTTTGAGTTTCACTTTTTTGTCCAATAAAATACCATCAACTTGATCAGAAATACAGTGTAGACATTGTCATTGTTGTAAATGACTGTAGCTGGAAACGGAATATCTACATAGGTATATAGAGGCCCATTATCAGCAACCATCACGCCTGTGTCCCAGAAGACTTGTAATGAATAACTTCACAATGCTCAAAGAGCTATTCAATGTCTTCTTTTATATTTTTACTTCCAAAATTAGGTGCCCTTCTTTGCGAGGCATTGGAAAACCTCCCTGGTCTTTGTGGTTGAATCTAAAATTCACTGCTCGACTGAGGGACCTTACAGATAATGTGTGTATGTGTGGGGTACAGAGATGAGGTAGTCATTCAAAAATGATGTTAAACACTGTCATTGCGCACGGAGTGCGTCCATGCAACTTATTATGTGACTTGTTAAGCTTGTCATAACAAAGGGCTTGAATACTTATATACTCAAGACATTTAATATTTTCATTGTGTTAAGTTCTGAACAAACTGAGTAAAAACTCAAACGGACATCTAGAAACAGCTCAAACCAAGTTTATTCACTCACTGGGTCATACAGCTGCAAAGACAAGGCATGATTACACAAGCACATATATGTATAACCTTCTAATAGGCGTGGTCAACTCCTTACACATCAGACAGCCAATACATCTCTGTTGCTAGGCAGGAATTTAATTGGTTCCTCTCACTGGTTTAGTCATAACCCTGCCTGATACTAAACCCTTAGAGGCCGCGGAAGTGTATGCGTGAGATAGTACTGTAGTAGGAGAATCGTTGTGGTGGGCCTCTCTGGGCCCCCTCCCAGAGGTTTCTTCTCCCTTCATCTGTTGATTTGAACTCGAGACGCATTCCTCACTCCTCCTTAGTTCCGCAGCCGGCCTGCCTTATCAGAGACTATCTACAAAAAAGTAAAAGGGTATGAATACTGTCTGAAAACACTGTACCTCTCTGTTAATATCATATACACTATCAAGCAATTCACACATATGATCCAAATACTAACTGTAAGCACTCAGGGGTCTATAGCATGATTATAGTGCAACGGTGTGTGCGTCCATGTCACACCATGCATATATGGTGTGTGTGTGTGCGTGTGTGTGCGATGTACATGCGTCAAAAAGATCCACAGATGCACCATTGAGAGCATCTTAACTGGCTGCATCAACGCTTTGTATGGCAACTGTTTGGCATCCGACCGCAAGGTGCTACAGAGGGTAGTGCGTATGGCCCAGTACATCACTGCCATCCAGGAACTCCATACCAGGCGGTATCAGAGGAAAGCCCTAAAAATGGTCAAAGACTCCAGACACCCAAGTCATAGACTGTTCTCTCTGCTACCTCATGGCAAGTCTAGAAGCAACAGGACTCTGAACAGCTTCTACCCCCAAGCCATAAGACTGCTAAATAGTTAGTTAAATAGTTAACCAATATCTACCCGGACTATCTGCGTTGACCCTTTTTGCACTAACTCTTTGGACTCACCACTAACACTGCTGTTACTTTTTATAATCTATCCTTTTGCCTAGTAACTTCAACCCTACCTAAATGCATTGGCGATTTTAGCATGTAAATCTTGGTGGGGCAAACTCCCCTCAAAATGTTTCGATGCACGCCAGCAAAGCCACTACAAAACACAACCCTAAACAATACATTATTGGACTATAACGGTGACAAACGGTGCCCTCTAACTGTTAGGGCCTACATCAAATCAAATCAAATGTATTTATAAAGCCCTTCTTACATCAGCTGATGTCACAAAGTGCTATACAGAAACCCAGCCTAAAACCCCAAACAGCAAGCAATGCAGATGTAGAAGCACAGTGGCTAGGAAAAACTCCCTAGAAAGGCCAGAGGCTAGGAAGAAACCTAGAAAGGAATCAGGCTATGAGGGGTGGCCTGTCCTCTTCTGGCTCTTATAGCTGTCCCAACAGCAGTCCCAACACCTTACCACTGTTACACCTGGCTATCAGGGGAGCCTTGTCTTGGCAGCGAAAGTTCATAGAGTCTCAATTAACACCTTTAAAAAAAGCATAGCTGATATGGTTGACTTGCTTAAACAAATGTGGTTTCTACTAAAATTGACATGTAAAAACTATGGCATAAGGGGACGACGAGCGGATGAGAGGCAATCCGTAATTTCGATTAAGACATTAATGAGCGAGCAAGGACGGACGTAGTCAATATAAAACCACATATCCTGAGGCCGCATTTATTGTAGCTGGGGATTTTAACAAAGCACATTTGAGGAAAACGCTACCAAAGTTCTACCAACACATTGACTGTAGTACTCGCGCTGCTAAAACACTCGGCCACTGCTACTCCAACTTCCGGGATGCCTACAAGGCCCTCCCCCGCCCTCCCTTCGGCAAATCTGATCACGACTCCATTTTGCTCCTCCCCTCTTATAGGCAGAAACTCAAACAGGAAGTACTTGTGCTCAACACTGGTCTGACCAATCGGAATCCACACTTAAAGGTTGTTTTGATTACGTGGACTGGGATATGTTCCGGGTAGCCTCCGAGAATAACATTGACGAATACACTGATACGGTGACTGAGTTAATCAGGAAGTGTATAGGAGATGTTTTGCCCACTGTGTCTATTAAAACCTACCCTATCCAGAAACCGTGGATAGATGGCAGCATTCATGCAAAACTGAAAGTGCGAACCATCGCATTTAACCATGCCAAGGTGACTGGGAATATGGCCGAATACAAACAGAGTAGTTATTCCCTCTGTAAGGCAATCAAACAGGCAAAACGTCAGTATAGAGACAAAGTAGTCGCAATTCAACTGCTCAGACATGAGACGTATGTGGCAGGTTCTACAGACAATCATGGACTACAAAGGGAAAACCATCCACGTCATGGACACCGACGTCTTGCTTCCAGACAAGCTAATCACCTTCTTGCCCGCTTTGAGGATAACACAGTGCCACTGACGCGGCCCACTACCAAGGTCTGTGGACTCTTCTTCTCTGTGGCCGACGTGAGTAAGACATTTAAACGTGTTAACCCTCGTAAGACTGCCAGCCCAGACGGCATCCCTAGCCGAGTCCATAGAACATGAGCAGACCAACTGGCTGGAGTGTTTACAGACATATTCAATCTCTCCCTATCCCAGTCTGCTGTCCCCACATGCTTCAAGATGTCCATCATTGTTCCTGTACCAAATAAATAAAAAGTAACTGAACTAAATGCCTATATCCCCGTAGCACTCACTTCATTGTTAGTTTACTTGTTAGATATTACTGCACGGTTGGAACTAGAAGCACAAGCATTTTGCTACACTCGCATTAACATCTGCTAACCATGTGTATGCGACCAATAAAATCTGATTTGATTTGATTCTGTCATCATGAAGTGCTTTGAAAGACTAGTCAAGAATCATATCACCTCTACCTACCTGACACCCTAGACCCACTTCAATTTGCATACCACCCCAATCAATCCACAGACGATGCAATCGCCATCACACTGCCCTATCCCAACTGGACAAGAGGAATACCTATGCAAGAATGCTGTTTATTGACTATAGCTCAGCATTCAACACCATAGAACCCTTCAAGCTCATCATTACGCTCGGGGCCATGGGTCTGAACCCCGCCCTGTCCAACTGGGTCCTGGACTTCCTGACGGGCCGCCCCCAGGTGTGAAGGTAGGAAACAACACTTCCACTTCGCTGATCGTCAACACAGGGGCCCCACAAGGGTGCGTGCTCAGCCCCCTCCTGTACGCGCTGTTCACCCATGACTGCGTGGCCACGCACGCCTCCAACTCAATCGTCAAGTTTGGAGACGACACAACAGTAGTAGGCCTGAGTACCAACAATGACAAGACCTATAGGGAGGAGGTGAGGGCCCTGTGAGTGTGGTGCCAGGAAAACAACCTCTCACTCAACGTCAACAAAACAAACGAGCTGATTCTGGACTTTAGGAAACAGTAGAGGGAGCACCCCCCAATCCACATCAATGGGACCGCAGTGGAGAAGGTGGAAAGCATAAAGTTCCTTGAAGTTCCAAACTGAAATGGTCCACCCACAGGGTGAGGCACATGGGCTACTAACAGCTTACTACACAACATACACTTAGTATTACTTTCTTAGCTACAGTATCTCCCTGGCATATTACATAATTTATGCAGTAGCATACAATACATTTTTAGACTCACCCTGTTGTGCTGTGTTCAGTTGAACAGGAAGGTGGCACAGCAGTCATCAAACTTTGTCATCAAAGTTTGGCATTCTTTGGATTTATGGTGCTTACAAGACAACTGGGAACGCTGCATCATGATGTTAGTGATCTTCAGGTCGGAGCTCTAGAAAGAGGCCCAAGTTCCCGACTTGGAATTCCGAGTTGGATGAACGTTCAAAACATATTTTCCCAGTTGGAGGACGTTTTTTTCAGAGTGCCCAGTTGTCTTGAACTCAATGAAGTCTGAGATTTCCCAGTTCCGAGTTTCCAGTTTGAAAGCGGCAGAAGTCATGCTGGATTGACAGCATGGCCAATGTTGAATGTTTATCCTTTTACGCTTGGAAAGAGACCCTTAAACCCAGACTTGGACCACACATTCACTCCACTGAATAGCAGGCTAGTGATTGCTTTGCAATTCTTGCAGTTAGCAACTAATTCCTTCCAAACAAATTTGTTGAATTTGCGATTTCCAACTTGTTGTGTAATGTTTATGTCTAATGGCCGATGAGCACCAATACGTTTGATCTATAATTTTTCTTCATATGACAAGGATTGTCGACTTGATTCATGATGATGACTGCTAGCTTTGCTAGCTAATATTTTGGAAGTATGTTGTTGACATGATCAGTCCAATCAAAGTTACTGTAGATATAACATGACTTGATGTCATTTTATCTGTGGCCAAGGACCTTGAGCCTAAATGGGTGGGCACTTCTAATGTAACTCTATGGAAGCACCCAAGGGGCTTGAATTTCGATCTCTCCACGTAGATTTTGCGGTGACGTAGTGTCCCCATGAGTGACAGAACACTGAGACAATCACGCCGCAACTAGAGAACATTACCAACCCCTACTCTCCATATTTTTTGCTGGCTGCCCCACCACCACAGAAAGCACTGAGCTACAGTATGCTGAAACACCTGCATTTTTTATGCAGCTTTATTAACTCAAAGATTAAAAAAAAAAATTACATTGTTTGCCAACTGATATGTGACACGTATTAAAAAGATGAACAAGTGGGACTCAAAACAGGTGGGGCTCTGACCCACCTGCCCTGAATGACAGGTTGCCACTTCCTATATGTACATATCTACCTCAATTCCCTCGTAGCCCTGCACATCGACTTGGTATAGGTACCCTGTGTATATAGCCTCGTTATGACAAATAACATTTTATTTTATTTGATATCACGCCATGCAGGGGTGCGTGTGTGTGTATTTATATGCATGTGTGTGTGTGTCATGTCTACAGGGTTCTGCTCTTTACGATGCTCCGTAGCTGTGAGGTGTGTAGTGTAGCTGAGAGCAGGACCGTCCTCTGAAGGGAGAAACACATCAAAGACATCAAAGAACCTAAAACAGAGGAATCAATATAACACCAATTCATCAACACAAGGACAAAAAGCCAACCACCCAAGCCTAACCATATGACAGCCTAGGAACAGTTGGTTAACTGCCTTGTTCAAGGGAAGAACAACAGATTTTTACCTTGGGGATTCGATCTTGCAACCTTTCGGTTACTAGTCCAACACTCTAACCACTAGGCTACCTGCCGCCCATATGAATCATGTAGTAACCAAAAAACGTTTTAAGCAAATCAAAATATATTTTAAGTAGCCACCCTTTGTCTTGATGACTTTGCACACTCTTGGCATTCACTCAATCAGCTTCACCTGGAATGCTTTTCCAACAGTCTTGAAGGAGTTCCCACATATGCTGAGCACTTGTTGGCTGCTTTTCCTTCACTCTGCGGTCCAACTCATCCCAAACCATCTCAACTTTGCTGAGGTCAGGTGAATGTGGAGGCCAGGTCATCTGATGCAGCACTCCATCACTCTCCTTCCTGGAGGTGTGTTGGGTCATTGTCCTATTGAAAAACAAATGATAGTGGGACTAAGGGCAAACCAGATGGGATGGAGTATCGCTGGAGAATGCTGTGGTAGCCATGCTGGTAATGTGTGCCTTGAATTCTAAATAAATCACAGACAGTGTCACCAGCAAAGCACCACCACACCATCACACCTCTTCCTCCATGCTTCATGGTGGGAACTACACATGCAGAGATCATCCGTTCACCTACTCTGTGTCTCACAAAGACACGGCGGTTGAAACCAAAAATCTCAAATATGGACTCATCAGACCAAAAGTGCAGGAAGCTTCCTTGTGATGTCACCAGCCTCTGGATGGTGTTTCCCTCCATTTTGGGTGAGTAATCCCAGAGAAAACGAGGAAACCATGAGGTCCACTCTTTATGAAAACTGGTCACATTCTTTGCGCACGAGAAGTCACGGAGCGTCTGTTTTATCGTCGTTATTGATCAGTTTATATTCGGCTGATTTATAATAGTAAATATACGTAAAGTGTTCCTAAGGAAACATTTAAAACTATGTTTGATTGTTTTTGGACAAGTTTATAGGTATAATTTGAACGAGTTGGCGCCGTTTCAATAGAGGAGTGGAGGCTGTCGTTTCTGATTATAACGCGAACCAAATGGAGGATTTATGGATAAAAGACGTTACTTTTTCTAACAAAAGAACCATGGATTGTCTTCGTTGGACACTTAGGATGACCTCAGCAGAAGTTCTTCAACAGGTAATTGATTTGTTTTCGCTGTGAAATGTGTTATGTGTGTGCCATGATGGCTAATCGATTCATGGCTATTGGAAAATATGTGAGGTGCTAGCCTCAAACAAATGAATGTGCTGCTTTCGCCGTGAAGCCTTTTTGAAATCTGACAACGCTGTGATATTGCCAAGAAACAGAGCTTTTGATGAGTATGGAACACTTGTATATTGCTGGATGTTTAATAATTCAACTTTCGGAATTTAAATTTGGCGCTTTAGATTTTCGCTGGTAGTGTCGGGATGAGCCCGCTAGGGACCCACTGGTAATTGAGAATGCTTAAGAGGTTTTAATTGAAATGCGTTCCAGGTGACTATCTCATGAAGCTCGTTGACAGAATGCCAAGAGTGTGCAAAGCTGTCATCAAGGCAAAGGGTGGCTACGTTTTTGGTTATTACAAGATTCTAAAGTTATTTCGTAGTTTTGACGTCTTTGCTATTATTCTACAATGTAGAAAATAGTAAAAAATAAAGACAAACCCTTGAAGGAGTAGGTGTGTCCAAACTTTTGACTTGTACTGTATATATTTTATGTTTACATTTTCCAATTATGAACATTCAAAACAAAAATTTGACGAAATTAATGTTTTACCGATATAGAAAGAATGTATGTTGACAACCCTTTGCTACACTATTATAAGTCACTGTTGAGGACAATTCTGAAGACAAGGATGCACAACTGGACTTTTGCTTCATCTCCAAACACCTTTCACCATCTACTAATGCAAGAAAAGAAATTATACAAAGATTCCGTCAGAGCACACTGTGTATATACAGTACACATCAAGGACTGAAAATAGAACTATGTCTGCGGTAACAATAACGTACTGTAAGTATCACGCTGATAATCATTCTACACTCATTCCATGCTAATGATACTCATTAGAAAAACAGTCAAATGAGGCTAAATCAAACTCTACTGAATGAAGTAACGATGATAAGGAAGAGATGAACAGATCATTGAAAGGAAATCTGGTGATTATAGAGGTCTGAGGAAGTAGAGTATGAGGTAATGATGATGTAAGGATGAGAAGAGAAGGAAGGAGAGGGTGAGGGAATGAGAGACCAGGTGTTAAAGGTTTAGGGCACTGCTGTGGTGTGCGTGTGTACGTGCGTGTGTACGTGTTTGCGTGGGTGGAGGTGGAGGTGTGAGAGAAGGACAGCTGAGGAGAAGTAGAGGGGTGGTGTCTTCTCAGTGTTCCTGTGACAACCAGCCTGTTCCTGAGCCTTCGGGGGAATATATTACAGTTTTTTTTGTACATTTTCAAAACTTCAAAATGCTAACACTTGTAACGCAGAAAGTCTTATACTCAAAACCTATTTATTGTGCATTCAGTTTGTTTGGATATATCTTTCATCACACAACCGTTAATCCAAAACAGGGGCGCAGCTTTCTCTGTGGAAGGGAGGGGGTCATGTGCCCCCCACACACATTCTAAAATATAATTTTTGCCTCCCCCGAGTTTTATCACTGCAATGTGATACAAAAAGTGGCATCGGTGTGCTTTAGAACCATGCGGATGCCTCCAAGTAGTCGGGTAGGCTGTTTGGAGTGTTCAGCAGGCTGGATTTAGGACCGCATGGACACCACAGAGCGGACCAGCACGGGAGAGTTGAGCATAGTACAGTGTGTATGTGTTGCACTCACCGAGTTGTAAAAGTAAGCAGAGCAGAAACTGGCTACTATTTAGTTGACTGGCAAGGTAACTGCTGTTTAACTAAAACAGAAAAAAATTAACTAGTGTTTATTCGCAGAGCTGTGCTAGTATTGTAACTGGCATGTAACGTTAGCTAATGTTTCATCCCTCTCGACTGAGGTGAATGAATAAGCTACGCTAGTGAGTAGCTACCACAGCCAGGTCAGCTATGGCCTCTAGTTATCTGCCAGATTGCGATATGAGGTGGCTAATATTACTATCTAACAGCTGTTGTTTGTATGGAAATGTTTTTTAGCCTTTGTTTTGTCCATTTCAGAAGTAAATAATCTTGGCTAGCTTTCGCCAGTTGATGTACCGTTAGAGATAGCTGGCCAAAAGTTGGCTAACGTTACCTATTCTTTTTGCCAAATCACACTAGACCTGAATCAATTGATGAAAACATCGGCTAAACAATTGAATATTGATATTCTGAAGATTTTTCAGTGCAATGTGAGTTTTATTAGTTAGTATGACAATGTAACATTCAAATTCCCTACTTTTCACACTGGCACACTAATAAACAGCTCTAACGTTACAGGCTTCACTGTCATGGTGCACAGTAGAGGTCTGTGCCGATTTCTTCATCCCGCTTCCGCCCGCACTCGGTGGCTTTCTGTCCAACTCACACCCGCTACCGCAAGAACTAGTCTCAAACCCAACCGCAGTCCTGCAATGTTATTTTCAGCGTATGTGGCGCAGCTCACATGCCAGCCGTGGTCCCAGCAATTTTTCACCCTATATGCAATACCAAATGCTCAAAAATAACTTAAGAAATAGGTTACATCTCCAGAGATTCATACATGGCCCTTATATTGTATTACTGGCCAAATCAGCCAATATGCTAGATGTAGTTTGAAGAGAGCAGAGTGTTGGAGAGACTTACACTTTCTCTTTAGGAGTGGGAATATTTTCAGATGGAGAATGTTGATCAATATTTAGGCCTATTTCTAGGCAATGTAGTAAACAATAACCTAATAATAGACCTATTTAGGAAGTACATTTCCTTGGAAAGATAACTGCCCCATGCTTCTCCGCCAATGCATAGGCTATAGCCTACTCTATTTAATTGTGACCACACACACTTGATCTCGCAGGTATGGCTACCTTTATTTAACTAGGCAAGTCAGTTAGGAAGAAATTCTTATTTACAATGACAGCGTCTTGTTCAGGGGTACAGAAAGATAGATTTTTACCTTGTCAGTTCTGGGATTCGATCTAGCAACCTTTCAGTTACTGACCCAACGCTCTAACCACTAGGCTACATGCTGCGATTGGTAATCATTTCAATGATGATTCAATTTTTTTCCCATTCCATTGTACTTTGACTCACGTTGGTTGAGCGCCCTCCACTTCTTTCCATTATCAATATTTATTTACAAAACACTGTAGTAAACTACATTCATATTGAAATTAATGTCATATTCAAGTTAAAAGCCACGTGATTCTCCGCCCATGTAGGCAGCCTACTCTATTTCGATGAAACCACAAATACTCGGCACACTTGAACTCTCACGCCCAACTAGGAGAGGTAGGCTATTGAAGTTGAAGCAAAGAAATCTGAGTGTGTGAATATTGCGAAAAATATGTGTTTTTAATACACTAGGTAGGCTAACATATACAAAGCAGAAAGAGGACGTATAAATGTACACTAAGGTAATTATTTGTCATACCTCCTTTTAGGAGGATTAGAATGTGACAGGGTCAGCAGGGTCAGGCAGACAGGGAAGACCAGACTGTAATGGAGGTGAGTTGAATTTTTGCAGATACAATACTTTATTCTCTCTGTGCAGCAAACACTCAATGCTATTTTAAGGCAGTCTGACAAACCTCCAAAGATGATTTCCAAACCGTATTTAGGGTTGATAGAGGCATTTCCCGATGACACAAAACATGTCAAACTAAAATGTGACCGACGGGCTCGATTCTGTCTTATGTAGCAAAATTTGAAATTGTGTTTTTTACATTGGATAAAAGTAGAAGTAGAGACATTTGTATATCATACACTACATTTGAGGAACAATGGGAAAGAAAATAGCATAACTAGTGAATCTTATCACCAGTAAACCCACCTGTGTTTAAATGAATTTAGTAAATGTCAATCTAGCACACCAGGAAACTAAAAGCTACTTTCTAAACAATGCTTTGGTTTGTTTCTAGCTTGTTAGCTGGCTAGCCAGTTCAAATAATAACCATATCATATAGCTGACAACGGCTTCACTTCAGCTCATTTGTCTTCATTATTACAGGAAAATAAACTCACAACAAGATCATTATTTACAAGTTAATGTAGAGCCAATTACAGAAAATAGCTTACGGTTGTTAATGTGACGTAATAAAGGCAGTGCATTCTACCAAAGAATGCAACTTGGACATTTCTGCAAAAAAACACATTTTGATAATGCGTTCAAATGCCTGTGAAGTAGTTATGCGCGACATATGCCTAATTTCCGGTAATTAGTCATAAATGTGAGGAAGACCTGGTAGAATACCCAGTCATGTTCATATCATCTCAGACATAAATGACTGCAGTTTAAAACCCTTCATAGAACATCCTATATGCCAGTGAAACTGAATTACATGCACTCAGAAATTGAATTCCTCTGCTCGAGGTGTAAACACAAAAGGGGACATATTTGCATATATTATGGTCTTGTGAAGGCTGGCTGAATTCTGTCAAAGAGTATGATCTTTTATCTCAGCATGTCTACAGATTCTCCCTTCTCCCTGTTTTCATTTGCTTGGAAATGTGGAGACTGTTATCTGAAGAAACTGTGTAACCAAGAATTTATAGTGGCTGATAAATTAATTAATTAATTGGAAGGTTGGTTATCCTCCCACAATGTCAAGTCATGTATCACTAGATTTGATTTAGGACAAGATTAAGGGTATACTGAGAAACTTTCATAAGGTTTGGAATGCCTTATATGGAATACAGTATGTCTAAAATAGTCTGTATTGAAAACGTGCCCACGTCAGGGGAGATACAGTGAGGGAAAAAAGTATTTGATCCCCTGCTGATTTTGTATGTTTGCCCACTGACAAAGAAATGATCAGTCTATAATTTTAATGGTAGGTTTATTTGAACAGTATTAGAGACAGAATAACAACAAAAAAATCCAGAAATTGCATTTTAATGAGGGAAATAAGTATTTGACCCCTCTGCAAAACATGACTTAGTACTTGGTGGCAAAACCCTTGTTGGCAATCACAGAGGTCGGACGTTTCTTGTAGTTGGCCACCAGGTTTGCACACATCTCAGGAGGGATTTTGTCCCACTCCTCTTTGCAGATCTTCTCCAAGCCATTAAGGTTTCGAGGCTGACCTTTGGCAACTCGAACCTTCAGCTCCCTCCACAGATTTGTTATGGGATTAATGTCTGGAGACTGGCTAGGCCACTCCAGGACCTTAACGTGCTTCTTGAGCCACTCCTTGGCCGTGTGTTTTGGGTCATTGTCATGCTGGAATACCCATCCACGACCCATTTTCAATGCCCTGGCTGAGGGAAGGAGGTTCTCACCCAAGATTTGACGGTACATGGCGGGAGGGAGATTGACAGTTATTTTGTGTTTCTTCCATTTGCGAATAATCGCACCAACTGTTGTCACCTTCTCACCAAGCTGCTTGGCGATGGTCTTGTAGCCCATTCCAGCCTTGTGTAGGTCTACAATCTTGTCCCTGACATCCTTGGAGAGCTCTTTGGTCTTGGCCATGGTGGAGAGTTTGGAATCTGATTGATTGATTGCTTCTGTGGACAGGTCTTTTATACAGGTAACAAACTGAGATTAAGGGCACTCCCTTTAAGAGTGTGCGCCTAATCTCAGCTCTTTACCTGTATAAAAGATACCTGGGAGCCAGAAATCTTTCTGATTGAGAGGGGTTCAAATACTTATTTCCCTCATTAAAATGCAAATCATTTCATAACATTTTTCACATGTGTTTTTCTTGATTTTTTTGTTGTTATTCTGTCTCTCACTGTTCAAATTAACCTACCATTAAAGTTATAGACTGA
This sequence comes from Brachymystax lenok tsinlingensis, assembly GCA_030435695.1. Taxonomy (NCBI): domain Eukaryota; kingdom Metazoa; phylum Chordata; class Actinopteri; order Salmoniformes; family Salmonidae; genus Brachymystax; species Brachymystax lenok. The sequence continues at coordinate 38,411,275 of CM059787.1, read as the reverse complement.
TCATTTCTTTGTCAGTGGGCAAACATACAAAATCAGCAGGGGATCAAATTCCCTCACTGTACATTGTCATAGTTTTAGGTACTTGACATTGATTTACTTAAAATAATGATATCTTCTCTGGGAGTTTCTACTAATGCTCTGACAATGGAAATTATAGATTATTTTGAGATTTTTTGAATAACTTTCATTGAATGTGTCACGCCCTGATCTCTTTCACCTGCCCTTGTGTTTGTCTCCACCCCCCTCCAGGTGTCGCCCATCTTCGATAGTATCCCCTGTGTATTTATACCTGTGTTTTTTGTCTGTCTGGTGACAGTTCGTCTTGTTTGTTCAAGCCTACCAGCGTTTTGTCTCAGCTCCTGGTTTTCCCTAGTCTCTCTGTTTCTCGTCCTCCTGGTTTTTGACCTTTGCCTGTCCTGACCCTGTACCTGACCACTGCCTGTCTCTGACCCTGAGCCTGCCTGCCGTCCTGAGCCTTTGCTCCACCTCTGGGTTTACCGACCTCTACCTGACCTGACCCTGAGCCTGCCTGCCGCCCTGTGCCTTGGCCTCTGCTCTGGATTATCGACCCCTGCCTGCCTTGACCTGTCGTTTGCCTGGCCTTGTGGTTACAATAAACATTGTTACTTCACACAGTCTGCACTTGGGTCTTACCTTGAGTCCTGATAGAATGTTTCAATAACACTTTCCGTAACACTGCTAGTTTATTTTGGGTTAACCTTTTTGAACTCCAAACATAGATACGGCCCATGGAAATTCATTTCCTTATTCATCAATAATGCAAACACATTTATTTTTTATTGTGACATTGCATCAGTGAGATTCAAAGCTAAAATCTTCTGTTTTCTATCCATGGAATTAGTCCAATGCGCCACCAGCATGGAGCTTGCATGCTGTGTTTTTTTACGCATACAAAGCTGTTCATTTTAGTCTATTCAAACAGAATCCATTCCAAAGGAAACAAGCACTCATTAAGATCAGGTGTGGCCAATTAGTTGGCGCAACCAATGAACATGCTTAACAAGATAGAGGATAGAGAGTTCTGTTGATGCTGAGAACAGAATGTATATGTTTTTAAATAACATTCTTAGAACGTTCACAGAACGTTACAAACGTTTTCTTGTGGTTTGTATGGAAAGTGTTCTTAATGTTCTTGGAACAATTTGAGAATATTACTTTAAATAGAACCATGATGAAACGTGTAGGAAACGTTTAATGTTCTTTTAAAGTAATGAAATACCAAGAAAATAACGTTTTTTGGCAAGTTCCTTAAATGGGCTTAGAATGTTTCAAAACAAAGCAACTATCCTGCACCATTGCCAGAAAGTTGTGGGAAGTTTGTATGCAAAATAACCATACTCTCACCAATCTCTAAGAAACGGTGGTTCTCTGAACATTATGGGCTAGGTTCTCATAACGTACACCTATGTTGTAATTATATCTGAACAATAAATGTATTTTTGTATTCAGTAGCTATGTTTCCATTAACTTGTCCAGTAATTTTTTGTCAACATTTGCAATGTTCGCATAGAAAATAGGATGTGACAATTGCCTACTGCTGTGCTTTTCCATTTAACTTCTTTGGGAGCAGTGCATGAGGTGACCGTTTTGGAGAGCCTGGCATGCCCAAAGTAAAAGGCCTCCCATTCAGGCCCGGAAAATAGGATATGCATATATTTAGTACCATTGGATAGGAAACACTCTGAATTTTCCAAAACTGTTATCCATTTGTCTGTGAGTGAAACAGAACACATATGGCAGGCAAAACCCTGAGGAAATTCTGTCCTGGAAAAAGTGATTTTGACACATTGCTCATTTGGGAACCCCTCCCTATTGAAAATGACCATATAAGGGCATATGAATGCAGTACACGTCGCTTCCTTATGATGTCAACAGCCTCGAGATGGTGTATTTCTTCCATTTTGGATGAATTAGACCAGAGAATAAGACCAAACAAGTGAGTCCCCTCTTGATGACAACAGTACCCAGCACGCACGCACGAGAAGTCACGCAGTTTCTTTTTTACCGTCGTTATCGATCAGTTTATATTCCGATTTATAATAGTAAATATACGTAAAAGTGTTCCTAAGGATACATTTAAAACTATGTTTGATTGTTCTTGGACAAGTTTATAGGTATAAGATGAACGAGTTCGCGCCGCGTTTCAATGGACTAGTGGAGGCTGTCGCTTTCTGATTATAACGCGAACCAAATGGAGGATTTATGGATAAAATACGTTACTTTTTCTAACAAAAGAACCATGGATTGTCTTCGTTGGACACTTAGGATGACCTCAGCAGAAGTTCTTCAACAGGTAATTGATTTGTTTTCGCTGTGAAATGTGTTATGTGTGTGCCATGATGGCTAATCGATACATGGCTATTGGAAAAATATGTGAGGTGCTAGCCTCAAACAATGAAATGTGCTGCTTTCGCCGTAAAGCCTTTTTGAAATCTGACAACGCTGTGATATTGCCAAGAAACAGCGCTTTTGATGAGTATGGAACACTTGTATATTGGTGGATGTTTAATAATTCAACTTTGGGATTTTGAATTTGGCGCTTTACATTTTCCCTGGTAGTGTCGGGACGAGCCCGCTAGCGCCCCACTGGGCCCCAAGAAGTTTTAACTATCTTGTGTCGATAAAACAGCCGGATATAATAATGTAACACGTGAAAAACCTACATTGTTTAATACAAATTAAGTGGTTGAATGGTTTCCATTACCCATTTAGGCAAATTGTGAATTCATAAATTGCCGACAGCCTGTATTCCCTCCCACCTTTCTGTTTCATGTCTCAAGTAGCCAGCGAAAGTCAGCATGGATAGAATGCAAGAATTTACTAATATTTAAGGCTCCCGAGTGGTGCAGTGGTCTAAGGCTCTGCATCTCGCGTTCAATCCCGGGCTGTATCACAACCGGCCGTGATTGGGAGTCCCATAGGGCGGCGCACAAATTCCCCAGCGTTGTCCGGGTTAGGGGAGGGTTTGGCTGGGGTAGGCCTTTGTTCTTAACAGACTTGCCTAGTTAAATAAAGGTTAATAAAAAATTAAATACACGTTAGGCTGTGGATTTCATACAGAACAATTATTTGTTTGCAAATGCAACTGGGGCCATGACATCATGTGCCCCGCATACCTTTAAAATTATTTGGTAATCATCATTTATTCAAAGAACACAATTTCCATCATAATTTGTTGCAATAAGGAAAGTTATACATAAGAAAAATCCACCCCTGTCAAACTGATATCCTACTTCTGCCGTTTCCATTACACATGCCACAATGTAATTTTTTCTCACATACACGCACACACACACGCACATAAATGTGTAGCTTTTGGTAGTACTCAAGGTCCGGAGGTGAACAACACTCATTTGTAGTGTATACTTCAGTTTTTCTTTTGCTATTGAGAAATGTCAACGTCCATGTCACCATTCAATTAAATCGTATATCCATGATGTGGGCCGATTTCCTTGAAACGGTGTTGTGTATTCATGCCTCCCTATGACCCTCACACATGACAGGCTGCTCATAACTCTGATCCTCTGCCTTCAAGGCTGTTGCTTCAATAACACATGGCAGATACTGTATGTCCCTACAGCACAATACACTACGCCAGATACAGTGTCCCAACAGTACAATACAACATTGATCACGCCATATTTCCATGCAAGGCTTGACAATATTTTGACATATAGTCTACTGTTTCTGAGAGCTTTCAACTGCATCACATACTGTACTGTATGCACTGTGACTTCTTCACTTGTTTCTGACAGTGCATGATGAGCCATCATCTAGCAGTAGGACTGAAACCTTCTCAATTAGCACCACCTGAAACAACCAGAGGACCAGAAACGAGCAGTTCATGCTCAAAAACCCACAAATGTCGATGATTTAAAGCAGTTCTACATGGAAGATGGGGCCAAAAATTCCTCCACAGTGATGTGAGAGACTGATCAACAACTATAGGAAGCGTTTGGTTGCAGTCATTGCAGCTAAAGGTGGCACAACCAGTTATTGATTGAAGAGAATAAGAATCCAAATTTACTTTTTGATACTCTCGGAAATATGCATATTTGTCCAAAAGTCTGCACAGAACTGCCATGGCCTCAGATCAATAGAGACACTCAAGTTTTTTTCAACCTGTATCTCTCGGCAGATTCACAAAAATAGTAATGGCCTCTAAATCTTCCAGCTGCATACTGGACCCTATACCAACTAAACGACTGAAAGAGCTACATTCTGTGCTTGGCCCTAATATGTTTAACATAATAAACGGCTCCCTATCCTCCTGAAGTGTACCAAATTCACTAAAGTTGGCAGTAATAAAGCCTCTCCTGAAATTATTGTTTTTTAATATATATTGAATCTCCCATTCCTCTAAACATTTTGGGAAAGTTGCTCAGCAACTCACTGCCTTCCTGAGGACAAATAATATATACGAAACGCTCCAGTCTGGTATTAGACCCCATCATAGTACTGAGACCGCACTCGTGAAGGTGGAAAATTACCTTTTAATGGCGTCAGACCAAGGCTCTGCGTCTGTCCTCGTGTTCCTAGGCCTTAGTGCCACTTTTGACACGATCGATCACCACAATATTTTGGAGAGATTAGAAAGATATCAGTTTGTCTCTGTGGATGGTTTGTCCAAAAAATCAATAGTAAGTTTCGGTGTTCCTCAAGGTTCCGTTTTAGGACCACTATTGTTGTCACTGTATATTCTAACTCTTGGTGATGTTATTCGGAAACACAAAGTCAACTTTCACTGCTATGCAGATGACACACAGCTGTACATTTCGATGAAACTTGGGGAAGCCCAAAGATTGCCTACCCTGGAGGCCTGTGTTTCAGACATAAGGAACATGTTTCCTTTTAAACTTGGATAACACAGAGATGCTAGTTATAGGACCCAAGAAACAAAGAGATCTTCTGTTTGATCTGACAATTAATTGCACTGTCGCCCCCAAATAAAACTGTGAAGGACCTCTGTTAACTCTTTAGGTCATCATCAGCCGAGGTGTCGGTTTTGGAGAGTGTGGCGTACACAAAGTAAAATACCTGCCACTCAGGCCCAGAAACTAGGATATGCACATAATTAGTACTATTGTATAGCAAACACTCTGAAGTTTCTAAAACCGTTAAAATAATGTCTGTGAGTATAACAGTACTGATATAGCAGGCGAAAATCAGAGGAAAATCCATTCGGATTTGCATTTTTTTTTGTAGATGACCTTTTTCTCCTGGCTGCCTATTGTATTCAACGTTATCTAGGACCTAGACTGCAGTACCTATGGCTTCCACTGGATGTCAACAGTCTTTAGACAGGGTTTCATGACCTTAGGTTGAGTTAGAAGTCAATAGAAGAAGAATTTAGACGTGGACCGGGGAACTCAATAGAATGACATGCGCGTTCACGGTTTTTTCCTTTCCTATCGTTCAGGCTATAATCTGGTTGAAATATTATAGTAAATATACATAAAAGGATACTTAAGGATACATTAAAAATTATGTTTGATTTGTTTCGACAAAGTTGATAGGTATAATTTGAACGCGTTCTCTTCACGGTTCAATGGGCGACTCGACGGTGGATTTTCTGAACATAACGCGCCAACCAAACAGAGATTTATGGATATAATAAATTACTTTTTCTAACATAAGAACCACTGGATGTCTTCGTTGGACACTTGGGATGCCCTCAGCAGAAGTTCTTCGAAAGGTAAGTGATTTATTTTAGCTCTTATATGGGTTTTGTGTGACCCGTGCTGGAGGCAGGGCAAACAGCTGGAGGCAGGGCTTTTTCCTATAGAGCTCCATTTTTATGGAATACTCTGCCTATCCATGTGAAAGACGCAGACTCTGTCTCAACCTTTAAGTCTTTATTGAAGACTCATCTCTTCAGTAAGTCCTATGATTGAGTGTAGTCTGGCCCAGGAATGTGAAGGTGAACGGAAAGGCACTGGAGCAACGAACCACCCTTGCTGTCTTTGCCTGGCCGGTTCCCCTCCACTGGGATTCTCTGCCTCTAACCCTATTACAGGGGCTGAGTCACTGGCTTACTGGTGCCGTGGCGGAGATCTTGTGGGCTATACTCGGCCTTGTCTCAGGATGGTAAGTTGGTGGTTGAAGATATCCCTCTAGTGGTGTGGGGCTGTGCTTGGCAGAGTGGGTGGGGTTATATCCTGCCTGTTTGGCCCTGTCCGGGGTATCGTCGGATGGGGCCACAGTGTCTCCCGGCCCCTCCTGTCTCAGCCCCAGTATTTATGCTGCAGTAGTTTATGTGTCGGGGGGCTAGGGTCCGTCTGTTATATCTGGAGTATTTCTTCTCTTATCTGGTGTCCTGTGTGAATTTAAGTATGCTCTCTCTAATTATCTCTCTCTCTTTCTTTTTTTTTTTCTTCTTCTCTCTCTCTCTCTCTCTCTCTCTCTCTCTCTCTCTCTCTCTCTCTCTCTCTCTCTCTCTCTCTCTCTCTCTCTCTCTCTCTCTCTCTCTCTCTCTCTCTCTCTCTCTCTCTCTCTCTCTCTCTCTCTCTCTCTCGGAGGACCTGAGCATTAGGACCATTCCTCAAGGCCTACCTGGCCTGATGACTCCTTGATGTCCCGAGTCCACCTGGCCGTGCTGCTTCTCCAGTTTCAACTGTTCTGCCTGTTTTATGAACATTTTAAAATCTTGTCCATGTTCTGTTATAATCTGCACCCGGCACAGCCAGAAGAGGACTGGCCACCCCTCACAGCCTGGTTCCTCTCTAGGTTTCTTCCTAGGTTTTGGCCTTTCTAGGGAGTTTTTCCTAGCCACCGTGCTTTTACACCTGCATTGCTTGCTGTTTGGGGTTTTAGGCTGGGTTTCTGTACAGCACTCTGTGACATCAGCTGATGTAAAGGGGGCTTTATAAATAAATGTGATTTGATTTGATGGTTATGAATTCATGCTAATGCATAAATGTTAGAGGTGCTATCCTCAAACAATCAAATGTTGTGCTTTCGCCGTAAAGCCTTTTTGGAATCTGACAACGCTGTGATATTGCCAAGAATCAGTGCTTTTGATGACTATGCAACACTTGTATATTGATGAATGTTTAATAATTCAACTGTCTCAGTCTCCAGTATCTATGCTGCAATACTCTATGTGCCGGGGGACTAGGGTCAGTCTGTCCTATCTGGTGTAATTGTCCTGTCTTATCGGGTCTCCTGTTTGATCTTAAGTATATCCCCTCCAATTCTCCTCTCTCTCGCTCTCTGTCTCTCCCCTCCCAGACGACCTGAGCCCTAGGACCTTGCCCCCTGGCCTGATGACTCCTGGCTGCCCCAGTCCCCAGTCCACCTGGTCGTGCTGCTGATCCAGTTTCTGCTTTTCTGTCTGCGGCTATGGAACCCTGACCTGTTCACCGGACGTGCTACCTTGTCCAAGACCTGCTGTTTTGACTCTGAAAAACCAACTGATATTTACTCCTGAGGTGCTGACCCACTGTGATTATTATTTGACCCTGCTGGTCATCTATAAACATTTGAACATCTTAAAGAACGATCTGACCAAGTGTTTGTGTTATTTGTTCACTAAGGTTCCCTTGATCTAATATTAGGTTTTGGTTGAAGATCTGATATATTCAGTCTCTAAAATATGCAAAAATAGCGAAAATTGGAAATGGGGCAAATATTTTTCACAGCAATGTACTATTGCCTCTCATCTCATCTCATCTACTCTCCTCTCCTCCCTAGGCTTGGTAATGAATATAATGCATGGTTGCTCAGCACTTGTAACTCTAGGTCTGTTGATTGTGGATTATAACACTAACTCTTCTATGGTTGTTGCTTCTCTTACACTATATAGGGAATAGGGTGCTATTTGGGATGGATCCCATTCCATGGTGGATCAGCGGTGGTCCCTGACTAGGCCCAGGGTTTAGTGAGTTTAGGTGGTTTACAAGCTCGCTGGGTATAAGTCAGGTCAGGTAGGGTCAACAGCCTTTGCCGATTCAGCCACCCACAGATATCCTCGGATGCTGTCTCCAATTTCACACTAATGAAAATGAAATCAGTGGAGTGGAACTGCTCCCAATGTCACTAAGAGAGAAGGCGAGGGACAAAGAGAGAGAGAGAGGGACGAGAGAGAGGGAGGGTGAGAGAGGGGGGAAAAGAGAGAGAGGGGAAAGACCAAGAGAGAAAGAAGGAGAGAGGGAGAGAAGGAGAGAGAGGGGGTGATAACCACTCTGTTGGAACGAGGGGTAAACTCTGAAAGTACTCTGACTTGTATGTTAATTCTGTAGACGTTAACTTTCCAAGCAGAGGATAATAAAATTATAGATAGTTTGATATGAAAAGCATTCATGAACTATTTCTAAATAACATTGTTCATTTTACTAATTAGTTCACTACCAGCTTCAAAATTGAAAACGCACACAGCATGGCATCAGATCAGGCAACATAAAAGTGTCTGAATGATTTTTCAATTAGTAATGTTAACGATATCATGTGGAGCAGACATTTGGGCCTAGATTACTCGTACTTCTCACATCTAAACCATCAGCTGAAAGTCACTTAGGCGTTCTGACACATCTCTTCCCCTCTTATAGTGCACTGCTTTTGACCAGAGCCAAAATCCCGTAGAGGTCTCTTAGATCATCTCTCCATTTATCTGTGGGAGTTATAAATGCCTTTTTGAGAGCTATTGATCTGGGCCAGGGCTTAAGGGCTGCATTACTGGGTCGATGGTGGTTCTGAAGTGTACAGATGAGGCTTTGAGATACTTCAGTAAAACCTAATAATACACATAAAATACAAATGCCATTAGATTAGTCAGCTAGATAAGAGTGAGTATAGTGTGTGGCGGTCCTTTAGCTTTCACGTGGGCGATTCCACGCCAGCGTAGATGGAAAATATTTTGGGGATCTCAGATTGTTCTGGTTGTTCTCACATAGAAACTTCATTTGGGAGGAACGATGTTTGAAATGCTTTTTACATTTGTATAGTATTTTGTATTTTTTTTTATCATGATGAAAGTTGGCATTTTAGGCAGTTTTTAGACCTATACATGCCTCCTGTAAGGCCTTATGATCCGTGAACTGTACATAATACAGACATCTTGGAGTCATTATACTCCTTATAGTGTGCTCTAATATATGGAGTGTGTCCAGATTCTGAAATACACATTTCCACATTAATTTATTCAACATAAAAAAATATTTATATGAACGTATCAAATGTACCCTTTTTGACAGAACAATCTGATATACCCCCCAAGAATTCTGCCTACGCAGAATCGCCAATGTACTAGACACTTCCACTGCAGAGGTATGAGGCTGATGTTACAAAGGTAGCTTTGAGTGAAATTTGAAGCAAACCCTATCTTGTATTTATTGTTCAGTTTAGTTTATTAGGATCCCTATTAGCTGTTGCTCCCAGCAGCTAATTTTCCTGAGGTGCACAAACTGTAGTCTGTTGATTAGCGATTAGCCTGCCTGTTAAAGGAAGTTTGGTTAATAGCACACTAATTACATGGCTGATTATAAGGTATGGACAACGGGAAAGACTCAACAGAATGAGTAGAATGAACTGTACTCTCACCATATTGTTATGACAAAACCCACTGTTGTAGATGTAAGAACAGTACATGTAAACTTAAAACACCCCTCCATCATTGTGTGCTCCATCAGCATCTACGATGCAGTATCTACGACCGACAGCTCAACTGTGATTAAGAAAACAAAAACACCAGAAGAAGCATTTAAAAAGCATTCTCCCTCTAAATGCCATTCTGATATAAACATCCCAGTCGCATGAGAGTGGGGGGCGGTCAGAAGGCTTACCCCTCTCTATACCACAGTAGTTATCTGCCTCCAATGTTTGCGTTTCTCTGTGAGTGTTTGAAGTGGCTAATGTGCTTTTGGTGGAAGCAGGCCCAAGGCCTAGATGGTAATTACAGAGTTTCTCTTTGCCTCTCATAATTCCTCGCCTCCAGGGGACCATTACACAAGCTCCTACATCCAATTCTGCTGAATTAAAGAACGAGGAAAAATACATTTGCCAACAGCTCTATACTGTACTGTATGTCATGGCAGCGGGAGAGAGAGAGAGAGAGAGAGAGAGAGAGAGAGAGAGAGAGAGAGAGAGAGAGAGAGAGAGAGAGAGAGAGAGAGAGAGGGCAAAAAAAGTCATATTTACTTATGATTACACAGGAGGTAAGAGGAAATTATGTTTCTGAGAGCGTCAGCTTTCCTGGAATTTTGTTTGGCTATGTTTAGTTTTCTCCCCCCTTTTCCCCCTAAATCAAACATGCAACATGTAACAAGTGGTAGCTGACATTTATTTTTATTTAACTAGGCAAGTCAGTTAAGAACAAATTCTTATTTACAATGACGGCCTACTTGTAAAGCCCCCCCGGCCAAACCCTTCCCTAACCTGGATGACACTGGGCCAAATGTGTGCCGCCCTGTGAGACTCCCGATCACAGCCGGTTGTGATACAGCCTGGGATCGAGCCTGGGTCTGTAGTGACGACTCTAGCACTGAGATGCAGTGCCTTAGACCGCTGCACCACTCGGACGGCTGCACCACAATTATCAAAGATCAACATTTTGAGCATCTAGCCCCCTTTAACTTCAAATGCAGCCACACTCACAACAAAACTTTGAAAGAATTTGGTGGAAAAGGAACGTTCCGTGCGAGCCAGGAGATTCTTGTCTCTGGCCGTGATGATACTTTTAATCATGACAATACCATGGCTTTAAATGGAATGGTATGTATTGTCGAAACATAACACATACTAAAAAACATAAATATTTGAAGTCTTTGTCCTATCTGGTCTATTGCAGCTGGTTGACCTTAGCAGTTATTTTGACTATCAGAGTTTGTCTTCCGTCAGGATGAGAAATGCGCTGCCACTATCTCCAGCCTCAAGGGCATGCCTTTTTCCAGGATTCTTTGTAGCCTACACCAAAGGATTTGAGCAGGAAACATAGCACATGTTTACATGTTAACATGTAAAATGTATGCACGCGTGACTGTAAGTCGCTTTGGATAAAAGCGTCTACTATATGGCATATATAACACACATGCTAAAAACACATAGTATTCTTCACATGGGGCATTATTTTTACAATGGTACAAGAAATATGTGTCCATAGACAACTCACATTCCAAATATATTGAGAAAGAGACCTTTCACACAGTAGATTAAATTCTTTCCAACATACAAATGCCGGATCTTAACTTAATCAATCTTTCGACAAGGAGAATTTTCCTGCTGCTTCAGGAAAGTCAAATGTAATACACACAGAGAGAGAGAGAGCGAGAGAGAGCGAGAGCGAGAGCGAGAGCGAGAGCGAGAGAGAGAGAGAGAGAAATACATAATATTAATCAAAAGTTGATGATGCAAACGACAAGGCCTTGAGTGTAACCAACAGTCCCCTTTGTTATTTAATTAAACACTTTACTTATTTCAGCTCTGCTAAGCTAAACATTATTAAACAAAATAAAACTGATTTGTAAAGGCTTGATAACCAATGGGATAGGGTTAAATAATTTGCTTGGAAACACCAGTCAGATGCAGTAGCGTTGTGGGTAAAATCACTGGGGAAGCCAAGCCAGAATAAACAACCATATTACAACATATGTCTTGTGATAATTGCATTGTTTGCTCCATAACCTGTTAGGTATATATCAATGTTGCAAGGCATATGAACTAAGGCAGAGACACAGTGGCAGAATAAATTCTGTCACACTCTGAACTGTTTCACCTGTCTTTGTGCTTGTCTGGTGTCGCCCATCTTCCCCATTATCCCCAGTGCATTTATACCTGTGTTCTCTGTTTGTCTGTTGCCAGTTAGTCTTGTCTCGTCAAGCCTATCAGCGATTTTCTGTACCTCTCGGACTCTGTACTGGATTACTGACCTCTGCCTGCCCTGGACCTTTTGTTTGCCTGCCCCCTGTTTTGTAAATAAACATTCATTATTTCGAACTGTCTACATCTGGGTCTTATCCTGAGCCGCGATAGTACGAACTGGCCATTACGGACCCAGCAGAATCGGACCAGCTCCCGCAACGCCGTCTCCTCCCAAGAAGCCACCACTGGAAGGCACAACGAGTTGCTTCCTGGCCTTATGGAAGGTTTCCAGACCTTGGCTGAATGCCATGATCGCGCATTGTATACATTGCTCGAGCAATCCCTTGGGTACGATGGTAACCTCCCAGAACCCCTCAGTACCCGGCTGTCAGCAGCGTGTCTCTCCTGGCCACCACGGCTCCCCGATAACCCTGCTTACCTCCTCCGGAACGCTTTCCTGAGATTTGGAAACCTGTCAGGCGTTTCTCACTCAGTGTTCCCTCATGATGTATGGGAGGGCTCCCGCCAGGGGCTACGGCAGTGTGGGAACAACAGTCTGCCGTAGGCTTCAGTATGGAGCAGTTCGTGGCTGAGATGAAAAATGTTTTCGATTCTCCATTGTCCGGGAGAGAGGCTGCCTGGAAGTTGCTCCAGCTTCGGGAAAAGACACCCACAGTGCGGTGGATTTCCGCACTTTGGCGGCTGAGAGTGCCTCAAACTTGTAATTGCTGTTTGACATGTTCCTGCACGGATTATCGGAGGAAGTTAAGGACGAGCTACCAGCCCAGTAACTACAGACGGATCTTGACTCGCCAATTGCCTTGACCATCCAAATCGATGGGAGGCTACGGGAACGTAGGAAGGAGAGAAGGTCTGATTCCACCTCGCCTCCGAGGCATCCCGGAAATCCCAGACATCTCAGTTTCCGAGAGAATCCGAGGCTACCCGAGTTCCCCCGAGAGTCTCCGAAGTCTGCCGATTCATCACTTCCCGAGCCGATGCAACTAGGCAGAGCTAGGTTGTCTCCAGCCGAACGTTTATGCAGGCTTAACACAAAGAGTTGCCTGTATTGCGGGACTACTGGTCATTTTGTGTCCTCATGTCCACTAAAAGACCAGGCACACCGGTAGGGGCGAGTACTCTGGTGGGCCATACAGAGAACTTTCCCTCTCCCCTTACTCGCACCCCTCTCCATGCCATCCTGCTGTGGGGAAACCAGTCAAAATCTCTCCGGGTACTCATTAACTCTGGGGCCGATGAGAGTTTTATGGACGCCACACTGGCATCCGAGCTGGGCATCCCCACTCAGCACCTCTCCATTCCCATGGACGTTAGAGCGCTGGACTGGCGCTCTATAGGTCGGGTCACCCATGACACCACTCCCATCAACCTACGAGTGTCAGGGAATCAGAGCGAGGCTATCCAATTCATGCTGATTAAGTCTCCTCAGGTTTTCGTGGTATTGGGATTCTCTTGCGAAATCTCCAGCGACACAATCCCCTCATCGACTGGACTGCTGTTGCTATCATGGGCTGGAGCCCGTTCTGCCACGCTTATTGCCTGAAGTTAGCGCAGCCTGCCCCGGGACATCTTCTTGTGGGCTAGGAAGTTGCCCCGGACTTCTCCGCCATTCCCGCAGAGTACCAGGACATCCAGGATGTTTTCAGTAAGGCCCGGGCCACTTCGCTTCCTCCTCACCGACCCTATGACTGCGGGATCGACCTTCCCCCAGGCATCACACCACCCCGGGGACATCGCAATCAATCAATCAAATTCATTTATAAAGCCCTTCTTAGCTGATGTCAAAGAGTGCTGTACAGAACCCCAGCCTAAAACCCCAAACAGCAAGCAATGCAGGTGTAAAAGCACGGTGGTTAGGAAAAACTCCTTAGAAAGGCCAGAACCTAGGAAGAAACCTAGAGAGGAAGCAGGCTGTGAGGGGTGGCCAACCCGGACAGGAAGATCACGTCAGTGACTCAACCCACTCAAGCGACGCACCCCCCCTAGGGACGGCATGGAAGAGCACCAGTAAGCCAGTGACTCAGACGCAGAAAATCCCAGTGGAGAGGGGAACCAGCCAGGCAGAGACAGCAAGGGCGGTTCATTGCTCCAGTGCCTTTCTGACTGTACAACCATCAAGAATAATTGTCCGATTCAACAGAAGATCTCTTCGTTTCTTGGGACCTAGAACAAGCATCTCTGTTTTGTCCGAGTTTAAAAGTAGAACATTTGCCGCAATCCACTTCCTTATGTCTGAAACACAGGCTTCCAGGGAGGGCAATTTTGGGGCTTCACCATGTTTCATCGACATCTTTATTCACTGTCGGGTCCGGAAACCAAAGCTATGGAGACCTATATCGAGGACTGCCTGGCTGCAGGGTGTATCCGTCCTTCTGCCTCCTCCTTCTGCCAAAAACCTGCGCCTGTGCATTGACTACCGGGGCCTCAATGACATCATGGTTAATAACCTCTACCTGCTACCACCCATAGCCTCGGCCTTCGAGCCGCTCCATGGGGGGCACTATTTTCTCCACGTTGGACCTGCCTAATGCCTACCACCTACCACCATACGGGAAGGGGACGAGTGGAAGACTGACTTCAACACGGCCAGCGGTCACTATGAATATCTGGTCATGCCATTTGGTCTAACCAATGCTCCAGCTGTGTTCCAGGCCCTGGTTAATGACATTCTCCGGGATTCTCTGTCATTATGTTAGTGTTGTGGAGTAACTGCAATGTTGTTGATCTATCCTCAGATTTCTCCTACAGTATCACAGACGTTAAACTCTGTAACGGTTTTAAAGTCAACATTGGCCTCATAGTGAAATCCTTGAGCGGTTTCATTCCTCTCCGGCAACTGAGTTAGGAAGAACGCCTGTATCATTGTAGTGACTGGGTGTATTGATGCACCAACCAAAGTGTGATTAATAACTTCACCGTTCTCAAAGGGATATTCAGTCTGCTTTTTTATTTTTTGCCCATCTATCAATTGGTGCCCTTCTTTGCAAGGTATATGATAACCTCCCTGGTCTTAGTGGTTGAATCTGTGCTTGAAATTCACTGCTCGACTGAGGAACCTTACAGATAATTTGCATGTGTGGGGTAGAGAGATGAGGTAGTCATTCAAAAATCATGTTAAACAATATTATTGCACACAGAGTGAGTCCATGCAAGTTATTATATGACTTGTTAAGCATATTTTATTCAGGCTTGCCATAACAAAGGGGTTGAATACTTATTGACTCAAGACATTTCAGCTCATCATTTTTTATTAATTTGTAAAAATTAAGAAAAAACATAATTCCACTTTGACATTATGTGTAGGCGTATCCATTTTAAATTCAGGCTGTAACACAACAACAGTTTGAAAAAGTCAAGGGCTGTGAATACTTTGTAAAGGCACTGTACCTAAAAGCAGTCAAAATCCCATTAAGAGAAATCACATGTAGCCTAGTTAACAAGTTCGAAAACTGGAATGTGAGATGTTATCTACACCTCAATTAGGTTGATAGATATACTCATTATTTAATTGAATAATTTTCAATGTAAGCGTCATTATTTCAATATTACCTACACTTGCTTGTTCCTGAACTTCTAAAACGAGTAGGCTGTGTGACTTTGTGACAATGATCAAGAGCAGATTTGACAGCACCAACATAGTTACACTTCTGGCACCGCCAAAACATCAGCTATTCGGGTTTTGGCTATCACCGGGTAACGCTTGATCTGACTGATTCTAGGCCATCAGCTGGCAATAATCTAGTGCCACTGATGTTATTTTTTTACCTTTAATTAACTAGGCAAGTCAGTTAAGAACCAATTCTTATTTACAATGACAGCCTAGGAACAGTGGGTTAACTGCCTTGTTCAGGGGTAGAACAACAGATTTTTACCTTGTCAGCTTGGATCTGGCAACCTTTCGGTTACCGGCCCAACGCTCTAACCACTAGGCTACCTTCCGCCCCAATGGTTGCAATAAGCTTGTTGTTATTTGATTATATTCCAATGGGCTACATTCTGTAAACTACCCGTTAGCCTATCCATTGTCACATAATGAAATGTGTCAAAATCGATAATAGGCTACTGTTTTTCCCTGGTTGATGAGCTGATTTGGAACATCAGTTGATTGACAGATGTAGGCCTACTGTATAATAATAAACTGTCCTCCAGGGTGTATGCTCGACCACGTTGTATAGTTAGGCTATGTATACTTTGTCAATATTGGGGTGTGGATGGAAAGCCTGCATTGTGTGGCTTTAATATTTTATTTCTTGAAAACATTTAAATCAATGCTTTGGGGTTAATGTAGGCTATATAGACTATGGACACAGGCAGTGGCGGTTCTAGCTTGTATTAGCTCCCTGAGCACCGGCACCCGGCGTTCGGGTACCCCCCCCTGCCAACATAACTTTTTTGCCGCCCTAACTGCAATTTGTTGATTCCCCGCTCCCCCTACCTCGGGCTTCCAGTGGGGAGACCTGAGGTCAACCTACCCCCAACCCCCTCAACATCTTGTACTTCTGAGTGGGAGACCTTCCCAGGCAGTAGCTTTCTAGCTCACAAGCTAGAATCAGGGCACCCACTCCGACAAGGTTAATTTACCCACAGTAACCACACCGTGATATGATATCATTGACGTGATGTGCAAATGAGCAATAGAAAACTGATTGCGCAAATGTCACCATTCCGAATGTATTTATTTATATATATTTTTTTTTTTTGTGCGGCCGCCTCGTGTCGCCCCCGGCAAGATGCTGCCCATGTCACCTATACCTAATTCCTCCACTGGACACAGGACATGAACCTGGGTCTCCTACAGGAGAAACCAATGTCTTAGACTGTTAGGGACCAAGGCCAGACACTGGTTTTGAAGTTCGCAAGGCGGGTCTACCTCACGTAACCATGAGCAACCATGCCCGACTCATGTCCACTACATAGGTACGTTACTGCATTGTATACAGAAATGTTCCATATATCTTGGTTTTGTCTGTGTGGAGCCCAACCGAGCAGCAGTAGATGGAGGAGAAGGGTTCTGTCCTCATTAGAGTAGTACTGGGCCTCAGCAGATCATATTTTGTCTTCATAAACACTCAGGCATTTCATTCATCTGCATAAAGCATTCATCTCACCGACACCGGACAAGGGCCATTACAACTAATGGTGACTACCGCAAGAAGGAATGGAGGGAAGGAAAAAGGAAGAAATAGAGGAAGAAAAAATTTACAAATTGTTTTGCTGTTGTTTCCATGGAAATATACAGGAGCAATTAGGGACAATTAGGGACCAATTAAGTACCTTGCTCAAGGCACATTGAGGATTCAAACCAGTGACCTTTTGGTTACTGACCCAACACTCTTAACTGCTAGGCTACCTGCCACCCATCACTAACTTCATGTTGCCAGACAGAGTAGTTCGAGACAGCAGGAGTGATTGGATGCACACATACACACTCTGCTCAAGGTTGTGCCATCACGCTGATCATTTCACAGATCAATTAACCAACAGGAAAATGAGCAGGGGGATCATCAGGGTACTGAAGCGTCTGATTGGCTAGGAAGTCACATTACATGCATGGAAATGTTAATAACTTTTATATCATTTTAACTCTGTGTGCCACATGAAGGCCAAAAAGATCATCAAGGACAGCCATCCGAGCCACGGCCTGTTCACCCCGCTACCATCTAGAAGGCGAGGTCAGTACAGGTGAATCAAAGCTGGGACCAAGATACTATCTCAAGGCCACTAGGCTACTAAAAAGTCACCACTAGCCGGCCTCTGCCCAGTACTTTAGTCACTACCACCCGCTTACTCAAAAAGTAAAAAGTAAAAAACAGAAATGCCTTTATTTACATAAGTATTCAGACCCTTTGCTATGAGACTTGAAAAAATGAGCTCCGGTGCATGCTGTTTCCATTGATCATCCTTGAGATGTTTCTACAACTTGATTGGAGTCCATCTGTGGTAAATTAAATTGACTGGACAATATTTGGAAAGGCACACACCTGTTTATATAAGGTCCCACAGTTGACACTGCATGTCAGAGCAAAGACAGGATTGTGTCGAGGCACAGATCTGGGGAAGGTTACCAAAACATTTCTGCAGCATTGAAGGTCCCAAGGGGGAACACAGTGGCCTCCATCATTCTTAAATGGAAGAAGTTTGGAACTTTCAAGACTCTTCCTAGAGCTGGCCACCCAGCCAAACTGAGCAATTGGGGGAGAAGGGCCTTGGTCAGGGAGGTGACCAACAACCCGATGGTCACTCTGACAGAATTCCAGAGTTCCTCTGTGGAAGGACAACCATCTCTGCAGCACTCCTCCAATCAGGCCTTTATGGCAGAGTGGCCAGATGGAAGCCTCTCCTCAGTAAAAGGCACATGACAGGCCGCTTTGAATTGGCCAAAAGGCATCTAAAAGAGACAATGAGTAACAAGATTCTCTTGTCAGATGAAACCAAGATTGAACTCTTTGGCCTGAATGCCAATCATCACGTCTGGAGGAAACCTGGCACCATACCTAATGTGAAGGATGGTGGTGGCAGCATCATGCTGTGGGGATGTTTTTCAGCGGCAGGGACTGGGAAAGAGGAACGGAGTAAAGTACAGATAGATTCTCGATGAAAATCTGCTCCAGAGCGCTCAGGACCTCAGTTTGGGGCGGAAGTACACCTTCTAACAGGACAATGTCCTTAAGCACATAGCCAAGACAATGCAGGAGTGGCTTCGGGACAAGTTTCTGAATGTCCTTGAGTGGCCCAGCCAGAGCCCAGACTTGAACCCGATCTCTGAAAATAGCTCTGTAGCGACGCTCCCCATCCGACCTGACAGAGCTTGAGAGGATCCGCATAGAGGAATGGGAGAAACTAAATAAATACAGATTTGCCAAGCTTGTACTGTCATACCCGAGAAGACTCAAGGCTGTAATCGCTGCCAAAGGTTCTTCAACAAAGTACTGAGTAATGAGTCTGAATACTTATGTAATGTGATATTTATGTATTTTATTTGTTCTATACATTTGTCAACATTTCTTAAAACCTGTTTATGCTTCGTCGTTATGGGGTACTGTGTGTGGATTGATAAACAAATAAATACATTGAATCCATTTTAAATAAGGCTGTAATGTAACAAAATGTGGAAAAAGTCAAGAGGTCTGAATAATTTACGAATGTACTGTACATAGACATGGAACACTGGTCACTTTAATAACGAAAGACTGGTCACTTTAATAATGTTTACATGCAGTTTTACCATTTTCATATGTATATACTGTAGGGCTATCCTATTTAACTATTTCTGTAAACATACTATTCTACCCTTTGTATTCTTCAGATATACTACATATTCTATCCATATACAGTACTGTCCATAATGTCTATACATCCCATCACATACTGCATATATATTATTTGAATTTTATTTTAATAAATGTTCTACTCCCGGACCCTGACATAGTTCGTTCTAATATTTATATATTTCTTAATTACATGATTTTACTTTTATATGTGTATGTATTGTTGTGTATTGTTAGATATTGCTGCACAGTTGGAGCTAGGAACACAAGCATTTCGCTACAACCGCAGTAACATCTGCTAAATGTGTATGCGACCAATAAAATTTGATTTAATTTGTGTGCATGAGTTTTGTGTGTGATTAAGTATGTATAGACATAGTGTGTGTGTCTGTGTATTTGTGTGTGTTTGATACTCTAAGTGTTTTTGTTTACTCACTGTGCATGTCTCAGTGTGGCGTGCACTGTTTCTCAATCTAGTGCATACAGAGAGATAAGTAATTTACCATTCTAACGGATCTTACAATGCAGACCAGGCAGCAGTGGGCCTAAATTGTTCAGTTTATAGTGGTGGACAGCCTGCCATGGGCTTAATCTCTCATTAGTCTGTAGCTAATGTGTTAGCTGCTCAGTTGACTAACTAATGAGCAGAGTGGTATACTATGAAGCAATCTAGATGTACTCAAGGTTTTCTAAAGTTAGCCAGCTTCAGTTAGTTAGTTTCACATTCCAGCTCAGGGTTCATCTGTACCTCAATGGTGGATATTGCTCCTCCGGCTGCCTCTAACTCTAGCAGGCTTGTAACTGCGGGTGCATATCACATGTGGCTAGTCGAACGCCAAACTCTTCATTGAGACAATGCTGAAACATCAGTCCATGGGTGAGTCAGTGCCACATTTTCATTTGTGAAGCTTTTAGAAGTGCTGTTTTTATTTGATTGCTTATTGTTAATGCCGTCTTTGGTGTGCTTTGTTGTGCTTATCAATGCACGAGCACCTCCTATCGATAAAATAATGAAATTGTTATATAAAAGTCTTACTGTCCTTGAAGTTTCAAATGCGTTTTGTCATTACCAAATGAGTTCTGTGATAGGTTTTTTAACATGACTATTTTTTAACAAACAAAAAAACATTTGATTAATAAAATATTAAATCAGTCATCTTCCTCAAATGTTTAATTTATTTATTTTTAATTAACCTTTATTTAAATAGGCAAGTCAGTTAAGAACATATTCTTATTTACAATGACGGCCAAATGAAGAGGATGATGAATGAATCTGATTTATGGGAGGGAATCTGATTTAATTTGTCCTCAACTCACGGCTCAGACACTTCATTCAGGATAAATGGACTTAGCCCTAAGTTAGCCTGCGCCGGAGCAGGTTAGTTCTGAAAGATTCATTGCCATAGAAATTTACCTGGCTTAAAGGTAAGCCACTTCGGTGGTACCGGTTATCCCAGGTTGAAGAGTTTACCAAAGTAACCTTGGTAACTTCTCAATCCTGATTTGTAGTTTAGGCCTCTGGCCTCATTTTACTCACAGGTAGGGCTGTATTGAAACACACACACAGGCATGTGCACATCAAAGTCAAAGTCACCATTATTAGTCAGTTGTACAACCGAATGCCTTCAACCGAAATGTGTCTTCCGCATTTAACCCAACCCCTCTGAATCAGAGAGGTGCAGGGGGCTGCCTTAATCGATATCCACGTCTTCGGCGCCCGGGGAACAGTGGGTTAACTGCCTTGTTCAGGGGCAGAACGACAGAGTTTTCCTTGTCAGCTCGGGGATTCGAACTTGCAACCCTTGCAACCCTCCGGTTACAAGTCCAACACATAGAGGGCTCTACATGATAATTTGTTCATCCAGCCTCAAGTGCCCTTTTGGATGATGGTATAATCATTGTTAAGGAGTGCAGCATGTATTCCAGTTCAAAATAGTTGTGGAAAATGACTCAGTTTTATATTATATGCAAAATGGCTGCAAAATTAGCAGTATGCGCTTCCCAAATGGACGCCTATTCCCTATATAGAGCAATACTTTCGACCTGGCCCTATAGGGCTCTGGTCAAAAGTAGTGCAGTATATAGGGAATAGAATGCCATTTGGGACGGAGCCCAAGACATTATCTCCGATTTGTAGCTGCTCAGCTGTGGAGAAAACCTCCAGACGCCTCAGCTTCGTAAACGATGATAAGATGAACCAGTACTGCAGTGTTGTGATCATATTTTGACCATTCTGGAGAATTATAGAAAAAGGGGGACTCACTTAGGTTCAACTCAACGAACTCACTATCTCTCTGGTAGTTTTCTGGGGCGCATCAATCCTATCTGTAATACCCTCTGGGTTCCTCTCCAGTGACCATCCTCCCTCACAGTCGTAGGATCAATGTCAAAACTAATGATTCTAATAACCAAGTTAGCCTGGTCCTAGATCTGATTGTGCTGCCTTGACAACTTCTATGCTTGATGATGACCATAGGATTTGACAAGACAGCACTAACAGATTAGGTACCAGGCTGGAGAACCAATGGAATAAATCAGCACATCATTCTACAACAGCAAAGGCAGTTCTTAACATTAACATAAGAGCCTGACCAGATACAATGCCACTTAACCGTGAAGCACATGTTGTGGGGGTGCTTTGCTGCAGGATGGACTGGTGCACTTCACAAAATAGATGGCATCATGAGGCAGAAAAATTATGTGGATATATTGAAGCAACATCTCAAGACATCAGTCAGGAAGTTAAAGCTTGGTCGCAAATGGGTCTTCCAAATGGACAACCCAAAGCATACTTCCAAAGTTGTGGCAAAATGGCTTAAGGACAACAAAGTCAAGGTATTGGAGTGGCCATCACTAGGCCATGACCTCAATCCTATAGAGAATTTGTGGGCAGAACTGAAAAAGTTTGTGTGAGCAAGAAGCCCTACAAACCTGTCTCAGTTACACCAGCTCTGTCAGGAGGAATGGGCCAAAATTCACCCAACTTATTGTGGGAAGCTTGTGGAAAGCTACCCGAAACAGCAATGCTACCAAATACTGATTGAGTGTATGTAAACTTCTGACCCAATGGGAATGTGAATCTGACATTTCACATTCTTAAAATAAGGTGGTGATCCTAACTGACCTAACACAGGGAATTTTTCCTAGGAATAAATGTCAGGAATTGTGAAAAACTGAGTTTAAATGTATTTGGCTAAGGTGTATGTAAACTTCCCACTTCAACTGTATGGTTCTATGTATAACCCTTTTTGACTTCCACAGAACCCTTCCTGCCTTCCAAATAATCCTTCTGGCCTTCCAAAGAATCATCAAAGAACCCTTTCTTCCAAAAACAGTTCTTATGATGTTAAAGGTTCTAGGTAGAACCCAAAAAGGGTTATTTTGATCAAAATGGGTTCTTGGTAGAACCCTATCTCACCCTTTTGGAACCCTTTTTTTTCTAAGAGTTTAGACAACAGATGCAGTATCTCACAACAATACCCCAGCCTGCTGTAAAATGATTGCCTCGCTGACTGTAATCATTGTATCCATGTAATTGGTGTGTTAACCTATCATAATCCCTACCATAAGGCAGAGATATTATACATTCCAGAATGCGCTTCATGCACATTGTAAACAAACAATCTTCTGATTCTGATGCAGAGGGATGTGTGTGCGTTTGTGTGTGTTGGTGGGGAACTGGTGAATTCCTCTGAGGGGCTATAGGGGTTGTCTGTGTGTGAGGGGGTTGGGAAGGGAGGGGGGGCAGGCAGGCAGGGGTAGGAAGGAAAAAGAAACAACGATATAGTCCCTGAAACACGAAGAGTGCATAACATAAACAAATACGCCGGGAGGATTTCAAAGAGACGACGACTGTTGCCTGCCTCTCTCCAGGCTCCTCTTGTGTGCCAATGAGAGATAAGAACCCCAAACTAACCGGTGGATGCGGAGAGTGAGTGCATGCATACCTCATCCCCACACGCACAATGCTGGAGAATACCCTTTCATGTGCGATCAGTCGAGAATTGTTTGTGTTTTCTTTATTGGCATTGTCATTCTCCGTTGCATGCAGATGATACGGTACCCGCCCAAAGAATGCATGCGTCTATGCCCTGCCAACTGTGTGTTGTATGTTGTGTAAGGGGGAATTTCCTTCAGGTGTACTGATAAGCTCCATTCATTGTCTTGTCTTGTCCGTGCCTGTACTGTTGGAACATCTGTCAAATTCTTAGGCCATAACGTTAGGTTTACATACAGTATATAGTCTTTCAGTAAGTGTGCATACCTTGGTTCATACACCTGGTTTAGGCCTACACACCTTTCACTTCACCGGCACCCTCTAGGATTTCCATGTGTCCTCATGTATGTATTATGTCATTAACTAGTATCACTGCACTGCTAAGCTTTTGCTCAAATGTATGCGTCACGGTTGTTGCCTAAGTCAATGTATTGCATTCAATGTACTAAACGTTCTTGTACTGTATGTATCTCTCTACACTTCCATTCAAGCATTCTCTTCTAGGTGCATCCTCAGGCCTTTGCATGAACTCTCATATAATATCTACGCTCATTCCTGTACCTTTCTACACTTCCTCTTCGCTTTCACAGCACATAGCACCGTGCTTGAGTGCAGGAGAGAGACACTCTCACATGTTCTGCAATATCTGTTGATAACCATGAAATTCAACCCACCCTTTGACATGACACATTTCATGGGGCAATATGACGCCCTGGAATCTCACACAAATACCCCAGGATTCTGATTGAAAAGTTGCAAATTCGTTTTTTTGAAATGCAGAGCGAGAAGCACAAAGATGTATGATCTGTTTCCATGTGAATAACATTACACGTGATGTGCATCTGAATACAGGTTCTACAGTAAATGGTGAAAATAAAAAATATGTTTATTTTTTCAAGGAATTGCATTGAGACTGTATGATAGGTGGTGCATTCTCCTCATAAAATAAACATGTATTTTTTGGAGGTGGTTTAGATAAATAAAACCACTACATATGCCACTAAATGCAATAACATTGTGATTATTATTGTCTCTGCAGCAGCTGCCAGTCAGCTCCATAAATTCTGTTTGTCGTTGTACAGGGTTGGGTCTGGATGTTCTCTATCTCTCTGTGTGTGCGTGTGTGTGAATGTTTCTCCAACAGGGTTAGGGTTGATAAGACACTCAGATAATCAAATGCTTCTGCTGCAGATGTTTACAAATATATAAGAGATTGCATTCATCCTTTAAAAAAAATAATTTTATGGTTTCATAAACCGTTTATGCACCTAACAAATATCAGATGCGATTACATGTCAAGGCTTGATTACTAGCAGATATACTGAGCTCGGTAAAACTGAAATGTGTGGGAGGTTATAGATTTTCTCATTAAATCAATTTTCCAGTTGTCCTTATTCAGCAGGAGTTGATATGGAAATGTGTGTTTGGAAGTGTGTGGTTTTACATATAAGATTACAGTATGTATCAGTCTCTAATGGTCTTATGTTATTAGTGCATGTTTATGCACGCGTGTATGTGTCAAGAATCGTGGGTACTGGTTCAGTCGCAGACAGCAGACTGACCGTACAGACGCCCAGCTGGACACTGAGAAGGAGTGGGCTACGAGCGCCTTATGCTGGGAATGCGGGGAAAACCCAGGAAATTCAATAAACACATACATGTGAGCAACAGGGGGCTCTGGGTGAGCCTGGTGCCTACTCACCTGGGGTGACCCGAGAGTGCCCTGCCTGCTGCCTCGACTCCCAGAGGAACCGCCCCAGCACCGACCGGCAGTGTGCCCTCTGCGGCCATAGATGGTGCTTGGCTCGGCCCCTCCTCCGGTTGCCCTAATACCAGCACCTCCCAGCTCCATGGGCGTCGGAGCGGTGGTGCTGGGTGATGGAATCGACAGACCCCGATCTGGACGTCCACGGGTAGCCAGCAGATTATCCAACCGGATGGACAGGTCCACCAGTTGGTCGAAGGTCAGAGTTGTGTCCCTGCAGGCCAACTCCTGACGGACGTCCTCAAGCAAGCTACAATGGTAGTGATCGATCAGGGCCCTGTCGTTCCACCCCGCGCCGGCGGCCAGAGTCCGGAAGTCCAAGGCGAACTCCTGTGCGCTCCTCGTCCCCTGCCTCAGGTGTATGAGACGTTCACCCTCCGCTCTACCCTCAGGCGGGTGGTTGAAGACTGCCCGGAAGCGGCGGGTGAAATCCTCAAATTGGTCCAGCACCGTTCCTCCTTCCTCCCATACGGCGTTGGCCCAATCCAGGGCTTTCCCTGAGAGGCAAGAGACGAGGGCGGACTCGCTCTCCCGGTCCGAAGGAGCCGGGTGCACGGTCGCCAGGTAGAGCTCCAGTTGGAGCAGGAACCCCTGACATCACGCTGCCTTCACATCGTACTCCCTCGGAAGGGAAAGACGAATTCCACTGGGACCGGGTGAAGGTGGTGTGATCAGCGGTGCCCTTGGTGGTGCTGGTGGAGACGCTGGAGGAACTCCTCTTGTCTCCCAGCGCTCCATAGTGTGCAGGACGCAATCCATGGCGGTGCCGAGATGTTGCAGCCTCTCCTCATGCTGCCGGACGCGCTCCTCAACCCCTGGTACCGGGGGTAACTGCTCCTGCTGACTCCATTTGGGGTGCGTGTTTCTGTCAAGAATGGTGGGTACTGGTTCAGTGAGTCAGGCGCAGGAGAGCAGAGATGTGTGGACAAGATATTTAATAATGCAACAGCACCAGTACACAAAACGATGCAAGGTGCGGGAACAATACCGGTCTCACAAACATAACGGGCGTAAAACACAGAACCCGGCAAACAATCAACCAGCCGTAAATATACCAACTTGAACAATGAATAAACACGCACACAAACATGGGGGGAAACAGAGGGTTAAATAATGAACATGTAATTGGGGAATTGAAACCAGGTGTGTAGAAAACAAAGACAAAACAAATGGAAAAATGAAAAGTGGATCGCAATGGCTAGAAGACCGGTGACATCGACCGCTGCCCAAACAAGGAGAGGGACCGACTTCAGCGGAAGTCGTGACAGTATGTCCCTCTGTGTGTGTGTGTTTCCGTGCATGTCCCCCTATTGTCCCCCTATTCACACACATGTGCCTGTTTGTTTGTGTCCCATCAATCTCACACTCATGCCTTGAACACTGACCCAATGTCCTGGCTGTGAATCAGCCATTTCTCCAGGCTTTGATAGCTGAAGGGGGCAGACAGCTGAGCCGGACTCACACCAAGCGTGAAATTGTGGTGTAGATATTGGGGCGAGACGAATAGTAAACTGCCGGTCCCCATTTTTTTTTTTACATTTTATAAGTGGAAGGATAAGTGGAAAGCCACCCAACCCCCAACTAACTTCCTGCATTTCAACACATTTTGACGAGAGAAAAATATTTAATGCTATTTTTCACATTTTGTCATGAGTCAAAGAAAAATGTGCAGTTTTAAAGCGGATTTCCTGCAATTCTACACATTTTCCATGGGGCAAAGAGAAAAATATGCTGTTTTATAGCTCGTCTCGTGCTATTATTCATATTTTGCCTTGAGGATGAGAGAAAATGTTTCAGTTTTAAAGCTAATTTCCTGCTGCTCTGCACATTTGGCCACGAAGCTGTTACAGTTTGAAGGTAACTGTCCAGTGAAAATCAAATTTTTTAAAGTTCATATTCTGTTAACTCATAACCAAATAATGTTGTTGACTCATCCTACACTCATATGTGGCCAACGCATTAATTGGAGAAAAACACTTAAAAAACACTTAAAAAAAAACCCCACCTCAAACAAAAATGCTTACTATTTCCTCATAGAGGATGATGTCATCCTCCTGAGGATGATGAGCTGGCCAATAAGCAGTCTATTCGCGTAAATAAAAATTATTACCATTATAGGCCCACACCATTCCGTTGTTGGGGTACTCTCACACAATTTCAACCCAGAAAAGCTGCTTTCTAACATACTTAATTAAAAAAAATTGTGAAGGAATACTATTTCACTCATATTGGAATAAATTATGGGTCTTATGGAAATATGGAACAATGGACAGTTACTTTAAAGTCCGACTTCGGGCAAAAAGGTTAAAAGAAGGGCTTTACACAGTATAACTGATCAATGCACAATCATACCAGGCCATTTAATGCTTGAAAACAAAAACAAAAATGCATGAATAAGATTTCTGGCTACAGAAGTGCCATTTGTTACCTATCTCTACAGCTTCTGTCAGCACATACTGGAGGAGCTACTGGCCATCTACAAGTGTCTAGGTTAGCTAACAAATGAGCTACATTGGTCGAGGCGTGCATGGCCAGAAGGTCACATGGATGAACCACCAAAGGCGCACTACATTTAAATCTAATTTCCTGCAATTCTACACATTTTGTCATTGCTGATGACATGTTTCTATTTGGGGGGCCTCTAGGGGGCCCCCAACACCCCCAAAATAAAATTATATACATATTTTATTTTAAATAAATGATTGGTGGGGACAAATTGACCTGTTCTGAATATGGGGTGTGGGTGACATGTCTGTCATGGCAATTTTGCTCATGACTCACACAGGATTTCCAAGATGGAGCTGCAGTAGGACGTGTGTATCTGTCTCTGTCTTATCCCGTTTCTTATCCCGTGTAAATAGCCAGTCTTTTTCGTATATATATCTTAATCTCACTTTCTATGTACAAACTAAATGTACTTTCCTGCAACCCGCCTCGCCCAATGTGGTACGGATCTTCTATTTTATTCCTTATAACTGGAACTTCCATCAGGAGCTAGCCAGCTAACTAGCTACTAGTCTTTGTTAGCCACGGCTAGCGGTTCTCGCCTTTCTTTCCCCGTCATGAGCCAGCCTTAGCTCGGACAACACCTGCCAGTCTACACAGCGCGATATCAACCCAGAGCATATCGAACTGCTTCTCTCTACCATATCACCAGATTCCTGCCACTCTTGATCATTACACCGGATCATTACTCCGGATCATCGCAGCTAGCTAGCTGCAAACAAATGGCTACTGTTAGCTAACGCCTCTGTCCCGAAGCAAGCACCAGCTAGCCTTGAGCTAGCCTCGAGCTAGGCCCATATACCATCTAATTCTAGGGCTACAATACCTCCTTTGCCAATTGGCCTGGACCCTTTATTGTCGACACAGAGCCCCGCCGATCCATCACGACTGGACTGCCGACGTGATCGCCCGACGTGGTCTCAACAGGCTATTCTGTTACGATGTCGCCGAAGAAATAGCTACTAGCCCCGGCCCGCTAGCTTTCTGAACGCTGTGACCCCGCCTGCCCGTCTAGCGTAGTTGTCTTAGCTCTCCTGGTCAACGCCTGTGATTGCTTTATGCCTCTCTCTAATGTCAATATGCCTTCTCTACTGCTGTCTTGGCTAGTTTTTACTGTTTTAGTTCACTGTAGAGCCTTCAGTCCCGCTCAAAATGCCTCCCCACACACTTGCAGAGACCTCACCTGGCTTAAATTGTCCCTCCAGAGACGAAACCTCTCTCATTGTCACTCAACGCCTAGGTTTACCTCCACTGTACTCACATCCCACCATACCCTTGTCTGTACATTATGCCTTGAATCTATTCTACCACGCCCAGAAATCTGCTCATTTTATTTTCTGTCCCCAGCGCTCTAGACGACCAGTTCTTATAGCCTTTAGCCGTACCCTTATCCTCCTCCTCCTCCTCTGTTCATCTGGTGATGTAGAGGTTAACCCAGGCCCTGTAGCCCCCAGATCCACTCATATTCCCCAGGTGCTATCATTTGTTGACTTCTGTAACTGTAAAAGCCTTGGTTTCATGCATGTTAACATCAGAAGCCTCCTCCCTAAGTTTGTTTTATTCACTGCTTTAGCACAGTCTTCCAACCTTGATGTCCTAGCCGTGTCTGAATCCTTGCTTAGGAAGGCCACAAAAAATCCTGACATTTCCATCCCCAACCACACAATTTCCGCCAAGATAGAACTGCCAAAGGGGGGTGGAGTTGCAATCTACTGCAGAGATAACCTGCAGAGTTCTGTCGTGCTATCCAGGTCTGTGCTTCTACTTTAAAATCCAGCTTTCCAGAAATAAGTCTCTCACTGTTGCCTCTTGTTATAGACCCCCCTCAGCCCCCAGCTTTGCCCTAGACACCATATGTGAATTAATTGCCCCCCATTTACCTTCAGAGTTTGTGCTGTTAGGTGACCTAAACTGGGATATGCTAAACACCCCGGCCGTCCTACAATCTAAGCTAGATGCCCTCAATCTCACACAAATTATCATGGAACCTACCAGGTACAACCCCAAATCAGTAAACACAGGCACCCTCATAGATATAATCCTGACCAACCTGACCTCTAAATACACCTCTTCAACCAGGATCTCAGCGATCACTGCCTCATTGCCTGTGTCCGTAATGGGTCCGCGGTCAAACGACCACCCCTCATCACTGTCAAACGCTCCCTAAAACACTTCAGCGAGCAGGCCTTTCTAATCGACCTGGCCCGGGTATCCTGAAAGGATATTGACCTCATTCCGTCAGTAGAGGATGCCTGGTTATTCTTTAAAAGTGCTTTCCTACATAAGGGACGCGGATGGCATTTGCTGTATGTTTGATGAGAAACTGCATATTGCAAATGTACGCTCCCTTACTAGACGTCCGAAATTGTTTCTAAAATAGGCCGTCGGGCCGTGCCCTAGGGCCAAATCTTCCAGGAAGTCATCTAACAAACTTTCTCGGACTTTCGATGTCCGTTTAATAAAACAAATTCATTTTTGTCATTTTTCCGCCCTTCATGTTAATCCCACCAGATGGCGAATGCCTTCTTATTGCAAATGTACAAAACATACACCTAATTGACCTGGCTTTTTCTCCTAAACCGAAAAGACTTCGAAGACGAAACTTGGTGGGCATGGGTTTGGCCAAATGGGCAGTTGGCCCCGAAACAGGATGGCGTCAGGGACTCACGGTTTTTGAGATAAGGCCCATTTTCTGGGATTAAAGGTGAAAAATGGAAATAGAGCACTAATTTGACAGCTTTACGTCAAAGTACATGAACCTACGGTGTAAGGAAAAAAAGAACCAGACATTTATCTGTTTTAATTTTCGATAAATTGTCAAATGTCCAATTCGTAATGTTGTGAAAAATATTTTCTTTACCCAAAAAAGTTATGGATCCAGTTGCGGTGTGTTCAGATGAATCCGTTAAAGTGGGTTTCGGAGCTCTACGTGATTTCTGTGATTTTCTGTGATTTTCTGAAATCACACACACGCACAGTCAATGGGGAATGACACAGTGAGGGGCTTACAGACAGACACTGCCTGCAATAGTTACTTTTGTTCGAACTATTAAAGAACCGTCAGACCTAGAGCTCTGAAACTTTAGAAACCCATTCTAGACCTTTAGTCGATCGTGCACAGTGAGTTACGGGGCTCTAGAAGGTTCTCAGGCCGAGAAACAGCCTCGTACATTTGCAATATTTTCAATTAATTTTTACATCACGAAAATGACAACATTTCTAAAAGTCCCAGAGTCACAAGGCTAGGTGCATTAGAACCGCCTCGGCCCATAGAGACGGATCCTAACGTTTCTGTCCGATAGCTCATTCAAGGACCCCGTAGCAACGCCCGGAAAACGTGGATTTTCAGCACCAATTAAGGTCGCTGCTCGGACTCCAAATGACCTATCGAGCCGAAACTCGAGATTCGGGGTCGCCTCAGCTAGGCCGACACACAATGTCAGAACTGGACCCGCAGCTAGAACGTAACTAGGTGTTTTACATTTTTACTATGATTTAAACAGAAGACGCTGTGAATTTTGAGCCTGCCCTGATATATGTGATAGTTGGCTTCTAAATGAGATGGAAAAAGTGGGTTTGGTGTCAGTTTTTATCAGTTTGGTGTCAGAATGATATCTAATTGACTGATGGACGCTGACTTGCTCGCTGACTTTTGTACATTTGCAATAAGATTGAATAGGGCTGAAACATCACCAAAATGACAGACTGAAATCAACACTAAAAAGGGCATCACCATAGTCTCTAGGCCGTGCCGAGTTCAACGAGACACCCCACTTGACTGTAGCTCGCTCTGACCTCACAGACCGTGCAAAAAAGTAGGCCCAAAATGAAGCCTGGCCCTGAATGTCAGCTGATTTTGGGTGACAGCGGCAGACCCGTTTGGGTTAGAAGCACAATTCAACTTCAGGAATGTTCCTAAGGTCCTCCCAATGTGAGCAAGCCTAACCGTGACTGTGTGGCATTAACCTTTAACAGTAAAAACAGAGTATTTTCAGCTAACAGTTTGCTATGACATCTCTCCCCATAGGAATACATTGCCTGCTCGCCTATATTCAACCTGGTGCCTATGTGGGTTATGAATGCCATATGAACCTGTCTTCGATAGCAATCCATCAGGCCACTATGAGGTCTACCTGTGTTGATTCTAAGCTTCCTGTAGCAACCGGAAGTGGTTCAATTCACCCTAAAGGTGTTTTGATATACCCAACGTGCAGTTGGTGAAAAACAGACTTTCAACCCTGTGTAAATCAGTCAGTTCTTAACCTAAAGACATAAAACTCAGGATTCTGTTAAAGCATACCCCATTGAGGATATGTGTTCACTTACAGCTTCCTGTGCCAACCGGAAGTGCTTTAAAATGGGGTCATAGGTGCTGTTTCGAAGGATTAAAAAGGGCACATCTTTCCAAAACTTCATATGTGTGATTAGGCAACCCCAATGAACTGTAAATGAGTCATTTCTTCCATCAGATTTACAAGAAAACCCTCACACACACACACAAACACAGATATGGGATGGAGTGACACAGTGTGGGCTTAAAGACACAAAGGGCCTGCAATGGCATCACCATAGTCTCTGGGCCTTGCCGAGTTCAATGAGATGCCCCGCTTGACCGTAGCTCACTCGGTCTGACCGCAGCAACCGTGCCAAAAAGTAGGCCCAAAATGAAGCCTGGCCCTAAATTTCAGCTGCTTTTGGGTGACAGCGGCAGAACCGTTTGGGTTAGAAGCACGATTCGACTTCAGGAGCGTTCCTTAGGACCTCCCGATCTGTGCAAGCCTAACCGTGACCAAGTGGCATTAACCCTTAACAGTGAAAACAGGGTATTTACATCAAACCGTTTGCTATGACATCTCTCCCCATAGGAATACATTGCCTGCTCGCCTAAATTCAACCTGGTGCCTATATGGGTTATGAATGCCTTATGAACCTGTCTTTGATAGCAATCCATCAGGACACTATGAGGTCTACCTGTGTTGATTCTAAGCTTCCTGGAGCAACCGGAAGTGGTTATATTCACCCTAAAGGTGTTTTACAGTACCCAACCTGCAGTTGGTGAAAAACAGACTTTCAAACCTGTGTTAATCAGTCAGTTCTTAACTTACAGACTTAAAACTCAGGATTCTGTAAAAGCCTACCCCAATGAGGATATGTGTCTACCTACAGCTTCCTGTGACAACCGGAAGTGCCTTAAATTGGGGTCACAGGGTCTGTTTCGAAGGGTTAAAAAGGTCACATCTTTCCAAAACTTCACGTGTGATTAGGCAACCCCAATGAACTGTAAATCAGTCATTTCTCCCATCAGAATCCCTTGAAAAACTCACACATGCACACAGTCCATGGGGAGTGACATTCGAACTATTAATGAACCGTTAGACCTTCGTTCGAACTATTAATGAACCGTTAGACCTAGAGCTCTGAAACTTTAGAACCCTTTTCTAGAGCTTATGTTGATAGTGCACGGTGAGTTATGGGGCTCTAGAAGGTTCACAGGCCGAGAAACAGCCTTGTACATTTGCAATATTTTCAATTCATTTTTACATCACGAAAATGACAACATTTCTAAAAGTCCCAGAGACACAAGGTTAGGTGCATTAGAACCGCCTTGGCCCATAGAGACGGACCCTAACGTTTCTGTCCGATATTTCATTCAAGGACCCCATAGCAACGCCCGGAAAACGTGGATTTTCAGAAACAATTAAGGTCGCTGCTCGGGCTCCGAATGACCTATCGAGCCAAAACTCGGGATTTGGGGTCGCCTCAGATAGGCCGACACATAACGTTGGAACTGGATCCGCAACTAGAACGTAACTAGGTGTTTTACGTTTTCATTATAGTGACTTTATGGCAGACTTTTGTCCATTTGCAATAAGTTAAAACCGTCGAGCCCGGCCATCCCGAGTTCAACGGGCAGTCAATTTGGGCATTTCTGCAGTATTTTAGAGGTTGTCAAATTCGTGATGTTAAAAGCCCATTGAAACATATTGCAAATGTACTGTACATTTGCAATATGTTTCAATGGGCTTTTAACATCACGAATATGACACGCTGAAATCAACAACAACGAGCGATGGAGAGGTACCACTATCAATCCTGGCCATCCTGAGGTCAACGGGCAGTCAATTGGGCATTTCTACAGCATTTTGGAGCTTGTCATATTTGTGATGTTAACAGCCCATTGAAACATATTGCAAATGTACTGTACATTTGCGATATGTTTCACTGTACATTTGCAATATGTTTCAATGGGCTTTTAACATCACGAATTTGACATGTTGAAATCAACACCAACGAGCGATGGAGAGGTACCACTATCAATCCTGGCCATCCTGAGGTCAACGGGCAGTCAATTGGGCATTTCTACAGTATTTTAGAGCTTGTCATATTCGTGATGTTAACAGCCCATTGAAACATATTGCAAATGTACTGTACATTTGCAATATGTTTCACTGTACATTTGCAATATGTTTCAATGGGCTTTTAACATCACGAATTTGACATGTTGAAATCAACACCAACGAGCGATGGAGAGGAACCATGATCACTTCCCGGCCATCCCGAGTTCAATGGGCCAGTCAATTGGGCATTTCTGCAGTATTTCGGAGCCTGTCAAATTTGTGAGGGTAAATGCCCATTGTAAGACATTGCAAATTGACAACCGTGTACCTGGTAATTGAAACGGGTAACCATGAGCATATTTTAAATATTAATGTCTTTAGGAGGGTGCAAGGTATCCCTGGCTGGTTAGGGAGCACCCCCACCTGTGGCCATCCCAATGGGGGCACCCCTGGTCATTTTGGACGTTTTTCAAAAAATAGACCCTATAGGATGATTGAGGGCTTAACATAGTGATATATATCATTTTGTCAGTTTAAATGCCATTTGGACATTGCTCACTGACTTTTGGGTTCGGAAGCCGACTTCCTATGACGATATATGTAAATGGCTTTGACATTGACTTTTGACTTCCTATGGTAACATATTGCAAATGGACAAAACATATTTCATTTGGAAATTGACTTTTGACTTCCTATGGTAACATATTGCAAATGGACAAAACATAGGCCTTATGGACAATAAAGTTAATAAAACGAAATTAATAAAATTAGACAAAGGTATGTTTATACACATCTTATATACGTGTTATTATCAAAACAATTGAAAGAATCGCGAAACACGGCCCAGAAAGCACTTTTTTATGGGGCGTAGGTATTTTGATATTTTTTTGAAATGTCCAAATTTGACCCTTGGGTCTTGACTTCATGTACATATGCAATATGATTTGCCCCGTTGGAACGCGCTCGCCACCTATAGTAATTTTGAGTTATTACATTTGGCATTTGCCATATGCCGTTTGCCATAAGAAATGATTGAACTGCCGTACAATTGGGCACTCTTTTCCATTGTGTGTATGTTTGTTCCAATGGCAATATGTTGCCATTCATTTTTGTCCATTTCATGGGGGTCTTCCCTTACCTCACCATCTTAAATAAGCATGCCCCATTCAAAGAATTTAGAACTAAGAACAGATATAGCCCTTGGTTCACTCCAGACCTGACTTCCCTTGACCAGCACAAAAACATCCTATGCAACTTTTCAGGGAAGTTAGGAACCAATATACACAGGCAGTTAGGAAGGCAAAGGCTGGCTTTTTCAAACAGAAATGTACATCCTGTAGCACAAACTCTGGGACACTGTAAAGTCCATGGAGAATAAGAGCGCCTCCTCCCAGATGCCCACTGCACTGAGGCTAGGAAACACTGTCACCACCAATAAATCTACGATAAACATGCTTTCCACCTGGCTACCCCTACCCGGTCAACAGCTCTGCAACCCCACAGCAACTTGCCCAATCCTCCCCATTTCTCCTTCACCCAAATCCAGATAGCTGATGTTCGGAAAGAGCTGCAAAATCTGTACCCCTACAAATCAGCTGGGCTAGACAATCTGGACCCTCTCTTTCTAAAACCATCCTCCGCAATTGTTGCAACCCCTATTACTAGCCTGTTTAACCTCTCTTTAGTATCGTCAGAGATCCCTAAAGATTGGAAAGCTGCCGCGGTCATCCCCCTCTTCAAAGGGGGTAACACTCTAGACCCAAACAGTTACAGACCTATATCTATCCTACCCTGCCTTTCTAAAGTCTTCGAAAGCCAAGTTAACAAACAGATCACCGACCATTTCGAATCCCACCGTACCTTCTCCGCTATGCAATCTGGTTTCCGAGCTGGTCATGGGTGCACCTCAGTCACGCTCAAGGTCCTACATTATATAATGACCGCCATCGATAAAAGACAATACTGTGCAGCCGTATTCATCGACCTGGCCAATGCTTTCGACTGTCAATCACCTCATTCTTACCGGCAGACTCAACAGCCTTGGTTTCTCAAATGACTGCCTCGCCTGGTTCACCAACTACTTCTCAGATAGAGTTCAGTGTGTCAAATCAGAGGGCCTGTTGTCCAGACCTCTGGCAGTCTCTATGAGGGTGCCACAGGGTTCAATTCTCCCACCAACTCTTTTCTCGGTATACATCAATGATGTTGCTCTTGCGGCTGGTAATTCTCTGATCCACCTCTACGCAGACGACACCATTCTGTATACTTCTGGCCCTTCTTTGAACACTGTGTTAACAAACCACCAGACGAGCTTCAATGCCATACAACACTCCTTCTATGGGCCCTCCAACTGCTCTTAAATGCTAGAAAAACTAAATGCATGCTTTCAACCGATCGCTGCCTGCACTACTACTCTGGACGGTTCTGACTTAGAATATGTGGACAACTACAAATACCTAGGTGTCTGGTTAGACTTTAATCTCTCCTTCCAGACTCACATTAAGCATCTCCAATCCAAAATGAAATCTAGAATCGGCTTCCTATTTCTCAACAAAGCATCCTTCACTCATGCTGCCAAACATACACTCATAAAACTGACTATCCTATCAATTCTTGACTTCGGCGATGTCATTTACAAAATAGCCTCCAACTCTCTACTCAGCAAATTGGATGCAGTCTATCACAGTGCCATCCGTTTTGTCACCAAAGCCCCATATACTACCCACCACTGCGGCCTGTATGCTCTCGTTGGCTGGCCCTCGCTTCATATCCATCGCCAAACCCACTGGCTCCAGGTCATCTATAAGTCTTTGCTAGGTAAAGCCCCGCCTTATCTCAACTCACTGGTCACCATAGCAGCACCCACCCGTAGCAGCAGTATATTTCACTGGTCACCCCCAAAGCCAACTCCTCCTTTGGCCGCCTTTCCTTCCAGTTCTCTGCTGCCAATGACTGGAACGAATTGCAAAAATCACTGAAGCTGGAGACTTATATCTCCCTTATTAACTTTAAGCATCAGCTGTCAGACCAGCTTACCGATCATTGCACCTGTACATAGCCCATCTGTAAATAGCCCACCCAACTACCTCATCCCCATATTGTTATTTATTTTTTTGCTCCTTTGCACCCCAGTATCTCTACTTGCACATTCATCTTCTGCACATCTTTCACTCAAGTGTTTAATTGCTAAATTGTAATTATTTCGCCACCGTGGCCTATGTATTGCCTAACCTCCCTAATCTTACTACATTTGCACACACTCTATACACACTTTGTTATTGTGTTATTGACTGTAAGTTTGTTTATCCCATGTGTAACAATGTGTTGTTTGTGTCGCACTGCTTTGCTCTATCTTGGCCAGGTAGCAGTTGTAAATGAGAACTTTCTCGTTCTCAACTGGCCTACCCGGAAAAAATAAAAAATAAAACATAAAGTCCTAGATCTGCTTTAGAGGCCTTCCTCCCCTCTTTCTTACTCCTTCTCTCTTGCCTCCACCCCTCTCTCTGAGGAGGATCAGTTTATCTGTTAACTCTCGTTCTCTCTCTCGGGATCTCTCTCGTTGCTATGCCAACTTCTTTTTAAGTAGGAATTGTCTCAATAACAATGAAGCCGACTGAATCGAACTGAACCTACCACAGTCTATGTAACTCATGTTCACCGCACAACAATTAATCACACATTTCACTGTACTACAGTGAGGGAAAAAAGTATTTGATCCCCTGCTGATTTTGTACGTTTGCCCACTGACAAAGAAATGATCAGTCTATCATTTTAATGGTTGGTTAATTTGAACAGTGAGAGACAGAATAACAAAAAAATCCAGAAAAACGCATGTGAAAAATGTTATAAATTGATTTGCATTTTAATGAGGGAAATAAGTATTTGACCCCCTCTCAATCAGAAAGATTTCTGGCTCCCAGGTGTCTTTTATACAGGTAACGAGCTGAGATTAGGAGCACACTCTTAAAGGGAGTGCTCCTAATCTCAGTTTGTTACCTGTATAAAAGACACCTGTCCACAGAAGCAATCAATCAATCAGATTCCAAACTCTCCACCATGGCCAAGACCAAAGAACTCTCCAAGGATGTCAGGGACAAGATTGTAGACCTACACACGGCTGGAATGGGCTACAAGACCATCACCAAGCAGCTGGGTGAGAAGGTGACAACAGTTGGTGCGATTATTCGCAAATGGAAGAAACACAAAAAGAACTGTCAATCTCCCTCGGCCTGGGGCTCCATGCAAGATCTCACCTTGTGGAGTTGCAATGGTCATGAGAACGGTGAGGAATCAACCCAGAACTACACGGGAGGATCTTGTCAATAATCTCAAGGCAGCTGGGACCATAGTCACCAAGAAAACAATTGGTAACACACTACGCCGTGAAGAACTGAAATCCTGCAGCGCCCGCATGGTCCCCCTGCTCAAGAAAGCACATATACATGCCTGTCTGAAGTTTGCCAATGAACATCTGAATGATTCAGAGGACATCTGGGTGAAAGTGTTGTGGTCAGATGAGACCAAAATGGAGCTCTTTGGCATAAACTCAACTCACCGTGTTTGGAGGAGGAGGAATGCTGCCTATGACCCCAAGAACACCATCCCCACCGTCAAAATGGAGGTGGAAACATTATGCTTTGGGGGTGTTTTTCTGCTAAGGGGACAGGACAACTTCACCGCATCAAAGGGACGATGGACGGGGCCATGTACCGTCAAATCTTGGGTGAGAACCTCCTTCCCTCAGTCTGGGCATTGAAAATGGGTCGTGGATGGGTATTCCAGCATGAACAATGACCCAAAACACACGGCCAAGGCAACAAAGGAGTGGCTCAAGAAGAAGCACATTAAGGTCCTGGAGTGGCCTAGCCAGTCTCTAGACCTTAATCCCGTAGAAAATTTGTGGAGGGAGCTGAAGGTTTGAGTTGCCAAACGTCAGCCTCGAAACCTTAATGACTTGGAGAAGATCTGCAAAGAGGAGTGGCACAAAATCCCTCCTGAGATGTGTGCTAACCTGGTGGCCAACTACAAGAAACGTCTGCACTCTGTGATTGCCAACAAGGGGTTTGCCACCAAGTACTAAGTCATGTTTTGCAGAGGGGTCAAATACTTATTTCCCTCATTAAAATGCAATTCCATTTATAAAATTCACATGCGTTTTTCTGGATTTTTTTGTTGCAATTCTTGTTTGTCACTGTTCAAATAAACCTACCATTAAAATTATAGACTGATCATTTCTTTGTCAGTGGGAAAACATACAAAATCAGCAGGGGATCAAATACTTTTTTCCCTCACTGTATTCTGACTTTGAAGCACAATCAAACCAGTGCTATCAATCCCATGGCCTTGTCACTAGTACATAGTACTAGTACTAGTCACCTGATCCCCGACAACGATGAGACGGCCTATAGGGAGGAGGTCAGAGAACTGTCAGTGTGGTGCCAAGACAACAACCTCTCCCTCATTGTGAGCAAGACAAAGGAGCTGATCGTGGACTACAGGAAAAGGCTGCCGAACAGGCCCCCATTAACATCGACAGGGCTGTAGTGGAGCGGGTCGAGAGTTTCAAGTTCCTTGGTGTCCATCATCACCAACGAACTATCATGGTCCAAACATACCAAGACAGTCATGAAGAGGGCAAGACAAAACCTTTTCCCCCTCAGGAGACTGAAAAGATTTGGCATGGGCCCCCAGATCTTTAAAAGGTTCTACAGCTGCACCATCGAGAGCATCATGAACGGTTGCTTCACCGCCTGGTATGGCAACTGCTCGGCATCTGACCGTAAGGCGCTACAGAGGGTAGTGCGAACGGCCCAGTACATCGCCTGGGCCAAGTTCCTCTGACACCGACCTATATAATAGGCAGTGTCAGAGGAGAGCCCATAAAATTGTCAGAGACTCCAGTCACCCAAGTTATAGACTGTTTTCTCTGCTACCGCACGGCAAGTGGTACCGGAGCGCCATGTCTAGGACCAAAAAACTCCTCAACAACTTCTACACCCCAATCCATTAGACTGGGGGTAGAAAAATCGACACTGGACAATTTACATGGACCCCCCCACCCCCTCTTGTACACTTCTGCTACTCGCTATTTGTTTGTTACCTATGCATAGTCACTTCGCTCCCACCTACATGTACAGATTACCTCAACTAGCCTGTACCCCTGCACACTGACTCGGTACTGGCGCTCCCTGTATATAGTCTTGTTATTGTTATTCTTATTGTGTTACATTTTATTATTAATTTTTATTTTAGCCTAGTTATTCAATTTTTTCTTCTTGAACTGCACTGTTGGTTAAGGGCTTGTAAGTAAGCATTTCACAGTAAAGTCTACAGTACACTTGTTGTATTCGACGCATGTGGCAAATAAAGTTTGATTTGATTTGATACTGACGGATACAGTTTCGGGCACTAAAAAGTTGATTTTGCAATGCCCCTGCAGCATAGATACACTATAAATAAAAAAGTATGTGGACATCCCATAAAATTTGTGGATTTGTTATTTCAGCCACACCCGTTGCTGACAGGTGTATAAAATCGAGCACACAGCCATGCAATCTCCATAGACAAACATTAGCAGTAGAATGGCCTTACTGAAGAGCTCAGTGACTTTCAACGTGGAACCGTCATAGGATGCCACCTTTCCAACAAGTCAGTTCATCAGCCCAGCTAGAGCTGCCTCGATCAACTGTAAGTGTTGTTATTGTGAAGTGGAAACGTCTAGGAGCAACATTGGCTCAGCCGCGAAGTGGTAAGCCACACAAGCTCACAGAACAAGACCGCTGAGTGCTGAAGCGTGTAGCGTGTTAGAAATACTCACTACCGAGTTCCAAACTACCTATAGAAGCAAAAATAGCACAATAATTGTTTGTCGGGAGCTTTATGAAATGGGTTTCCATGGCCATGCACTTATATATAGCCTATGAACAGTGGGTTAACTGCCTGTTCAGGGGCAGAACGACAGGTTTGTACTTTGTCAGCTCGGGGAATTGAACTTGCAACCTTTCGGTTACTAGTCCAACGCTCTAACCACTAGGCTACCTTGCTGCCCTACATACAAGATCACCATGCGCAATGCCAAGCGTTGACTGGAGTGATGTAAAAC
Source organism: Brachymystax lenok tsinlingensis (assembly GCA_030435695.1). Classification (NCBI taxonomy): domain Eukaryota; kingdom Metazoa; phylum Chordata; class Actinopteri; order Salmoniformes; family Salmonidae; genus Brachymystax; species Brachymystax lenok. Next base: position 38,370,465 of record CM059787.1, on the reverse strand, counting down.
TCGCAGCCATGGTGCAGTTATATTCACATGGAGGATTGTTCACCCAAATTGCATAACTACATATTGGTTTCCAGACACTGTAAGCAGTCTATGGACAAGGTATGAGAGCAAACCATGGTTTGGTTTAGTTTCGCTTATGTTTTAGCATTTGTGGCACAAATCCCATTAGAGTCATGGGACCGATATTAGCATTTTTTGCATTTCATGTTCAAATCATCTGTAAGTGACTTTGTTGAGCTTCACAATCCATTTAAGATCCTTCGGATGATTTGGACATTATTATGTGAGAACAGTGCCAGGGAAACTATTATTTTGACCCCCTTTTTCATAATATCCAATGTCATTACTGCAACTCCCCAAAAGGTCCTCGCGAAACATGATGCACCAAACCACACTTCTTAACACCCACTTAACCCAGAAGTCAGCCACACCAATGTGTTGGGGAAACACTGTCCAACTGACGACAGAAGTCAGCCTGCAGGGGCACAGCCTGCCACAAGGAGTTGCTAGAGCACTCCCCTAACCCGGACGATGCTGCCCTATGGGACCCTCGGTCACAGCCAGTTGTGACTCAAACTGGGAATGAACCCGGATGTAGTGACACCTCAAGTACTGCAATGCAGTGCCATAGACCACTGCGCCACTCGGGAGGTCCAGTGCCAAAGAAACTAAATCAAAGCATGGATTGACTCATACCTTGTCCATAGACTGCTTACAGCATTGACAAAACTGCCACGGGGGATGGGGGACATGTCCCCCCAATATTCAAACCAGGTCGATTCGGGGGGGCAGACAGCATATGAACACATCATAAGCAATGGCAAAATGTGTAGAATTGCAGGAAATGTTGTTAGGCAGCGGCAGCTGAGGGGTCGGTTTTGGAGAGTCTGCCGTGCCCAAAGTAAAATGCTTGCCACCCAGGCTCAGAAACTAGGATATGGACATAATTAGTACTATTGGATAGGAAACACTCTGAGGTTTCCAAAAGTGTTATCATTTTGTCTGTGAGTGTAACAGAAGTCATTTGGCAGGCAAAAACCAGAGATTTTTCCATCCGGAAATCTCATTCTTGAGGCTTATAGCTCACTTTGAGACAGTGCCTATAAAAAAGTATTTATACCAGGACCCTGCATGTAGTACCTACTGCTTCCACTGGATGTCAGCAGTGTATAGGCAAAGTTTAATGGAAATCGGAACTAATGTGTTCTATTGGGAGAAGTTTGGGAGAAGCACATTTTCCTGAGCGGTCCACTTTATTTGACTTATATAACGTTTAGGTGACCATCCAAGTGAAAGATTATCACTTTTATTCATAAAAGATAAGCTAAGGAAGCATTTTAATTGGTTTTTGTTTTGTTGAGGGAAAGTTTATAGGTATAGTTGAACTCGTTCTCGTCACGTTGGATTTTCTGAACACAAGGCGCCAACCAAACAGAGATTTAAGGATATAATAAATTACTTTTTCTAACCAAATACCCATGGATTGTCTTCGTTGGACACTTAGGAAGCCCTCTGCAGACGTTCTACAAAAGGTAAGGCACAGGTTTTCCCTGTGAAATGCATTTTCTATCGACCGCGCTGGTATGGTTATGGAAAATATGTGAGGTGCTAGCCTCAAACAATCAAATGTAGTGCTTCCGCCGTAAAGCCTTTTTGAAATCCGACAACGCTGTGATATTGCCAAGAAGCAGAGCTTTTGATGAGTACGGAACACTTGTATATTGGTGCATTTTTAATAATTCAATTTTGGAATTTTGTCTTGCATTTCACCTGGTAGTGTCGGGAGCAGCCCGCTAGCGCCCCAGTGATCCCTGAGAAGTTTTAACGGTCGACTTTGGGAACGAAAAACTCCTCTTTCTCAATTTTCTAACAGAAATGGGGTACGTCTTTCGTGGTTCATTGATATGTCATTCTGCACCCCGAGACCGATGTAGATAGTTCATTAACTATGCTAGCAAAATGTACTGTATCTAGCCAGTAACTCCACCAGTATGTGTTGACATCATGTCAAAAGATTTGCTTTTGGATGGAAGCTGTAGAGATCGTAAACAAATGGCATTTCTGTCACCAAATATCTTATTTATACATTTTTTGAAGCATTAAATCACCTGATATGATGGTGCGCTGATCAGTTATACAGTTTAAAGGAGTTTCTTTTGCATTTTTTCCCCAAAGTCGACCTTTAAATGGTTGTATATTAATTTGAGATATGTTTATTGGATATATATATATATATATATATATATATATATACACATAGATAGACCTGAGGTATCAAATGTAATAGCTTAGCCTGTTATGTTATGTTGGCTATGACATACTGTAGGTTTGGTTGTGTTGTGTATTTCATGTATTGATGCTGGGCTCATCTGTAAAAGTATTGATGCAGGGCTCACCCCCTACTAAAATAAAGGTTAAATAAAATAAGTAATAGTAAACTTGAGTTCTAACTGGTTTTTGTTTTAAATCCTCAATAGTGGCACACTCCAAAGAGACCACATTCAAGCCCTCCATCCCCCACTCATTCAAACGTAGGAACTGGTTCCTCTAATCTGACCCCTGCTGTTGTCTCTGGCTCCACACCCACCCCCTGCCCGGCCATCTAGAAGTGTGAAGAGGCCAGCCCAGAAGCGGAGGAGGACCAGTGCACCAGCAGCAACTACCACCGAGGGAGAGGACCGTTGGCACACTGTGCTAGAGGATGATGTGGAGCAACTTCCACCAACATTTCGATCTAAAAGGCAGCCAGGACTTCAGTTGGACATGACTGGAAAGTACAGCCCCCTTCATCTTTGTGTGTAGACTTTAATTTGTTATTACCATAGCATTTTTGTATTTTTTCTATAGTTATGTACTTGACTCGTGAGGGACAACTGGGAGGGACAACTCGGAGACTTCATACAAAATATCATGTAGCTCTCTCATTCTTGAATGTATCAGTCTGAAACTTTGCACTCACACTGTTGCACAGTTGTGGACAACACCTAAATTATTGCCAATCTCAATGTATGGCCTTTATTTTGCATTTCAAATATCATGCAACAAAAATAAAAATAGAAAATGCATGTTTTTGGTTTGTTTCATCTTTTACCAGATCTATTGTGTTATAGTCTCCTACATTAATGTCACATTTCCACAAACTTCAAAGTGTTTCCTTTCAAATGGTATCAAGAATATGCATATCCTTGCTTCAGGTCCTGAGCTACAGGCAGTTAGATTTGGGTATGTCATTTTAAGCAGAAATTGAGATGAAGGGTCCTATCAAATCAAATCAACGTTTATTTGTCACGTGCGCCGAATACAATAGGTGTAGACCTTATAGTGAAATGCTTACTTACAGGCTCTAACCGACAGTGCAAAATGAAAATGGCTGGGGTCTTTGACAATTTGTAGGGCCTTCCTCTGACACTGCCTGGTGTAGAGGTCCTGGATGGCAGGCAGCTTAACCCCAGTGATGTACTGGGCCGTACACACTACCCTCTGTAGTGCCTTGTGGTCAGAGGCCGAGCAATTGCCGTACCAGGCAGTGATGCAACCAGTCAGGATGCTCTCGATGTTGCTGCTGTAGAACCTTTTGAGGATCTGAGGACCCATGCCAAATCTTTTTAGTTTCCTGAGGGGGAATAGGCTTTGTCGTGCCCTCTTCACGACTGTCTTGGTGTGTTTGGACCATTCTAGTTTGTTGGTGATGTGGACACCAAGGAACTTGAAGCTCTCAACCCGCTCCACTACAGCCCCGTCGATGAGAATGGGGGCATGCTCAGTCCTCCTTTTCCTGTATTCCACAATCATCTCCTTAGTCTTGGTTACGTTCAGGGAGAGATTGTTATTCTGGAACCACTCGGCCAGTCTCCTCGTTGTCGTGATCAGGCCTACCACTGTTGTGTCGTCTGCAAACTTAATGAATGGCGTTGTAGTCGTGCCTGGCCATGCAGTCCTGGGTGAACAGGGAGTACAGGAGGTTTTAAACAACTGCATTAGCATGAGAAGCAAAAACGTATTTTACTTACTGATCTAAAAGCGGATATTTTCCTTCTTCCGTGCTGGAATCTAAACTGTGCTCACTCTTCCGTTCATTCCATGTCACTCTCAACTGTCAGCAACGGGTGTGGCTGAAATATCCTAATTTGAAAGGGTGTCGACATACTATTGTGTATATATATATATATACACAATAGTATGTCGGTTTTGGCTTTGCACATCTGGATTTGGGGATTTTCTCACATTCTTCCTTGCAGAGTTTCTCATGCTCCGTTAACTTATTTGGGGAGTTGAGGTGAACAGCAATCTTCAAGCCTTTCTACAGATGACAAGAGTGTGCAAAGTTGTCATCAAGGCAAAGGGTGGCTACACTGAAGAATCTCAAATATAGAACATATTGATTTCTTCAACACTTTTTTGGTTACTACATGATTCCATATGTGCTATTTCATAGTTTTGATGTCTTCACTATTATTCCTCCATGTAGAAAATAAATGTGGAATAGGCAGATATTCTTTCATCTCGGTGGCTGGCTCTCATTATGCCAGATAAGTCTACTGTTAAATATTCACGAGCTCTGAACTTTCATTCAAGAACCATGACGTTTGACCTCTATCTTCCAGCTAGGCCATTAGAACCAGTTGTCTAATGTAGAGTACCAGTCAAAGGTTTGGACACACCTACTCATTCAAGGGGTGTTTCTTTATTTTACTATTTTCTCCATTGTAGAATAGTAGTGAAGAAATCAAAACTATGATATAACACACATGGAATCATGTAGTAACCAAAAAATTGTTAAACAAATCAAAATATATTTTATTTTTGAGATTCTTCAAAGTAGCCACACTTTTCCTTGATGACAGCATTGCACACTCTTGGCATTCTCTCTACCAGCTTCATGAGGTGGTCACCTGGAACACATTTCAATTAACAGGTGTGCCTTGTTAAAAGTTAATGTTTTCCTTCTTAAAGCGTTTGACCCAATCAGTTCTGTTGTGACAAGTGTGGCAAACCTCTTCAAGGTTAGGAGCGTTTGTCACAATTTAAGTGGGAAACAGTCACCAAAATCACCCCAAACTGAGAGTTATTAAGAACAGGACAGTACCTGTGTGCTTGTTTCTCCATTCTGGTGCACCCAGGCTGCTGGCAAGGTCAAGGATAGCAGGGTTCGGTACACAAATCAGGTTCTCGGTCAGTCCAGGTCCAAACGCCGACAGGTAAGTCCAAAACAGTCCAGTTCATACACGGTAAATCCAGCCAATATATTGTTTCTTCCTCTATGCTTCATAGATCCTTCCAGCACTCTCTCCCCCTTCCTGGTTTGTCTTGACCTCTTATATGTGGGTTGGCCCCACCTTCTGAGGGTTCCCCTTGCTTCTTGGAATTGTAGTTTTGGCGGTCGGACATTTTGTGATCTGTAGTTCTGATCAGGGTTGCCATTTTAGTGATAGGACAGAGACCGTTTATTAGTTCTGCTCTCACATATCTGCCATTTATCACTCGACCCCCTTCTTTGCCACACAAGGTAAGGGTGGTATACAGAAGATAGCCCTATTTGATAAAATACCAAGACCTAATTATGGCAAGAACAGCTCAAATAAGCAAAAAGAAATGACAGTCCATGATTACTTTAAGACATGAAGGTCAGTCAATCCGGAAAATGTCAAGAACTTTTAAAGTTTCTTCAAGTGCAGTCGCAAAAACCATCAAGCACTATGATGAAACTGGCTCTCATGAGGACCGCCACAGGAAAGGAAGACCCAGAGTTGCCTCTGCTGCAGAGGATAAGTTCATTAGAGTTAACAGTCCCAGCCCAAATAGTAACAGACACATCTTAACATCAACTGTTCAGAGGAGACTGCGTGAATCAGGCCTTCATGGCCAAATTGCTGCAAAGAAACCACTACTAAAGGACACCAATAATAAGAAGAGACTTGCTAGGGCCAACAAACACAAGTAATGGACATTAGACCGTTGGAAATCTGTCCTTTGGTCTGATGAGTCCAAATTTGCGATTTTTGGTTCCACCTCCCGTCTTTGTGAGACGCAGAGTAGGTGAACGGATGATCTCCACATGTGTGGTTCCCACCGTGAAGCATGGAGGAGGAGGTGTGATGGTGCTCTGCTGGTGACACTGTAAAATAAAGAAAAACCCTTGAATGAGTAGGTGTGTCCAAACTTTTGACTGGTACTGTAGTCTAGTCAAAACAGACCAGTACACATACACCCATGTGCACGAACGAACACACACACACACACACACACACAACACCATTTCAGTATGATGCTCCAACCCTCCAGGCACCGATAATGGTGTCTGCACAATGAATGGAATATAGGGAATATTTTTACGTATATGAATATCAGACCTGTATGTTGTAATTTATTTGAAAATACACATTTTTCAAATACTCAAGGTAGTCTAATATAGAGAATCAACTAAAGGCAACTATTGGCAACTGTACTGAACAAAGATATAAACACAACATGTAAACTGGTTCCATGTTTCATGAGGTGAAATAAAAGTTCCCAAAAATTATCCATATGCAAAAAATGACGTCTTTCAAATGTTGTGCCCAAATGTGTTTACATCCCTGTTGGTGAGCATTTCTCCTTATGTTCCAGGATAATCCATCCACCTGACAGGTGTGTTATATCAAGAAGCTGACAAAACAGCATTAAATTACTCAGGTGCACCATTTGCTGGGGACAATAAAAGGCTCTAAAGTGTTCAGTTTTGTCACAATGCCACAGATATCTCAGGTTTTGAGGGAGCATGCAACTGGCATGCTGACTGCAGGAATATCCACCAGACCTGTTGCTAGATAATTGAATGTTCATTTACCTATATAAGCTGCTTCCAATGTCATTTTAGAGAATTTGGCAGTGCGTCCAACCGGCCTCACAACCGCAGACCACATGTAACCACGCCATCCCAGGACATACACATCCGTCTTTTTCACTTGCAGGATCACCTGAGAACAGCCACACGGATGGCAGATGAAACTGGAGAGTATTTCTGTCTGTAATAAAGCCCTTTTGTGGGGAAAAACTCATTCTGATTGGCTGCGCCTGGCTCCCCAGTCGGTGGGCCTTGCTCCCAAATGGCTGTGCCCCTGCCCAGTAATGTGAAATCCATATATTAGGGCCTAATGAATTCATTTCAATTGACTGATTGCCTTATATGAACTGTAACTCAGTAAAATTGTTGAAATTCTTGCATGTTGCGTTTATATTTTTGTTCAGTATATTTCCTTAGATTTTTCTGAATCCTGTATTTAAATATCAATCATATTTGAAAGTATTTTAATATATGCAAGTATTGAAAACTGTCACAATGTGCGCTACTGGGGTGAAATCAGGTGCAGGAGAGCGGAACGTGTCGTAAAAGCGCACACTTTAATGGCACAAACAAACACAAGAAGGAACGCAAACAACGCGTCAATATTCTAGGCCACAAAAATGAGTGTCTAGCGCCACGACATAAATACAGTCCAGGTGAATACAAAATACAAACACGAGACAACAAACGTTACCCGGAGAAAATGAGCCTGCACTAATTACGCATGTAACAAAGAACAATTCCACACAATGACAAAACATATTCACCGGAAATAAATACACGCCGCAATCACTGGAAAACAAACCAGGTGCGGGGTGAACAAGACAAAAGCAATTACAACAAAATAACAGCTGAGCGGCGATGGCTAGAAAGCCGGTGACGCCGACCGCCGAACGCCGCCCGAACAAGGAGAGGAGGCGACTTCGTGGAAGTCGTGACAGTACCCCCCTGACGCTGCTCCAGCGGTGCGCCGACACCGCCTCGGGCCGACCCGGAGGGCGAGGAGCAGGGCGATCCGGTCGGGCGACGGTGGAAATCCCGCAGCAGTTCAGGGTCCAACACGCCAGCCACCGGGACCCAGCACCTCTCCTCCAGACCGCACTCTCCCACTCCACGAGGTACTGAAGGCCCCCGCCCGATGCCTCGAATCCAGGATGGAATGGACGGAGTACGCCGGGGCCCCCTCGATGTCCAGAGGGGGTGGAGGAACCTCCCGCACCTCAGATCCCTGGAGTGGACCAGCCACCACCGGCCTGAGGAGAGACACATGGAATGAGGGGTTAATATGGTAATCGGGAGGAAGCTGTAACCTGTAACACACCTCATTCACTCTCCTCAGGACTTTAAATGGCCCCACAAACCGCGGACCCAGCTTCCGGCAGGGCAGGCGGAGGGGCAGGTTTCGGTCGAGAGCCAGACCCGGTCCCTGGTGCGAACACCGGGTCTCACTGCGGTGACGGTCCGCGCTGGTCTTTGGCGCAGCGCGGCCTGCTGGAGGTGATCATGGGCAGCTTTCCATGTCTCCTCCGCGTGCTTGAACCACTCGTCCACCGCAGGAGCCTCGGTCTGACTCTGATGCCACGGTGCCAGAACCGGCTGATACCCCAATACACACTGAAAGGGGGAGAGGTTAGTGGATGAGTGTCGGAGTGAGTTCTGTGCCATCTCTGCCCAGGGCACGAACGCTGCCCACTCTCCCGGCCGGTCCTGGCAGTAGGACCGCAGAAACCTGCCCACCTCTTGGTTAACTCTCTCCACCTGCCCGTTGCTCTCGGGGTGAAAACCCGAGGTAAGGCTGATCGAGACCCCCAGACGCTCCATAAACGCCCTCCAGACTCTCGAAGTGAACTGGGGACCCCGATCAGACACTATATCCTCTGGTACCCCGTAGTGCCGGAAGACGTGTGTAAATAAGGCCTCCGCAGTTTGTAGGGCCGTAGGGAGACCGGGCAGAGGGAGGAGACGACAGGACTTAGAGAAACGGTCCACAACGACCAGGATCGTAGTGTTTCCCTGTGAAAGTGGAAGATCCGTCAGAAAATCCACCACAGGTGCGACCAGGGTCATAGGAACGGGTAAGGGAAGACCCCATGAAATGGACAAAAATGAATGGCAACATATTGCCATTGGAACAAACATACACACGATGGAAAAGAGTGCTCAAATGTACGCCATTTCGCGGTATTTCTTATGGCAAACGGCATACGGCAAATGCCAAGTGTAATAACTCAAAATTACTATAGGTGGCGAGCTGCTCCAACGGGCAAAACATATTGCAAATGTACATGAAGACAAGACTCAAGGGTCAAATTTTGACATTTCCAAAAAATATCAAAATCACTATACCTCCTAAAAAAGTGCTTTCTTGGCCGTTTTTCGCGATTCTAACGACTTTTCGTTATAATCTCACGCATAGAAGATGTGTATAAACATATCCTTGTCTAATTTTAATAAAGTTAATTTTTATTAACTTTTTTATTGTCCATTTGCAATATGTTTTGTCCATTTGCAATATGTTACCATAGGGAAGTCAAAAGTCATGATGTTATGTCCATTTACATATATCAGTCATAGGAAGTCGGCTTCGAACCCAAAAGTCAGTGAGCAATGTCCAAATGGCATTTAAACTGACAAAATGATATATATCACTATGTTAAGCCTCAATCATCCTATAGGTCTATTTTTTGAAAAACGTCCAAAATGACCAGGGGTGCTTCTACATTGGGATCGTGATCTTAAAAGCCCATTGAAACATATTGCAAATGTACAGTGAAACATATTGCAAAATGTACAGCACATTTTACCAGGTCCATATTTTCAAAAGGGTTTTAAATGACTTTAGGGGGCTGCTCCTGGTCCAGGATCTTTATGGGAGTATCCCACTATGGCCCTAAGTCAGTGGGAGAAGCCCCCTGCTCATTTATGGAGTTCTTTCAATTTTAAAAAGTTGAAAGGCTGAGTGAATCATCTCCCTGAGATTATGTTAATGCCACCTTCCCTGAAAGCTTATTTAGTCAAAAATGCATTTAGGGGGTGCAGTGCCTCCAGGATCCGTGAGGGAGCATCCCACTATGGCCCTAAGTCAGTGGGAGAAGCCCTGCTCATTTATGGAGGTTTTCAAAAATGTTCAAAAATGACAGAGTCCACACTCTCTTCCATTGCTTTGTACAGTACATTTGCAATATGTTTCACTGTACATTTGCAATATGTTTCAATGGGCTTTAACATCACGAATATGACAAGATCTGTAAATACTTCAGAATGGTCAATTGACTGCCCATTGATCTCAGGATGGCCAGGGATTGATAGCGGTACCTGTCCATAGCTCGTTAGTGTTGATTTCAACATGTAAAAAAGCCCATTGAAACATATTGCAAATGTACAGTGAAACATATTGCAAATGTACAGTACATTTACCAGGTCCATATTTTCAAAAGGGTTTTAAATGACTTTAGGGGCTGCTCCTGGTCCAGGATCCGTGATGGGAGCATCCCACTATGGCCCTAAGTCAGTGGGAGAAGCCCTTGCTGATTTATGGAGGTTTTCAAAAAAGAAGTCCACACTCTCTTCCATTGCTTTGTACAGTACATTTGCAATATGTTTCACTGTACATTTGCAATATGTTTCAATGGGCTGTTAACATCACGTAATATGACAAGCTCTAAAATCCTGCAGGAATGGCCAATTGACTGCCCGTTGATCTCAGGATGGCCAGGATTGATAGCGGTACCTGTCCATAGCTCGTTGGTGTTGATTTCAACATGTCAAAAAAGCCCATTGAAACATATTGCACAATAGTACAGTGAAACATATTGCAAATGTACAGTACATTTGCAATATGTTTCAATGGGCTGTTAACATCACGAATATGACAAGCTCTAAAATACTTCAGGAATGGCCAATTGACTGCCCGCTGATCTCAGGATGGCCAGGATTGATAGCGGTACCTCGTCCATAGCTCGTTGGTGTTGATTTCAACATGTCAAAAAAGCCCATTGAAACATATTGCAAATGTAGTGAAACATATTGCAAATGTACAGTACATTTGCAATATGTTTCAATGGGCTGTTAACATCACGAATATGACAAGCTCTAAAATACTTCAGGAATGGCCAATTGACTGCCCGTTGATCTCAGGATGGCCAGGATTGATAGCGGTACCTGTCCATAGCTCGTTGGTGTTGATTTCAACATGTCAAAAAAAGCCCATTGAAACATATTGCAATGTACAGTGAAACATATTGCAAAATGTACAGTACATTTGCAATATGTTTCAATGGGCTGTTAACATCACGAATATGACAAGCTCTAAAATCCTGCAGGAATGGCCAATTGACTGCTCGTTGATCTCGGGATGGCCAGGATTGATAGTGGTACCTGTCCATATCTCTGGTGTTGATTTCAACATGTCAAAAAAGCCCATTGAAACATATTGCAATGTAATAGTGAAACATATTGCAAAATGTACAGTACATTTGCAATATGTTTCAATGGGCTGTTAACATCACGAATATGACAAGCTCTAAAATCCTGCAGGAATGGCCAATTGACTGCTCGTTGATCTCGGGATGGCCAGGATTGATAGCTGGTACCTGTCCATAGCTCGTTGGTGTTGATTTCAACATGTCAAAAGCCCATTGAAACATATTGCAATGAATACAGTGAAAACATATTGCAAAATGTACAGTACATTTGCAATATGTTTCAATGGGCTGTTAACATCACTTAATATGACAAGCTCTAAAATCCTGCAGGAATGGCCAATTGACTGCCCGTTGATCTCAGGATGGCCAGGCTTGATAGCGGCACCTGTCCATAGCTCGTTGGTGTTGATTTCAACATGTCAAAAAAAAAGCCCATTGAAACATATTGCAAATGTACAGTGAAACATATTGCAAATGTACAGTACATTTTGCAATATGTTTCAATGGGCTTTTAACATCACTAATATGACAAGCTCTAAAATCCTGCAGGAATGGCCAATTGACTGCCCGTTGATCTCAGGATGGCCAGGCTTGATAGCTGGTACCTGTCCATAGCTCGCTGGTGTTGATTTCAACATGTCAAAAGCCCATTGAAACATATTGCAATGTAATAGTGAGAAACATATTGCAAATGTACAGTACATTTGCAATATGTTTCAATGGGCTTTAACATCACTTAATATGACAAGCTCTAAAATCCTGCAGGAATGGCCAATTGACTGCCCGTTGATCTCAGGATGGCCAGGCTTGATAGCTGTACCATAGCTCGCTGCTGATTTCAACATGTCAAAAAAGCCCATTGAAACATATTGCAATGTACAGTGAAACATATTGCAAATGTACAGTACATTTGCAATATGTTTCAATGGGCTTTTAACATCACGGATTATGACAAGCTCTAAAATCCTGCAGGAATGGCCAATTGACTGTTGATCTCAGGATGGCCAGGCTTGATAGCGGTACCTGTCCATAGCTCTGGTGTTGATTTCAACATGTCAAAAAGCCTATTGAAACATATTGCAAATGTACAGTGAAACATATTGCAAATGTACAGTACATTTGCAATATGTTTCAATGGGCTTTTAACATCACGAATATGACAAGCTCTAAAATACTGCAGGAAAGCCCAATTGACTGCCCGCGATCTCAGGATGGCCGGGCTTGACGGTTTTAACTTATTGCAAATGGACAAAAGTCTGCCATAAAGTCACTATAATGAAAACGAAACACCTAGTTACGTTCTAGTTATGCGGGTCCAGTTCCTGGACTTATGTGTCGGCCTATCTGAGGCGACCCCAAATCCGAAGCTCGCCTCGAGCAGGTCATTCGGAGCCCGAGCAGCTTAATGGTGCTGAAAATCCACGCTTCTCGGCGTTGCTACGGGTCCTTGAATGAGCTATCGGACAGAAACGTTAGGGTCCGCCTCTCTATGGGCCGAGGCGGTTCTAACGCACCTAGCCTTGTGTCTCTGGGACTTTTAGAAATTTTGTCATTTTCGTGATGTAAAAATGAATTGAAAATATTGCAAATGTACAAGGCTGTTTCTGCCTGTGAACCTTCTAGAGCCCCATAACTCACCGGCACTATCAACATAAGCTCTAGAAAAGGGTTCTAAAGTTTCAGAGCTCTAGGTCTGACGGGTCTTTAATAGTTCGAACGTAAAGTAACTATTGCAGGCAGTGTGTGTCTGTAAGCCCCACACTATGTCACTCCCCATGGACTGTGTGCATGTGTGAGTTTTTCAAGGGATTCTGATGGGAGAAATGACTGATTTACAGTTCATTGGGGTTGCCTAATCACACATGTGAAGTTTTTGAAAATTGTGACCTTTTTAACCCTTCAAACAGACACTGTGACCACAATTTCTAAGGCACTTCCGGTTGTCACAGGAAGCTGTAGGTAGACACATATCCTCATTGGGGTAGGCTTTAACAGAATCCTGAGTTTTAAGTCTGTAAGTTAAGAACTGACTGATTCACACAGGTTTGAAAGTCTGTTTTTCACCAACAGCAGGTTGGGTACTGTAAAACACCTTAGGGTGATTTTAACCACTTCCGGTTGCTCCAGGAAGCTTAGAATCAACACAGGTAGACCTCATAGTGGCCTGATGGATTGCCATCAAAGACAGGTTCATAAGGCATTCATAACCCACATAGGCACCAGGTTGAATTTAGAGGAGCAGGCAATGTATTCCTATGGGGAGAGATGTCATAGCAAACGGTTTGATGTAAATACCCTGTTTTCACTATTAAGGGTTAATGCCACAGGGCCACGGTTAGGCTTGGTACAGATCGGGAGGTCCTAAGGAACGCTCCAGAAGTCGAATTCCAGTGCTTCTAACCCAAACGGTTCTGCCGCTGTCACTCAAAAGCAGCTGAAATTTAGGGCCAGGCTTCATTTAGGGCCTACTTTTGGCACGGTTGCTGCGGTCAGACCGAGTGAGCTACGGTCAAGCGGGCATCTCAAGTGAACTCGCAAGGCCTAGAGACTATGGTGATGTCATTGCAGGCTCTGTGTGTCTTTAAGCCCCACACTGTGTCACTCCATACCAGCTATGTGTTTGTGTGTGTGTGGGAGTTGTCTTGTAAATCTGATGGGAGAAATGACTCATTTACAGTTCATGAGGGTTGCCTAATCACACATATGAAGTTTTGTAAAGATCTGACCTTTTTAACCCTTCAAACAGCACCTATGACCCCTATTTAAAGCACTTCCTCCGGTTGTCACAGGAAGCTGTAGGTAGACACATATCCTCATTGGGGTATGCTTTAACAGAATCCTGAGTTATAAGTCTTTAGGTTAAGAACTGACTGATTTACACAGGGTTGAAAGTCTGTTTTTCACAAACTGCAGGTTGGGTCTATCAAAACACCTTTAGGGTGATTTTTACCACTTCCGGTTGCTCCAGGAAGCTTAGAATCAACACAGGTAGACCTCTATAGTGGTCTGATGGATTGCTATCGAAGACAGGTTCATAAGACATTCATAACCCACATAGGCACCAGGTTGAATTTAGGGAGCAGGCAATGGTATTCCTATGGGGAGAGATGTCATAGCAAACGGTTTGGATGTAAATACCCTGTTTTCACTGTTATGGTTAATGCCACAGGGTCAAAGTTAGCTTGCACAGATCGGGAGGTCCTAAGGAACGTTCCAGAAGTCGAATCGTGCTTCTAACCCAAACGGTTCTGCCGCTGTCACTCAAAAGCAGCTGAAATTGAGGGCCAGGCTTCAGTTTGGGCCTACTTTTTTGAACGGTTGCTGCGGTCAGACCGAGTGAGCTACGGTCAAGCGGGCATCTTGTTGAACTCAGGAAGGCCTAGAGACTATGGTGATGCCATTGCAGGCTCTGTGTCTTCAAGCCCCCACACTGTGTCACTCCATCCCATATCTGTGTTGTGTGTGTCTGTGAGGGTTTTCTTGTAAATCTGATGGGAGAAATGACCCATTTACAGTTCATGAGGGTTGCCTAATCACACATATGAAGTTTTGGAAAGATGTGACCTTTTTAACCCTTCAAACAGCACCTATGACCCCTATTTAAAGCACTTCCGGTTGTCACAGGAAGCTGTAGTTAGACACATATCCTCATTGGGGTATGCTTTAACAGAATCCTGAGTTATAAGTCTTTAGGTTAAGAAACTGACTGATTTACACAGGGTTGAATTGTCTGTTTTTCACAAAGTGCAGGTTGGGTTCATCAAAACACCTTTGGGTGATTTTTACCACTTCCGGTTGCTCCAGGAAGCTTAGAATCAACACAGGTAGACCTCATAGTGGTCTGATGGATTGCTATCGAAGACAGGTTCATAAGACATTCATAACCCACATAGGCACCAGGTTGAATTTAGGGGAGCAGGCAATGTATTCCTATGGGGAGAGATTTCATAGCAAACGGTTTGATGTAAATACCCTGTTTTCACTGTTAAAGGTTAATGCCACACAGTCACGGTTAGGCTTGCTCTGATCGGGAGGACCTTAGGAACATTCCTGAAGTTGAATTGTGCTTCTAACCCAAACGGGTTCTGCCGCTGTCACCCAAAATCAGCTGACATTTAGGCCAGGCTTCATTTTGCGCCTCTACTTTTTTGCACGGTCTATGAGGTCAGAGCGAGCCACAGTCAAGTGGGGCGCTCGCTGAACTCGGCACGGCCTAGAGACTATGGTGATGCCCTTTTTTTGTGTTGATTTCAGTCTGTCATTTTGCGATGTTTCAGCCCTATTCAAACATATTGCAAATGTACAAAAGTCAACGAGCAAGTCAGCGCCAATCAATCAATTAGATATCATTCTGACACCAAACTGATAAAAACTGACACCAAACCCACTTTTCCCATCTCATTTAGAAGCCAACAATCACATATATCAGGGCAGGCTCAAAATTCTGTTTAAATCATAGTAAAAATGTAAAACACCTAGTTACGCTCTAGCTGGGCGGGTCCAGTTCCGACATTATGTGTTGGCCTAGCTGAAGCGTAATCTCAAGTTTCGCTCGAGCAGGTCATTTGGAGTCCGAGCAGCGACTCCTTAATTGGTGCTGAAAATCCACGCTCGGCGCTATACGGGTCCTTGAATGAGCTATCGGACAGAAACGTTAGGGTCCGCTTCCTATGGGCCGAGGCGTTCTAATGCACCTAGCCTTGTGTCTCTGGGACTTTAGAACTTTTGTCATTTTCGTGATGTAAAATGAATTGAAAATATTGCAAATGTACGAGGCTGTTTCTCGCCTGAAAACCTTCTAGAGCCCCCGTAGCTCACCGTGCACGATCGACTAAAGGTCTAGAATGGGTTTCTAAAGTTTCAGAGCTCTAGGTCTGACGGTTCTTTAATAGTTCGAACAAAAGTAACTATTGCAGGCAGTGTCTGTCTGTAAGCCCTCACTGTGTCATTCCTCATTGACTGTGCATGTGTGCTTTTTCAGAAAATCACAGAAAATCACAGAAATCACGTAGAGCTCGAAACTCCACTTTAACGGATCCGTCTGAACACGCAGCAACTGATCCATAACTTTTGGGGAAAAAATATTTTTTCAACATTACGAATTGGACGCTTACAATTAATCTAAAATTAAAAGAGATAAATGTCTGGTTCTTTTTTTTTCCTTACACCATAGGTTCATGTACTTTGGACGTAAAGCTGTCAAATTAGTGCTCTATTTCCATTTTTCACCTTAATCCCAGAAAATGGGCCTTATCTCAAAAACCGTGAGTCCCTGACGCCATTCTGTTTCGGGCCAACTGCCCATATGGCCAAAACCCATGCCCTACCAAGTTTCGCCTCTTCAAAGAGTTTTCGGTTTAGAGAAAAAGCCAGGTCAATTAGGTGTATGTTTTGTACATTTGCAATATGAAGGCATTCGCCATCTGGTGGGATTAACATGAAGGGCGGAAAATGAAAAAATGAATTTATTTTATTAAACGGACATCGAAGTCCGAGAAAGTTCGCTTGATGACTTCCTGGAAGATTAGGCCCTAGGGCACGCACGCCGCCGGCTTATTTTAGAAACAATTTCGACGCCTAGTAAGGGAGCCGTACATTTGCAATATGCAGTTTCATCAAACATACAGCAAATGCCATCCGCCCCTTATGTAGGTAAGGGATGTAATTTACTTTTGGGTAGGTGTCTCGGAGCCTTACACTGAGCGCACACCGAACAGGAGGAAACGTAAAACCTCACGCCCTTTTCCAAGGTGGGCCACCAGTACTTCCCAGTCAGACAACGCACCGTCCGACCGATCCCGGATGACCAGAGGAGGGTGACGTGTGAACCCAATTTATCAACTGGTCACGGACAGCAAGCGGAACGTACCGACGCCCGACCGGACACTGGAGTGGGGCGGGCTCAGTGCGTAATGCCTGCTCAATGTCCGCGTCCAGCTCCCACACAACCGGTGCTACCAGACAGGAGGCTGGGATAATAGGAGTCGGCTCATTGGGCGCGCCTCGGTGTCGCATAGTCGGGACAGTGCGCCTGCCTTCTTATTTTGGGACCCTGGTCTGTAAGACAGGGTAAACACAAAGCGAGAAAAGAACATGGCCCACCTTGCCTGACGAGGATTCAGTCTCCTCGCTGCCCGGATGTACTCCAGGTTGCGGTGGTCAGTCCAGATGAGAAAAGGGTGTCTAGCCCCTCAAGCCAATGTCTCCACGCCTTCAGAGCTTTAACCACAGCCAACAACTCCCGGTCCCCACATCATAGTTCCTCTCCGCTGGGCTGAGCTTTAGAGAAGAACGCACAGGGGCGGTTTCGTGGCGTGCCGAGCGCTGAGAGAGCACGGCTCCTATCCCAGCCTCGGACGCGTCCACCTCTACTATGAACGCCAAGGAGGGATCCGGATGGGCCAGCACGGAGCCGAAGTGAACAGAGCCCTTAGTTGATCAAAGGCCCTACCCGCCTCAGCTGACCACTGCAGACGCCGGACCCCTTCAGCAGTGAGGTAATGGGAGCAGCCACCTGGCCAAAACCCCGGATAAATCTCCGGTAGTAATTGGCAAACCCTAAAAACGCTGCACCTCTTTTACCGTGGTAGGAGTCGGCCAATTTAGCACGGCTGATTTGCGGTCATTCTCCATCTCCACCCCTGATGTGGAAATGCGATACCCTAGGAAGGAGACGGACTGCTGAAAGAACAGGCATTTCTCAGCCTTCACGCACAGGTCATGCTCCAACAGTCTGCCTAGCACCTTGCGCACCAAAGACACATGCTCGGAGCGTAGCAGAGTATATCAAAATGTCATCAATATACACCACTACACCCTGCCCGTGCAGGTCCCTGAAAATTTCGTCTCACGAAGGATTGGAAGACTGATGGAGCATTCATTAACCCGCACGGCATGACCAGGTACTCATAGTGGCCTGAGGTAGTACTAAATGCCGTCTTCCACTCGCCTCCTCCCGGATACGCACCAGATTGTACGCGCTCCTGAGATCCAGTTTCGAAAAAGCGCACCCGTGCATGGACTCTGTCGCGGTAGAAATAAGAGGGAGCGGGTAACTGTACCTCACCGTGATTTTATTAAGACCTCGATAGTCAATGCATCGGGCGCAAACCCCCATCCTTCTTTTTCACAAAAAAGAAACTCGAGGAGACAGGTGAAATGGAGGACCGAATGTACCCCTGGCGCAGGGATTCAGAGACATATGTCTCCATAGCCGCTGTCTCCGCTTGCGACAGGGGATACACGTGACTCCTAGGAAGTGCAGCGCCTACCTGGAGATTTATCGCACAATCCCCCCGTCGATGGGGTGGTAATTGAGTCGCCTTCTTCTTACAGAAGGCGAGAGCCAAATCGGCATATTCTGGAGGGATGTGCATGGTGGAGACCTGGTCTGGACTCTCCACCGTGGTAGCACCAACGGAAACTCCTAAACACCTCCCCGAGCACTCTTTCGACCACCCCTTAAGAGCCTTCTGTTGCCATGAAATGATGGGGTCGTGATGAGCCAACCAGGGAAGACCAAGTACCACGGGAAACGCAGGAGAGTCAATAAGAAAGAGATTTTCTCCTGGTGACCTCCCTGCGTCACCATGGCCAAGGAGATGGTAACCTCCCTGATTCGCCCGGACCCTAATGGTCGACTATCCAGAGCGTGTACCGGGAAAGGTCTAACCACAGGAATAATGGGAATTCCTAAACTAACGGCGAATGCTCTGTCGATAAAGTTCCCAGCCGCACCTGAATCGACGAGCGCCTTATGCTGGGAATGCGGGGAGAACTCGGGAAAACAAACAGGTAAAAACAGGTGAACAACAGAAGACTCTGGATGAGTGTGGTGCCGACTCACCTGGGGTGACGCCAGAGTGCCCTGCCTGTTGCCTCGACTCCCAGAGGAACCAACCCGACACCGACCGGCAGTGTGACCTCTGCGGCCACAGATAGTGCACGTGTTGGTCCCTCCTCCAGCCTCTCTAAGGGCAGCCCTCCCAGTTCCATGGGTACCGGAGCGGGGAGCTGGAAGATGGAACGGACAGAGCCCTCTCTGGACGCCCGCGGGTGACCAGCAGGTTATCCAACCGGATGGACAAATCCACCAGTTGGTCAAACGAGATGGTGGCATCCCTGCAGGCTAACTCCGCCGGACGCCCTCGCGCAGGCTGCATCGATAGTGGTCGATGAGAGCTCTGTCGCCCATCCCGCCCGGCTGCCAGGGTCCGGAATTCCAGGGCGAACTCCTGGGCGCCTCGCCCCCTGCCTCAGGTGGAAGAGTCGTTCTCCCGCCGCCCTGCCCTCGGGTGGATGGTCGAAGACGGCCCGAAGCGGCGGGTGAACTCATCGGTGGTCCAGCGCCGCGTCTCCCTCGCTCCACACAGCGTTGGCCCACTCCAGAGCTCTCCCCGAGAGGCATGAGATGAGGGCTGACACCCTCTCCCTTCCCGAAAGAGCTGGGTGGACGGTGGCCAGGTACAGGTCCAGTTGGAGGAGAAACCCCTGGCACCGTGCTGCTGACCCATCATACTCCCTGGGAAGGGAGTGGCGCATCCCACTGGGACTGGCTCCAGGAGGGACGGGTAGATGGGGATCTGGTCGTGCCAGTCGAGACGCGGGAGAGACCTCCTGTCTCTCCAAGCGGTCCAAAGTCTGGACAACCCGGTCCATCATGGATCCGAGTTGTTGGAGCATTATTGAGTGTTCTTGGACACGATCCTCAACTCCAAGGGCTGGAGTGCCGGCTCCTGCTGATTCCATTGTATGGTGTGGAATTCTGTCACGATGTGCGCTACTGGGGTGAAATCAGGTGCAGGAGAGCGGAAAGTGTCGTAAAAGCGCACACTTTAATGGCACAAACAAACACAAGAAGGAAGGCGCCACGACATAAATACAGTCCAGGTGAATACAAAATACAAACACGAGACAACAAACGTTACCCGGAGAAAATGAGCCTGCACTAATTACGCATGTAACAAAGAACAATTCCACACAATGACAAAACATATTCACCGGAAATAAATACACGCCGCAATCACTGGAAAACAAACCAGGTGCGGGGTGAACAAGACAAAAGCAATTACAACAAAATAACAGCTGAGCGGCGATGGCTAGAAAGCCGGTGACGTCGACCGCCGAACGCCGCCCGAACAAGGAGAGGAGGCGACTTCGGTGGAAGTCGTGACAAAAACAATGGCTGCCAAATATTTGAAGAAGAACCAAAAACTAGAACAGTTAGTTTATTTAGTCAAAATATACAGTTGAAGTCAGAAGTTTGCATACACCTTAGCCAAATACATAAAAAATACCTATCTTAGTTCAGTTAGGATCACCACTTTATTTTAAGAATGTGAAATGTCAGAATAATAGTAGAGAGAATGATTTATTTCAGCTTTCATTTCCTTCATCACATTACCAGTTGGTCAGAAGTTTACATACACTCAATTAGTATTTGGTAGCGTTGCCTTCAAATTGTTTAACTTGTGTCAAACATTTCGGGTAGCTTTCCACAAGCTTACCACAATAAGTTGGGTGAATTTTGGCCCATTCCTCCTGACAGAGCTGGTGTAACTGAGTCAGCTTTGTAGGCCTCCTTGCTCGCACATGTTTTTTCAGTTCTGCCCACAAATGTTCTATAGGATTGAGGTCAGGGCTTTGTGATGGCCACTTCAATACCTTGACTTTGTTGTCCTTAAGTCATTTTGCCACAACTTTGGAAGTATGCTTGGGGTCATTGTCCATTTGGAAGACCCATTTGCGACCAAGCTTTTCACTTCCTGACTGATGTCTTGAGATGTTGCTTCAATATATCCACATCATTTTCCTGCCTCATGATGCCATCTATTTTGTGAAGTGCATCAGTCCCTCCTGCAGCAAAGCACCCCCACAACATGATGCTGCCACCCCCATGCATCACGGTTGGGATGGTGTTCTTTGGCTTGCAAGCCTCCCCCTTTTTCCTCCAAACATAACGATGGTCATTATGGCCAAACATAATGTCAAGCATAAGGGCACTGAGTTTGAAGGTAGGTTTTGAAAATCATCTACAGGTACACCTCCAATTGACTCAAATTATGTCAATTAGCCTATCAGAAGCTTCTAAAGCCATGACATCATTTTCTGGAATTTTCCAAGTTGTTTGAAGGCACAGTCATCTTGGTGTATGTAAACTTCTGACCCACTGGAATTGTGATACAGTGATACAACTATAAGTGAAAAAAAATCTGTCTGTGAACAATTGTTGGAAAAATGAATTGTGTCTTGCACAAAGTAGATGTCCAAACAGACAAGAAATTTGTGGAGTGGTTGAAAAATTAGTTTTAATGACTCCAAACTAAGTGTATGTTAACTTCCGACTTCAACTGTATTATCATTAGCACATGGTTTGGGTGGCTTTCATATATTACTTTTAATAGCCTGGAATGAAATACTAAAACTTAAACATGCTAAACATTAAACATTAACATTTATCAATAAAAAAAATGAAAGTAATACAAATTTAAACCAAACAGATATTGTTTTAACATTTATTTTTCAGAATTTCTTAACATCATGCATTACATTACTTTTTACACCATTGCCATAGCCTATGGTTCTTGAACAGTAATTTTAGATCTTGGTTAATACTTTTTTGATGGCGATTGCATTTGATGAACATCAGGGTCTATAATATTTTGTCACTAATTTAGCAATGGTCATGCCTGAATGTTTTTGCAGCGATGCAGAAACAAACATAATTTCCTTAGTCCTCCATTAAAATGTTATTTAGGTTCAGTTTTTTCACTCCCAATTGAATGCATAAAAAACACACAAAATGAACACTGAGATTGTTAAATCAACACCAAGTGTGGAGACTGTGTACCCATATACAGTAGACACCAGAAAAAGTGTTAAATTAACACATCGCTTAGTGTAAAGCCTTATTCAAATATTTCCCAGAGTGCCTTTGGAGTAAATGGTATGGCTACCATCCATGATGGTACTTGTTAGTGACAGATACACCATTGTTCCATTCATCCATTTTCAGTCCTATGGACTTCACTAAGTAAGATCCTAAGTGAATATGTTATAAAAACCAAAAAAAAATATTATTTAACACAATACCGTAGTACCTTCAGAAAGTATCTATATATCTTGAGTTATTCCACATTTTGTTGTGTTACAGCCTGAATTCAAAACAGATGAAATATGTTTCTTTCTCACCCATCTACACACAATACCCCATAATGAAAAAGTGAAAACATGTTTTTAGAAATTTTTGCAAATGTACTGAAAATGAAATACAGAAATCTAATACCTGAGTCAATACTTTGTAGAAGCAACTTTGGCAGTGATTACATCTGTGAGTCTTTTAGGGTACGTCTCTAAGAGCTCTCCACAGCTGCTGGATTTGCAACATTTGCCCATTATTCTTTTCAAAATTCTTCAAGCTCTGTCAAAATGGTTATTGATCATTGCCAGACAATCATTTCAGGTCTTGCCATAGATTTTCAAGTAAATTTAAGTCAAATCTGTAACTTGGCCACTGAGGAACATTCACTATCTTCTTGGTAAGCAACTCCAGTGTAGATTTGGCCCAGAGTTTTAGGTTATTGTCCTGATGAAAGATGAATTCATCTCCCAGTGTCTAGTGGAAGGCAGACTGAACCAGGTTTTCCTCTAGGAACTGACTTAGCTCCATTCCATTTCTTTTTTATTCTGAAAAACTCCCCAGTCCTTAGCAATTGCAAGCATACCCATAAAATGATGTAGCCACCACTATGCTTGAAAATATGGAGTGTGGTACTCAGTAATGTGTTGTATTGGATTTGCCCCAAACATAAGACTTTGTATTCAGGACATGAAGTGAAATGCTTTGCCACATTGGTTGCAGTATTACTTTAGTGCTTAATTGCAAACAGGATGCATGTTTTGGAGTATTCTCTGTATTCTGTACAGGCTTCGGTCTTTTTCACTCTGCCAATTAGGTTAGTATTGGGGAGTACCTACAATGTTGTTGATTCATCCTCAGTTTTCATCCTATCACAGCCGTTAAACTCTGTAACTGTTTTAAAGTCACCATTGGCCTCACAGTGAAATCCCTGAGCAGTTTCCTTCCTCTCCGGCAACTGAGTAAGGAAGGACGCATGTATCTTTGCAGTGACTGGGTGTATTGATACACCATCCAAAGTGTAAAGAATAACTTCACCATGCTCAAAGGGAAATTCATTGTCTGCTTTTTTTTACCCATCTATCAATAGGTGCCCTTCTTTGTGAGACATTGGAAAACCTCCCCTGGTCTTAGTGGTTGAATCTGTGTTTGAAATTCACTGCTCGACTGAGGAACCTTACAGATAATTGTAAGTGTGCGGTACAGAGATGAGGTAGTCATTCAAAAATCATGTTAAACACTATTATTGCAGTCCATGCAACTTATGTGACTTGTTAAGCAAATTAAATGTATACTCCTGAAGTTATTTAAGCTTGCCATAACAAAGGGTCTGAGTACTTGTTGACTCAAGACATTTCATTTTCAGTTTAGATGACTTAGGTAGTTGCCTCAAAATGCTCCTAATCCTTCTCCTCACAACGCTCCTAATCCTGACACGCATGCTGAATGCAGGTTGCAATTGAATAAAAATTCCAACTGTTGGATGTCCTAACTCTAGCTGGATTCCAATAGCAATTAAAAATCGCTTTGCAAGCAGATAGGGTTTGCAAAATTCCCAGGTTTTCCAGACATCCTGGTTGGAAGTTTGCTGGAAATGGAATCAGGAAATTCAAAGTCCTTCAGCCAGGATTTTTGGCATAGTCACTAGTGATGTGCTTTCACCAAATTGTGCCGAAAAACGGTTAACTACTCAGAGCTTAACTCTCTGTTCACAATGCATATTAGTGACATCTGCTGGTCAGCAATAAATAACAGTGTGATTATCAGATATACTTTTTTTATCCACTATTTTCATAAAAACACTGTGGCTCAGTGGTGTTGTTGGCTTTCAGTTGGAATACCAGTTGGGATATAATCAGTTGGAATACCAAACAGGATCTTACATCAATTTCAAAATCGGAATCTATGGCATTATTTAGGATGCTTAAGACAGAAGCTTATATGATCCTAAATAATTGTTTTAACAACAGTGCAGAATGTGTGGTTTTACATTTACAATTGTCAAAATAGTTTGCCTTCAACAGGATTCGACCTCATACCCTCACTTCCCCACTCTAACTGCTAAGCTACCAGTCAGGTGAGATCCGAGACAGGATTGTGTCAAGGCACAGAACTGGGGAAGGGTACCAAAAAAATTCTGCAGCATTGAAGGTCCCCAAGAACAGTGGCCTCCATCATTCTTAAATGGAAGAAGTTTGAAACCACCAAGACTCTTCCTAGAGCTGGCCAAACTGAGCAATCGGGGGAGAAGGGCCTTGGTCAGGGAGGTGACCAAGAATCCGATGGCCACTCTGACAGAGCTCCTCTGTGGAGATGGAAGAACCTTCCAGAAGGACAACCATATCTGCGGCACTATACCAATCAGGCCTTTATGGTAGAGTAGCCAGACGGAAGACACTCCTCAGTAAAAGGCACAATGCTGCCCGCTTGGAGTTTGCCTAAAGGCACCTAAAGGAATCTCAGACCTTGAGAAACAAGATTCTCTTGTCTAATTGAACCAAGATCGAACTCTTTGTCCTGAATGCCAAGCGTCAAGTCTGGAGGAAACCTGGCACCATATCTATGTTGAAGCATGGTGGGGGAAGCATCATGCTGTAGGGATGTTTTTCAGCGGCAGGAACAGGGAGACTAGTCGGGATCGAGGGAAAGATGAACGGACCAAAGTACAGAGAGATACTTGATGAAAACCTGCTCCAGAGCGCCCAGGACCTCAGACTGGGGTGAAGGTTCACCTTCCAACAGGACAACGACCCTAAGCACACATCCAAGACAACGCAAGAGTGTCTTCGGGACAAGTCTCTGAATGTTCTTGAGTGGCCCAGCCAGAACCCGGACTTCAACCTGATCTAACATTTCTGGAGAGACCTGAAAATAGCTATGCAGCGACGCTCCCCATCCAACCTGACAGAGCTTGAGAGGATCTGCAGAGAAGAATGGGAGAAACTCCCCCAAGCTTGTGGCGCCATACCCAAGAAGACTCAAGGCTGTAATCACTGCCAAAGGTGCTGCAACAAAGTACTGAATAAAGGGTCTGAATTTATTTTTTATTTTTATTTATTTAACCTTTATTTAACCAGGTAGGCAAGTTGAGAACAAGTTCTCATTTACAACTGCGACCTGGCCAAGACAAAGCAAAGCAGTTCGACACATACAACAACACAGAGTTACACATGGAGTAAAACAAACAATACAGTAGAAAAACAAATGTATATACAAAGTGTGCAAATGAGGTAAGATAAGGAAGGTTAGGCAACAAACAGGCCATGGTGGCAAAGTAATTACAACACAGCACATAAATGATGTGCAGCAGATGAATGTGCAATGTAGAAAAACTGGGGTTCAAAGGAGCAAGACAAACAAACAAATACGGTAGGGGATGAGGTAGTTGGTTGGGCTATTCACAGATGGGCTATATACAGGTGCAGGGTGAATACTTATGTAAATGTGATATTTCAGTTTATTTATTTTTTTTAACAGTTTTTGCTTTGTCATTATGGGGTATTGTATGTAGATTAATGAGGGGGAAAAAACAATTTGATACATTTTAGAATAAGGCTGTAACGTAACAAAATGTGGAAAAGGGCAGGGGTTCGAATACTTTCTGAATGCACTGTACATGCAAATGCTCACACTCTTACACAAACCCAGTACTCTCAAGAGTGCCACACAAGTACTATAAACATGTTCACACACATAAATACAGCTGTTATTTCAGAAAGAGGCCAGATGATTGCAAAAAAAAATGTTCAGGACATAATACATCATATCTGTTTATCGAACTTGGCAATCGATTAAACATTATAAGATATCGCCCCGGTGCTCGTCATGTTTATAATTCTGATTGACATTCTCTGCTTCCTTGCCAAACTAGTAATATGATTTCTCCTTGAGGCCACTTCGCTGTTATTGTGAAACAGTTGCCCAATAATAGTGTAGCTTCTGTAAGATACTAACTAGCTTGGAGAACACCCCATCGTTTCCAATTTTAATCAAACATATTTTTATATTCTGTTGTAATGTTAAGTAGTTAAATCAATGATTAAGACTTCTCCATGTTTCTTTAATTAAGATGGTGGGTAAGGCCTGTGTATCCATGTGTCATTGTACGCACTGATGGCCAGTCCAGTGTGATTTTCTCCACCCACGAATGTCCCAGTAGTGATGGATAGTCTCCTTTCAAGACATTGAGTGGCAGCTTTTCAGTTTGCCCGTTTTACTGAACGGTGACATCAGTGATGCCTCTCACAGCGACATATTCACCTGTGTAAGTGTTTAACATGTTGTGTGCTGGCTGAAGTGGAAGGTGTTTAATTGTATTTTTCGGAGACTGTGCCTGACACAACAGGCTGCCCCTCTAGCAAGGGAGAGACTGTAGCCGTGCGCCCCCCAGTAACAGTCAATATATTCAGTGTGACTTCCTCATCTGATGAGTTACTCAGCTATGTGTTTTCCTTCTCAACAGTGTGAACATGTCTCTTTTTCTTTCTTGTTTTCAGTCATTGACATTTTCTCTGAGCTCTTTTTATTTCTATAAGCTTGTACCACAGGCTCGGAAATCCATGTCCTTACACCAGCAATGCAGACGCCTGATGTCCAGTCTTGCCACAGCGGAAGCATGTGCCTTGATTTCCCTGTGTCTGATTTTCAGTTGCAATTCTGTGCACTTTTCCTGATGAACTCAACTGCTAAGCCTCTTTAGCAGCTAGTTCTCCATGGACACACTGACTTCAATAGCTTTTGCCAAGGTCAGTTTACTTTTAATAGTCTATTTTGTGTAGCTTCCCTCCGTAGGCCTCATACTAGTCTGTTTCTAATGGTGTCATTTAGAACTTCATTAAACAGTGCTCTGATAGTTTATTTAATGCAGAAACAAACGTAGTCACTGATTCCCCTCTTCCTGATTTCTTTTGTGTAACCTAAACCTTTCAGCAATAACTAGCGGTTTTGTTGAAAAGTGTCCTTTCAGCATGTCTGGCTCAGCAGGCTACATACAGTGCCTTGCAAAAGTATTCAACCCCCTTGGCGTTTTTACTATTTTGTTGCATTACAACCTGTAATTTAAATATATTTTTATTTGGATTTCATGTAATGGATATAC
The DNA here is from genome assembly GCA_030435695.1 of Brachymystax lenok tsinlingensis. Taxonomy (NCBI): domain Eukaryota; kingdom Metazoa; phylum Chordata; class Actinopteri; order Salmoniformes; family Salmonidae; genus Brachymystax; species Brachymystax lenok. The sequence continues at coordinate 38,342,983 of CM059787.1, read as the reverse complement.
ACAAAATAGTCCAAATTGGTGAAGTGAAATGAAAAAAACGTGTCTACTTGTTTCAAGATCTGGTGCAACCAATTACCTTCAGAAGTCACATAATTAGTTAGATTGCACACAGGTGGACTTTATTTAAGTGTTACATGATCTGTCACATGATCTCAGTATCTATATACACCTGTTCTGAAAGGCCCCAGAGTCTGCAACACCACTGAACAAGGGGCACCACCAAGCAAGTGGCACCAGATCAGGGTTGGGTTATAAAAAACATATCAGAAACGTTGAACATCCCACGGAGCACCATTAAATCCATTATTAAAAAATGGAAAGAATATGGCACCACAACAAACCTGCCAAGAGAGGGCCGCCCACCAAAACTCACGGACCAGGCAAGGAGGGCATTAATCAGAGAGGCAACAAAGAGACCAAAGATTACCCTGAAGGAGCCGCAGAGCTTCACAGCGGAGATTGGAGTATTTGTCCATAGGACCACTTTGAGCTGTACACTTCATCGGCAGGGACTGGGAAACTGGGCAGAATGTCTTGGAATGTCTTGGAATGGCCTGGTCAAAGCCCAGACCTCAATCCAATTGAGAATCTGTGGTATGACTTAAAGATTGCTGTAAACCAGCGGAACCCATCCAACTTGAAGGAGCTGGAGCAGTTTTGTGACTAGATGTGAATAGTTATGCACGCAACATTTTTCTATTGTTTTGTCTTATTTCAATTTTTTTTCATAATAAAAAATATTTTGCATCTTTAAAGTGGTAGGCATGTTGTGTAAGTCAAATGATACAAACCCCATTTTAATTCCAGGTTGTAAGGCAACAAAATAGGAACAATTCCAAGGGGGGTGAATACTTTCGCAAGCCACTGTAGTAAATTAAATGTCTTTGGCCGCATTACACAAAATAATGTAGGCACAAGTTTATTCAAACCATTCCGTATATGATAATAATAATAACAATTTATTACATTTCTATAGCGCATTTCATAGAATGTCAAAGCGCTTCAAGAGCAAAAAAAACAAACAAGCAATATATCATGACAGGTTAACCAATAGAGACCAAGCCTTTGAAAGCTGCATCCTCCAAAAGTGGAGAAAGGGTCAGTTCATGGCTTGAGCGAAGGGAGCTGGACAGAGGATGGTAGATGATGGTGATGGAGTCTGCTGATTAACTCCACTGCTCAATACTTTCATCAAACTGTCCAATGTTTCCAACAATTCCAGACATTTTTATTTCTCAATAGGCTCTTGATTGTCACTCCTCAACCACGGCAATATTTTCCTCAGTCATGTGGTCTTAATGTACTTCACTCATTGACATTCCATCCTCAAGTTCGCTCATTGAGCAGTTTTTAATTCCAAAATTCGTCTTCACAGTTAAATAAATGTATTTTCCTTTACTCACTGTATATTCCTCCCTTTTTAATCAAGTTGTTTTCCCACTCAAACGTCGGCCTCAAATCCTTTTCTGCCATCCTTGATGAAGCGAACTCTCTCTTAGCTAGCTAGCTCGACTATGCACTTGCCTCTGCTAGCAATACACTGTGCTAACATTAGCCTAGACTGTACCACGGAAAATAACAGTTCTAAACTTGTAAAACCTGTAGGTTCAAACTCAGGGCTCTATTCAATCAGATCTGCTTTAGCCGACATCCGCATAGTAGTTGTTTTGGCAGTGTCGGATGTGGAACTGCATTAGAGCTGTCAAATCAGCAAGCGGCTCCTGGCATGCCTAAACCATTGGCTGCACCAAGTCGCATTAAGAGAAACCCCATGCAGCCTTGTTTACAAGTTCAAACACTGGAATGTGATATGTAATCTACACCTCGACTAGGATGATAGAAACCCTCATTATTTTGTTTAATGATTTTTCAGTTTGAGTGTAACTATTTCTACATTGCTTACACTTTCTCATTCCGAACTTTTAATGCAAATGGGGTGGGTGTGTCTTCTGACAATGATCGCAAGAGCAGCTGCTCACTGATTTGATGGCTCGAACACAGTTGGACCTCTGACACCACCAAATCATCCACTATGCGGGTGTCTGCTATTGCCGGTGAACGCTTGATCTGATTGAGTCTAGACCTTACTTGTCACCAATCTTTTGTTATGTAACCACTTCTTTTCAACAATTAAATAATGATGAGATGGGAGACAGGAAATCAGTCCAGCCATTTATGTAGAATGTGACATCTCAACACACACATTACCCATGCTCTGCGTATACAACTACGGTAAGTATGGATGTGCAAATGGTACAACCCTAATATATAACAATCTAAGTTGTTTTCTAGTTCTCATTTTAATATAACTATTCATTTGTATTACAGTTAATTTTGTTCATAACTGTTGTTTACATACAGTTCTACCATGTTGCAGCTGAAGGGGAGTGTGCATTTACTTTCCATTTTACTTTTCCCTCACTTCCGGTCCATTTCACCTGCTGGCGGCAAAAAGCCTGTCTGTTTCAGTGATCAGTTCATTCTATGTGCTGCAGGTACAGATACAGGGGGGTTAGGCGGTAGGACTGTGTGTATATGCAGCTTCCTGAGGTGCCCCCTCATACTCCAACAACTCCCTCATTGTGCCCTCAGCAGAGTGTTTAGGGTGTGTGTGCTGGGGGTGAGGGGGAGGGGTCTGCAAGGTAAGGGGCTCCCCCATTTTGAAGTGATTGGGGTTCAAAGGACCGGGTTTATTTCTTAATAAGCTGAACTTCCGGGTCTGGTCAATACCCACACATTTAGATAAACACATGCAGACACACACACACCCACACACACTCTCACACACACGCAGATGCACACACATGCACACACAAACACAGAATTATTTCAACCAGCATTCCAACAAAGTGCTTCAGACCTCCCTAAAGGCATTAGCATGCTTCATTTTGGCTGCACACACAAACACAGAACCCCTCCCCCCACACACACACACTCATTTATTTCAACCAGCCTTCCAACAAAGTGCTTCAGAACCCCCTAAAGGCATCAGCATGTTTCAGTTCAGCTGGCGGCTATGCGTTGTTGGCTAGGCAAACAGAACATGTGTGCTCTCATACTCCCTTAAAAATCTACAAAGAAGCGGCAATAGTACTGTTTGTCAATTTTGAGATGCCGTAGCTAGTGTACACTTCCTCAAAATAGTCTGACTTAATCTAAGATAACTGTCATTAATTTGACATTTTTGCAGAGGAGATCTTAGTCGAAAATTTTGCATTTACCGAAGTTGTTTCGTGCAGTATTTCTCAATGAAAGAATGTGCATGAAAACGAGTCATGTCTCATTGAATGGCAACAAAGACTTTATTGAAAAATCGCTACAGTTGACTAATCACGGACAAAGGGAGTAGACTTCGGCTCCCGAACTTCGGCTGGCCTGGATTATTTTTAGTGTGTGCCCAAACAACCGAAAAAGCCCTTACCAAAGTCCAAAACGAACAAAAACTTCACAAAAATGTAATCAAAATACACTATATATACACAAAATGATGTCGACACACCTTCAAATTAGTGGATTCTGAAATTTCAGCCACACCGTTGCTGACAGGTGTATAAAAATGCCTTACTGAAGATCTCAGTGTCTTTCAACGTGGCACCATCACAGGATGCCACCTTTCCAACAAGTCAGTTTGTCAAATTCCTACCCTGCTAGAGCTGTCCTGTTCAAAGTGCTATTATTGTGAAGTGGAAACATCTAAGAGGAAATACAGCTCAACCGCGAAGTGGTAGTCCACACAAGCTCACAGAACAGGACCGCTGAGTACTGAAGCGCATAGTACGTAAAAATCGTATGTACTCGGTGGCAACACTCAGTACCGAATTCCAAACTGCCTCTGGAAGCAACGTCAGCACAAGAACTGTTAGTCGGGAGCTTCATGCAATGGGTTTCCATGGCCGAGCAGCCGCACACAAACCTAAGATCACCATGCGCAATGACAAGTGTTGGCTAGAGTGGTGTGGACTCTGGAGCAGTGGAAACGCGTTCTCTGGAGTGATGAATCACGCTTCACTATCTGGCAGTCCGACGGACGAATCTGGGTTTGGCGGATACCAGGAGAATGCTATCTGCCCAAATGCATAGTGCCAACTGTGAAGTTTGGTGGAGGAGGAATAATGGTCTGGAGTTTTTCCATGGTTCGGGCTAGGCCCCTTAGTCAGTGAAGCGAAAATCATATCGCTACAGCATACAATGACATTCTAGAATATTCTGTGCTTCCAACTTTGTGGCAACAGTTTGGGGAAAGCCCTTTTCTGTTTCAGCATGACAATGTCCTCGTGCAGTGAGGTCCACACAGAAATGGTTTGTCGAGATTGGTGTGGAAGAACTTGACTGGCCTGCACAGAGCCCTGACCTCAACACCATCAAACACCTTTGGGATAAATTGGAACACCAACTGCCAGCCAGGCACTAATTGTCCAGCATCAGTGCCGAAACTCACTAATGCTCTTGTGGCTGAATGGAAGCAAGTCCATGCAGCAATATTCCAACATCTAGTAGAAAGCCTTTCCAGAAGAGTGGAGGCTGTTATAGCAGCAAAAGGGTGACCAACTCCATATGAATGCCCATGATTTTGGAATGAGATGTTTGACGAGTAGATGTCCACATACTTTTGGTCATGTAGTGTATGTTTTGAAGCCCTCAGTTATAATCCTAACCCTTAGCCTCTTCTCGCCTTAGCCCCAGCAACATGCTGGTTGTTAGAAAAACCTCCCACACACAGCTTAACCTTTTAGCACTCCATTGGGATTCTATATAATGTCTTTGAAAGCCTGAGTGGCTGTGTAACAAGCATGTGAATGTCAGAAAGAACCAACAAGTGTTTATTACAAGGTTTTAGGAGTATATTTGAAGCATATTTTCTTGGACCTAGATGTGTTTATTTGTATGGATGCGTCCTCATAGGCTTGGGTGGTTGAGTTGGGTTCGCTGACAATGTTGAGAGCTGAAATGGCCTAACCCCCATGCCCCTTTGGGTGAATTGAACATTGATAGCTGCTGAAGCGTCTTGGGTGGTTGTTGTAGGTCATATTGCAGCAACGTAATGGTTTTCAGATGCTTGTTCTTGAAGATAGAAGCTGGTGTGTATAGTTCCTCTTATGTGGACATGAATGTTTTTCAACATGGTCACTTTGTGATGCTTTTGCAAAAAGATATGCATCATGGTTATTGGCGCCAAAGTCAATTTATTGCATTCAATGTTCCTTAGGGCTATAGTTGATGGTGATCCGGTGAGGAGAACATGTGGTGCGGCACCAGACATTATAGAGCCCATACACAACACTACTACAATTTAACACATTTCTGTACATTTACAGCAACACTTTCACAGTTAGCTGCTGTAAGTCTATATTACAGTTTTTTTCAATTGTTTACACGCAATTTTGAAAACCGGGTTCTTTTTTTCAAAATATAATCACAATTATCCAAACACCACACTCAATTTGCATAATTCCTAGATTGTTTGCAAAATGACACACTTCAGTCAAAACATACACACTTCAGTCAAAACATATACACATATTTGTGAAAATGCTATTAGTTTTCATTTAACCAACACAGTCCTCAATGATCAGACACTATTGCAGCCAGTTTCACACTGCTGTGATAAATAAAAACACAATTGTAAAAAAACTAATTTTAGGAAATAGCATGTGCTAGATTTTTGGCCAGACATTGTTATGTAAGGGATAATTTAGATGAAAAAAGTGACAAACCCACAACATTCTTCATGATTAGTTTGAGATATAGGGAGAATGTACACAAATAGGCCTACTATAAACTTACCAAGCACTGCACAACACTGATGCTGCAGACTGAATATTTCAAGTATTTATTTCAATACTTACAGTATTTCTTACCATAATCAGTTACAGTAATCAACCAACAATGAAATCAATGAAACAAATAAAATCTGTAGACAAATAAAAATTACTGCATGAAGTACATACACTTTGACTGAAGAAAACGACTGTAAAAGCAACAAGAATACTGTAACTATTCATCATCTCTCCGTCTGGCTGGATCAGGCCATAAGATTTCATCCACATCACAGGCTGTGTCTTCATTGGCAAGGCACCGTTGGAAGAATCGCCTCGTGTGACGAATCCACCCCTGCACAGAAGCTGCTTCGATATGATCACAGGCCTGCTCCATGGCCTGAATGAGGGGCAAACGGTCATAGGGCCGCAGGTCGTATACCTTCCACCGCCATGCTGAAAAAACTCTTCTATTGGATTCAGGAAGGGGGAGTATGGGGGAAGGTATAAGACTTCAAATTCAGGGTGCTCATGGAACCAATTCTGGACCAGAGCAGCCCGATGGAATGAGACATTGTCCCAAACGACAATGTACCGCATCTGGTCCACTTGGTTTAATGCTGTGACAATCTCGTGCAATCTGTCAAGAAATGCAAGTATTAGATTTGCATTATAGGGTCCCAGATTTGCATGGTGGTGGAGGACCCCATTTTGTGTAATAGCAGCGCAAAGGGTGATGTTACCCTCGCTGCCCTGGCACATTGGTGATTGCCCTCGCCCAATTACATTTCTCCCTCTTCTTCTTGTTTTCGCAAGGTTAAATCCAGCCTCATCCACATATATAAATTCATGTTGAATTTCTGCAGCATCCATTTGCAAGACTCTCTGAAACACAGTAAAAGACAATAGGATGCTATTCAATATCTATTGCACAGTATTTTTTTGTGCCAGAACATTATGAGCAGTGCACAATACCACTCCATAGTAAGATGAACAATACATACCTCCACATACTCATTGCGCAGATGTTTCGCTCTCTCTGAATTTCAGTCAAATGGTACCCGATGCAGTTGCTTCATGTATATTTGATTTTTCTTGAGGATTCGACCTAATGTTGACAGAGAGACTCGTTGGATGTTATTGAAAATATGGTCATCATTGATGATATTGGCTTTGATTTCTCGCAGCCTGATACAATTATTGGTCAAAACCATGTTCACAATGGCGGCCTCTTGTGCACGAGTGAACATAGGGCCCCTTCCACCTTGGTGTCCTCGACCCTCAATCCTATGTAAAACAAATATATAAAAAAATACACATGCAGCCTACTGTCAAATGTCACAGTAAACAATATTGATGATAAGTACAGCAAGCTTCAGTTTCAATGTACTGTGTGGTTAGCTTACCTGTTTTCTCGATGAAATGTCCGAATTACTGACGCAACAGTATTTCTGCTGAGATTTGGTTGAACTCTTTGTCCAGCTTCCATCAGTGTCAGTCCATGGTTGATAACATGGTCAATAAGTGTTGCCCGGATTTCTTGAGTCAAATTTGGTCCTCGTCTTCTTTGTTCAGGTTCTATCAACTCTTCAAGTCCTTCTCTACCTCTTCCTCCACCTAGGCCTCTTCCTCTTCCTCTACCTCCTTCATCTCCTCTTTGAGCTCCCCCTCTCATTCTCACTCTTCTTCTTCTTTTTCTAGCTCCTTCCATTTTTGTTGAAGACAGGTGAACTCACCTGCTGCCTTTTATAGCACACCTGAGTGCTGCGTTTTCAAATTAGCACATGTGTGCTTCCACACCTGGTGGATGTGATTATCCAATTCGTTCATTAGTGTGGTCATTGGCAATCCGGGGCTTTGTAATGACAAGGAAGTAACCTCAAAATCCTTATCTGTGTCTAAGGTGTGAAAATGTGTGTAGAGTTTTACAAATCACTGTGTGTAATGTTTTGCAAAAAGGGTGAAGCAGACATTGTGTGTAATGTTTTGCAAATCTGTGGAGGTGTTTTGCTCATTGGAGTAGAATTTGGCAAATTGTGTGGACATTTTTATTTTAGTGTGTAAACAATCGTAAAAAACTGTAAAGTACAGTACTGTAAAGAACAATGCATCATGGGGGATAATTTACAATACAATTTTATGGTAAAGTACTGTATTACCTGTTTTTCTGTATATTTACAGTAGCATACTGTGAATTATGCATTGTGGGAAAATGTCTACATTAAAGTACAGAAAAGATGTGCTTGTAAGTCCTGTGCCATTATTTTATATTTTATGATTTCATTGTAAGAATAATATAATTGAACTTAGCTGAATAAAATAGATGAAAAGAATCCCATTCCCGAGCGAGTGCACATATGAAGCGGCTATGTTGAGCATAAAAGTGATCACTTGAATGCGGTACTATACTCTAGATTTAGAGTTATTTGGCAAATTTGTGAATGATACAAACCTTAGAATGTCTTAGGAATCAAAACTTATATGGGCGGCATGATGCGACTGTCAAACAGGGAAATGGTTCCTTATCCCTTTGAGGGAGGGGGGGTAAATACAGGGGAATATATTGATAAAAGTCACCTTGTCCTAGAGAGATTTACACGGTAATCAAAACGTCAAGCCCGGGAAAACCTACACAAAACACAGCCCTTATTTTAATCGTTTCTAAAATCCCCTATAGGAAAAATGAATTTTGGAAAAAAACGATTGGAACCATTTCTTTGCTTGACCGCTAGGTTTTATGGGTATTATGACTCATACTATTTGAAAAAGTCAACAACAAAAAACTTTTCCTAGCCTCAGGCTGCACACCCTGTTCTCTCATCAGGTGATCATATTTTCACCACTCAGACTATTCTCAATTTAATCTCGTCTTGACTAATACGTAAAATGTGTTTAGATTTAGAATGGCAACTTATCAAATGGGTAGGAACAGGGCAGTGGAAAGAAATACATGTAATCTGAATGCACTCGAATAGTGAATGGAGGACGCCTTCCCACAGCTTAAATCATGCTGGCTAGGCTACTCCGGTTTTATAGTGGAGCAGCTGAGAAATACATGTAGTAGCAGCTGGGATCCTCTTTTTAGTGGCAACCATCAAAACTCGGCTTTTACACGAAATTGCATATCGAAATGTCTGGGTTTATACTAACACTTATTTCACTTCACACATCAACCACTGTTTGAGGAGTATGCAGCTTCTCACTTCGCGACAGGTGATATTCTGCCCAAACTCTGCATGCTGTGGCTGTCCAATCACGTTCATGCAGCTACCCAGAGCTTAATTTGGGAAACCAAGTGAAATTTGTTCTGGAACACTGATAGTAACATGCTTTCACAACAAAACATATTTAATAAATCTGTTAACAGCCCCTATCTCTGCGCACTCGAGAAAGGAATGAAGGAGAGAGAGGAGGAGATGGAAACGCAGAGTGGTGAGATACTATGAAGCTTAAGGTCAGCCTATTAATTATGAAAATATAAAAATGCCCCATTACTAGGCTATTCAAAATCGAATACAAATTCACTCGAATTGCAGGCTAACTCTATAAGCCGCCCTGCACAATAAATGAACCAACAGAATCGCTAAGGCCTATATGTTCTCTCCCAGAAACTCATGGATAGAAAGTTTGGAGCGTAGAATAAATTAACCAGTTCATTCAGTATGCATGATAATACAGTCCACACTCAAAGGCAATTACTAGGATTAGTTTATTTTGGAATATAGGATAGACCAATTCATTACGAAAGACAACTTAAATCTATGTTTTGTTTAAAGTTTTTTCTGACGTTCATAATACACGGTAGGCTATTAGGCTATACAGTGCATTCGGAAAGTATTCAGACCCCTTGACTCTCAAATTGATTAAATATATTTTTTTCCCCTCATCAATCTACACACAATACCCCATAATGACAAAGCAAAAACTGGTTTTAGAAATTTTGGGAGAAAAAATCTAAAATACTGAAAAATCACATTTACATAAGCGTTCAGACCCTTTACTCAGTACTTTGTTGAAGCACCTTAGACAGTGATTTACCGCCTCAAGTCTTCTAGGGTATGACGCTACAAGCTTTGTAGTTTCTCCCATTCTTCTATGCAGATCCTCTCAAGCTCTGTCAGGTTGGATGGGGAGGGTCGCTGCACAGCTATTTTCAGGACTCTCCATAGATGTTAAATCGGGTCCAAGTCCGGGCTAAGGCTGGGCCACTCAAGGACATACAGAGACTTGTCCCGAAGCCACTCCTGCGTTGTCTTGGCTGTGTGCTTAGGGTCGTTGTCCTGTTGGAAGGTGAACCTTTGACCCAGACTGAGGTCCTGAGCACTCTGTAGCAGGTTTTCATCAAGTATCTCTTTATACTTTGCTCCACTCATCTTTCCCTCGATTCTGACTAGTGTCCCAGTCCCTGCCGCTGAAAAACATCCCCACAGCATGATGCTGCCGCCACCACCATGCGTCACCATAGGGATGGTGCCAGGTTTCCTCCAGACGTGACGCTTGGCATTCAGGCCAAAGAGTTCAATCTTGGTTTCATCAGACCAGAGTATCTTGTTTCTCATGGTCTGACAGTCCTTTAGGTGCCTTTTGGCAAACTCAGAGTGGGCTGTCATGTGCCTTTTACTGAAGAGTGGCTTCCATCTGACCACTCTACCAAAAAGGCCTGATTGGTGTAGTGTTGCAGAGATGGTTGTCCTTCTGGAAGGTTCTCCCATCTCCACAGAGGAACTCTGTGCTCTGTCAGAGTGACCATCGGGTTCTTGGTCACCTCCCTGACCAAGGCCCTTCTCCGCCTATTGCTCCGTTTGGCCAAGCTGCCAGCTCTAGGATGAGTCTTGGTGGTTCCAAACTCCTTCCATTTCAGAATGACGGAGGCCACTGTGTTCTTCGGGACCTTAAATGCTTCAGAAATTTTGGGTACCCTTCCCCCGGTCTGTGCCTCGATACAATCCTGTCTCAGAGCTCTACAGACGATTCCTTTGACCTCATGGCTTGGTTTTTGCTCTGACATGCACTGTCAACTGTAGGACCTTATATAGACAGGTGTGTGCCTTTTCCAAATCCTGTCCAATCAATTGAATTTACCACAGGTGGACTCCAATCAAGTTGTAAAAACATCTCAAGGATGATCAATGGAAACAGGATGCACCTGAGCTCAAAGCAAAGGGTCTAAATACTTATGTAAATAAAGTGTTTCTGTTTATAATTATTTATACACTTGCAACAATGTCTAGGAACCTGTTTTCACTTTGTCATTATGGGTTTTATGTGTAGATTGAGGATTTTTTATTTTATTTAATCCATTTTAAAATAAGGCTGTAACATAACAAAATGTGGAAAAAGGGAAGGGGTCTGAATACTTTCCGAATGCACTTTATTGTTTAATGACACTTCATTAATTCAGGTTATTTTCTGGGGGCTTGGGCTCATAATAAGGGCTTGTGCATTTGCATAAGCTCTAACATGCATATTGGTGTTCTACATGCAATGTCTTAAATGCTTTGAATTAATAGTCACCTTAGAAAGCACTGTCCATTCCGTTGTGTTTGGCTTTGAAACAACATCCACAACGACCATGTTTTCCACTCAGTTTCAACCTGTTGTTTAACTTCTTTCTTCAAATCGATCATAACAGTGAGGTAAAAATGTTGAGTTTTAAAAGCACAATACTCTTTTGATGACAAGTGTTTGATGTGATTTCTGATTGCATTGGCATTGATGTCAGAGAGGTTAGAGGGGCAATGGATCCCTGAGTACCAGCCCATTAGCGACCTGACAGTCGTTAAGGTGTTGGGTACTACCAACGCATGTCCAGGGTGCATAAAAGAAGATTACCAATTACCGACTCAACGGTCACATGGAATTTGACTGCGGTCATGACTTGTGACTGCCGATGTGGCGGTAATAAGGTCACCGCAACAGCCCTAATCAGGGGTGAGTGAGGGCACTTTGTGGGGAGTTTGAAGGGAAAGGGACAAGGGTCTTTAGTGTTCATTACCTTTCTCCTCTGGGCAGGTGGCTCTCACAATAAAACCTGCTGAGTGAACTACTTGTCCCAGATTAATAGTTTTGATAACAGAGAGAGAGAGAGAGAGAGAGAGAGATAAAAAGTAGAGAGAAAAGTGGACAGAACGAGATGGAGAGAGACGGGGGTAAAGAGAGAGCAGAGAAACAGGAGCCGTTGAGAGGGGGGAACCACCTGGCAGTCACCCAGTGAGATGTCAGCAGCCTCTAGATTAGTGGCGATACATTACCCCGGCCCATTAAAACATTACACACATTGATTGGTGCTGACGGGAGGACCGCATGACCAGACCAGCATGAGGGAGGGGTGGGGGCTGTGTGGCCGAATGGGCAGACCTGGGTTCAAAAACAACTTTAAAAATGTTTAAATACTTTATCTGGGCATGATTTAACTTCCCTGACACATTGGAACAAATACAATAATCCAAACAAATACTGCAATCCCACCAAGCTGGCACTCAAGAGCAAACGCTCAAAGTATTTGAATGATTTCAAATAGTGTTTTAACCCAGGTCTGCATGTGGCCATACGAGTTTCTGTTACCTGAGCTCTGATTTCTATGGGCTGAGGTCTTTGTTCCGTGTCTGTTCACTCCAGCCTTGTTACATTAGTTCAGGGAACCTTTCAGAGAACAACAAACAGAAGACTAACCATGTTTGATGATGTGCTTACACACAACACATCTGAAGGGGTTTCATGGGTTAGGCCTACATCAATTGCAAAGAGACCTGAAAGAAACACAGTTTATAACCATAAAACCAAAGCTTGATTATCTCTTTGATGAAACTACAGATTTTAGTGGCTACTCTCCACGTGGAAACGATGGTCTATGGTCTGTTCAATGTTTACAAAGACTGTCTCCATTCTTTCAAATCTGTCATCACCGTTTGTCCTCAACACATAGCTATACAGTAGATGGCACTCTCTCCTGACCCATAGACTACAGTCAAGGGTACCATTTAACTGTAGGGTCCATCCATACACAGGGCTCAAATTGAGGTGGAATGTGGGGTTATGCCATACATCTTGGGAAAGAAAAGGGCCAGTGCATTCAAAAACATGACTTCCTTGTGTTTTATATATACGGTATACAGCATTTCCACACTATGAGGTTCAAATAATACTGTGAAATTGTGAAAATTATGATCATTCACTTTCAGTGTTAGCGCTGTTTGAGCTGTTTTATATATAGTACAGTATACAGCCTTATCTTGACTTTCACTGAAGAGTTCATATTCTATTCTAAACTGTAGAGGACAAAGGAAGTTAAGTCAAATGGGAGAGGCCCGGCGGCGTCGCAAGCGAGTGAACACAAATGAGACGTGAACGTTCTCCCTACTAATAAACTCGGGGGATGATACCCCCCCACGCCTCCCCCTCCTTCCCCGCCTTACACGCCATCCCTGTTTGATCTTCAAAGCCCCCTCTCCTAGATCACTAAATAATTACAGGCAGCAAGGCAAACACACACGCGCACGCACACACACACACACATGCGGCGAAGCAGGGTACAGGGGTAATTGAATGTACAGCAACTTGAGATATGGTGATGGACAGATTCCCATTAAGCAAATCCATTGCAGCGCAGATTTCCTGCCATGCATCTCGGGGGGCAAGTCTCGTTCCAACAGATCATAATCCACCTAGCTGACTGAGGAGTGGGACACACACAGTCACAAGGTAATTCAAAATATAATGTATAGATAGGTATAAAGTCTATAGCTAGGTTTCAGCATCAGTTCTTTGTGACATAATGCCCTTGAGTTCACCCTTGACTTTCCTCTTAGGCACAGTATTGTTGGTTCAGCATCAGGCTGACAATGTAAATGCAGTGTGTGTGGTGAGTGTACGAGAGAGAGAGAGAGAGAGAGAGAGAGAGAGAGAGAGAAGGGACAGCGAGAGAGAGAGAGAGAAGGGACAGCGAGAGAAAAAGAAAGGGGGAGGAAGAGAGTGAGTGAGAGCACACACCAGAAGGAGCAGCTAATGGCATTCCCCTCCATTGAACATAGAGTCAATTTTCAGTAAACAAGGCTAGATTGTGCACTTTTGCTTCATGAGGTGAACAGAGCAGCGAGCTGGCCTGAACCCTTGACCTTGCCGCAGTCACTGGGGCTGTCATGCCAAATTATATCCCCAAGCCAAAAGGTGTCCCCCCCTGCGTCAAAATGGGATTCAATAAACTATTTCAGTAACTCTGCGTAACGTCCATTGGTTCAAGGGGAGTGGGGAGTGCGCAGGTGGGCAAAAACAAACCGGAGCCTACGTAACATTTTCTAGCCACATCTGCTATGAGGAGCCAGTTATATTTATTTATCTCTATCAAAAATCATATATTTAGTTTTCAAAATGAAATTAGATCAAGTGACAATTGGCCTAGTGAAAAGGTGAGACAATAGAGCAAGATAGAGCAAAATGTTCAGCGTCTCACTTATGTCAGTATGTTCTCTCTTCTTCCCAACAAATGAAATTCCAAAGCCATTCAACTACAAATTTCTCTCATACGGTTAGGTTTGATTGACAGCTGATGAGCGTGTGAGGTTTTATTTTGATATGTCTTCAGTTTCAGATCGAAACACATTCCAATCCGAGCGACTCTATTGTCTGACACACACACATACAAACACACACGCACCCATTGTCTGACTGTAGCATACAGTATCAGGTCCATTTAGTCACAGATAATGGCATGGGATTCCTTAAGGAATTCCTGGGATATACAGTGCCTTGACTTTTTCCACATTTTGTTACGTTACAGACTTATTCTAAAATTTATTAAAAACAAATTCTAATTCTCATCAATTTACACACAATACTCCATAATGACAAAGCAAAAACAGGCCTCCATCATTGCTATTGAAAAACAGGCCTCCATCACTCCATCGTTCCTCAATGGTAGAATTTTGGAACCACCCAAGGCTCTTCCTAGAGCTGTCCGCATTGGCCAAACTGAGCAAGCGGGGGGAGAAGGGCCTTGGTCATGGAGATGGTCACTCTGACAGAGCTCTAGAGTTCCTCCAAAGTTTTGGGGGAAATAGACCACAGCCTGTTGTTTCCAATGGGAACAAATGAGCCATAGTGGGCAGAACAAGCAAGGAGGGGGGCAGAGCCAAGCACGAGCTAGCGAGATCCTATTGGCGCGTTCTAGCATAATCTGCATATTTTCATTAGGGAACACCTACAATGCGTGTGCAATAACTCAATTTGCCTTTGCACTCCTTCTAAACAACGCATTTTTTTTTTTAACTTTTGCAAAGATTAAAGTTTACAAACCTTAGCACACTCTGTTCATAAAATATTCTAGTTTTGAAAACAGAAAACTGTATTGAGATAAAATGTTTCGTCGATGAAAACATTTTCAGAATGTCGGCCAAAATCCATCTCGTTGTCACGATCTCCTGAAGTGACGGACCAAGGCGCAGCGAGGTATCCAGTATACATTCTTTATTAAAGCAACGTAACTGGCAAAACAATAAACAAACCGAACGAAGATCATAACAAGTGACCTAACAAAGCTATGCACAAACAATAACCCACAAAATCCTATAGAAACAACCCCAAACATATATATGGTTCCCAATTAGAGACAACGACACACAGCTGCCTCTAATTGGGCACCATTACCCCAACATAGATATACAACACCTAGAACAAAAAAAACCTACACCAAAAAACTAAACTAAACATGCCAGCCTATAACTATCAGGCCTGAACGTAACACTCGTTCAATCTTCTCCCACTTTACATTAAAACATCCAGTGAAAGATCTGTCTCATTGTCTGTGGTTCCTCTGTAGAGATGGGAGAAACCTCCAGGACAACTATCTCTGCAGCACTATACCAATCAGGCCTTTACGGTAGATTGACTAGACAGAAGCCACTCCTCAGTAAAAGACACATGACAACTCGCTTGGAGTTTGTCAAAAGGCACATTAAGACTCTCAGACCATGAGAAACAAGATTCTCTGGTCTGATGAAAGCAAGATTGAACTCTTTGGCCTGAATGCCAAGCGTCACGTCTGGAGGAAACATGGCACCATCCCTACGGTGAAGCATGGTGGTGGCAGCATCATGCTGTGGGGATGTTTTTCAGTGGCAGGGACTGGGAGACTAATCAGGATCATAGCAAAGATGAACGGAGCAAAGTACATAGAGATCCTTGATGAAAACCTGCTCCAGAGCGCTCAGGACCTCGGACTGGGGTGAAGGTTCAACTTCAAACAGGAGAACGACATTCAGAGACTTCGGGACAAGTCTCTGAATGTCCTTGAGAGGCCCAGCAAGAGCCCAGACTTGAACCCGATAGAACATCTCTGGAGAAACCTGAAAATAAATGTACAGCAACTCTCCCCATCCAACCTGACAGAGCTTGACAGGATTTGCAGAGAAGAATGTGAGTAACTCCCCCTGTGTAAAGGGTCTGAATACTTAAATGTGATATTTCTGTTTTTATTTTTAATAAATTGGCAAACCTGTATTTGCTTTGTCATTATGGGGTATTGTGTGTAGATTAAATTCATTTTTTCTCATCAATCAGTTTTAGAATAAGATCGTAGGGGTCTGAATACTTTCCGACGGCACTAATTGGTGTAAATGAATGAATGGAAGAATGCAAATGCTGTGCATGTGTGTGTGTGTGTGTGTGTGTGTGTGTGTGTGTGTGTGTGTGTGTGTGTGTGTGTGTGTGTGCATGCCTGTGTGTGTGTGTGTGCATGCCTGTCTGTGTGTGTGTGTATGTGTGTGCGGTTGTGTGTGCATACCTGTGCGTGGGTGTGTGCATGCCTGTCTGTGTGTTTTGTGTGTGTTTGTGTGTGCATACCTGCGCGTGCGTGTGTGTATGCCTGTCTGTGTGTTTGTGTGTGTGTGTGTGTGTGTGTGCATGCCTGAGCATGCCTGAATGTGGGCGTACGTGAGTGTGTGCGCACCAGGCTGCCTTCCCTCTCCTCTGGGACCCATTAAAACTGACAGGGTTAAGCTCAGAGGCAAACACAACATGGCTTTAACAGAACAAAACACACATATTGTTACACACTGTTAGACTGACAGCAATCAGATCCACTTCTCGTCAATCCTCTCCTGGCTGTTTATTAGGGCCTTTGGGTTTTCTGCTCTGTTTCTTTGTTTCATTGTTCCATCCCTCCAGCTCTCCATTCTCTGTCTTTCTATACTTCCATCTCTCTATCCCTCCATCTGAAAGCCACCCCTCTTCTAATTAAGGTGAAAAAGACCTGGAACCTGATACTGTATTCTTTATGACGCTCACTGAAAACTCTGTCAATGAGGTCAGTTACCAGCCACTGCCTTGTGTGAGTGGGCTACAGCAGATGTTACAGCAAAGAGAGACAGAGAGGTGGGGGTGTGTGAGCGTGTGCATGTGCGTGCTTGGGCCTATGCTATTGAAATAACTGGCAATGTATTGAGAGTCAATGTGAACAGTTAGGAGTTTGACGTGTGTAAGAGTTGATTCTTGACTGGTGTCACTGAGCGGAGCATTGCCCTGAGATTATGTTCTGAAGCCTTTGATCAATTGTGAAATGATGTCCTGTTACGATCCAAGCTTTGAAGCAGGTGCATGGGACACAAAGCACCCAAAACAATACACAGAAGTGAAAGCAGCTTACCACACAACCCAATTATGAGACCAAGTCATATAAGCATGAATCATCGGAGTGTTTATTCAGAAGTTAAACGAAGCAATTCAATCTGGGCACGCCATCCTGAGAGTCTGAAATACAAGGTTAACAGAAACAACAAAGGTGTGAGTTGTAACTGAGTGACATGCTTTTTACTTTCCACATGCTAGTAGTGTATGGTTGACACACTAACTACATAGCAGCTATCTCACTACAGCATCAGTGCAGATCCATAGTGTGTATGGCCCATGCATTCCCAATGTGTCATTGACTGAATTCATTTAACTCTACAATTTGGAAATATATAAAGTTGCCTCAGCCACATGAATACAACAAATAAACACATTAAAATTAACGGAGGAAACAAACACAAAGTCAACATATTTATTTCCATTGGGGTCCCCGTCCGCCTTTGTCTCCTCAGATGACTGCAGGGAATAAGTTCAGCGGTTCGTCTGGATGACTCCTGCTCTCTTTGCCACATTTCCATATGACACAACCAGACCTGCAGGGCATTGAGCCAATAGGAATGGAGGATGCAAAATGCATTAGGAGAAAGAGAGAGAGAGTAAGAGACAGAGTGAACGACAGAGCAAGAGAGGCAGAAACAGAGTAAGAGACACAGAGAGAGAGACAGAAAGAGTAAGAGGGAGTGAACGACAGAGAGAGCGAGAGCGAGAGAGAAAGAATGCGAAAGAGAAAGAGGGGGGTGCTTCTATTTAAAGGCGGTTTCACTAGTAAACACTAAACTATGAGGGTGTGTGTGTATAAATGGAAAAGCTTAGTTAAAACGCATGTGTGAATGTTCAAATATACAGGGAACATTAGTTGATGAGAGAGAAGGAAAGAGACAGAGACAGAAAGGGACAGAGAAAGAGAGAGAGGGAGAGAGCGACAGAAAGAAAATAACGAGCAGTTTCAGGGGATAGGTCGACCTGATTGTGTTTAGTGAGAGTGGCAAAGGCCAGGGCTGGACATTTAGGCAAAAATAATCCCTCTGTCATTGCCAATATATATACCAGCCTACAAATCCAAATCCATCTCTCCAATAACTCACTCTGTATGGCAGCTATTCAGAATGAAGTGATACTATGACGTGTTCTCAATGCATACAGATATGGGAGAGAACTGCACTATATATTGTATGCAAAAGTATGTGGACACCCCTTCAAATTAGTGGATTTGGATATTTCAGCCACACCCGTTGCTAACAGGTGTCCCCCAAAAATTGCACACCGCCATGCAATCTCCATAGACAAACATTGGGAGTAGAATGGCCTTCCCGAAGAGCTCAGTGACTTTCAACGTGGCACCATCATAGGATGCCACCTCTCCAACAAGTCAGTTCATCAAATCTTTGCCCTGGTAGAGCTGCCCCGGTCAACTATAAGGGCTGTTATTGTGAAGTGGAAACGTCTAGGAGCAACAACGGTTCAGCCATGAAGTGGTAGGCCACACAAGCTCACAGAACGGGACTGCCGAGTGCTGAAGCACGTAAAAAATACTCTGTCCTTGTTTGCAACACTTACTACCGAGTTCCAAACTGCCTTTGGAAGAAACGTTAGCACAATAACTGTTTGTCGGGAGCTTCATGAAGCCACACACAAGCCTAAGATCACCATGCGCAATGCCAAGCATCGGCTGGAGTGGTGTCAAACTTGCCGCACTGGACTGTAGCAGTGGAAACGCGTTCTCTGAAGTGATGAATTACACTTCACCACCTGGCAGTCCAACGGATTAATCTGGGTTTGGCGGATGCTAGGAGAACACTACCTGCCCCAATGCATAGTGCCAACTGTAAAGTTTGGTGGAGAAGGAATAATGTTCTGGGGCTGTTTTTCATGGTTCGCACTAGGCCCCTTAGTTCCTTTGAAGGGAAATCTTAACGCTACAGCATACAATGACATTCTAGACGATTCTGTGCTTCCAACTTCCAACAGTTTGGGGAAGGCCCTTTCCTGTTTAAGCATGACAATGCCCTCGTGCACTAAGTGAGGTCCATATAGAAATGGTTTGTCGAGATCAGTGTGTATGAACTTGACTGACCTCCACAGATCCCTGACCTCAACCCCGTCAAAAACCTTTGGGATGAATTGGAACCCTGACTGCGAGCCAGGCCTAATCGCCCAACATCCGTGGCCGACCTTACTAATGCTCTTGTGGCTGGGTGGAAGTAAGTCACTTCAGCAATGTTCCAACTTCTAGTAGAAAGCCTTCCCAGAAGAGTGGAGGCTGTTGTAGCAGCAAAGGAGGGACCAACTCCATATTAATGCCCATGATTTCGGAATGAGATGATTGACGAGCAGGGGTCCACATACTGTTGGTCATGTAGTGTATGTATGATCTCCTGTCTTCCAGACCCAGTCACTCCAATAGCTAGTTAGTATTCAGCCAGCACCTCTCACACCAGAGAGATGGGTCCTGTCACATCACATTAGACTGAATTAGATGAAACACGTTCTTCTCGTCTCTGCCTTGTCTCTGCCTTTCTGCACAAAGCATCCCCAAAGGTCCCATAGCCAGATAACATTTTATCTCTTCAACCATCCTAATCCCTTAGCCATGTGTTTCAGTATCTCATCTATGAGGCTAATGTTTTCTGAAGTCATCACTACGGACTTGTCCGTTGTCCTCTATCTGTTATAGCTAACATCCCTGCTACAGATTAAGCCTTTATCACATTTCGCACACTTTTATAAAAAACTGCTTCTCTCTCTCCCTCATTCAACCCTCCCTCCCGCTCTCCTGCTCTCAGGAAAATGTATTCTCCATCAATAAGAAACAGTTTTGTTTCTGAGTTTCTCTCTCTCTCTCTCTCTCTCTCTCTCTCTCTCTCTCTCTCTCTCTCTCTCTCTCTCTCTCTCTCTCTCTCTCTCTCTCTCTCTCTCTCTCTCTCTCTCTCTCTCTCTCTCTCTCTCTCTCTCTCTCTCTCTCTCTCTCTCTCTCTCTCTCTCTCTCTCTCTCTCTCTCTCTCTCTCTCTCTCTCTCTCTCTCTCTCTCTCTCTCTCTCTCTCTCTCTCTCTCTCTCTCTCTCTCTCTCTTCTCTTTCTCTCTCCTGGGTGTATGGAGTGGGCTGACTCATTAGATGTATGAGTGTCTTAAAGCCATGCTAGTTTAGAGTTCCTCCTACGGTCCGTTATCCTAAACGCTATGAGGACTGCTGCCTTGCCTTTTACAGGGAAGGGAGATAAGGGCTTATTGCATTTCCCTGCAAAAGGAAGCAGAACAGTGTATTGTCGTCATAAATCACTGTGGCTCCCATCACTTTTGTTTGCGCACATGCACGCACACACACGCATGCACAGGCACTCACGCACACACACAGGCATGTACTGTATGCACGCGCACTCACACACACACATATACACACATACTGCAGTGCATCCACATACAGCCATGCAAATACACACTCACACATATACACACTCCCAGAGCAAAAACACTGTCCCCTCTCCTGCTGAGTCGTCCTTGATGTTAAATTGATTTTCTCTACCGGTTTCTTAATGAAACTTCTTATTCTGTTCCTATGATTTATGCCGCTGGCTGCCACCTAGCCCCATCCCCAGCCTTCCATCCTTTCTTCCTTCCCTCCCTCCCTCCGTCCCTCCCTCTCCCCTGACACTAACGACTGTGAGAGGACCGACCATACATCCAGGAAGATTTTTGTTGAGGAATCCATTTGTGTGGCGGGTGCAGGCTGGGGAGGTGGACAAGAGAGTAGTCAACATGGCTCAGCAAAGACAGCAACCTATGTGCTAAATGGGGAATAAACCAAAGAGGCAGATAGTTAGGGAGTTCACCCGACTTCAACAACACCGCGCAGACTAAGGAAAATTAAGAATTATTATACAAAGTGCCTGCAGTGTCCCTGTATTTTTATGTGCAATACATTTGTGAGGTCAAATACAAGGTCAAATCATGGTGTCAGTGATCTTCAGGACGGAAAGTCGAAGCTCTAGAAAGAGGCCCGAGTACCCGAGTTGGAATTCCGAGTTGGATGAATGTTCAAAGCGATTTTTCCTGTCGGAGCTGGTTTCTTTCCGAGTTCCCAGTTGTCTTGAATGCGGAAAGAGAGAGAGAGCAATGATGTGGTGCACATATCAGCACTAATTTCAGAACTACTGGATAAAAAGTATACCAAAGTACCAGAGAATCTCTTTAATATTCCCAGCTAGCACATAATGTTCTGAGAACCATGTTTTTTTTTACCTTGGTGAGAGCGTGGTTTTCCTATGGTTATTTTGCATACGAATGTCCCACAACTTCCTGGGAATTGCTTTGCTTTGAAACAATTCTCAGCACATTGAAGGAACTTGACATAAAAAGATACACACTACCTTTCAAAGGTTTGGTGTCACTTAGAAATGTCCTTGTCTTTTAAAGAAAAACTCATTTTTTGTCCAATAAAATAACATAAAAATGATCAGAAATACAGTGTAGACATTGTTAATGTTGTAAATGACTATTGTTGCTGGAAACGGCTGATTTTCTATGAAATATCTACATAAGCGTACAGAGGCCCATTATCAGCAACCATCACTCCTGTGTTCCAATGGCACGCTCTTTTAAAAAGAAGGACATTTCTAAGTGACCCCAATCTTTTGAACGGTATTGTATATATTTTATTACTTCAACAGAATGTTTCCTAAAAGTTAAGACATTGTTACATGTAGGAAAGTTCTCCAACTGGTTTGACATTGGAAATGTTCTCAAATAGTTCCAAGAATGTTAAGAAACAACGTTTTTCTTTGGGAATTTCAGTACTTTAGCATAACGTTTCCTACAGGTTTCCTCATGGTTCTATTTAAAGTCCTGTTTTCAAATTGTACCGAGAACGTTAAGAAAACTTTCCATAAAAACCACAAGAGAATTTTAGTAATGAATGTTCTAAGAACGTTATTTAAAAACATAGTTTCCATTCTCAGAACGTTATGAAAACTTTCAATAAAAACGGAAAAAACTTTAGTAACATTCTAATAACATTAATTTAAAACATATACATTCCGTTGTCAGCAAAAAATCTATCCTCTATCTTGTTAAGTGTGTTCAGGTGTGTTGGCCGCCACCCACTAATTGGCCACACCTGCTCTAACTGAGTACTTGTTTCCTTTGAAATAGGGTCTGTTTGAATAGACTAAAAAGAACAGCTTTGTATACAAAAAAAACTAACTCCATCCTGGTGGTGAATTGAAATAATTCCATGAATAGAGAACTGAAGAGTATAGGTTTGAATCTCACTGATGCTGTGTCACAATAAAGAATTGTTTAAATTATTAATGCCTAATGACATGTACTTCCATGCGTCCTATCTGTGCTTGGAGTTCAAAATAAGCTAGCAGTGTTATTACAAGTCTTACTGGAAAGAAGTTATTCAAAAACCTCCAAATAACCTATAATTTGCATTCTCAGAGCGTTAATAAAACCTCCCAGGAAAACATTCAAGGAACCAGTGTAAAACATTCTCAGAACCTCCCTGCAACCTAAAAATAAACTTTCCCAGAACAGGCAAACATTTTCACCTTTGTCCTCAGAACATTAAAAAAAAATTCTCAGAACGTTTAAAAAATGTTTTGTTTTACCAGTCAGGAAATGTATGGCTTTCACAATCAATGTGAAACCCCAAAAATACATTCCCACAACTTCCAAGGAGTCAAATGACCTAGCTGGGTTGTTAGTCATCTCTGTGACTCTCTCCAGTCATGATAAACTCTGACATGTTACATACTGATTTGGTTCCCTGAGGACAGGGTGGACGCTAAAGTAATTGTTCATAATTCTGTCATTATTCACTCAATATATCATCTTATACTAAGTGGGCAGGTTGAATTGGATTTGGCCACAGGACAAAAAAACAACACAAATTTGAGATCATTTCAGTTTTCCACAAGGGGGACACCCATACCCAAAAGTTCCCTTTAAACTATAGACCTAATGATCCCACTCCCCATCCCTTGCAATTACACCCCCTCCCCAGTCATGAGTCGTGACTATCCTGTCCTGTGTCAGTGAGTGTTACTAACCTGTAACCAGGATTGGGGAGTAACGGATTACATGTAATCTGTAAGGGATTATAAAAAAAATACGTAACTGTAATCTGTTACGTTACCAGCAAAAATATTGTAATCAGGTAATTAGATACTTTTGAAAAACTAGATGATTACTTTTTCTCAATGACATTCAAATCAGAATTGATAAAAAGACACAAGTTTTAGTTTGTTCCACCTGAGCGAGTCTGACCACAAGTCAGAGACCACTATGATGACACACTAAATGTGTTTGATGGATCGCGATAGCAGGAATAGGCTTTTGTATGCTACAAACCAAGCTACGTCTTCGATTGGTGCGACTGCTGTCAGCATCCAAAGATTATCCAACTTGAATAAACGCTTGGAGGTAAGGATGACAGCAGTGGTGTAGTCTACATCTACATAGCACATTGATGTGAATCACACTGCTGCTCTCTCATTTAGCTATTTGCACCTTACAGATTGTGGTTGTTGTGGATGGCTGTTCACAAATCTATATGTGTATTTGAACCCAAAATTGGTTGAATTCAAGAAGTTTAAACTTTCTATCAATCATTGTTTTTGAACCCAGTGGACAGCCAGTGAAAAATGAACTCTTGCAACAGATGCATATTGCGGATCCAAGCCTATGGAATAAAAGTGGGGCTTTTATTGCTCAATCTAATTCATGCTGATAAAAAAAAATACATAGACCTAGACACATGCTCAAACTTGTACACTTTTGATAGACTTAGGGGCAATCTGTAGTTGCTACATCCATTTTTGGACTTATAAATTATATACAGTGAGGGAAAAAAGTATTTGATCCCCTGCTGATTTTGTACGTTTGCCCACTGACAAAGAAATGATCAGTCTATAATTTTAATGGTAGGTTTATTTGAACAGTGAGAGACAGAATAACAACAAAAAAATCCAGAAAAACGCATGTGAAAAATGTTATAAATTGATTTGCATTTTAATGAGGGAAATAAGTATTTGACCCTCTCAATCAAAGATTTCTGGCTCCCAGGTGTCTTTTATACAGGTAACGAGCTGAGATTAGAGCACACTCTTAAAGGGAGTGCTCCTAATCTCAGTTTGTTACCTGTATAAAAGACATCTGTCCACAGAAGCAATCAATCAATCAGATTCCAAACTCTCTACCATGGCCAAGACCAAAGAGCTCTCCAAGGATGTCAGGGACAAGATTGTAGACCTACACAAGGCTGGAATGGGCTACAAGACCATCGCCAAGCAGCTTGGTGAGAAGGTGACAACAGTTGGTGCGATTATTCGCAAATGGAAGAAACACAAAATAACTGTCAATCTCCCTCGGCCTGGGGCTCCATGCAAGATCTCACCTCGTGGAGTTGCAATGATCATGAGAACGGTGAGGAATCAGCCCAGAAATACACGGGAGGATCTTGCCAATGATCTCAAGGCAGCTGGGACCATAGTCACCAAGAAAACAATTGGTAACACACTACGCCGTGAAGGACTAAAATCCTGCAGCGCCCGCAAGTTCCCCCTGCTCAAGAAAGCACATATACATGCCCGTCTGAAGTTTGTCAATCAACATCTGAATGATTCAGAGGACAACTGGGTGAAAGTGCTGTGGTCAGATGAGACCAAAATGGAGGTCTTTGGCATCAACTCAACTCGCCGTGTTTGGAGGAGGAGGAATGCTGCCTATGACCCCAAGAACACCATCCCCACCGTCAAACATGGAGGTGAAAACATTATGCTTTGGGGGTGTTTTTCTGCTAAGGGGACAGGACAACTTCACAGTATCAAAGGGACGATGGACGGGGCCATGTACCGTCAAATCTTGGGTGAGAACCTCCTTCCCTCAGCCAGGGCATTGAAAATCGGTCGTGGATGGGTATTCCAGCATGACAATGACCCAAAACACACGGCCAAGGCAACAAAAGAGTGGCTCAAGAAGAAGCACACTAGCCAGTCTCCAGACCTTAATCCCATAGAACATCTGTGGAAGGAGCTGAAGGTTCAAGTTGCCAAACGTCAGCCTCGAAACCTTAATGACTTTGAGAAGATCTGCAAAGAGGAGTGGGACAAAATCCCTCCTGAGATGATACAAGAAACGTCTGACCTCTGTGATTGCCAACAAGGGTTTTGCCACCAAGTACTAAGTCATGTTTTGCAGAGGGGTCAAATACTTATTTCCCTCATTAAAATGCAAATCAATTTATAACATTTTTCACATGCGTCTTTCTGAATTTTTTTGTTGTTATTCTGTCTCTCACTGTTCAAATAAACCTACAATTAAAATTATAGACGGATCATTTCTTTGTCAGTGGGCAAACGTACAAAATCAGCAGGGGATCAAATACTTTTTTCCCTCACTGTATTTGTATGTATATATATATATATATATATATATATATATATATATATATATATATATATATATATATATATATACATACATACATACACACACACACACACACACACACATCCATTGATTCTTGAAGAATATAAACTTATAAATGCTAGTTCAATTAGTTCAACTGTCACACTCCCAAAATATAAGCTTGTTGTTTTCTAATGTTTGTAAAAGAAGACGTCTACATGACCAACCCATGTAGTAAAATGTAACATCCATATACGGCAAGCTATGTAAACTTTAACAATGATTTATCCTGCAATAGATGTCGTTCAATTGGTATCATACATATCTGTCTTCCTCTAATGCCTGTTAAGGGGAAAGTTATCTAAAATTAACGAAATGTTATCCAAAAATTCCGTTACTGATTACAATTTTGGACAGGTACAGTGGCTTGCGAAAGTATTCACCCCCCTTGGCATTTTTCCTATTTTGTTGCATTACAACCTGGAATTAAAATACATTTTTTGGGGGTTTGTATCATTTGATTTACACAACATGCCTACCACTTTGAAGATGCAAAATATGTTTTATTGTGAAACAAACAAGAAATAAAAAATTAAAAAGTGAGTGTGCATAACTATTCACCCCCCCCAAAGTTAATACTTTGTAGAGCCACCTTTGGCAGAAATTACAGCTGCAAGTCTCTTGGGGTATGTCTCTATAAGTTTGGCACATCTAGCCACTGGGATTTTTGCCCATTCTTCAAGGCAATACTGCTCCAGCTCCTTTAAGTTGGATGGGTTCTGCTGGTGTACAGCAATCTTTAAGTCATACCACAGATTCTCAATTGGATTGAGGTCTGGGCTTTGACTAGGCCATTCCAAGACATTTAAATGTTTCCCCCCTTATACCACTCAAGTGTTGCTTTAGCAGTATGCTTAGGGTCATTGTCCTGCTGGAAGGTGAACCTCCGTCCCAGTCTCAAATCTCTGGAAGACTGAAACAGGTTTCCCTCAAGAATTTCCCTGTATTTAGCACCATCCATCATTCCTTCAATTCTGACCAGTTTCCCAGTCCCTGCCGATGAAAAACATCCCAACACCATGATGCTGCCACCACCATGCTTCACTGTTCTTGGGGTGATGAGAGGTGTTGGGTTTGCACCAGACATAGCATTTTCCTTGATGGCCAAAAATCTCAATTTTAGTCTCATCTGACCAGAGTACCTTCTTCCATATGTTTGGGGAGTCTCCCACAAGCCTTTTGGACGAACACCAAACATGTTTGCTTATTTTTTTCTGGACACTCTTCCGTAAAGCCCAGCTCTGTGGAGTGTACAGCTCAAAGTGGTCCTATGGACAGATACTCCAATCTCCGCTGTGGAGCTTTGCAGCTCCTTCAGGGTTATCTTTGGTCTCTTTGTTGCCTCTGATTAATACCCTCTTTGCCTGGTCCGTGAGTTTTGGTGGGCGGCCCTCTCTTGGCAGGTTTGTTGTGGTGCCATATTCTTTCCATTTTTTAATAATGGATTTAATGGTGCTCCAGGGGATGTTTAAAGATTCAGATATTTTTTTATAACCCAACCCTGATCTGTACTTCTCCACAACTTTGTCCCTGACCTGTTTGGAGAGCTCCTTGGTCTTCATGGTGCCGCTTGCTTGGTGGTGCCCCTTGCTTAGGGGTGTTGCAGACTCTGGGGCCTTTCAGAACAGGTGTATATATACTGAGATCATGTGACACTTAGATTGCACACGGGTGGACTTTACTTAACTAACTATGTGACTTCTGAAGGTAATTGGTTGGACCAGATGTTATTTAGCAAAGGGTGAATACATATGCACGCACCACTTTTCAGGTAATTTTTTATTTATTTTTTCACCTCACCAGTTCTGACTATTTTGTGTATGTCCATTACATTACATCCAAATAAAAATCTATTTCAATTACAGGTTGTAATGCAACAAAATAGGAAAAAACGCCAAGGGGGGTGAATACTTTTGCAAGGCACTGTAAATAGTAACTGTAAAGGATTACATTTAGAAAGATACCTACCCAACCCTGCCTGTATCCTTAGCACTCCAGTGATGCAGTCAGACATTATTTTGTCTTTGTCTTCTCTTTCTCTTCATAAGAACAGTACAGCCACACTGTTTTGGAGTGGAGTACCATATAACTCACTCCCTTACTGGATGACTTCATCAGTGTGGATTAAGTCAAGGGTCTCCACTGTGGCTCTATTCCAAGTTCCAGGAGGAGGGAGTTCAGCAAGGCTCTCTCCCTAAGAAAACATTGGCTGTCCCAAATTGCACCCTATTACCTATATAGTGCACACATTTTTACCAGAGCACTATGGGCCCTGGTAAAAAAGGTAGTACACTATAGAGGGACTTGGGTGCCATTTTGGACGTAGACACTGTCTCCATTCCTACTCCCTCACCACTATAGTCGGCTAGTCTAACAAGGGAATGCAAGGGGCTTGTGATGAAAAAGAATGCGGAAGTTTCCACAGAGCACATACTGACAAGCATCTCTGAGCTGACAGAGGTCCAAGCTCAATTCAAGTGGGATTGGCTCTAAACCAAATGGAATGCATAATGCAAACTTTCACCAATCCAACAAAAACTATGTCCTTCTGGAGTTAAATCCATCTGTGTTCCCTATCGTCTGTTGCAGCCCTGATCCACCCTCACTTTAAGTGGTGATCTCACCTACCAGACTGTTCATTGTTCACTCAATCCCTGTATCAGACCCATCTCTCAGCCTTACAGTCACACCCTGACCTCCCAGCCTCAGTCTCAGCTCTCAGCCTTCCTCCCTGCTTGTGCCAAGGACCATGACCTTGGACAAAGGGGAAATGGAACACTCATCACTTTAATAATGTTTACATACTGTATCTGGCATTACTCATCTCATATGTATATACTGTATTCTATACTATTCTACGGTATCTTAGTCACTTAATGGTTACATATCTTGCATTACTCATCTCATATGTATATATTGTTTTCTATACTATATCTTAGTCCATTTCCGCTCTGATATCGCTCGTCCTTATGTATATAGTCTTAATTAATTCCTACTTACATTTGTGTGTATTGGGTATATGTTGTGTAGTTTGTTAGATATTACTGCACTGTCGGAGCTAGAAGCACAAGCATTTCACTACACCCGCAATAACATCTGCTAATAAACGTGTATGTGACCAATATAATTTGACAAGAATCACACAACGATGGCGTATTTCTCCAGGAAAAGAAGAGAAAAGAGAGAATGCGTAGTAAAAACAGAACCAGATAAAGAGTTCAATGTAAAAGAAAGAGAGAAAGAAAAGCAAATAGAAAAAAGGCAGATCTGGAAATAGAACCTGATTTACATGCAGATAATTACTCAGTCTCTCACTCTGAACTTCTCTCTATTGATCTGTTGTACTTCAGGTTGTATTTCTGTTGGCAGACATGCCAGTGTCTATCTCTGTGTCTATCTTCGCCTGAAGAAGGTGAGTGGATGGAACTATAACTCCATACAGTAATCCAGCAGCACAACAACATGCATTTGTCTACAGATGTAGGATCTCAATTTGAGCCAGTTTGCTACAGCAGGAAAATAATCTTTCATCAACAGGAAATGTGAATTATTATGTAGATTATAATTAATTAACGTTTTTGTAGGGGTTGGTACACTTTGTCAGGGCAAATCAAGTCTGAAATTTCAAAGTGGAAATTACAAACTTTAGAAGCCTTATAAAAACTAAAATACACTACAAGTTTGCATTTCCTGTGTGCAGGAAAATACTCAGCAACAAAAGAGTGATCAAATTGAGATCTTACATCTGTAGTCACCTTGACATACAGTACTTTAAAAACATGGCAAATATACAGTAGTGTGCACACACGCACACACACACTACAGTACCACCACCCCCACCCAGCAGTACAACACACTGCACACGCTAACCCACACACAATAAACCATGAAACACTCGTACATTGTGCTTTCACACAAACAACGCATTCCCAGTTTATCTATTGTAGGCTGACTATCCATTACGTTATTTATTTAGGTTTTACACACTTGCCATGCGGTCGATTTCTAATGAATTTCTTCTTGTGATGAATGGTGGTAATAACAGGGTGCCTGGTGAGAGGAGAATGCCGTGCAGTGTGCTCTGTAAGGCCCCATCGTGTGTGTGTGCTTAATCAAGGCAGGGGCCAGGCTATGTATTATGCATGTTCTACTGGACATGGTTAAAGCCCCCATGCTGCATCTTTTTTGGGGCTCAGGGTGCCTGCGTGGTCCGCCGTGGAAGAAATCAACTCCATGAAAGCCCAGCTTATTGGTTATAGGGTAGATTGCACATTAGTCTGTCCATCTCTGTATACCAGGATCTCTCTCTCCCTTCCTCCCTCCCCATTCACAATCTTTGGGGTTGCCATGACACCCGGTGATAAGCGGTATATTTTAACAAACCTAACGCAATGGGAAATCTTAGCGCTGGCGGTAGCGTTATAGGTTCTGGGGCATGTCCGAAATATTTTTGCTATTTTCACAACCAATTATGACTGCAGTATCTGGCGGTGGTGCTAAAGGGCTGGGTGTGTCGAGACCCCTCACTGGTCAATCAGAACTAAATATGTAGTTGCTTCAAGTTGTGCATTTATGATTTTTATGTACTGCTTGCTCTTCAACTCCAATTTGAATGTTAGTCCGGTATAGCCTAGTTCATTAAATAGCATGCACCATATTTGCTAAATCATTTAAACATGTTGGCAGTCCACATTGTTTTAATTGCATTGCTTCAATATCGAAATACATTGTTAAACATAGGCTTTAGCATTCACACTGATATAGCGGGTGTAAATTGCAGGCTGGACAAGGACATGCCAAACACAGTCAATAAGCAAGATGAAATCCACTGGACTGTTGATATGGCCTAAAAAGACAGTGTATAATTTAGTGTATGATTCGAATCAAAGCAGGGGGGAATTTTGAATACACAAGCATGACGGAGGGGACACACTTTGTGGTTATGGAGTTGGGACAGAAACCAGCAAGGGACACTGAATGGTATAAAATCAAGACCACAACAGTAATGACAACCACCTCGCTCTTCTCTCTGCAGATTCTTAAAACACAACACAAAGACATGTCTACAAAATTCCACTGCAAAAAGGCTATTATTGACAAGAATGATCTGTCAAAGTCAGTGAGCTGGGGGAGGTTTACAGACAGTACTTTGAGATGAGGAAGGGGGTTTTGGTTGTGCTTAGACAGTAAAATGTATTGTTGTGTATGAGAGCGATTGAGGTGCCACTTCTCCCCAATCTTCCATACACAACAATTCATACTGTGTAAGAACTGCCTTCCTAAGATTCAACACCTTCTTTAGTCCCCACCCCCTTCCCCCAGCCTATTCACTTTGTTGAATAATCTTTCCTCTCAAAAAGCAGCGCCCAATCTCCCCTCATTATCCCTAAAACAATACGGTAGCCAGTCCCACCCTGTGAGCGGTCCGGGGTGTGTGGAAGGAGTCAGGCGCAGGAGATATGCAAAATATGAGTATTCTTTAATGTAGTCGCCAGAGAACATACAGGCACACTAGTAGAGCAATACTCATTACCGACAAAACCCCCAAAATAAACACGGGTATGATTGCTACTAACCAGAGTACCGAAATGTACAAAACAAATGCCCTACACAGAGCACGAAGTAAACCGTAGCAACCTACTCTGTCAAAAGACAAAACAATCACGCACAAGGGAAGACGGGAAAAGGAGGAAATTATAACAGGGGCGTGATTGGGAGAAATACAAAACAGGTGTGAACAATCAAAACCAAAACCAATAGACACACAGGAAGGAATCGGTGATGACGAACGTCGAACACCGCCCGAACAGGAAGAGGGACCGACTTCGACTGAAGTCGTGATACACCCGTGACCATTTCGAATCCCACTGTACCTTCTCCGCTGTGCAATCCGGTTTCCAAGCTGGTCACGGGTACACCTCAGCCACGCTCAAGGTACTAAACAATATCATAACCACCATCGATCAAAGACAATACTGTGCAGCCGTCTTCATCGACCTGGCCAAGGCTTTCGACTCTGTCAAACACCGTATTCTTATCGGCAGACTCAATAGCCATGGTTTCTCAAATGACTGCCTCGCCCGGTTCACCAACTACTTCTCAGATAGAGTTCAGTGTGTCAAATCAGAGGGCCTGTTGTCCGGACCTGTGGCAGTCTCTATGGGGGTACCACAGGGTTCAATTCTCGCGCCGACTCTTTTCTCTGTATATATCAACAATGTCACTCTTGCTGCGGGTGATTCTCTGATCCACCTCTACGCAGACAACACCATTCTGTATACATCTGGCCCTTCTTTGGACACTGTGTTAACAAACCTCCAAACGAGCTTCAATGCCATACAACACTCCTTCCGTGGCCTCCAACTGCTCTTAAATGCTAGTAAAACTAAATGCATGCTTTTCAACCGTTTGGGCTGATTCCTCACCATTCTCATGATCATTGCAACTCCACGAGGTGAGATCTTGCATGGAGCCCCAGGCCGAGGGAGATTGACAGTTATTTTGTGTTTCTTCCATTTGCGAATAATCGCACCAACTGTTGTCACCATTCCAGCCTTGTGTAGGTCTACAATCTTGTCCCTGACATCCTTGGAGAGCTCTTTGGTCTTGGCCATGGTGGAGAGTTTGGAATCTGATTGATTGATTGCTTCTGTGGACAGTTGTCTTTTATACAGGTAACAAACTGAGATTAGGAGCACTCCCTTTAAGAGTGTGCTCCTAATCTCAGCTCGTTACCAGTTTAAAAGACACCTGGGAGCCAGAAATCTTTCTGATTGAGAGAGGGTCAAATACTTATTTCCCTCATTAAAATGCAAATCAATTTATAACATTTTTCTGGATTTTTTGGTTGTCATTCTGTCTCTCACTGTTCAAATAAACCTACCATTAAAATTATAGACTGATCATTTCTTTGTCAGTGGGCAAACATACAAAATCAGCAGGGGATCAAATACTTTTTTCCCTTACTGTATATCTCACTGGTCATCCCCAAAGCCAACACCTCGTTGGCCGCCTTTCCTTCCAGTTCTCTGCTGCCAATGACTGGAACGAATTGCAAAAATCGCTGAAGCTGGAGACTTATATTTCCCTCACTAACTTTAAACATCAGCTAGGACTATGGCTGGGTTTACACAGGCAGCCCAATTCTGATATTTTTTTCACTAATTGGTCTTTTGACCAATCAGATCAGTTCTGAAGCTCTGATGTGATTAAGACCAATTAGTGGAAGAAATATCACAATTGGGCTGCCTGTGTAAACACAGCCAGTGTGGCTCAGCATAAGACCATGTAGAACACAGGAGGCTGCTGAGGGGTGGACGGCTCATAATAATGGACAATAACAGAGCGAATGGAATGGAAACCATGATGTATTTGATACCATTCCACTTATGCCGCTCAAGCCCAACAAGAAATAAATATCGGATATTTTTTATCAATCTTTGACATTTGTCTGCCTTTATGCTCCAGAGTGGCGCTGCGGGCTAAGGCACTAGAGGTGTCACTACAGACTCGGTTCGATCCTGGGCTGTATCCCAACCAGCCGTGATTGGGAGTCCAATTGGGCGGTGGACAATTGGCCCAGTGTCATTCGGGTTAGGCCGGGGAGGGTTTGGCTGTGGGGGCTTTACAAGTAGGCCGTCATCGTAAATAAGATTTTGTTCTTAACTGACTTGCCTAGTTAAATAAAAAAATACAAATTATGGATTCACAGACGATACTTATATAAGCTGTACAGGGCTCTGTAGCATAAAACAGATGTTAGACATTCAGATATCCAAAGAATGTTTGTTTATTTGTCAAATTCTAAAATACAGGGGGATTGTACACTATTTAATGCTAATGCA
Source organism: Brachymystax lenok tsinlingensis (assembly GCA_030435695.1). Classification (NCBI taxonomy): domain Eukaryota; kingdom Metazoa; phylum Chordata; class Actinopteri; order Salmoniformes; family Salmonidae; genus Brachymystax; species Brachymystax lenok. Next base: position 38,309,294 of record CM059787.1, on the reverse strand, counting down.
AGAGAACGTGGTATTCAACAAGAATGTTATATGGTAAAAGTAACATACAAAACAATTGTATGAACAATGTAGTTCAGTGTGTCCGAGTGTGTCTCAGGTGTAGAGACACACATGTGCCGAGAACTGTAGCTGCAGATTGTTACACCAGATAATGTGATTTACCCAAAGATTTTTGCTGACATCTTGTATATTTCAAGTCACCTCTCATTGATCGAGACAGGTGGGTGTCATGACAGAGATCTGTCTCGATCAATGAGTAAAATACATTTTGTGTATTTCACTCATTGAAACGGCTCCCTATCCTCTGGATGTGTACCAAACTCACTAAAAGTGGTAGTAATAAAGCCTCTCGTCAAAAAGCCAAACCTTTTCCTGGAAAATGGGACTATATAAAAAAACAGCCTATATCAAATAAACATTTAGAAAAAACTGTTTCACAGCAACTCACTGCCTTCCTGAAGACAAATAATGTACACAAAACGCTTCAGTCTGGTTTTAGACCCCATCATAGTGCTGAGACTGCACTCGTGAAGGTGGTAAATTACCTTTTAATGGTGTCTGACCAAGACTATCCTCGTGCTCTTAGACCTTAGTCCAAACATTGACACCATTGATCACCACATTCATTTGGAGAGATTGGAAACCCTAATTGGTCTAGACGGACGAGTTCTTGCCTGGTTTAGATCTTATCTGTCGGAAAGATATCAGTTCGTCTCTGTGGATAGTTTGTCTTTTGACAAATCAATTGCAAATGTCGATGTTCATTAAGGTTCCGTTTTAGGATCACTATTATTTTCACTATATATTCTAACTCTTGGTGATGTCATTCGGAAACACAATGTCAACTTTCACTGCTATGCGGACGACACACAGCTGTACATTTCGATGAAACATGGTGATGCCCCAAAGTTGCCTACTCTGGAAGCCTGTGTTTCAGACATAAGGAAGTGGATGGCTGCACATGTTTTACTTTTAAACTCAGACAAAAGAGAGATGCTAGTTCTAGGTCTCAAGAAACAGAGATCCAAACTGTTGTTGGATCTGACAATTAATCTTCATGTTTGTACATTCGTCTCAAATAAAACTGGACCTCGGCATTACTCTGGACCCTGATCTCTCTTTTGACTAACATATCAAGAATATTTCAAGGGCCAGCTTTTTTCCATCTTTGTAACATTGCAAAAATCAGAAACCTTTTGTCCAAAAATGATGCAGCACTAGATAAACCTACGTTAGTGCTAAATATGGCTGATAGAATCTCGACTAGAACCAAACAATTTTATCATATTACTCCAGTGCTTGCTTCTCTACACAGGCTTCCTGTTAAGGATAGGACTGATTTCAAATTGTACTGCTAACCTACAAAGCATTACATGTGTCTCTCCGATTCGGTTCTGCTGTACATACCTACACGTACGCTACGGTCACAAGACGCAGGCCTCCTTATTGCCCCTAGAATTGCTAAGCAAACAGCTGGAGGCAGGGCTTTCTCCTTTAGAGCTAAATTTTTATGGAATGGTCTGCCTATCCATGTGAGAGACACAGACTTGGTCTCGACCTTTAAGTCTTTACTGAAGACTCATCTCTTCAGTAGGTCCTATGATTAAGTGTAGTCTGGCCCAGGGGTGCGAAGGTGACGGGAAGGCACTAGAATGACGAACCGCCACTAGAATGATGAACCAAACCGTCTCCCCTCTCTCCACTGGGATTCTTTGCCTCTGACCCTATTACGGAGACAGCGTCACTGGCTTACTAGTGCTCTTCCATGCCGTCCCTAAGAGGGGTGCGTCACGTCGTGCTAGGCTTTTTTGCGCTATACTCGACTTGAGTCGGTTGAGTCACTGACGTGATCATCCTGTCCGGTCTTGCGCCCCCTCAGGCTCATGCGATGGAGGAGATCTTTGTGGGCTATACTGAGCCTTGTCTCAGCGTAGTAAATTGGTGGTCTGTTGATACCCCCCTAGGAGTGTGGGGGCTATGCTTTGGCAAAGTGGGTGGGGTTATATCCTGCCTGGTTGGCCCTGTCTGGGGGTATCAGCGGACGGGGCTAAAGTGTCCCCCGAGCCCCCATGTCTCTGCCTCAAGTATCTAGGCTGCAATAGTCTATGTGCCGGGGGACAAGGGTCAGTCTGTTATATTTGGTGTAATTCTCCTGTCTTATCTGGTGTTCTGTGTGAATTTAAGAATGATCCCTCTAATTTTCTCTCTCTCCCTCCCTCCCGGAGGACCTGAGCCTTAGGATCATGCCTCAGAACTACCTGGCTTGATGACTCCTGGCTGTCCCCAATCCACCTGGTCATGTTGCTTCTCCAGTTTCAACTGTTCTGCCTGCGGCTATGGAACCCTGACCTGTTCACCACACGTGCTAACTTGTCCCGGACCTGCAGTTTTCAACTCTCCCTCTCTCTCTCTCTCTCTGCCGCACCTGTTGTCTCGACCTTTGAATGCTTGTCTATGAAAAGCCAACGAACACTTACTCCTGAGGTGCTGACGTGTTGCACCCTCTACAACCACTGTGATAATTATTTCATCCTGCTGGTCATCTATGAACGTTTGAACATCTTGAAGAACAATCAGGACTTAATGCCCTATACTCTTATAATCTCCACCCGGCACAGCCAGAAGAGGACTGGCCACCCATCAGAGCCTGGTTCCTGTCTATGTTTCTTCCTAGGTTCCTGCCTTTCTAAGGAGTTTTTCCTACCCATCGTGCTTCCACATCTGCATTGCTTTCTGTTTGGGGTTTTAGGCTGGGTTTCTGTATAAGCACTTTGTGATATCTGCTGATGTAAAAAGGGCTTTATAGATAAAATTGATTGATTGATTAATTACAGTTGCTGAAGTTACACATGTTTGCGAACAAGTTACAAATGTGAGACGTGGCGCATAACAAGTTAGCAGGCGCTAGGATAAATAGCTATCCAACTCCAGTCATGTGCTAACGTTTGCTGGTAAACCTAGCTTTAGGTGGCTGGGCATAATGTTGTAGCTTGCTGTTTAGTAGCTAGCCATTTCTACTACTTAAAAGGGAGAGGGTTTCACAATCGAGATAGAAAAGGTTTTACAATCGGAGATCTTTTGTATGACTGCAAGTCGCTTTGGATAAAAGCGTCTGCTAAATGGTGTTTTTATTATTATTGTTAGTCTTAGATGTGGCTAGCGGTAGTTGTTTACCTAGCTAGCTAAGTTAGCAAACATAAAAATAATTTGATTTCCCTCCACTGTAGCACAGTAGTATGTTAGCCATATGGGGTTTGGTAGATAAACTAGTCAGCTAGGTGGCTTGCAGGGAAAACAACTTACTTAACTAGGCACCGTATTTGTCATCTGCCCTCTTCCTGTTGGTGGTGGCATCGGCTGTAGCTAAGCTTCCGGTTGAAATATAAATGGTTGAATGTCACCATGTATACTGAACAAAAATATAAATGCAAAATGCAACAATTTCAAAAATTTTACAGCTTACTTTGGAAATCAGTCAATTGAAATACACTTGCCTTCTCTCAGCACATATCAAAGATTACGGAGACATAATTTATAGATCGGTAGGTAAGGGTGCTCTCAAGCGGCTAGATGTACTTTACCATTTGGTCATCAGATTTGCCACAAATAGCTCCTTATAGGACACATCTCTGCATTCTATACTCCTCTGTAAACTGGTCATCTCTGTATACCCGTCGCAAGACCCACTGGTTGATGCTTATTTCTAAAACCCTCTTAGGCCTGACACCCCCTTGTCTGAGATACCTACTGCAGCCCTCATCCTCCACATACAACACCCATTCTGGTCCCCAAAGCACACATGTCCCTTGAGATACGTGGATCTTTCTTCTGCACCACGAAGTCTGTAGTGATCCCCTAAACATTCATAACCTATCATACATCTCTGCACTTAGCAAACGAGTGCCATCTGCACTGCTATTTCACTTATCAGTTTTTCTGACTATTCTCCCATAATTAATTTCATTTACTTATTTCAGCAATTTGAGGGTTTTCTGTATAGTTGTCTAATGTTGGTGGGGCATATTATTCTGTTTTATGTTACTCCTGAATCACTATGATAAATATTATATTTTTTCTTGAGTGTATTTTTAACAAAGTTGAGATTTACTTTGAAGTCTAAAGTGTAGGAATACAGGTGAAATCAGTTAATGACAAAAATGGTGGCCTATCAGGAAGATCGCAACGCTTTGAACCTGAGATGGTGTTTTGGTGGTGTTCAAGGTGTAAATGCGTTCGAGCTGTCAAATCGGTGAGCAGATGCTCACATGTTCATTGTCACGAAACCCCACCTGTGCTACTCGAGCTAGAAGTTATAAATGAGAAAGTGTTGGCTATATAGAAATAATTACACTAATTGAAAATTATTAAAGAAAATAATGAAGATTTCTATCAGCCTTATCGAGGTGTAGATTGCGTATCACATTCCAGTGTTCCAACTTCCATCTTAATGCAACTATTTGTTACCAGGGACATATATCCACACTCTCAAAAATAAGAGTATGGTTACGGTACAGTGTTGTTCCCTGGTGTACAAAAAGGTCAAAGGTACACATGAGCGACCTTCAGGGGTACACAAAGGATCTTGCATAGTACTGGTTTGTACCTTTTAGGGTACATGATAATTCCGCCACTACTTACTTGATTCTGGGCAGCTTTTATTAAATTGCAGAAATGCGTTCTTGACGATAAGTCTGTGGCCATATCTCTTTTGAGCTCACAGATCTGGTGGTGTAGTTGTACTGTAGCAACACATTTCAGGTTGCTAGCGACCAAGAAGTTATGAGTTCTCAACCCAAGTGTGGTCACAGTAGAAATTTTCACACTAATTGAAATCAGAATACAGCAGCATACTGTGTTTTTATAGAAATAACACCTTCAAAATATTTTCTCGATTTTTACTGCAACTTTAGGTGAAGTGCAGAAATTTACTCATGCCTATCTCTGTTAAGTCCACAGACCTTGTAACGCAACAGGAACTTCAGGTAGCTAAGAGGTTGTGAGTTCAAATCCCAAGTATTTCGAGTCCCAAGTAATCAGCGTACTGTTCGTTGATGCCTGAATTTAGCTAGTTGTAGATTTACCATATATTTACTAGACAAAAACCTTCAGGGGACCATGACACAACGTTCTAAGAATGTCCTTGGGGATGTCTCTGGAGGAAACCGGGAACTAGACAAAACCTGCAGGGGACCATGACTGGCTTAAATTAAATTAACGTAAATTATGCCTTTCAAAGTAAAATATTCTAAATTACATTTGACACCTGGGTTTTCACATGTGCTCAAATATTGTCACATGTGCACTTTTATGTTATCACGTTGCTTCACATTCTGTCATGTTATCACATGAGATTACATGAGATCACTTGTTCACATGTGTTCACGTGAAATTCATGTAGTTTTTCTGTAAGGGATAATATCATAAATCGCATCTCTCGTTCCATGAGCATAAGGCAAAGTGTTCACTCGTAGGCCTAAGGGCTCTTTAACAGGATGTTTGTCCTATCCATTGAAGATAGTAAACACTAACCCTACAATAGGCCTAGTTATAACAACCATGTAGGTAATCTAGTTTTTTTTATTGGCTTCAACATGGACATATTTGTCTACACACATTGCATTCACATTTCGAAAATGCGCATTGAAATGGCCTGTTAGTGACTTTGGCACGTGAAAGGTAAACAAACGAATAGGAAAATAGCCTAAGCTACAAACGGATTCAGCAACAAGGACAGTGATCGGAATTCCCACGATTTGACAGTTAGGTCCAACAGATGAAAGTGGAAGATTACATTTTTTAACAAAATAATAAAGGAAAAATAATGAGCAGTCTAATTTAATAACTTTATGTTCCTAAATAGACTTCCTACAGTCACTGACACCTTTCATTCAAGCTGCATGGACAAAATAAAATGTCCAATATAAAGAAAAAACTGGAATGTCTGTTTAGCTGCTGGTGATATTTCAATAAAACATTGGTTATAGGTTACTAATTAGGCTTATGTGCGCCTCCGCTGGTAAAATCGATGCCACAACCAATTGTGTTACCAGCTTTCAGTGAGTCTTAAATATCACCAGTACCGCTGCTTGAAATTGGCGCATTGGGGCATGTTTTTAAGGACACACCTCAAATATTACCAACCTTGGCACCAGCCAAAAATAGAGCCCAACACTTCCAATGAGAGTGGATCATGTGAGCTGAGAGGCTGATGTTATTGGCTCCAGGCCAGCTTCCTCTTTCTAGCCTGAGGAGAACTAAGGTGTTGACTAAATCCGGACTCTAAGGTTTATGATTCCACCTATAAGATTGAGAATCACAAAGGTGGGCAAAGATTGGCTAGACTGGCGAGTCCTTTAAATTACAATATGTCTTGACTCTATTGTGCTGTAATGTGTAAATGATTTGACCTTAGTCTGTTAGTTAATCTGACAATAATATAAGATGCTACTGTATTTCTATGACAAATAGCACCTGGGCCTTAGAGCAGTCCTTCAACACACTGGGGACTAGATTATATGCCATTATTATGAAATTGAATAATTCAGCTAGTTGCTGAATGTACTCCTGAACAATAACACCTGCCAGCGTTATTTTACAGAGCAGTACATCAAAATGTGTGCAACACGTCCAGGTGGTCCCTTCTTTGGTGTCTGGACTGGAGAGCTTTCAAAATGTACGGCTTTGCGCCTTTCTAGAGATGCCACAGTGTGGTTGATGTACAAACCCTCTCAAGTAGGTCTTAACCCCGTCTATCAATCTCTCTGTGATGTTAACCCTGGCAGTACATCTGTCCATACCACTGGCATCATGGAAAACAAATAAATCAACTGGCTCTGCTGTCCTTTGGATTTAAGCACAGGTACAATAGTCTGTGGTTTTGTCTGGATGCAGGAAAACAGTGAAATAACCCTAAGAGACTTCCCCAACACACACGCAAACTAAATCAGTGACTACTGTATATGGTACTGGATATTCAGCACAGGTATCTCTGGTTTTCTCAGGGAAATAGCCCTAAGAGGGCAACATACACACAAACTAAATCAACTACTATGACTCATAATTGGTTTTCTTATGTGGATTAGAATGAGTCTCTGAGGCAATGTTCAACTCAGTAGAAAACGCAAAGGAAACGAAACCTGAACTTTGCTGCAGTCTTGAAACACATCCTCCTCAGATGTTTTGAAACATTACATGGTGTTTTGTAACACCACATAATCAAGTGTTGTGCAACCCCTTGTCAGGGACTGAGAGCACTACCAGAAAAGGTTAACAACAGTATTTTGGTTTTTCGAGTTCTGTTTAGTGCAAAATTAGATACATTCTCTTTGGGTGTCGTTTCCTCTTTCTGAAGCTTCTAAACGCTATTATGTTTCAAATCCTGTCTAATGCAGAATTTGCTCACTTCCTGTAGAGTCTTTTCATGTTAAACATTGATTTATGTATCTGATCATTTGCCAGTCTAAGCCCTTTTGGCAGGCATAGCTGAGCACAGTGCTCAATTTACAGCAATAACTAGAGGTTTTAAAGCAAGTATTGCAAGACACTTCATGCCTCTTCCCTAAGAGTTATTGGAAAAGTGGGAGTGGCTTTTATCATCATTGAATGTCACATTGTCGTATGGTTTTGATAACTGTTCATCATGAGCCTTTACGCCTCATGGCAAGCTCCTTAATACTAACAGGGAAGTATACTTTTCTTTTTTCAAACATGCATACAACATTGTGCTACATTGTGCAACAAAATGTTGAATTACCCACAATCCTTTAGAAAAAGTCACAAGGCAAGATAGGACACGCAAGGAGATTTAAACCAGACTTCCAATGTTCCATCACATAACTTTCGCTATTTTTGGTTAAAAAATACTTATATTTTGATCAACATATTACGTTGGATATATGCAATTTTTTTATGAAACAAATCATTCAAACGACTTGCATACATTTTTATTATGCTGGTTGTTTTTTTGATTGTTGTCAATTTCAATTCACCACAGAATATTGTTTTACAGTGTGGCTGTGTTGTTGAATGTGTAAAATTCCACAGAAATGTACCATCTTACTGCCCAAGGAGTCGGGGATATGATTCCCGCTTCCGCCTGTCCTACATTCACCCTTTGTCTGTCTCCTGCTTCTAATCTGTCTAAATAAAGCATTGATAAAAGGTGGAATTCTACCAAAAATATTCTCCATAGACCCTTATCATCAACAATATTTAGGCTATAAACCATTTGCATTTCTTAGCCATTTGATTGTATGAGAGACAGTCTGCAAAATAAAAAAACTGTTTGGATGCTGCCTTTTATGACACATGCACTGAAACCCCAAAAAGTGTTAACACAACACTCTTAAAAACACAAACACAAATTCAGATTGAAGAGTCACTTTGGGGGTTTCAGAGTACTTATATTCTGTTTTAAAAAAACGTTGTGTGTACCATAACACTTACATTGCTGTTTACATTTAAACACCCTCCAAAAACCAGATCTTAGGTTAGGTGCACTTTGCATGGTTTCATTACACAATCATTGTGTTTAGAGTCTTTCTATTTTTACAGTGCAGAAAAACAGACAGACGGAGAGACAGAGAGACAGAGAGAGAGAGAGTAGAGGCTGACTGACTCAAGGGGCTGAGACATAGGACACAGCTTATCCAATATGTCAACCCATACTGCCATGTCTCTGTGGTGCTGCTATTAAACCAAAAGCCAATCACATTGAGGGTTATTGCACTGTTGCTAAGGGAAGATCCATGGGACCATACGTAGAGATCAGGGCCTTCCCAGCAGAGTGTGAGTACAATAGTAATAGCATTGCAGAGCTATCATGCATGTGGAAATGTGATTCAGATTCCTTGTGAGAAGGCTTGTCATATAATTATGTGAATTTATGTGTTTCAGTCATGAGCAGGGGGTGGAAGTGGTTCAGGGAACAGAACCGAAAACCAGAAAATAATGACATTTTTCAAGGAACAGAAATGGAACGAAAGTGATCCATACTGTTCCGGAACAGAACCGTTATTTTAAAAGAATGGTAACCGGTTAATAATGTTATTTTATGTTCAAGGATTTTTTTTCTAGTCCCACAAAAAAAAATGCAACCAAGCGCCTACGCAAGGCCATCACTCTGTCACTCAGAAATGTATTCCAGTGTCTGCCTGCAAACTGAAAATCTTTGCCAGTGTGTATGCGTGTTTAGGCTACATGCCCCTCACCCCTCTGAAGGATAGGCTACTGAACTGCCATTACAAGAGTGATTGAGAAGATAGGGATAGATTTGAAATGTTTTACTTTTTCAATGGTAGTTAAGTATACTATAGGCCTAGTGTTTCACATTGGATTTATTAATTACAAGAAGGTAAGATGTGTTTTAATTCTGGTGCTCAAGCTTGTTAGCTAGCTAGCTCAGAGGACATCCAAAGTTCCTCCAGAGAAGCCCCTCCTCCAAGATATGATTCTGTGGACCTAATTCAGATAATGCATGTATTAACAAGATGCCCAGTGCTTCAAACCTCCTCCTCAACACTCTCTCGCTCTCTCCCCACCCACAAAATTTCAGTTGCATCTTGCGTCCTAGGCTACACTTATCTGTCCATCATGCATGTACACAACTAGCTTTCCTGCTCTATCTGCACTGATTGGTGAAGTATTTTAATGAGATTTCACAGGTTAAAAAAGGAACAAAAAGGAGTGATATAAACCGGTACTTTTTTGTGTTGAACCGGTTCAGAAGTTTATTTTGCTGGTCGGAAACGTGGAAAGAAACAAAGCAAATAGTGGTTCTGTTCAGAATGAAAGGATTGCAAAAAAAAATGGTTCCAACCCCTGGTCATGAGTCTTTGCCTGTATGTGTTTCAGTAATGAGTCTTTTGGTGCTGCATCTCATGTTTGCGTTTGATGGATTTTATCCATTTAGCCAGGCTTCATTTAGCCAGGCTTCATTTAGCCACTCTCTTCCTGGTGTAGACTTTCTTCCTCAAAGTTTCTGTGATATGAACAGACACACGGACGCACGCAAGCCAATTTCTCCAGTCCTAAATCAACACTGACAGTGTTACATTTAACCATAGGAAGTCAAGTTTGCACATGGGAAACTGTTGAGCGTGAAAACCCCAGCAGCGTTGCAGTTCTTGACACAAACCGATGCGCCTGGCACCTACTACCATACCCCGTTCAAAGGCACTTAAATATTTTGTCTTGCTCATTCAATCAGTGTAGATGAATTGGAAGATACAGGTTAAAGAAGGATTTTTAAGCCTTGAGACAATTGAGACATGGATTGTGTATGTGTGCCATTCAGAGGGTGAAGTGGATTTAACAAGTGACATCATTAAGGGATAATAGCTTTCACCTTGTCAGTCTATGTTGTGGAAAGATCAGGTGTTCTTAATGTCTTGTACACTCAGTGTATGTCATAAGGCCTTTCTTTGATGGCCAGGTTTTCCCTAACACAGTGGTGTTATGAACCTCCTGGTTTACAGACCACATCAGGCTGGTTTACAAAGTGATGTTTAATTACTATCAGAATTAAGCCTGAATTAGGACATCTAACCTGCATTCAAACTACATATCAGGAACATTGACAAAGTGAGATTATTTAAACTGGAACAATCATTTCAGTAACGGGTGCAATAAAGTTTAGTAACTGATTGGAATCGTTTAGAAAAATGTATGTTATTTATCTTTGTGTAGCATAGGATTAATCAAAACATCATTGTATATGCAAAAACACAGATATTTAAAAACAATCCAAATAAATTCTAGCTGTAGTAGAGCATTCTGGGAAATATGATATTGGTGGGCGTGGTTTTGTTTGGAACGTTTTATTCTCCACAGAGAAAAACTGACACAATCACACTCTCACACTCAACACTGGTTATTAACACCAACACTGGGGTCCTTTTACACCACTGAGTGTTTCACTCTTAGAGAGTTAATTTAACTCCAGAATCAACACTAGACATTTTACACTGAAAAATCAACACTAGATAACACTGGCCAATTTGTTTTACACACACAAACACACACACACACACAAACTAATACACTATTCCAGTGACCCTGGGGACAGGAGAGAAGTCACAAACTAAGCCCAGGAAAAGGAAACATGTCCCACAGTGTTTCAGAACCGCTCTGATAAAGCATCTTATTCTCAACATCTATCTTGTCTAAGGACCATAAATTCCAGACACAGTTTCTCCCAGACACAACATTGTTAAAGCATTGATAGAGCGATTAAGGAGAGTTGTACTCCTCTGTCTCTTTTTGTCTCCACCTAGACATACACTGCTACTAACGAGGCCTGCTGATTCATACTGTTCTAAAGTTACAATAAACCTTTTGTGTTTGTTCTTTGTTTATTTTGAATCACTTTCTAAAATATTTGATGTCCTTTTTAAGGAGACATGTTAAGCATTAGCATTCAGTCCCATGCAGGGTACTTTTGTGTGCTAGTGTTTCATAGGTGGGGTTAATTATGCAAGACACAGTGGACATTATTGGGGGTTTTAGTAATATAAAACATCTCAGTGGGTGTTATAGGGATATTAATGTCCTTCATCAATCACCTATGGACAAATCATTCTATAACACCTAAACAGACGTAGGCTATGTACAGAAGCACGTACGAACGTACAAATGTACACACGAACGCACTTACGTACACACACGCACATGGGGCTGAGAAATAACTCAAAGACATCTGTGTGACTGGAACACAGAAAGAGGCTTGTAAACAGACAGGGGACAGTTTCTGTGTACAAAGTGGATTGTGTTGGGACAGCAATAATGTTTTCAGACTGTTTGAGCTGTGGCGGACAGGTGGGATTGGCTGGTAGTGTGGTCTTGTGTGTGTGTGTGTGTGCGCGTGCGTGAGAGTGGCCGTGATGGCGCTCCTGCTTGTGTGCGTGCATAAGTGTGTGTTGGGTCTGGTCCCTGCTCCTTGCAGGGTTGGGTTGGAGGGAGTTGGCGAGTCTGATATCTGAACACTCTTGTAAAAAAAGGTGCTAAGTGGAATCATACAGGGTTCTTCGGTTTGTCCCCATAGGGAAAATCTTTTTGGTACTGGGTAGAACTCTTTGTAGGGTTCTTCAAAGAATCCCCTGTATATGGTTCTACCTAGAACCCTCTATGAAGGTTTCTGCCTAAAACCCTCTATAAAGGGTTCCACCAAGAATAATTATATAATCTAAAGGTTCTTCCTACAACCATCTATGAAGAGTTCTACTGAGAACCCTTTTATCTTTGAAGGGTTCTTCCTTCTATGAACAGTTCCACCAGCCTTATTACCCTTTAAAATGTTGTTATTTATGACAATCATCTAAACTGGAACAACCATCTCAGTAACGTGTGCAATAAATCCAACAGATTGGATTAGTTTAAAACTGTATGCTACTTATCTTTGTGCAGCATAACATTTATTAACTATTCAATGGACATGCAAAACCACAGATATTACAGTAAAACAAACTATCTTGAAAATCTCACTGCAATAGAGCATGCTGGGAAATGTTATATATGGTTCTAGGTAGAACCCTTACAAAAAACCCTTGTTGTCCAAAAATGGTTCTTCTGATCAAAGCGATTATTGGTAGAACCCTATCCCTCCGCAAATAATCCTTTTGGAACCCTTTTTTCTAACAGTGAACAATAAACTGAGGAGCAGCTGATCTTGCCTGTTATAGGGCTAAGATCAGTCAGGAAACCAGCCCGGTCTTATTAATACTCACATTAGTATTTCACTCTATCTCCCACCCGTAGGATTCTAGGACAATCTGCGTTTTATTGTATTTTCCATCCCTCTCTTTCTTTCTTTCTTTTGATGTCATTCCTCAGTCTCTGTCTCTGTCTGTTGTGCTTCTATGGCTGCTGGCAGTCCGAATGAGGGAAGAATGTGACCCCATTCTTTATCTTGCTCTGATTAGTTAGTGTCTAATGGCTAGGAGGCATCAGTTAGCCTTTCTTCCTAAGGCTACTGTCAAACATTTTGGGTCGTTCTTGAATTGTGGTGCATTTGCGTCCCTTGCCTTTGAAACAATGCAAATACTTTAAAATGACAAACAGTTACACATCATACATGTTTTTGTTTATATTGAACTGTAATGCAAGTCCTTTTACTGCAAATTGTTACATTTATGCATTGTTTAGGGTAAGCAAATTGTCTTATCCCAGTGGTGATGTGTAGAGTTGTAGAGACATGTTTTGGGGATTTAGAGATATGTATTTATTATTTAGAATGCTAGAAAATGAACAAAAGTATGTAATATATTGTATAGGTCAATAAAAACAAAGAAGGCTATTAAAGTACCTATTTACTAGTATTATGTCTGTCCCTCAGTATGTCTCTGGTGTTACCGCCTTGAAAATCACTCATTACAAAAATACACATTTACAAGTACCTTGAGCATTCCCTCCAGTGGCAAATTGTTATTGGGGTAAGGGCGTATATTAAGGGAAATGATTTGCTTTCATCACCTTTTTATTATGTCATGAATTTGAGGATGCTATTGAACATTTGGTGTCTAAATTCAAAGTGTCACTTGGTGTTACTCTATTTAAATTAAGAGACATAACAATGTGAGCAAAGGTATTAATCATATCACGTTAATAAATCATTTTTAAAGGGTTAATTACCTTAGATTTGAGCATCTGTGGCCTCCACCTAAGAAAATCCTCAGTAAGCAAATTTGAAAGATGGAACTAAAACACAGAGCATTCATCTCAACTTATTTACCACAAGAGGGATGAAGAGGTAGTCATGTCCTTTTATGATAATCTTTTGCAAAGATAGAGTAGTAACACCTGTTACGCACACAAAGTAACACATGAGATAGATACTGTACAAGTTCTTGGATAACCTAAACAGCAAGAGCTCAGCCTGCAAGACACAAGACAGAGGCGTTTATGCTGGCAGCCTAGTGGTTGGAGCGTTGGGCTAGTAACCAAAAGGTTGCTAGATCGAATCCCTGAGCTAAAAAGATAAAAATGTGTCATTCTGCCCCTGAATAAAGCAGTTAACTAGGCTGTCATTGTAAATAAAAATTTGTTCTCAACTGACTTGCCTAGTTAAATAAAGGTAAAAAAAAAACAGGCAGCCAAACTAGTTAGTCTTTTGCCAATAAATGTTCAAAAAAATCTGAATTGGGTTGACTGTGTAAACGCAACCAGTGTGACATCACATTCACACAAATGTCATAGTTGAGAGAGAGTTTCATAGTTGGGGTGACATGATAAAAACAGCCGTTTTCACACCTCTCCTGTAGCTCTTCTGTCTCTGGGCAAATTGACAGACGGTCGTGAAAGATATTATTGGATTTTCAAAGAAAATCATGCCACAATTTTATGAGTAGTCAAATTCCTCTTACATTTTTAGAGGCCTGTCTTTCGTTCCATCTCAATCCTATACACAGTTGTTCTCAATCACTCCAGCCGACAAAGTATTTATTTCAGAGGGGTTGTGATAAAATGGACTTCTCATAAAACCCTGTGAAAATATTTCCCCTTCTTTAATAACAAACTGTGTTTCCCTGAGTTTCTTCTTTCTGTTAGTGAGGAAACCCAAACCAGATTGGGGGGGGATGGATGAAAGGCTAGCAGATCTGACACTGTCTAGCCCGGACTGAAGCTGGTCAGGGGGTGAATGCCAGTCAGAGATAGACGTGACCCCGTTATCATCAGATACCCCGGACTCAGCAGACCTTCTAGGGCTGTGTCTGACATCACACCCTATCCCCTACATCAGGGGTTCCCAAACCTTTTCACTCAGGCCCCCCTTCCAGCATTGGGGAAAATCCCACACCCACGCGCACGCCACGTCAATTTCTATAAGCACAAGCACTGTTCACGACACAAAGTGTTCACAACCCTCTTGTTGGCGGAAATAGGTTTAAAGCCTACTTCCTGCAATTCTATACAATTTGCCATGGAATGGATACTTTTTTGGGGGCCATGTTAATGCAAATCTTTTGCAAATCTACACATTTTGTCATGGGGTGCAGAGAAAAGGTTGCCGTTTTAACGCTAATTTCCTGCAATTCTATACATTTTGCCATGTCTTATATGTCTTCATGTGATATTTGAATGACTCAAACATTAAAATAAAATCGGTTGGCTAAGAAAACGAGCTAAAAAAACGTTAGCCTACATGGGCTAGTTGATCTGGACATTTCTGACAAGTTATAAATAGCTCTCTATGGTTTGCAATGACTGACATGCCAAGAGGGAAACAGCTGACGCACTAGACTTTTGAAATTGCACCTTGTGCATTCTACTATTACAACTTTCGGGTGTAAGTTGAAAGCCGGACTGTGTTCCTTAAAAAAAAGGGTGCCATTTCAGACGCAGACATAGATGTGACCGCGGTGTCATCTGACACCCTTGGCTTAGCAGACCTCTAGGTCTGGATCAGGTATGGGATCAGAAGACCAATACCTTTGATAAAGTCAGACTGGGGGATGAGGGGGAAGAGGGGAAAGAGGGATAGAAGGATCTCCCGTATTGACAGACTGGATACCATAACTGTAGCATAGGCTAACTGTAACAAGCTGTTAAAACAGACCAAAAAAAAAAACAGACCAACCCAATACACAGACACAACACACACACACACACACTTACACACACACATACACACACACAATACAATGTATTCTATCATCATGCATTGAAAACATACCCAGAACACTTTAGACTTATGACCTTGCTCCAACCAATGTGCATGAATATAGGAGCACACTGGAGAGAGAAAAATATTCAGCCACTCTTTGAGGAGAATGGAAGTTGATTGGAAGCATTACCAC
Source organism: Brachymystax lenok tsinlingensis (assembly GCA_030435695.1). Classification (NCBI taxonomy): domain Eukaryota; kingdom Metazoa; phylum Chordata; class Actinopteri; order Salmoniformes; family Salmonidae; genus Brachymystax; species Brachymystax lenok. Next base: position 38,293,503 of record CM059787.1, on the reverse strand, counting down.
AACACATTCATCACTGTATTCACTGTACTGTATACAACTGCTGAAAAAAGTACCTCATAGGGTTCAATCCCAGGTCCCTCAATTAACAACATGTCCTGTTTTTCCATCACACAAAAGACAGTGCAGCTCGAATGGCATGGAATTACTGACCGATTTCTTTCTAAATTATTCATCTGATCGTTCCTGTTTTATTTAGGATGGTCAGTGCAAAATTTATCAGCATGGTGAGTTCTCACTGAAAGTCCATGTGGAAACTAAAATATTGATACCTGGAGGCTGGAACTTCATACTGTTAGTAATCGTACACATTTCTGATCCATATAAACTGTACAAAGCTACAAAGCAACACATTGACCTCTATATGTTTACCTAGATGACCTACACTCTTAGACTCCTGGAACCCTGGAGATCCTCAAGGAACCCGCAGAGTTCATCGAGGAACCATTGCTAGTCAACGGTTCATATTTACACCTTTGGTTAGCGGAGGTGTTCTTGGAGGAACCGTTAATGGTTCAATGTAACGGGTTCGTGGAGGAACACTGGAGCTCAGGGGCGTGGCTTTCAGATAGATATTTTTTGGGCCACGTGTTATGAGTAATGTCATTCCTATTCATCTGTTCATCTGTTCATCTGTTCTGTTGTATTGTCATCACATGTTAAAGGTCCAAAACAGTCATTCTGATTTCCATGTAAAACAGCCCTTTGAGTGGCTAAAATATCACCCATAAAACATTTTTGGGATAGAAATGCTATATATTTGGGATAGAAATGCTATATAACTACTGGGAAGTTTGAAAAGACAAGCTTACGTTCATGAGCTGGCCTTGACTGACATCTCTTTGAAACACCTACTGTATGCAGTGAGCAGTGTTGCAGTAAAATGATCTCAAGCAAATTTGGTGACACACAAAGCAAGTCAAACAAGCATTGAAATTGCATTCTAAATGTGTTTTTCTTCTATACTGTACCTCTCCTATTTGGAATGTCTCTTGTGATGCGGTTCACAGCAACACTGACGGATGTGTTGACATGACAACTGCCTCAGAGTTTTGAATGACCCTTCTCCCCCTTTTGTTCCATGCTGGCTGAAGACCTAACTAGCCAGTAACTAGCTAACACCAGACACAGATGAAAGGGGAAACATAAGTATCTTTGCCATAAATTAATAGTGTAAACTTTTAATTAAGGTGGTACTTATTTATGCTGAACAAAAATATAAACGCAACATGTAAATTGTTGGTCCCATGTTTCATGAGCTGAAAAAACTGTAGTTTTTCATACATTACATTAATTCCTGTTCATGTGTTCTGTTGTATGTCAGCACATGTTAACACTGACAGTTTTGTAGTGTCGATGAGGCTAACAGCTGTATATGATTTCCCCAAGAGCCTATGCAAATCCCAAAGTTGGAATAGTTACCATTTTATTAGTGTATGTAATTAGCAATGTTAATGTTACACAAAAATATGTAATATGGATAAATATTCAAGGAATATAAACAGATTTTTGCTTACGGGTGGCCCAAAAAAGATATATCTTAAAGCTAGCTAGCTAGCACGTTAGTTAACTAGATTTTCTACAAGAAATCTGCCTCCCGAAAAAGCTTCTCCCAAGTGGGTGTGACACCTAATCTCGTTGCCTGCTGAACTGCTGCTTGGATTCCACCTGGCGATCTGTTCACCGTCTGCCCTGGCCTGTCTCACCCTGTCTGGTACAGGTACCCCCGCCACACACTTCCCTCTCTCCCGAGCATTCGCTCGCCTTCAGCACACACACACTGTTGGGGCGAGTGACTCTGAACTTACAATGGCCAGCCCCAAGTCGTTATATATTTTTTTTGTGCTTTATGCTATTTGCCTCATGACTCATGCATGCTTTGTTGACTATGAACTTGCTTGTTTACCCGACCGTGGGACAGACTAGGTTTGATCCCACACTCGGGACTCTGACTCTCTACTGATTACACGGACTCTTGGCCTCCCATCCTATTCTAACCACCTCTCGCCGGCTTTGTATTCATGAAATTGCTGTACAATATCATCCTGTTGCCATCTGATGCACATTCAAATGTCATAAAAAAATTTAACTGCATAGCTCTCCCTGTCATGCCCTGATTGTATTACTGCTGATGATATCTGGAAATGTGCATGTACACCCTGGCCCATCTACTGTTGCTAGCCCCAATTCTGATTTGTGCTCTGATATCTGCTTCACTGATTTCTGCTCTCGTAAATACCTGGGTTTTCTGCAAGTTAACACTAGAAGCTTATTACCTCAAATTGATCAATTGAAAGTAGGGATGCACCGATATGACATTTTTGGCCGATACCGATATCCAATATTTTCCTTGCCAAACAAAATGACACCGGTAGCAGATATGAAAAAAAATCGGCGGATGAATGCCATTGAAATGGCAGCAGCGGTATGAGAACCAGCACGTTCTTGAGCATGCAATACGGCATTCCTCAGTACGAAATCCTCGTCGACCCACTGTGCTGTCAGACTCAGCATGTTCATGGGGCTGACATCACTGGTCCAAATGTCAGTCGTTAAGCTAATAGCAGTGACTCAAATAACAAGTAGCTCATGGTTGTGTGTTTCAACAATACTGTGTAAGTAGGGCAACATCTGAAAAATAGCGGAAATAATCGTACTCTTTCAAATGACTGCTCAACTTGTTGACTGCTCGATCCACACAGCAGACATTGTGGGCTAGGTTAGGAATGCTGTGTTGCACATGTAGCGCAATATTTGTTGTGGCGTCATTATGTCATCTACCTACGTTATATAAGTGTACATGTCAGCTTTGACATCGGTTTTGTACATCGGCGTTAAACTAGACATCGGGCAGATACCGATGTTGGCATTTTTAGCTAACATCGTCCGATTCCAATATGCTTATCGATATATCATACATCCCTAATTGAAAGTGTGGGTTCACGGCTCCAATCCAGATGTGTTGGTCATTACTGAGACATGGTTAAAAAAGAGTGTTTTGAACACTGATGTTAACCTTTCTGGTTATAACCTTTTTTAGCAAGACAGATCTTCACCAAGGAACACCTTCAGTGCTCGGTTGTCTCCACCAAGTCTGTCCCCAAACAATTTGATTTGCTGGTTTTAAAACTTCTTCGGGATCGGTGTCCCTTCCATGGGACGGTTGAGCTAACGTAGGTTAATGCGATTAGCATGAGGTTGTAAGTGACAAGAAAGTTTCCCAGGACATAGACATATCTGATATTGGCAGAAACCTTAAATTATTGTTAATCTAACTGCACTGTCCAATTTACAGTAGCTATTACAGTGAAATAATACCATGCTATTGTTTGAGGAGAGTGCACAATTTTGAACATGAAAAGTTATTAATAAAGAAATTAGGCACATTTGGGCAGTCTTGATTCAACATTTTGAACAGAAATGCAATGGTTCATTGGATCAGTCTAAACCTTTTCACATACACTGATGCCATCTAGTGCCCAAAATCTAAATTGCACCTGGGCTGGAATAATACATTATGGCCTTTCTCTTGCATTTCAAAGATGATGGTACAAAAGAAATACAAAATAACAGTTTTATTTTTCTTTGTATTATCTTTTGCAGAACTATTGTGTTATATTCTACTACATTCCTTTCACATTTCCATAAACTTCAGTGTTTCATTTCAATGGTACCAAGAATATGCATATCCTTGCTTCAGGGCCTGAGCTACAGGCAGTTAGATTTGGGTATGTCATTATAGGCAAAAATTGAAAAAAAGGGGCTAATCCTTAAGCAGTTAGTTAACTAGCAGTTCTCTCTCTGTGGGTCTAACCCCAAGAAGTTCTGGAAAACAGTTAAAGACCTGGAGAATAAACCCTCCTCCTCACAGCTGTTCCTTAATGTTGATGATGTGGTTGTTACTGACAAGGGGCATGTGGCTTAGCTCTTTAATCACCACTTGATGAAGTCAGGATTCCTATTTGACTCAGCAAATAGCCTCAGGGTACTCCCTTGGTGACAGGCAGTGGCTGAGACAGCAGATGTTCTGACTTTATACACTGCACTCTTTGAGAGAGTTAGTTAGCAAACCAGGCCAAAGACCCCTCAGAGACACCAATACTCCTTAGCCGGCCCACAAGAATGGAATGGTCTACCATATCAAAAGCTTTGACCAAGTCAATAAAAATAGCAGCACAACATTGCTTAGAATCAAGGGCAATGGTGACATAATTTAGGACCTTTAAGGTTGCAGTGACACATCCATAACCTGAGAGGAAACCAGATTGTGTACTAGAAAGAATACTATAGACATCAAGAAAGCCAGTCAGTTGATTATTGACAGGTTTTTCCAACACTTTTGATAAACAGATCAGCTTGATCTCCCCCTATAAATAAAGGACGCACCGTGGCTGCCTTCCAAGCAATGGGAACCTCCCCAGAGAGGAGAGACAGGTTAAAAAGGTCAGAGATGGGCTTGGCGATGATAGGGGCAGCAACCTCAAAGAAGAAAGGATCTAAACCATCTGACCCAGATGTTTTTTGGTTTAAGGAGCTCTTTTAGCACCTCGGAGTCAGTGACCGCCTGCAGGGAGAAACTTTGTAGCGGGGCAGGGGAAAAAGAGGGTGGCGTATCGGGGCTAGTCGCATTAGAAGGGGTTGGAGATTAGGAAATGGACGGGGAAGGAGCCATTGCTCATGAGTGGCACAGCGGTCTAGGGCACTGCATCTTGGTGCTTGAGGTGTCACTACAGACACCCTGGTTCAAATCCAGGCTGTAACACAACGGGATGTGATTGGGAATCCTATAGGGTGGTGTGCAATTGGCTCAGCATTGTCCGTGTTTGGCTGATGTAGACTTATTAAATCAGAATTTATTGCCTGGTTAAATAAATAAAGGTTGCTACATTGAACCACCACTCATTTTAAGAGTGTATAGTAGATCTCAATGTGTCACCAACAGACATCCATCCATCCCTCTTCTCTCTCTCTTTCTACCTATCCAACTCTCTCTCCATCCCTCTGCCTGTCTGTGTCTCTCTCTCTCCCAACACCATCTCTCTCTCTCTTTTTAGTCAGCTTAACGATGCTGACATACACATGTGAGGGGTCCTCTATCAGAGAGAGAGAGAGAGAGAGAGAGAGAGCTTATTAAATATTAACGCTCTACTCCCTCTCTGCTCCTATCAGGGCTCAGAGACACATAGCCATGTTCATTAATTATTTAACACCTATAGAACTGAACACTACCCTGAGCAATGGACAGGGTCAATTCAGTCCATGGGTATGTTCAATTACCATACACTGGAAAGTAAAATGTATCTGCAAACTTTTATACAGTATGTTATATAGCCAATTACTGTCACGATCTTCTGTACGGACAGACCAAGGCGCAGCGAGGCATCCAGTATACATGTTTTATTTTTTAAACGAAACACACATAACTGGGCAAAATAAACAAACGTAAATGAAGACCATGAAGTTGAAAACATAACTGACAAAACACACAGCTATGACCAAACAATAACCCACAAAACCTATACGAAAACCCCAAACATAGATATGGTTCCCAATTAGAGACAACGACACACAGCTGCCTCTAATTGGGAACCATTACCCCAACATAGATATAACACCTAGAACATAAAAACCCTACACCAAAGCCATGCTGGTCCGAGATCACGCACCGGAGGCCCTGGGCCATTTGCAGGACTGGGGACCCTCTCTGGCGGCCCTGGGCTGGGGACCCTCTCTAGCGGCCCCGGGCTGGGGACCCTCTCTGGCGGCCCCGGGCTGGGGACCCTCTCTGGCGGCCCCGGGCTGGGGACCCTCACTGGCGGACCCGGGCTAGGGACCCTCACTGGCGGACCCGGGCTAGGGACCCTCACTGGCGGCCCAGGACTGGGGACCCTCACTGGCGGCCCAGGACTGGGGACCCTCACTGGCGGCCCAGGACTGGGGACCCTCACTGGCGGCCCAGGACTGGGGACCCTCACTGGCGGCTCAGGACTGGGGACCCTCACTGTCCCTCTGGTGCGGGGAGCAGGAACCGGCCGTACTGGGCTCATGACGCGCACTCTGGTGCGGGGAGCAGGAACCGGCCATACTGGGCTCGTGACGCGCACTCTGGTGCGGGAGCAGGAACCGGCCGCTGGGCTCGTGGACGCCGCACTCTGGTGCGGGGAGCAGGACCGGCCGTATTGGGCTCGTGACGCGCGCACTCTGGTGCGGGAGCAGGAACCGGCCGCATTGGGCTCGTGACGCCGCACTCTGGTGCGGGAGCAGGAACCGGCCGTGCTGGGCTCGTGACGCGCACTCTGGTGCGGGGAGCAGGAACCGGCCGCATTGGGCTCGTGGACGCGCACTCTGGTGCGGGAGCAGGAACCGGCCGCATTGGGCTCGTGACGCGCACTCTGGTGCGGGAGCAGGAACCGCCGTACTGGGCTCGTGACTCGCACTCTGGTGCGGGAGCAGGAACCGGCCGCATTGGGCTCGTGACGCGCACTCTGGTGCGGGAGCAGGAACCGCCGTACTGGGCTCGTGACGCCGCACTCTGGTGCGGGGAGCAGGAACCGGCCGCATTGGGCTCGTGACGCCGCACTCTGGTGCGGGAGCAGGAACCGGCCGATGCTGGGCTCGTGGACGCGCACTCTGGTGCGGGGAGCAGGAACCGGCCGCATTGGGCTCGTGGACGCGCACTCTGGTGCGGGGAGCAGGAACCGCCGCATTGGGCTCGTAACGCCGCACTCTGGTGCGGGAGCAGGAACCGGCCGCATTGGGCTCATAACGCGCACTCTGGTGCGGGGAGCAGGAACAGGACGTACTGGGTTCCCGACGGGTACCGGAATCCTGGAGCGTGGAGCAGGGACAGGACGTGCTGAGTCCACGCCAGGCACAGGGATCCTGGAGCGTGGAACAGGGATCCTGGAGCGTGGAGCAGGGACAGGACGTACTGGGCTGTGGATGCGAACCGGAGATTCTGCCCGTAGGACCGGTGCAGGATATCTTGGTCCTAGGAGACGCACTGGAGACCTAGCGCGCAGAGCTGGCACCACTCTACCAGGCTGCACACTGACCTTGGCCTGACATACGAGTGGCGCTGGGATCTCTCGCACTGGGCTGTGAACGCGCACAAGAGAAACCGTGCGCAAAACTGCATAGCACGGTGTCCTTTCCGTGCGACGCTCTCCCCAACGCTCTCTCCACAAAGCACGAGTAGTTGGCTCAGGAGTCCCTCCAGAACCGGCCAACCTCCTCGTGTGCCCCCCCAAAAAAGTTTTTTGGGGCTGCCTTTCGGGCTTCCGTGCCAGGCGAGTTCCAATAAACTTTTCTCGCTCTGAACTTTTCATGCTCCATATATATCCTCGTAACTGCCTCGCTCAGTCTTAGCCGCTTCCATTCTCTTCTTGGGGTGACGATGCTCCGTCGTCTTCCTCCAAGGCCCCTTTCCAGCCAGGATTTCCTCCCAGGTCCAGAAATCCTGGCTCTCTCGCTGCTTGGTCCTTTTGTGGTGGG